>JALRMK010000003.1:0-600000 GCA_026119845.1 Pezicula carpinea | reverse complement strand
AATGCTGCCTCCCAGGATGCGCGCTTGGGCAATGATGCCTTGCGCCACGGCTGCTCATGTATTGGTCAGATCGAGAAGGGAATTCGAGACGCAAAAGAGGTGGAAGATAGATACATACTGCTATCTTTCAGTTCACATTCAAGCCCTACACCAAGGGAGACGGTGGAACTGGTAAGTCCAAACCCAAGACCAAAAAGAAACTGAAAGCCATACATTTTTGGCTCCACTTCGAGCGTGTTCTTCAGGGTTGAGAGAAGTGCCGACGCAATCATCATCAACACAGCCCCAGCGAATAACGTCATGAAAGTCCGGTCTTTTGTCCCATTCATCCCACCACCGAGCGCGCTTCCCATGGCGACAGCTCCAAGCATGGGCAACAGACTGACACCGGCCATCAAGGGTGTTTTCTCATTGACAATCTCAAGTCGCAATGGCAATCGATATATGATGACGAAATACGGAAACCCGCCAAGAAGCATCGTGACCACGTAACTCATGAAGACTGGCCGCTTGAGTAATCTGAGGGGAAACATGGTCATGATCTTCCCAGGCAGGAGGCGGTCGACGAGAAACTCCCACCCAAACAAGAGGCTCCAACAAAGACAGCCTACAACCAGAGGAACAATGAAAGCCGGCGTTGCCCAGATATTGGCCTTGAGCCCAGCCTCCTCGAGCGGAAACAGGACGAGCACAGAGGCAGCGATGATTAAGACGCTGCCGACAATGTCGAGCTGCCTTATTGAACCGCGTGGGATATCCCGTATTTGGTGCGGCTTAGGCCAGGCCACGAATAAGAACACGAGCGGAATAGTACCAATAATAGGGCTGGTTTGTGAGCGGTGGTTGCGTGTAAGGAGGGGGAACTTACTTGATCCAGAAAATCCATCTCCATGTTGCGTACTGCGTGAGAAGACCACCAAGAACAGGACCAAGAACACCGGCCATGGCAATGACCGAGCCCGTGACTGCATGAACCCAATGTGCATGCTTGATAGGACTGACTTCTGTCAGAATGACAAAAGCCAGTGCGTACAGGCCCGCACCACCAACGGCTTGGAATGCCCTACAAATGATGAGCTGTTGCTGAGTGCGAGCGAATCCACAGCCGAGCGAGAAGGCGAAGAAGATCACAAAAGCACTGGCGTAGGCATTTCGTCGCCCGATGATGTCGGCCATGCGCGCAAAGATGACGGTGGTCCCTAGATAGCTCAGCGTATAGCCCAGAGCGACCCACGTAACAGAAGACAGGGCGTTGAGGTCCACGCCGATGGTATACAATGCCGTCGCCACGATCGTGGTATCCAGCAACGAAAGGAACAGGCCAATGCAGAGACTAGAGGGCCTATTAGACACGGCAATATGCGCCAGATGCATTGCTTCGACTGACCTGACTGTGAGCAAGACCAATCTCCACGTCGGCAGTTCGCGCTCATCTCCTGGGCCATCCAGACGCGCTTGTGGCGGAATGTCGAGTTCGGAATTGCCCTTGTTCTCCTCCATGATTGCTCCTCGTTGTTCTCGACCAACGGAGAAAATACGATGGTGGTGGCCCTCAGGTGCAGGGCAATCAATGTATGTAGACGTTCGCAAGTTGCATCGATACGATACGACACGATAACGAGAGACGAGCAAGCGACTCGCGCTATGAGTTCTCCAGAGTAGAACTATCAGACAACGGGGGGGAGACTCCGGACACCGGCGTAGCCATTGCATCAAAGTCAATACCCCATACAATGCGGGAGTGTGGAGTGACTAGGCCCCTTTTGCGTCGGCCTACCTAACGACGGATTAAGCGATGTGGGGGAGAACTAGAGTCAAGCACAGGAAGGATAAACAAACCCCGGCCCTGTGGTGCGGTGTCTTCGCCAATGATCAAGCGAGCACCTGATTGGTCGCAACCACAAGAGACTGCTGTCGCTTAATTTCGAACGCTTAGTCTCAAAGTTTATAATTTTAGATTGTTTATCCCGCGAGCGATGGGTGATGAGTGACGAGCTGTGTAGAGATCGGCTTCGAAGGCTTGGTTCCGTTTGGTGTGGTATGGTAAACATCGTATGATCGTCTGCGGAAGCCCTCTTAAAGAAAGGTCTCTCTACACATCAATGGTCGAAGACAAGATCCAGTCAGGAACGATGACGGGAAGTGCGACTACACATAATGACAGCGGGACGGTGTCTCATGGTGCACGAGCATCAGAGCTGGACGATGTAAGTCCTTCAAGAGTGATGGTCTCAATGTCTCCTCAACATGCACTGATTTCCCTCCAGCTCTTGAGCGCGATCCGACCACTCATCCTCCCCTTCGTAGCCAGCGCAGACTCCGAAGAGAGTCTGGCGAATGGCGGTTCGGGCTCGACACCAACTCTTGTTGACAGCCACGCTCCGCAGGACTTGCTTCAACTACTGGCCTTCCAATTACCTGACGTGGGAAGCGGCAAGGATGGCCTGGTAAACATCGTTGAGCGCATCTTGCGATACAGTGTGAATACGTGGGACCGTGGATACATGCACAAACTGACAGGCTCGACTAACCCCGTCGGCGTGATATCTGAGCTGATCTTGGGTGTCTTGAACACAAATGTATGTACGGTGACTACTGATATGAGTGATATATATCTACGTCTAGAGCTGCTCCTAAGAAGATGATGGTTTCCTCTAGTTGCACGTCTACAGCGTCTCCCCAGTCCTTACCATAATCGAAAAGACAACTGCGCGCTCTTTGGCACGACTCTTCAAGCTTGATGGCCCATACGCTGGAGGCTTCACAGTGCCAGGTGGATCGGCAGCCAATACCACCGCCGTGGTAGTTGCACGCAGCGTGCTTTTCCCCGAGACGAGAGACTGCGGGAACGGGAATCGAAGATTTGTGATCTTCGCCAGCGATCACGGTCACTATTCCATGGAGAAGGCGGCCCAGACATGCGGGATCGGGGGGTCGAATGTCTGGGTTGTTCCCGTAGACGCCCAAGGCCGTATGATTGCCACTGAGCTGGAGAAGTCAATTGTCAAGGCGCGAGCGGAAGGATTTACTCCTTTCTTCGTTACCGCGAACGCTGGTACGACGGTTGTAGGCTCGTTCGATCCCTTTCTTGAGATCGGTCAGATATGCCACAGAGAACAGCTCTGGTTCCATATTGATGCTGTTTATGGTGGAGCGGTGGTCTTTTCCGCCAAGTATAGGCACAAGATGTTGGGCTCGGATTTGGCAGACAGTATAGTACTGAACCCACACAAGATGATGGGCGTCCCTGCAACGTGCACTTTCTTGCTAGCGTCCGACCTGAGGGTATTCTGGAAAGCCAATACCTTACCTGCAGGATATCTCTTCCACGGTGTGCCCGGCGAGGAGAAGGACCACCACCAGTCGACAAACATCATCGAGGACGGGAAACTGGCTCCTGAGGAGACTGATTGCTGGGATCTCGCAGATTTGACCCTTCAGTGCGGCCGCAGAGGTGATGCTCTCAAACTCGCTCTGGGATGGAATTACTATGGAGCCCAGGGGTACGGGGCAAAGATCGATCATGCTTTCGAGGTCGCTGCGTACTTCGCTTCGCTCGTAGCCGAGCACGAAGACCTCGAGCTTCTCAGCGAGAATCCGCCACCATGCTTGCAGGTTTGCTTCTACTTTGCACCCGGAGGCTATTCAGATCAATCCAAGGAGGAAAACACAAGAATCACTAAGTGCATCTCGAACAAACTAGTACGACGGGGTTTCATGGTTGACTTTGCTCCGGGAGATCGAGGGACGTACTTCAGGGCCGCTGTTCATATTGAGACTACTTTCGTAACGGTGGATGTGTTAGTCAAAACACTGGTTGAAATTGGCAAAAATGGAATCTGAAGTTGAAATATAATCGTGTGTTTTGTTTCCTGGATGCGAGAACTATTTACTTTAAGATCTTCTGCACCTCTCCAGTCGCAATGCACCATATCCTGCATGTCCCATCGCTTGATGCAGAAACGAGCCTTCCAGCATCGGGCGGAACGAAGGCGACGCATCTGACTCCAGCGGCATGTCCTTTCAGTATTCGTTCCTCTTTCGCCGTCCGAGTATTCCAGACAACCACGGTAGCATCTAGAGACGCCGATGCAAGCAGCATGCCCGTAGACGAATATGCAACACTACGAACTGTGTCTGAGTGGCTATGCAAGATGTGTATGACTTCTGCCGTCAAGTGATTGTAAATAATGACATGCCCAGTTCCGGTCCCAAGAGCAATATGTCCGCCATCAGGATGGAAGGCGATGCTGTTCACGCCCCCCAGGCCAACATTGTGCAGCTTCTGCGGCTTCCACGTCGCCAGATCCCAGATGATGATGTTGGACTCATTGCATGAGGTCACTAGAACCTGGGAATCACTATTCGCGGGAGAAAAGGCAACGCTGCGAACCCCGCTTGTGTGACCTGCGAGCACCTGCTCGGTCTCCTCCCCCTCTTCGCATGTCAAATTCCAGATGCGGATCGTCGTATCACTTGATGCGGACGCAATTTTGCTACCGTCTGGGGAAAACACCACCTTGCGGATCCAACCTGTATGACCGCGCAGGATCCGGTGGGGTTGGCTTGCTGTTGCGATGTTCCAGAGTCTAATTGTGCCATCGTCAGCAGCGGATGCGAGGATATTGGGGGCTCTCGGAGCGAATGCGACGCTGTTGACGCCGCCTGTGTGCCCTCGAAGTATCTGTGCCACTGCAACTGCAACGGTTGATTCGGCCACATGCCACATTCTGATGGTTCCATCATTCAGCGCCGACGCAAGCGTGGTGCCATCACCTGAGAAGGAGATGCTATTGATCCAGTCTTGGTGTTCGTCGTCGTCGTCGTCGTCGTCGACATCGCCAAGGTAAGCTGATGTGCCCTCTGTGGCCAGGAAGGGAAAATTCCACAGCTTGATGCTCGTATCGTGGGATCCAGATGCCAGCACTAAGCCATTGGGGGAAAATGCCACACTGCCAACCGCCTTGCGATGGCCATGCAACGTCCGAACCATGGGCACGTGCCCTGTCAGCGAAGCACATACGTGCATGGAACCCTCATCGCCTGCATACACCAGATAATTACTGTCGGGCGAAAAGGCCAGACAGCGGAGCCAGCCCTGAGAGATACACAATACATGCTGCAGCCGCCCGTCAGCGTGCCATATGCGGATGGTTGAGTCGCTGGCTGCGGAGGCCAGTGTCTTCCCATTCGGCGAGAAGGCGATGCTGGTGATCCCCCCCGTGTGCCCATGAAGCGCGTCGGTGCGAACCTTAGTTCCACCCGTACCAGCAATGCTCCAGATCTGCACCGTGGTGTCGTCGGATCCCGAGACCAGCCGTTCCTCCGAGGGTGAGAATACAACCACGTTGACACCTCCAGTATGCCCGCGGAACACCTGCTCGACTTGCCCAGTGCTGCAGTTCCACAGACGCACAGTGCCGTCGCCTGACGCTGACGCTATCTTGCTGCCGTCGTGAGATATGACTGCGCAGTTCACGCCATCTGCATGTCCATACAGCGTCTGGACATGCCCACTCTTTCTGTCCCACACCTGGATTGTCCTATCGCCTGATGCTGACACTAACTTTTGCCCGTCAGAGCTGAACATGACGCTGCGGACCCAACCCTTGTGGTTGGAAAGGATCATTTCTGTTTCCCCAGTGGAAGCATCCCATACTCGAACTGTGCCGTCGTCGGATGCTGAGGCCAGTCTCGAGCTCGTCGGACAGAAAGATATGCTTCGAATCCAGCCCGTGTGCCCTTGCAGGCTTCGCTGGAGCGCTTGACTTTTGCTGTTGCTCGGATTTTCCATCATCGAATTATATGGCTGGCTTGTGGTTCTGGGATGTCCTCACAGTGTAGTCGTCTCAGGTCTGGAGACACTCCTCAAACCCCTGTCACTCAGAAGTTCTCAGCTGCTTATGTTCGCTGTAGCCACATAGTCAAGAGTTCGTACTTTAGAGTTTGGAGGTTCTGGCTTATTTATATTAATGTACGTCTAAGCTACGCAGCTTAAAGAGGGGATTTCAACTAGTTGGTCCTTTTGCATACTGATAAGTTATCTGGCGCTAAAAGCAAAGTTTAAGCCAAGCATGCCGAAATAAGTACTCTACTGCCCTGTACGTGTTCGGTAGTTGCGACCAAGGGGTTTCCTTGCTTGTTGCGCGTCGCTAAATTCGAGTCGTCGCTAAATTCGAGTAGTACCAAGATGTCTTATAATTGGTGACCATCAAGGGAGAAATCTCTGTTCCTGATATCAATCCTACTATCCCCCCCCCCCTCTGAACAGAGGTTATTTGGTGGCCTCCGTGGGTCGGGGCTATGAAGGGTGTACTCTGGGTGATCAGATACTCCTGACAGTCCTTGTCTGCTTCGTTACGCAGGCTAAAGTCTGGTCTGTTATAAAAGCTAGAACGTATGTAGAAGGTTGAATAGGCCTGTCAGGCCCTCGTAAAGTCCTCGCAAGTCCACGAATGCACCAATTTCCATTTGGTAGAACCCCCTGGTAGCTAGTCCCACCGTCCCGTTGAATAATCTCTATTTAGGGGGGGAGAGGATAGTAGGATAGTCATAGTATTAAGCGATGAATGGCGTATCATTTCGAAACCGATATATGTTTCTGCTTCTTTAGTCGTCCTAATTACTTTATTTGTATTCTTTATTGAAGTTTTTAGAATCGGAAGGTCTAGATGTGATGTTTTCCAGGTTTTTCATGCGTTCCCGTGGTGTGGCGAACTCGTTCCGTCAAGTTCACGTCTATGCAGTAAGATATCGTAAGAGGCATATACATACGACCGTTACGACGTGATCAGCAAGAGGAGAACATCTGCAAGTATAGTAGTAATGCATCATGCATTCTTCCTAACCAGTGTGCAGTCGTCTTGGCCACACTCTAGGGAAAGTAATCTCTTTGAAGACCCGCAAGATAGCAAATACACTTCAATGATTTAAAGTGTCACCCAGAAGCTAACCAAATTTAGGGCAACGGGCGGGTAGAATTGGGAGGTGGGGATGAGGGCAGAGGTTTCTTATTCAGCTTTTCGTTCCGCACCCGATGCTGGCTATATGTAGAGTTAATCCAGCGGCACAGTGTTGAGCAGTTCTTCTCCTTCATTTTCATCATTAACTTATCAATATCAAGCTTTGAAACTTGCCTTTATTCCAACATGCCTGCAGCAGTATCAGCTCCCACGCCCACGCCTCTTCCTCAACACTTCATTACAGAAGTTTCAGTATCACAGTCCGAAGATGATGTGACTGTCTCATTCTACGACAAGACGGTTTCCTTCCACGCCCAGTGGCTACACGATGCTCGTTGCGATCGAGGATCAGAGAGACGTGAGAACACGGTATTCTGCCAACAGCTGATTCCTGTCAAGGTGAAAGCTGCCAGTGCTTCTAGCTCGGGTGTGAAAACGACGTTGGACATCACATGGGAGGATGGATCAACCACATCCTTTCCTGCGGTGTGGCTCCGGATCCTCGCACCATTTGTGGCAAAGCAGTTGGTGCCAACTCCAGCAGCGGTACCCGTGAAACCAGCACTTCCGAAAGGGTGGCTCGCTAATGAACTCGTCATTCCCGAGATCTCCTACGAGAAGATCATGGGGACGGATGTGAGCAGCGAAGAATACCGGGCTTCCAAAGGCTGGATCCTTGAAACTCTCCTTCATGATGGATCGCCGGGGATCCTCAAGATCACAGACCTGCCTGAGGTCGAGACCTTTGTCGAGGCAAGCCAAGTCAACAATCTGTTGACCAAGATCCTGAAGCATCTGTTTGGCTCAGTCTTCCAGCACCCGTCACGCCCTGCAGATGCAACATTTAAGATCGCCTCGTACTACCAGGAGTCGGCCTCACGTATCACCGAGCTGCCAAACTATGATACCGCAGAGATTCTACTTCCGCATGCTGATCATTCACACTATGACAACCCGATCCGCGTGCAGGGATTTCACGCAGTCCAGGGCCATAGCGAGAACACATTCATCCACGTATTCGCAGCGCTCACGACTCTTCGTGAGGAAGAGCCGGAGCTTTACGACGCCTTGCGCTCGGCGCCATATATTCTTGGTCGCGTTGCGCAGTTCTACGACCCGCCACTGTATCAAAGCACCGTCGACACGGCTGTGCGCCCGATGCCAGGGTTCCCGGACGAGGTCAAGTGCATCCGTTGGCATCCCCATCTTGCTGGGTACCTGCTAAGCTCATACGATGATTACACGAAGGCTCGAAGAGCACACTGCAAGTTCCAGGAGATCCAACGTCGTGACTCCCACCAGTTGAAGGTGAACCTGAATCCGGGAGATATGTACCTCTGGGACAACTTCAGACTTTTACATGGCAGGGAGAGAATCTTTAGCACCCCTAGGTTGGCTGTGGGACAGACCGTGGTTGAACAGGACGTGAACGACCAGTACAGGATAATGCAGATGGATATCTTGAACAAACACATTGGCGAGCACTGGCTTGTGCAAACTCCAACTTGGCAATTGGATAACCTTGTTAAGCTAGTCAAAGGGCTGGAGACTAAGTAGTTGTCTATTGGCGTACTCTAGTAGTACAACCTTTATCTTCCAATCTAGGTGTACCTAGTTAGTTCGTAAATCTCATGTGTTTTATAATTTAATAGATAACAGTCGTCGTGTTCGCTTAAAATTACCTGGATAGATACCCGACCTACCTACCTGTATTAGGACTAGCTTATAATGTTATAATAGTATCATATATGTTTAAAGCTTTTATTTATATTAAATACTCTATAGGCGTTTATATGTTTTATATACTACTATACTTATTACCTAGTACTAAGATAATAGTATTTAAGAAAGAGTATAATAGATATTACAATGTTTTAACAGCAATAAAATAATAAAGTTGATATAATAATTTTACCTATAAAAGGTTAGTCTTAGTATAAGAGTCACGTGATTAGTCACGTGCTCAGCTACGGTCTACAGGACTACTTCTTCCTATAGATAGCCTCTTTCTGCTTTATATATAAGACAAAGCAAAGGCATAGAGATTGTCCTAAGTGAGGCCACACGACTAAAGGTCACGTGTCGTACTATACCTTTTATAACAGTAGGTAATGTAATAAAAAGAAGCGTTGGGCTGTTATATCTAGCGAACTGCCAGACCAGCGGGATTAGTCGTGAGATTTGTTATTATCTGGCTGTAATAGATACAGCTCGTTTCCTATTTGTTGTCAAGTTGATAATTTGAAATTTTGCGACTAGCTAGGCGACTACCAAAACCAGACCAGACCAGGAAATTAAAAACAACAAGTACATGAACTAAACCTTCAGAACTAAGGTTCACTTGGACTTGCTGGAGAATGAAGTACATCGCGAGACACCCTTAATTTATCCTTGGTGTAAAGAAAATAACACTTTTGTAGCTTTAGCCTTTTGCTGCTATTCCTCTTCAGGTTCAGTGAAATACTTTTATTCAGTAGCCCTGTCTCATCTTCGGCGCATAACCTTCCTCAAGATACTCAATATCCTCCTTGGTGAGCTTTCCCGAGCTGGCAAAATGCACACTCTGTACGGCCTGGTCAATCCTATCCTTGCTACTCAAGCCGATTATAGGGTTGACAGATTCCTTGCTCAAGCACCAAGCCGTAGCGATCGTGGCCATAGAAACACCCTTCTTCTTTGCAAGCTCCTCAACTCTTTCAATAACTCGTTTATCAATTTCTGACTCAGTCCCGCGAATCATTCTCTTCAACATGTTATCAGTCTTCTCTCGCGTTGTACTCCGGGAATCGAATGGTCGTGCGAGTGCTCCACGAGCTATTGGTGACCAGGGAATGATTCCAACACCGGTGTCACGACAGTACGGTAACATTTCACGCTCTTCTTCTCGATAAAGGAGATTGTAGTAGTTTTGCATGGAGATGAACTTGTGCCAGCCGTGCTTATCTGCGATGTTTTGGAGGGTTTGAAATTCCCACGCCGCCATCTTTCTTTTGTTAGTATTCCATGCGTCTTACTCTCTGTTAAGCGATGAACGGCACTTACACTGCTAGCACCAATGTAGCGGACCTTTCCGCTCTCGACGACATCGTTCAAGGCCTTCATAATCTCCTCTCTCGGCGTCTCGCGATCCAATCTATGGATCTGCAAGACATCGATATATGTACCCAATCTCTTTACACTATCATCGACTGCGTCGAAAATATGTTTTCTGCTTAGACCCTGCCGGTTGACCATGGAGCCATCATTGATACTCGATTGAGCAATCGGTGGTTGTGATCCATCGTCGGACACGCCAAAGTAGCACTTGCTCAAAATGACGACCCTGTGTCGAGGAATCTCATATTTCTTGAGTGCTTTGCCGATGATCTCTTCTGATTTTCCGTGCGAGTAAATGTCTGCCGTGTCCCAGGTATTGATGCCGACATCGTAGGCGTGCTTTAAAAGTGGCAGTGCATCCTCTTCGTTCAGGACCCAGTCTTGCCACTCGCTTGTTCCAAAGCTCATAGCTCCGAAGATGACCTTTGAGATCTTCAGGCCTGACTTGCCAAGCCGTGCATATTCCATCTTGGGAGCGGGTTCGCCGGACATCTTGACTGAGGTTGTGTATCCAGGTACGACAGTATGTACTAGGGTTATTATGCTCTCAAGACTTGTGGTGGATGCCGGGGCAGAGCAGTCGAGCTACCGATTAGTCCTTGTGACTTTGCTTTGGCTGTTGTTGTAGACTGCGGAGGAGATGTGGCATGGGGAAGAGGACCATTTAAGTTGTTGTCCTGTCTCGACTGGAAGCTACAAAGCAGCTCGTAAGTCCGATAAGTCCGAAGAAGACGTCATAACGCCGAAGAGGGGTAGTGTGGTGTAGGTGCGGCGTCTGGTTGATGGCAGTACGAGTAGGGAGAAGTCGATAATGCAAGTTTCCATTGAGCTCTCTCGATGTCGAGGTAGTCAAAACAAGTATCTATATCACAATGAATCCTCGTGGCTTCAAAGTTGTAAACAAGAGAACAAAGAGCCTCAACCACTGCAGTACGCGTCGTACGATGAGACGAGAGCCTTGTCGCGTACAGACCGTAAGAGACCAAGAGTAAGGTACGGTACGCAAGCTCTGAATTCCAAGCAGAAGCTTCATCTTCCAAGACAACCGCCAAGTCAACAACAACAGCCCACTCCTGTTCTTCTCCTGCACTCTTCAACCTATGAAGTCTCCCAATCCTATGATAAGCCCTCGCAAGACTCTCTAGACAGCATCCCCAAAAAGCTTTTCTTCCAACATGTCTCTCACCATCCTCTCAGACTCCAATATCAAAGGCTTACTGCAAAATTTGACAGTCGACGATCTCGACGCATTCCAGAAGTCCCTGCGACAAGCACTCCATGAGTACTCGACGGGAACCCAAGATGAGGGCGCCTGCTCCATCCACCAACCCCAGCGAACGAGTCTGCAGTCCAGAAATGGAACCACCACTCTCTTCATGCCCTCCACCAGCTCAACCGGCATCGGCATGAAAGTTGTCACCCTCGCAACGCCAGGAAAGAACGCAAGCCCAAACATCTGCCCTCAAGGAGCCCTCACGCTGTTATCTTCTACCGGTGTTGTGAGTTCCAAGTCGCGATATGCTGTGTCACCAGAGCTAATGCAAGATGCAGCCCTTCGGCTTCCTGAACGCAGAAGAAGTGACAGCTTTTCGGACCGCCCTGGCATCGATGCTCCTTGTGAAACGCCGAGGAACAATCAAGACCATAACAGTATACGGCGCAGGAAAGCAAGCATTCTGGCACGTCCGACTGGCGCTGCTTCTCCGCGGCTCAACTATACGAACCGTGAACTTCATTAATCGGACGTTCAGCGACCGAGCCCGCGATCTGCTAAAATCCTTCTACTCATTCGACCCAGAAGTGAAGGCGCGAGAAGGATGGTCAAACACAAAATTCAGCATGCTATCACCGGGATATGGAGAATTTTCGAGGCTGGAGAAGGAGCAGATACGAGCTGCAGACGTGATTTTCACCACGACACCAAGCATAGAGCCGCTGTTTGATCATACGATATTGACGAACAACGAAGGGCGAAAGAAGGGGAGACTGATTGTAGCTATCGGAAGTTATAAACCGCACATGATCGAGCTACCAGTGGAACTGCTGCACCAAGCGACTAAACAGCACGGAACAGGTCATCATTTTCATAAGCATGCAGAGGAAGGCGGGGTTGTGGTTGTTGATACGTTGGATGGGTGCCTGAAAGAGGCAGGCGAAATTCTGCAGTCGAATGTCACACCACAACAGCTGGTGGAGCTCGGCGAACTGGTGATGCTTGAGGAGCTGTCTCCTTCACCGTCTCT
Source organism: Pezicula carpinea (assembly GCA_026119845.1). NCBI lineage: Eukaryota > Fungi > Ascomycota > Leotiomycetes > Helotiales > Dermateaceae > Pezicula > Pezicula carpinea. Next base: position 587,699 of record JALRMK010000003.1, on the reverse strand, counting down.
AGAGATCTCCTCGCCAACATCCGAATCAGTGGAATCAACCCCCACAGAATCCTTCTCCAAGCTTGATCTTCAATCCCCGGGCTCCCCGGGCCTTCCGAGATCCTTAACCTCGGTCTTTGGTAGAGACAATAGTGTCGATAGCGACAGGACCGCATATTCTAACGGGAGTAACGGCAAGGCTTCCAGTCGAAAATCTAGTTTTTCAGCTAGTGTGAGTAGGAAGGGTAGTTTGTTGGGGTTGGGCAAGAAGAGTGGGTTTCTCTCAAACAATCCAAAGCAACAAACCAAGGAGGAGGACCAATTGAGTAGATGGTTGTGTCAAGGAAATGTCATTTACAAGAGTGTCGGCATGGGACTCATGGATCTTGTTGTTGGCGCAGACTTGGTCAACTTGGCGAAAGAGAAGGGTGTCGGTGTGCATATTGACGAATTCTGAGGCCATGGATAAAACACCGAGCCCATGAAAGGAGGTAGATCTGCTTTATAGATCGGAAGAAACCGAACATCTGGCAACTCGCCTGGCTGGGAGATGGCGGGACGTAAAAGTGCGAAGGAGGTTATGATTATGACAGATGATACCCAAGATGGACAAGGGCTTTGCATAAGAGATGAGCTTTCCTTTGACTAGCTCATATACACAAGAGCCTGTAGGTTCTTAAGGGGTTGGGTGGAACTCGCTGAATGATGATGTATAAGTAAGGTTTTAGTGGGTTTCGTCCTCTCACAGCCCCAAATCACACTAGACGCTAGATTTTAGGCATGGGTTCACTCACAGACTTCCAAGGGGTAGAAATATGGCAGTTGTGGCTTTTTATACAGTCTTATGCTTTGTCGAGTTCGTTTCATTATACTAATGCAATTGTTCTTCTTGTTACTATCTACCTAATAGCTCTGGTGCCTCGGTGGCTTGCATACATACCTTATGTAACTAAGTAAGAGGTAAAAACAGGATATTTCTAAGGTAATACCTTATTCTTTGTTTTGCAAAACTATATTTGTATAGAACAATAGTAATAACTATAGCAGTAGTAAATGACGGCCAGCTTCAACTGTTCTACCTAATGCAACGCTTGCAAGAACTTCACCAAGTATGTGCGGGAGACTGAGTATGGCACAAATTCAATGCAATTATGACCTTAGCCATTAGTTTAATGAAGCTCAATATCGCAATCAAGCGTCCCTGATCCGCGAGTGTACACAGCTCCCAGGGAACTCTTCAAGACTGCCTATATTCACAGTTTCAAGGAAAACAATGGAAGCTAACCTGCTTGCTTAAACGGGCGCCGTGCCTTATTTGTCATTCTTACACGAACGGTCAACGCACCTCGAAAAGGATAAAAGGAAAAGATGACATGAGAAACCTATCAAAGCTAAACGATATCGCTGTAGTCCTTGCAATTGAATCAGTCGGCGAGTCAGAACAGAAGCTTAGATGGAATGTCATACTGTACAACCTATATAAAGATGTAATCTTTTCCAAATGTACCTTGGCATAAATCACGCGCAACACCTCACCGACACCAACTAACATTGCAATCAAGCAAGACCTTGCAAGCTTCATCGACCTTCTTCTTCCCAAGTTCCCCACGCACTTCTTGCAACAGCCAGCAGCAAAAAACCTTGAGATTTCACAGCCCACTCACCATAATCCTGCAACTACACAGACAGACATACAGACTTGCTAGCAAAGCCTATCATTTTAAAGTACCCGCCCATCGCCCAACAGAAAGAACATCAACCAAGCAACCAGCTCTGTCCTCAGAATAAAGTTTGGTTGTGATGAGAGAAAGACAGGAAGCACGACAGCAAGAAACGATGACAAAAAAGGCAAAAAGAAAAGAAACAAAGAAAAAGAAAAAATGGAGATGAAAAAGCAAAGCCTGGAAACTTAATTCTTTTGTAAGGTAAAGGACATGCAGGTTGCAGTGGTGAACATGTATGTACTGCAATGCAAAGCAGAACTAAACATCAACTGGACATACTGTACCTACTGCATAATCTTGTTGGTTTCCCAACGACTTTCAAGCTAGAGTACTTCGTACCTCCTCCTTAAAGGTGGAAATTGACAGCTTCTTTGCGTCAGCCTCGCCACGTCCATCACTTTGCTGGCTAGAGAATTCAGTAAAGGCTGGTGAATTTCGCAGCGGCTGGTCGGAGTTGATCTGACGTCTTGAGCATTGACGCGTTCGAAGGTTTTCGGGAGTGTCAGAAGGACATCTGTGTTGGCTCCAATAAAATTTAAGCCATGCAAGGAGGGGCTCTTGGAAAGTCAAAAGGCAAAGAAAGGCAGAGCATTGCAACCAGTATCAGGAAGGATATGGAGTGAGAATCTTCTTTTTTTGATTTTTAGACACTCCAATGGAGGTCTCTCCAGGGTTGCCTTGTATACTCATCATGTATACAAAAGTACTATTTCCCCTCCAGTAAACATTTCCTATGAATGTATGCAGACATGTCCTCATGTTCCATAATACTTTCCAAACTCTCCGTGGCGGCGGGATACGTATCCCGAACTCAACGCCAAATGCTATGCCAAATGCAAAAAATCTCAAATAATAATAAAAAAGCTTTCCATCCAAGTATAACATAAAAGCCGTAAGAGCGTTAAAAACATTTCCCATGAGACCTCTCATAAAGGATCGTCATTTCATACAGAGTGGTCGTTCCTTCCTCGTTAACGGGTCGTTAAAACATGATCATCATCAAATAATAATGACTGTTTAGATCAGATCGCTATGTCGGGTCGATGACGAAAGAAATAAAATATGTGGTTAAATTGTAGGTGTATGCCGTACTCGTTGGCTTTCGTAAGTCGATGACAAATGGAAGAAGTGTTTTCACAAAAAGGGCCGCCGGAAGCAATCGCTGTTTCTGTATTTGTACAGTCGAATGTGGACAGGGGATATATGAAGTGTATATGCAAGGAACAAACTAGGCACCGGCGCGAATGACCAGCTTGGAAAGGAACTTGTTCGATAAAGAATCAAAGTCTCTTCTATCAAATTGAGCGTCGGGGCGAGTCTTTAGGTAAGATTCTATAGAATATTAGTCATGCTTAATGCCAAGGCACTATGTGTAAGATCACTCACCATGCTTGGTAACGTGTGCTCTCATTTCTGTCATGGCCTCACAGACAGCTACATTGTTGTTGAGCAGGTGTCCGTGTTTAGGAGTCTCCCACTCAAGGAAAGGAGGAAGCTTCTGGGAAATGGCGTGGAATAGGCCGACGATGACACCGACAGGAGTCGTCTCCATGTCGTTGCAGAACTTGTTTACGACGGCGGCATCCGGAACACGATAATGACAGTCAAATTGCATCTCTTCCCAAACGGCAAGGAGAATCGAAGCAAGCATGAAGATGGTGGGCCAATTCTTGAGCCTATCACCACTGTAGACACTCGAGTACAAGGAAGAAAGCTCCTCGAGGATCTCCTTTTGCAGCTCGCGCCACATATCAGCGAGGGCACACTTGATCTGGAAGTTGATCATAACTGGTGCAATAGTCTTTCCAATGAATTTTGAGTCTTCGTCGTCAACCATTCCGTCCATTGGATGCTCGTCGCCTCGCTGCTCAACCATTGTAACGTGCATGGTGAGATTATAGGCGAGGACCAGTTTCAGCGCTTTACGAATGACGGGAAGCTTCTCCTTGAGGTAATAACGATGCGCTGTCTTCAAAATCTCAGTGATGAACGGTGTGCCCTCGAAGTAGTTGTCGATGAAATCTTCGAAAGGGCCATCGAGGTGTTGATCCAAGTATTCTGATAAGCTTTCCTTTGAGATACCTTCAGAACCAGCTGACATTCGCTCGGTTCGGGTATCAAACTCAAGGGGCTCTTCGTGATCCGACTCGACCCAGTCCACGTTCAAACAAGAGTCATCACTGACGTACACCTCTCTGGCGCTGACAGGAATGGCAAATCCGTAGCCGTGAGTGATCCAGATCAACTCTTCTTTCTGAGCGAAGCCCTTGATGTTATAGACCGTAACACCAATCCCGACATGGCGCTCGTAGTCCGCATGCCAGTCCTTCATGAAATAACCAATATCCTTGATATCGATACGGGTACATGGTACTTGCCAGAGACGTGCATGTGACGGCTGGCAACCAGCACAAGGCTCGCCCTTGTCACAGGTCTTCTTGAGGAATTTGCATCGCAAACAGGCCCGTAGCTTTCTGATCTCGCTAGCCTGCTTCCTTTGCTCTGGTAGCAAAGGTCCACGCCGTCTACCCACACGCTTCTCTGAATCCTTCTTGCCCGTTGAGGTACGACGAATTACAGCCTTGGTGGCTTTGACGGTCACAGGACTCTTCTTTGGAGCTGAGTTCCTTCTGGAGGGGGGCGATGATGTGGTCGATGGTGACGTACGGCTCGAGGAGGACATCTTGATGGGCACAGGTGCTACCGCAGCTGTCGGGCTAACGATTTCATGAATGTCGTGCGAGTGCTGAGGCGAGTGATGTGAGTGTTGTGGGGAGTGATGATGAGCTTCGCCATGGAAGCAATTCCGGTGATCAACAGGGTCCAGGTAGTTATCAGAGTCTGGCGAGTATGGCGAATATGGGTAGATGACATCCTCATAGCTGCCAAAAGACTCAATGGTATGGCCGGTCCCGTCTGAATGAGACGAATCCGAGTGACTCCGCAAATGTAAGGTTTGCCCTGGGTTAAAGATAGCAGCATTGTGTGCCTGCTGGTAGGAATCGAAATTCTGATAGGCGTCCACAGTCGCCCAGCCATTATCACTACTCGAACTGTGCAGGGACGAAACCTCGAGGTAGGTTCCGGTTGGCGAATTGCTGCCGAGGCTCTGGCGGCCAATACTAGGTAGACCATCGTTCCCCGAATAATTCATTGCGTGCTCGAATTCCTGCCAGTTCGTCCATTGTATTGCCTGCGCTTCTACGAGCTGCTGTGCCATCCCACCAATGCCACCAAAGGGCGCCTCCATCTGATGAAGCCCCGTGTCCAGACCGGCTTGCGTCGAGGGCATCTGGTAGTCGAGCGGCGACGGCTGGAAGGTCTGTCCAAAGCCTGTGTACTGGGTTCCCATCAGCGAATTGTCCTGGAGGTACTGAGGAAGCTGTTGAGGTTGCTGCTGCATGGGCCAGTCTGTGAGGAGTGTTGGAGAATTATGGTGAGCCGCCTGGAATTGCTGGTGTGCGCTTTGCCCGGGCGAGAGCGAGCGTCTCTCGTCAGCCCCTGCTGAGGCCATATCGAGAGGCAGAGGCCAACTGGTGCGTGCTGACATTGTGGTAGAGTACGAATATCGGGGGTTCTGCTGGTCAAAAGCTAGTTCTAGCAAGCCATCGGAGGAGTAGTCGTTATTCGAGGTCATTGTCGCGGATTGGGATGAGAATAGTCAATAGTATTGTAGGAGGAGTTGGATTGTAGACCGCCTCTTTACGAAGGTCGTGAAAGAGGGATCGGTGTGAGAAAGCTCAATTCTTGAGCAGAAGAGCGGACGAGATGCAGTCTGATGCAGACGAAATGTCGGTGAGCACCGATTTTCCTAGCCGACAGCCCCCAGCCTCTTCTCGCCAATCATGGGGGGCAGCGCCGACAACCTCCCACTCTGTCGCATGCGAAAACCAGGGCGGAACTGCGGGACTACTGCACGAAGTGCACAGAAAGATATCAGGTGGCCACTTGTGAAGCAGCGACACAGAGCGAGCCATGCTGCATTGGTCGACGACGAGGGCGCGACAGCTGGATGACCATGGCTGGATAGCGGCAGACCAGCGCCGGTGATGGTGGTACGGTTGGCACGATGCGCCCCGAGATGTGGACGACGAGTAGGGACCGGCGGCTACGAAAGGTACGTACTTGACGACGCCGTACAGCCTCCAGATGCCACACTCGGTCTCCTCTACCTGTCGTACAATAGGACAGGCCGGTACGTACCTGAGATATTCCCCCCCGTGAGGAAGTGCCTCCATTTCATGGGCTACCCTGGATCTACAATGCTCTCAATACGGCCGTTTGTTGACGCACGTCTCTCTGGCTGCCCTTCTCATGCTGCTGCGATCTTCCTCAGTCCCTCGTCGGCACCGCAAGCGAGAGACCATCAAGATATCTCCGATCTTTGACGGCCAGGGACAGGTACAGCGTTCATGCTTACTTATCACCAGAGCAGGCCAGCAAGCCGTAGGTAGCGCATGCTCACTCTGCTATCATACTCCTCCATACCCTCACTACACGTCGTATGGGATGGACGGAGCTCGTGGGGATGCGCATGCCCCTCCATCAGATATGACCTGTCTATCTTTCCCCTCGTCTTCCATTGACGCTTGGCGACCGACAGCTACACAGCGACCTGCCCCCTTCTACTGTACTGTACTGCACTGCCATGCCGTATAGCTATCGGCCGGAGGAAGAGCTGCCTGCTGCACAATCTCACAGTCCTTTGATGGGGCGAAACGCTCTCGGAACGGCCCCTCGTTAATGTCGTACGTCCTCTCTACGTTCTTTGCCCACGAGAAGCATGACCTCGGAAAAGTCGCAACTCTGAGACGCCGAGTAGCACAAATCTAGTGTACAGTAGTCGGTGGTCCCCCGAGAAAGAGACAGCCGCCAGAGGCGACCATGGTGCCCCTCATTCTGCGTCCAGATTCCTCCTCGTTGTACGTTTCAACAACGTACGAGCCAATAAGCTCCACCCGTGAATATGGCAGAACTGCCGTACCAAGGCCACGATCTCTCAGACTGGAAGCAATCGTGAACCCACTACTACTTGCCACTTGCCTACCTATTTGACTGATCTTCGCGAGCGGCCGTGGAACTAGAGACCAGCTGCAGGCCAATATTCATGCAAAGTCGTATGCCCGTGGACGCCCACAGCGGCGTGTTTGGCGAGTCAGTGCGAGTACTGCCATTATTGGACGCGCGAGGCGTTGAGGGGCATCCTCACGGTACCTTTGGTCTTCAAGGTACAGCCTACCTACAGTACAGATCCCGTAGCTTCTTTGAACACTTGACGGCCCAATCGACTACGCTGATAGCTGCTGTGTCGTAATGTATAATTGCGCACGCTGCAGCGGTCTTCCATGCTTCTCCAAAGAAGGGCCCGTTCTGGCACGCGCCATTGTATTTACGTACCTTTCGTACCTCTGTAGCCTGGCCCTGGCTTCCGAGAGAATCACGACAGCCTCCAGCGGCTCAGTCGCAGCAGTGCCTGGCTACACACAGCATTTGCGTGGCGGCAACAGCGGTAAATGTCTCGAGGTTCCAATTCTCTTTAAAACGTGCTTTTGGCATAATGACCGTAGTGGAAATATAAACGAGTCCATATATCGCAGAGAAAAGAAAAGAAAAAAACGCCACGAGGGCCCGCGTTGCGTCTACGACACTCCAGTCCTTCAGAGCGCGGGGAAGAGCAAAGGTAAGGCAGCACGTGCTCGAATGAAAGGGAAAAAGCAATTAGTGCCTAACCTTTTAGGCCAAAGTTTTCATTCCACCCGTGGACCTCAGCTTCCAATGGAAATGTTTCTGCCTGGCCACTGGAATTCACGTGCCCTGGGGAACAATGAAATTTCAACAACAATACGATGCGAAAAGGTGTCTTAGATGCCGGGGAATGTCAAAGGGAAGAAGAAGCACTATAGAGTGATCTTCCAGAGACGAACCATGCCCTCGCCACCTTCATCCTCAGTTCCCCCGGAGACTCTACTGAGCAGACTATTGTACGGGAATCGTCAGTCTCAGCATCAGCCCCAAAGCCCTTGGTCCGACACTGAAGAAGCATCTGGCCATTCTACCTCCATGGCAGCCAGAACAGTCTCTACAAGCATGGTGCCTGACATTTTCACAACTCTTCCACCTATCCGTGATGGCCTCGATACGGAAACCTCTCAACTGCAAGAGGAAACCATTCAAGAATGTCTCCCCTTTCTTTCAGGTTTGGAACCAAATACCACGTATAATGAGCACGGGGTGCCCCACCTAGACCGAAACAGACATATCCAATTTCTGCACAAGAGCCTTGGGAAAAAACCTGCACCATATGTTGCCGCGGATGCAAGCAGACCATGGATGTTCTACTGGGCCTTGGCCGGCCTCTCGACATTGGGAGAGGATGTCTCACAGTATCGAGAGAGAATCATCTCGACGGTTCGTCCGATACAGAATGCAGCAGGGGGGTTTGGTGGGGGGAACGGGCAAATGTCGCATCTTGCACCTACATACGCCGTTGTGCTATCACTAGCTATTGTGGGTGGCAAGGAAGCATTAGATATCATAAACAGAAAGACTATGTGGAAATGGCTAGGGGCACTGAAACAATCTGATGGAGGTTTCCAAATGTCAATTGGTGGCGAGGAGGATGTTCGGTGAGCGCTTGCTCCTCGACCAGCTTGTAAAACTATACTGACTTATACAGCGGAGCATATTGTGCAGCAGTTATTATTACTCTCCTCGATTTGCCTTTGGAACTCACTCGGGAATCACCAGCCTGGTCACCTGATGGCGCTACATTACTGACAAATTTGCCTGAATGGGTTGCGCGTTGTAAGTAACAATGTTGTGTAACGCTGTCTCATTACCTACTGATGGAGATTAGGTCAAACCTTCGAAGGCGGAATTTCAGGCCGCCCGGATGCAGAAGCTCATGGTGCCTATGCCTTCTGTGCTCTTGCATGCTTATCTATTCTGGGGGACCCCGATATCATAATTCCCAAGTGAGTTGGATTCAGTACGCATGGAGTTTCATAACAAGCTAACAGACTCTTCTTTGCCAGGTACCTGGATATCCCTCGACTTATTTCCTGGCTCTCGGCACGCCAATACTCCCCAGAAGGCGGTTTCGCCGGCAGAACGAACAAGCTAGTTGATGGCTGTTACAGTCACTGGGTGGGTGGCTGCTGGCCTCTAGTTGAAGCATGCCTCGATGGCCCATCTTACTTGTCCTCGACAACGGGAGAGAGAGTGAATGTTGGAAGAACACTCAAGTCTTCCGTTGGAAGCCTCTATAGCCGTGATGGTTTGACCAGGTACATTCTTTGTTGCTGCCAAGACTTTTCCAAGCGTGGAGGTTTGAGAGATAAGCCAAGCCAGTATGTATTCTCTTTCCATCCCTAGGTGTATATCACATCGTTAACCTCGCTTACAGTACATCTGATGCCTATCACACGTGTTACGTTCTGGCTGGTCTTAGCTCTGCTCAACACAAATGGCATTTCAACGCTCCACCAACGATGGAGACGACTGGAACACTGGTGTCAGCATACCAATGGACTGTTGAGTCTTTTGTCGGCGATTCGCAGATTTACGATGAAGATGACAGGGTGGGCACCCTTCACCCGGTGTTTGTGATACCTGAGGGCGTAGCAGAGGAGACGAGGGCTTACTTTGCATCGAAAGGAGGGTTCTGATGTGACGTTTCAGATATGGCAATGCGGTTGCTACCGGCCTTTACTTTTTGGCATAGCCAACCGGGCAGTTTGCATAGTTTGGCGTTGTTCTTTTGCATTTGATAGCCCGTCGAGTTGCGTAGGGGGGTTCTTGCGGTGAGTGCAAGGAATTTGCTCTTCCTTGGTCGCAGAGTCCGATACTGTGATGACTATTGGAAGTGAAGGCATCTAGATAGGTATGCAGACTACCACAAAGTTCATCCACAGCCAGAGCAAGACAACTCAAATCGAGATGAATGAGTTCATGCATGTAGGTCGCCATGACCTGCTTACAAGAAGAACCTTAGTGCCCGCCTTCGTCGACCTACTGCACTCCCTGAGGTCCCTCCCTCCTGTGGCATGGCATAGCTCGTCCTTCCGGCCTCTTGACTCTTGACACCCTATCTCACTTATCACGCACAGCATCATCTTGGAGAACGGTATATTTGCAGGCATCTCCCACTTGACAGGTCGTTTTGAGATTGTAGACTAGAAACTGCGCTGCACACTGGTGTTTGCTGGAAGTGCCGGTCACGGGATAACTTCCTGACCCGAGGATTGGACTCGCTTACTCGAGTTAGCCCTCTGAAGTCTCCACCGGCCGGCGTCCCTTGGCTAGAAGCCTTCATTTCTTCGCAACCACCCTCTGTCGCCTTGTGCAACTCCAACTCTTCGTACATCTGTGCTGCAACAACGCGCCGTGCCGGAATCCATCCTGACGATTGCGACTTGGGCTGGAAGCCATGTTGAGCTCAAATATATCAGTACTCACTTTTGCCCAGAGGTCTCTGTTCGCTCGCGGCATTCGCTTGCCGAAGATCCCAATGCCCCCGGTTTAGCTGCATGGGAAAGCTGCAGACCATACCTCACCGCGTACTGCACGAATTGGAGGGGCTAGCAAAGGCCTATTCAAGGCTGGTCCGCTGCTGATAGGACAATGCCTGGTGTGCGCTCCCATTGTTGGAGTTGGATCGCACTTCATAACAGCCAGAATTCTGCGCGGACCGGACGCTGGCAGCTGGATGACCGGCCGGATTACAGCAAGCCAAGGAAGGTAGGTAGGCACGAATGGCACTTCGCACTCCGCACATGAAAAGTCAGGAGGCCAGAGCTTTGCGATCGGATGCCGCAAGCCGTTGAAGGGACTGGTCGAAGCTCTGCGGCCTTTTTTCTTTTCCCTCGAGAGCTGATAACCTTCAATCATGGGGTAGCACGGAGTACAGGAACTCTGGACAGCACAGCGCTTCGATAGGGGCCCCGTCCGTTTTACTTGGAGATCCTCGAAACCGTCTTGCGTTGCTTGATATACTTCACGGTATCCCTCTTTCAAACTCTACGGCATATGGCCTTACTCATTAGGACTTCAAGCGCACTGCCAACTCATACTGCATGTCCACCACAACCTTGTCGTCGGCTAGTCGTAGGGCCTGGCTCGTTACCTCGCTCTTTCCTTCCCTTGACACAAGCACCGCTGAAGCTCAGCAAGAAATACCCAAGCAGGTCTTTCCAGCCACTTCGTATGCACTCATGGCTCACCGACTTCGTGTCAAATCCTACTCCAGTCGTTCAGCAAGAACCGCGGTCCTTTATCACGAGGGTTCAATGCAAGACGCGCCGCTGTAGTGCGGGGCATAGGTGAACCTCTCCATCCTCCGCCGTCCCTTGGCCACTCAAGTGCTTCCAAGTACTTCAGGGAATGACGATTCCGCAGCATTGCAATATGAGGGGTCTCGTCCCTGGCTAGTGATACTGAATCTCTGACGTTTTCCGTGCATCGAACCATCAAACCATGGAGCCAGCGATTTCTTTGCATTAGCGGCCAGCCCAGCGGATCTCAATGGAACTGTATCATCAAGCATTGCTGAAGAGAGGGTTTTTTTTGCGAAGAACATTTTCCGGCAGCACGATTTTGCTCTTTTCTGCAAAAGCTACATATTTGCCCGAGTCTTGTGGGCACGGGTTGTACTCGGTGTTGAGCATTTCGCCACTGATGCTGCATCGACAATTTCAGTATCTGCAGACCTACTTCAACGGCGAATTGATACTCTTTGAGCTACAGAGATCATCGCCTAGTATGCGTTGCCATGCGGTAGTGGAGATGGCTAATCTCTTGAAATTTATCAACTGGCAACAACGCACGCCAACACATCGTTATGGGTCACACTTGAAGAGCCGCATCATGTCTTGCATCCAAGTTCAACCCTTCGTCCTATCTTGAGAGCGCTTGATTCTTCTCTACAGCAGTCCAGTCCACAATCCTTGCCCCGCGCTAACTTTAGGTCTGCAATAAATCACACATGTCTCGCCTTCCATGGACGAAAGTCCTGCACAAACCCCCTAGGCCATCCACTCGAACTGTCAGCCTTAATATTCAACATCACGACGTCGGCCACACATCACCTCCTTCACATACATTCAATTGACTTTGTGCATATCTCCCTGTATACGGTCGGGCTCAATTGCATCGTCAACAAGAATATTCGGGTTTTCGTTGACGGATATTCCTGGTCCTGGCAGGACTGTCCTACCACACTCGCACGAGGGCCGTTCGGTTCCTGGAGGATTGAATTATTTGTGAAGGAATCTCGACAACCAAGAGACAATGGGTGGCTTCTATATGTCATATCTGGAGAGTACGTTGGTTCATCTTTTCGAGAATCTGCCACACTTTCTTTTCGGAAAATTTCACCCGGCAATTTCTGGTTCCTGCTTTTCTTTCTTCCTCTCCTGTTTGCCCTGCAGAAGAGGGCTTTCAAGGTTCCTCGCTATTATTACCTCATTTCCATGTCATTATAGTGTAATTGGCGCCGTCCAATTGATTCCAGCTTTGCGTTGTGTCCCAAAAGCACCTTCTATTCCTGGCCTGTTCTTATTCTGTATTGTGTTTAAGAATTTTGATGTCGCACAACGGGTGCAGTGATACTTGAAGTTGTACTTGCCACTGACACGATTGACAGGTCTCTGCCGTCGACGAGGCTGGCGAGATCCCTTGTACGAAACGTACAGAAGCACCTCAGGCTTCACTTGTCTGGTACTTGTGAATGGTCGAGAATATCAGACGGATCTTGCATATGAGTCCGACGGGTTGGCTCAGGAGAATGCTGCTATGCGGGCTTTCATGGTGTGCCGCAACTTTTCAGTCAATGGAGGCATGCTGGCACGCAATGGCGTTGTCCAAGGACTGCCTGCGAATGAGAGCAGTGGCCGACACAGGAGGAAGCATGGTGGACGTCATTCCGCGAATCTCAGCAGCAGCAGTTCTACGACATCCTCGGAATAGATGAACCAGGGATACATCTTCCCAGCAGCTCAAGAGTAGCTGCTGATTCTTCAAAGGCCAGCAACTCGGCCACCACCTTTCTAGAAGGTGAACATCAAGAGCCAACAATGCTCCTACGACTATGATTAACGACCATGAAAAGAACGGCGGCGGCAAGCTCAAAAATTTGATAGCACGATACCAGAAGGTGTTTACCATTTGTGCATCGAGTACTTAACGACCTACGAATTTCCTTTTACCCATGTGCAATCAAGACTAGCATCTGTCACGGTATGGGTTTGACAGTACCAACCGTTGGATAGTGGAGGCAACTCACTCATTCGACTGTCAATTCTTGGAGAGGCACCTTTTCTCATGATCAGCGAGAATTTCCAGAGAGGAAAAAGAGAGGTGGGCGGCTTGGAGAATCCTTTTACTACAAATTCGTGCATTTAGCAAGCGTGGCGCCATTCAGACTTTCGTTTCCATCGAATCTTTTTTGGTTTGGGTTTGGGAGGAGGGACGGCTGTGCTTGTGAAAACTGGTTGGCATGTTGGTTGCGTTTATGATGATAATGACTTGATGAATAAAAGCCCTGCTCAAGCAATGCGAGAACTCGTTTTAACCTTTATACACTTCTGTCTCGTTTACCGTCAAGTACTGTAGGGTTCTTCTACTTCGTAACCTTCCACGTTTCCCTTGGCTCTGAGAGGATTTCATGGTGAGATAGTGGCGAGCACGGTTTGACGTCGAATCCCAGCCCAAGGCTTCTCTCGTGAGGTCGCACTGCCACTGCGGTTTTCCTTTGCAATCTCGTGATCCAAATGCGTCCCAATCCAGCAACGGGATTCGGGACTGCTCGTAAGCCCCGAGTTTCGTCCACCGTCGCCTCAACTAGGTACAGTACGAGGTACTTGCACTCGAAGCCGACAACCTGCCCTGCGCTGATTGATAGTCGCCCACGCCACCGAATCGCACAAGAACACAGGTCACATTACTCATCTGCTCACGACGTCCTGTACTCTCAGCGTGACTGATGATATATTTTAAAAACCGCGGGAGAGAGACCTCTTAATTACAAATTAAATTAAACATCCATCTATTTGCATTGCGCAGATTGAAGCCCCAAGTACGTACGAAGCTACTTTCCCGGTACTCTCAAGCCCTTAAACTAACACTAGCGTGACCGCTCCAGCCCCTGACTGCCACCCCTTTTCAGGCCGGTAGCGAGAAATTTGGCAGCTCGAAATAGCTAACGTTGGAGCGAGCCATAACCACCTGTCCCCTTCTCGTCGCAATCTCGAGTCGCCCTTACTTACCAGACCTGCCCTCCCGCGCAACGAATTCAATTCACCTCCTTCCCCAGTCCACAGTCGTTGGCTCTCGAATACCATCAAGACCTTCAGGCCAAGCAACTGCTGGACCATTTGCTCTTTGCTACGCAGCCAGAAAACCCAAAGCCTGATCTCGAAAAGTGTGGGGTAAACCTTGTCCTGGGTACCACGTCCTCGAAAGCCGTTGTCGATCGTTACTATCTCTCAGCATGAAGGGTATGTTGCGCAATTCTTCACAGCCCTCTTCAGAACACATCTATTGACATGGAAACCAGCTCTCATTCTCGTTGGTGGCTTCGGCACCCGTCTACGCCCTCTCGTACGTTTCGCCCGCTCCTAATTCTTCCAACTCTGGAAGCTTGCGCGCATGTGTTCAGCACCTCAGCAATGACTCCAGCGACTGACGCCGTGATAGACCCTTACCCTCCCGAAGCCATTGGTGGAGTTTGGCAACAAGCCCATGATCCTGCATCAGATTGAGGCATTGGCAGCTGCCGGTGTCACAGATATTGTTCTGGCTGTTAACTACCGCCCAGAGGTCATGGAGAAGGCTCTGTCCGAGGTACGTTATCCCATGCAGATTGGGTTGTCATAATACACATACTGAGCATACTTATAGTACTCGAAAACGTTCAACGTGAACATCACTTTCTCCGTCGAAACCGAGCCCCTAGGCACCGCCGGTCCCCTCAAGCTTGCAGAAAAGACTCTTGGAAAAGATGATACCCCATTCTTCGTCCTGAACTCTGATGTTATTTGCGAATACCCATTTGCCGATCTCGCTGCTTTCCACAAGGCACACGGTGAGGAGGGAACTATTATGGTGACAAAGGTGGAGGAACCATCAAAATATGGTGTGGTTGTACATAAGCCCAACCATGCCTCGCGGATCGATCGTTTCGTCGAGAAGCCTGTTGAGTTCGTTGGAAACCGCATTAATGCCGGCATTTACATTCTGAACCCATCGGTCCTCAAGCGTATCGAATTACGACCAACCTCGATCGAAACCGAAACTTTCCCAGCTATCGTCAGAGACGGTCAACTCCACTCAATGGATTTGGAGGGCTTCTGGATGGATGTCGGACAGCCCAAGGATTTCCTTTCAGGAACCTGCCTATACCTTTCCTCCCTCACAAAGAAAGGTTCCAAGCTTCTTACACCTGCCTCCGAGCATTATGTACACGGCGGCAATGTCCTCATTGATCCTTCGGCTAAGATTGGCAAGAACTGCCGGATCGGTCCAAACGTAACCATTGGTCCAGATGTCATCGTTGGCGATGGTGTTCGTCTGCAGCGCTGTGTATTGCTTGCTGGCTCAAAGGTCAAGGACCACGCCTGGGTCAAAAGCACTATTGTCGGCTGGAATTCCACTGTTGGAAAGTGGGCACGACTAGAGAACGTCAGTGTTCTAGGAGACGATGTTACGATTGGTGATGAGATCTACGTAAATGGAGGCAGTATTTTGCCACACAAAAGCATCAAGGTCAATGTCGACGTGCCAGCCATTATCATGTAAAGAGTTACCTGGGATGCCGGCCAAGGTCTCTGTTAGATTTCTCTCTCCTCTCTTGTTTGGACTCATTGGGGTGTGCATGGCGTCTTGAGGATGATATCAGGGGTCATCTTTGCATGCGATACGTGTTGGCAAAAAAGAGAAGAACCGTTTTTTGTTGTTGGCGGATATATAAATCTCGTGTCGTTGTGCGCATATGTAAGCTATGGTACTAGCTTTGTTTTTGCGAGGGATTCATTGGGGGCTTTTCGGGATATTCTGCATTGCATAGATATTTAGTGCTGTTGTAATTATCTTGAACGAATCAACAGATGCATTCTATCTAGGTGCCCTTTCGTGGTGTTTGAATGATATTAGGCTAGTTCCTAAGGGGAAGCGTTGAGCAACCTAGTTCATTGCATATGAGAGAGGCTGTACACAGGAGACTTCCAAGAACTTTCAACTTCACAGTAATAATAGTTACACCTCCCGTTTGGGTTTACCAAACAAGTACACAAACCACAAGCTCGTCCATCCATCCATTTTCTATTAAAACGTCCATTTCACATCCAGCTCCTAACTCAATTCGGATCTTCGGACGGCCTCGGTACATTTTATTTCATTTATCTTGTCCCGTTCCCCATTCTGAGAGGAGAGTGTAGCAAGAACAGATTCTGGAAGTCTTGGTTTTGGAAGTCATAACGTTTTACATTTTGTCATCGGTTGATGGACGATTGGAGAGTTGTGTATAGTGTTGGGTGTGGAGGGACTTGCATGAGGAGATGAGCCGTCAAGCGTTGTTTTTATAAACAGAGGTAGGGATTATGCGGATCAGCTTCTAAGCAAGTGAGGGGTGAGCCGGCCGAGGGTGGGGTGGAATTGTCAGTGGTTAAGGTACCTAGGTATGCAAAGCATATCTACTGGATTAAAATAAGATGCCCCTCCTTCTGCGTACAGCTAACGATACAGTGGCGAAGATGGCAGGGTTATTTACTTTTGTGGGAACAATGATGATGACCTGTATACTGTATGATGCTAGGTTTTGATGTTGGAGACAATACTGGCTTGGATACTGATTCTATGTAATAGTTATGTGGGTTGAGTAGGGAAGCCTAGTATAGATAATCTTCGTGATTGTACCTATTTAACCCATGAGGTTATTATGCCGTAGTTAATATTTGCCACTTAAGCTCTAGTTATCATGCTCTGCAGAGAACAACTCTGTCAAATTCAATTTTGGAAATGCTTGTCTAGAAAAAAGACTTGTAGCACTGAGTGCTATCTACTAATTCACACTGCGTGCATTGCTTTACTATCTGCTATGTAGCACGCGTGCGCAAACGAATCTGCACTTAATCCCGAGTTAGTCTAGTCTCGTGGTTCGTCGTACATCGATGGGTCTGCTTTTAGGCAACCACATTGACAGTCTTGTTGAAAGTGGTAGAGTATTAGGATCTCTTGAGTAGTTAGTTCTTTTGGAATCCAATCTTTAGGTTTAGATGGGATCTTATAGTACTTATATAGATAGCTTGCATAACTTTGTACTTGGGAGAAAGTGCCTCGCAACTAAGTATGTTGACTTGTGTCAGACCTTGCTACTATTGAACGAGTTCCTTGAGGTTTTAGACAACTACGAGGTCATACTAACACTAGACATATCACAATATCTCGAATTACTTAAAGCCTTCCTCAAATGTATTTCAGCCGTCTATACAGCCAATGGCTGTTACCCAACTAGTCCACATAATCGCCGCAAGTCCATTGACCGATTGATCCTTTCAATCACATTATTATGTGGGATTGATATTTGTGGGATTTGGCCTGGAGATTTCATAGTAGTGGCGATATTAGGTGAAGCAGCCGAGCCAGAGATGATTTAGTAGTGGAGTTGGGCTAGGTTGCTCTTTTTGTGCTTTGCTTAGAGACCTAAAGTTGGCAACGAGATTTAAGATGACAACTTAGAATCTCCATACACAGCTTAAAACTCGTCTTGTACAGCCCGAGGCATGTGCACCCAAAGTGGGAAGATCCGTCCTTGTAGTGGGAATAGACCTGGCTGCGAAATGACTTGATGAGATGCTGGTGTGGACAAGAGCTTATAGGGTGATCTGGAACTGATTCTGGAGGCTGAGCAGTACAGTAAAGGCAATCGCGTACATTGAGGAGCACTGTTTTTAGTTGGAGACATCACTTAGGGATATGAGGGAGGGGATTGTTTATTTCTACTTGACAACAAGCTATGACTTGACAACACAAGGTCAAAATGTCAGACCCAAAAAGGGATTACCAACACAATCGCCATCAAGTCTTGTCGAAACATGCTAAATTCTAAAAAGGTTCTTGGCAATATCCCTGTTTATGTTTCCTTGAATCTTCACTGCTCCCTGGCTCGGTCGGTCAGGCCCGAGAAGAAGTCCTTTCGGTATCCATACTGTTGATGTCCTCACACAATCGCAAGTCCTCAACATCTGGTTTACTTATAATCACGGCCTCCGACTAGCGGAATAGTAGATTACTATATCCTCTCAATTGCCTTCGTAGACTTAGTGTCGTCTCTTTCGTAACCAGCTACTTTAATTTCTTCCTATGCCGCATCATCACTTTCGTAATCTAAAGTATACTAACTCTCATGGACTTTGCTCTTGTTAGCAAGTCATCGAATTTGAATATGTTTCACCTGTCTGTTATTTCCGTCGCCCTCAGAGTACACAATAACGCGTTTAGCATAGCGTGGCGCCACTCCTGTCTCCCTATTTCCTCCTTCTTACATCCTCCATCGTCTACACAATGCTCTACTTCTTTGATCTACCTCCCTTACTTTGACTCGACGAGGAAGTTGAAAGGTCCAACACAGCCACCCATCCAAATCATCCACTAACCCACTATCCTCTCTTCCCTCAAATTCACAGCCACCGGATCAGGCTGCTTAAGCATAAAATTAGTATAACGGTATAATCCGACGGAAGCTGCACTTCATCGTCTCACCCAAGCGCTTTCGTCTCCATATCCCACCCCAACTTCTCCCTCTCTAACTTCTCCATCTTTGCAAAACGAACCTCATTTCGACGTTTGGTCGTCCAACAACCAAGGATGCCAAAGAAAATGATGATCCCGACTATTACTCCGATTATGCCAGCTATATGAAATGAGTTATTGGAGTCGTCGCTTCCAGAGTCACCGCCGCCTCCTCATCCACCTGCTCTACTGTTGAAAAAAGTGGTGGTGGATGTGGAAGTTGGTAGAAAGAAGTTGGTGGGTGGAGTTGAGGCTGATGATGTTAAAAATGGCAACATAGTTTTAGTTTTAAGAGTGTACCAAGAATAGTTCAGTGATTTTAAGGAAATTAGATTGGGACCAATTTCCAATTTTGACCTTGTATTGCAGATGCAAGTCCACGATACTAGGTCTATTTGGATCTTGAAAACATATTTCTGGGTTGGGTTAGAAGCTTGAATTGTTCGACCTCTTTGCATCTGAAAAGTGGGGGTGAGAATGCTCATTATAAGAAACCAAGTGTAATAGGACGAACATAACAGCACATCTATTAAAACGGTGAATAGCCAATAGTCTTTGGGGAGCCAGAGCCCCAATACGTGGTGGCCTGGCCTACATAACTGGATTTGAGTCCTTTCATTCGTCGCTTCGGGGTTGCCGTTAGGACCCTCGCTTAAGCATACGGCTTTGTGAGGAAACACCGACGTCAACAATAGAAAGGTTATCAGGTAACTACTTGGACCCCAAAATATATACCCAGAAACAACATTGAGATCTCAGCATAGCTAGGAAACATGACCATGCCGTCTAAGAAGAAGATTGTGAAGTCCGGGTGCTTGACGTGTGAGGTGAGTTGAACGAAACGTGCAGTTGCTTCCATGTTTCTTAACGCCTAAGTCTCATATTCTGTTCAAAAGTCTACTTCTTACTGATAGTTGAGAGGCCTGGATCTGGAAGATTGAATGCGATGAAGTCAAGCCTGCATGTGTGAAGTGTGTCGGCACAGGGAGGAACTGTGATGGCTACGGACCAATCCCTGTGTTAGCCCAAGGCCGTGTCGCTGTAAGTCATAAACGTTCTTTACTCCCTTCACTCTCAAAGAGCTCCTCAGCTTTTCCTGATGACCAAGAGACCAAAGTTCCAAACCACCACTCTTGAATTATCAAGTTTCCTACTCACAGCTGAGTATTTGACGAGCAAGCTTTGCAAAGAAGCCTCTCATCTCACGAAGTTGGTTAAAGCTCAAGTGCGTGCTTGTATAGCAAAAAATAAGCCATTATTCCAGCCTCCCCATTCCTGACCAACGTAAAATCGTAACCAAACCCAATAATGGACAGCCAGAGCCTCCAGGCCAATTTCTACGTATGGCTGAAACCAAAACGATCATCCATTCCCTTCAGACTAGTCTATCAGGGACACACTAAAGAGCGAAGAGCCCTCCACTTTCTGGGAACACACCATCCTGCAAGTATGCATGTTAGAACCAACACTCCGTCACATCGCAGTCGAATTGGGTCCACCCATGAGATGCTCAGAATCAAGGCCCAGACTAAGACCAAAACCCCAAAACACCGCACAAGGCGATCGCTATACCGTTTCCCTGTACGCACTCCAACAATACAACAAATCGATTCGACAACTCAATAGACTTTCTGCAACTAAGAAACAGCAGCCCGAGATGCTATTATCATCATGCATCCTCTTCATCTGTTTCAATAGTCTCCGGGGACACTACGATTCAACAGCCCCCCACCTAGAAGCAGGACTTAAAATATTATGCCAATGGAAAAGCGGAAATCTACACGTATCAACCAATGCCCCCCTTTTCCAAGAAGCTCTTATCCCAGTGTTTACAGCGCTTGGGATCCAAGTGGGCCTCTTCACCAACAGAGTCATCACAGGTTCACTCTGGGAGTATCTTCAAACAATCAACCACAATAACGACCATGTCGATATTGACGAAGACTTCTCAAGCATCGAAGATGCCCGTCGGAAGCTCAACACACTCATCGTTGAGCCTTGCTATGTCGTCACAGCAATAGCAACATCAAACCAACACCCCTTTAACCGCCTCCTTTCAACCTTCCCCCACCCAAAACCAAACAGCGGAATGGGATCAGCAGAAGCAACATCAACATCCTACCTCGCCAGCCAAAAAGACCGCTGTTTCTCGAATCTTCTAACCTGGTCCCGAAACCTCGACAGATTCCTCCTCGAAACACCTCTATCCTCCCTGCCCAGCAAGGACGTCGGCGCAGCAACAATCCTCAAGAGCTACCACTGCACCATAACCCTAGTAGCAACGGTTTAACACACAGCAGCAGTGGCACCCATTCCCATCTCTCCAAAAGCACAAAGACCAACATGGACCCCGATATCCGCAAGATCATCACCCTCACACGAGCCATGCTCTCATCGGAAACAACAGCGGCCCAACCAACCGCCTCCCAAAGCACAGCAAACGCCAAATCAAGATTCACATCAGACCTAGGCATAATAATACCCCTCTACGTAACAACCGTCCACTGCAAAAACCGATCCCACCGCCGCACAGCCTTTGAGCTATTAAGGATCGTCGGACCAAGAAGAGACAGCATGTGAGACGCCACACAAGTATCTCTAGTGTGCGAGCGGGTCGTAGCCGTCAAGTGTAGAGAGCCGGGGACAACTTTTCCCACTTCAACGAGTGATGGTAGAGGAGAAAGACTTATGGCTGTTAGGGCTACATTTGTGGAGAGTGGAGGAGGGGGAATTGACACTAAATATGCTGTTGAGCTTGGTTTTGTGGTGGCCGCGACAAGGACGGGGCCCGATTTTGGGGATTTGGTGTTGAGGACGGAGAATTTGAATCTTTGTCCTGATTAGAAAGGGGACTCTTGGAGTGGGAGTGGGTATGCGAAGGGGCTGCTTGAATGGCGGGTTGCGAATTCGAAAGTCGTATCGATTGTTAAGTTGGCTTGAGTTTTTCGAGTACCAGTCTTGGAAGGCGATCTAATCACCATCTATGACAGCAGGAGTAATATTAGGTAGAGGATGGTCAGGATGAGATGCCACTTCCTGTTATTGCGGTCATGCGTAGTTCCTTATTGAGCTTATTGTTAGATTCCTCGGCGAGGACCATAATTCCAGACGTTTCGCCCAACTATATTATATGATTACAAGTCTACTATGTTTGAAACAGGTTGATCAAACTCACTTCTAATCCTTAAAACCAAGCAACTCCTTCCACTTGATCCGCAAAGCCTCCATCTCCCTCCAACACTTCCCACCCTCAATCTCAAACTCCTCCCTCGACTCCTTCGTAACATCAACAGCATGTCTCTTTCTCCCAGTCCGCCTCTCCGCAACCGCCTCTCCTTCTTCCTTCCCCTCCTCACTTCCAACCGTCCCATCCCAGCCCCAACCACCAACCTCAGTCTTGCGGACTCTCTCCTCGCCCCATCTGTCCGTAGATGAGCCCCACTTCGACTGCGTGCCTTTCATCTGCTCTAAAGTTTCTTCTCCACTGAGTGCTACCCAGACGGGTGCTACAGCTGCCTTGTAGGGGACAATGGGATGCCATGCACTACCTAACCATCTGGCTAGGTAAAATGCAATCTCCATAAATCGTACTAAAATCCAAGCTAGAGGCATAATATCTGAAGCAAAGATGCCTGGATGGACTACGTAGACCTTTGGCTTCACCAATGCTACGCTCTCACTCGCGCCGTTCTCCTTCTCTTCTGGCGTCGCCTTATCTGAGCAGTCGAAAAATGTCTTTGAAGCATTCTTGGTAGATGGTAAATCGGCGGAAAGGGCAAGCAAATCAACTAGTCGTTTCCCACTCTCATACGGCGCGTCTGATTTGAGCGCCTGGATGTCATCCAGTGAGAATTGATCAGGCAAAGCTTCCACGCTCGATACCCAAATGATTTTCCCGCCGGAAGTTGAGGTAGGTGACGCGGGACGCGAAAGAAAAGGCATGAGTTCATGGGTGAGGGTGTAGTGACCGAAGACATTAGCGCAGAAAACCTCACCCAAAGGCGGCTCTGCACCTTTATCTCCATTCAAACGTGGCAGCGTTTCTTGATCCTCATCTGCTAATCTCGCGGCCTCTGGAGAGCCCAGCTGTGGCTTGACAACAGCCCCAGCCTTGGCCAATTTGTACACCGGCCAAGTAGTCGCCTGTATTGTATCCGTCAACACCGTCCAGACCGCAGTCGGCCAATCCAACCCCGTCCACCCACCAATCCCAGCATTCCAGATCACAACATCAAGTCTCGGTATGCGTATTCCACTCAAGCCCCAACCCCAAGACCTCATACTACCGATAGAGCCTTCTTTCTCACTAAGAGCCCACCTATCCTGCTGTATGTCCTTCGAATAACCCTGCGTGCCAGGACTACCAGCAGGTAGTTTCAATCCATCATAGGTCGTCGCATCCGGCGTTCCCAACGTCCCATTGAGCAATTTATCCGCCAAAGCATACACGCTCCTCAAGTCGCAAAGATCCACTTCCACACCAAGGAAGTGTATTCTCCTGACTGTTGTCTGCCATTTGTATTCAACACCTTGTTCCTTCGCCTTTTTGTGCTGTTTGGTCGCATATGAGGAGTATTCTGCCAATCCACGTAGGTGAGCTCGTAGACGGGAGAGAGTGAAGCGGGTTTTAAGAGGAGAGCGAGTGGTGATTATGAGGACCAGGTGTTTGTTAGGTGGTGTGGAGGGAGATGTGAGGAATTCGTCAATAAGGCGCGTAGCTATTCCAAATCCGAGACCGCTGGTACGTTTTTAGCTTGAATATTGCATGAATCATGAGGTTATAGCTTACCTGTTAGCACCTGTTATAAGGGCAAACAGCTGGCTCTCGCTCGTCTCCCAAGGTGGTAAACCCATCTCTCTACAATGGAACAATTGAACAATGGGATGAGGGATCTACTGGTAGCGGGACAACAAGGAGCACTTCACAGAGATGTCGCCAATTTCTGGGGTAACGGGAACAGGTGTGCACCAGAGCCGGCGTTTTTTTCGGCTCTTCCTAAATCAGGGTCCAAGTCACGTGTGGTTGATGGGAAAAATTAGTAGTAGGCGTCAGACGCTACACTAGCGAATTACCGTGGCGATATACAACGAGTATTTAGATGCTCTTATTAGGCTAGAAGAGTCCCATCTAGGAGAGTTTAGTGCTAAGACACCCGACCCCTATCTACTTAAAAATCTCTAGTACCTTAATTCTTTTAGTAATAGTTAAGGTACCTTATAGGTAAGTAACTCCACTACTGAAAAAGTTATAAAATTTATAATATAGTAATATCTAAAATCAATTAACGTGCTGCATGTGCCACCTAAAAGCCACTATAATTAAAGTTGAGCAGAAATACGGTGATAGTTATGTAACTCTGTTTAGCTTGCTGAGGCTCGCTTAGCCACTATAAATAGACCCCTTAAATATACACTTTAGATAGTCAACAGTTCCTTAATTAAACAATTGGCCTATATGTGACTACTCTACATCTAACTATTCAACAATCAATTAATTAGCTATATAACACTACTATTAGTATAACTTTATAAGACTACAACTACTGTAACTATTATTTAAAAGTAGCTTAAAACTTTTCTTTTATAATTAAGCTAAATAGTGTCCTAGTATCTTAATATCTAGGCACAAGAAATTATTAGACGTTTATCTCAGTAACATCTTTCGTCTAGAATACATAGATAATAGAAAAGTTTCTAAATTGTTAAAACATGTAGCAAGTAAATTCTAACCTAACGCTGAAGTAGAATAGAAGATATTAGAACAACTGATAGAACAAGAGAGATTAGTATAAGCTTATAGGTATAAGGAGACTTAGCATTAGAAGTAGCTTATAAGATAAGAAGCTTAACAGTTCTAAGTGAGCTAGAAAGCGTTAAACGGTTAAAGGTAGATTGATATAGAGGCTATAGTCTCTAGTACTACTAGAAAGTAGAGAAGTCCTTGTATTATAAGTCTAATAAGACTAGGTAAAGGATTATTAATTAATACTAGATCCTCTAGGCCTAGCTTTAAATCTCAGGCCGAGAACTAATACTAGTAAACTCTAGCTTAAATGGATATCGAGTATAGTAATACAGAAAAATATAAAGAATACAGTCTTAGATCTAGAACGCTAACTATACACATTGGAGGAGAAAGAATAACAGCCTCCCTGCAAGAAAAGTCTTTTATTGGGTAGCATTCGTGGCTGCTCCGACTCGTTTGTAAACACTGGTTTAGAAGATTTACTGAAACCAGCGTTCCTGTAAAGAAAACGACAAGGAGAACTTACATCGCTGTTTCTACTATCACAGTATACTGAGTGGCAATTCAAGTCCTTAGAAGCCGTGCTATCGATTGTGTTTTAATAGCTTGTGCATTCGGTATAGTCAAGAGCACAACTGGAATAAGTGAGGAATTAGAGGTAAAATCGTGGGTTGATTAGGTAAACCTCGCGACATAGCAGTTATTGTAGGAGATATAACAGTCTCTTATCTAAAGCCGGTATGGCTACCTTGGCTCACGAAGAAAGGCTTGGTATGCTTTGCAAAGTCATTTATTAGCATTGTCTAAGATGCAACTGCTAGACTAGTCGAAGACGACTGACTGCATACAGCGACTAAGTGCATCATGCCGGCCTTGGCTAATACTGCGGCAGAAAAACCATTTGCAACAGCTAACAAAACTCCCTTAAGCAAAATGCTCAGGGAGCACGGCGTCATTGTCGAGCGGGTGGCAAGGTCACTTTTCGAATTCAACGTAGCCCGTCGGATAGCTTTTGAATGCAGCAACAAAGCTCGGCCAGCTTGAAGCGGAGGGTCCCTGAGTACGCTAAAAGAGACTGCACAAGCATAGTTATCTGTCTCCGTGATAGCTTTGACAGTTATAGGGAGGGCTATTCAATTTCATGGTGCCCCTGGTGTCTGCCAAGATACTCGGTTCGCTGATATTCTGCTGGTGGTGATAAGATTGGGATCTCCAATGGATCTAATGAGGTTCGTTTGCAGCAGCTGGGTAGACACGAGAAGAAAAAGGCTATTGAATCCATGGCGCTCTTTAGATCGAATGAGAAAGAGTTGAGCAGGCTATAATACCGAAGAAGTAAAACCTGGTCCTTAGAACAATACACAGGCAAAGCTATAAGCTATGCTTGGCAATGGGTTTGAATGTTCGCCCCGTTGCCACTGTAAGACTTTGAAAGAACGGCTTTAATCTAGTTGCATTTACTCATAACAGGATCCAATACATACGTTGCGAGCTTTTAGTTGGGTCATATCATATCGTATGCCCGGCAATCAATTTCACTCGATTCTGAAAAGACGCGTGTTCTTTCTTCTTAGTAATAAAGAAGTCTGCGTCGAAAACTTTACAAAAGACTAGCTTTGAACACTAACTTTAGAGAACCTTCAAAGCTAGAACACCGTCAACCAAGACAGATATCATATCAATCTCCTCAAGTTATCATCATAGCTGGGAAACTGATTTCTTATCCAATCTAATCGTCCTCCGCCTCTAGATAGCTCTGAAGAACATCTCGAACCTGGTCTTCGAATGAAGACCACTTGTCCCCGAAGACGCGATCCGTCTCACTGTCATCGTACCGCGTCACCTTTGTCTCATATGTCCCTCCACATGGTAGTACTCCCGTCTTCATAGCCTCAGGAAAGTATTTCTCCACAATGCCCGGTACCTCCGACCACTGGTTGTTCTGACACAACATGAAGTTACTACCTCCCGCGATTGAAGAGTCTAGGGCGCGCACATGCAGCGCCGCTACGTCGTTCACATGCGCCGTACATCCGACCATCGCAAAGCCGCGGTCGATGCCGCGAGCGACTTGAATTACAAAGCGGTTCGTGTTCTTCTCGAACTCGGAACGCTTCTTGACAAGCTCGGTGGGTCCTAGGATTACACCTGGTAAAATGTTGACCACGTCGAATCCTGGCCTGTTTGTTTGGATGAATTGGGTCGTGGCTGCCAATTGAAGCTTTTTGGCTGTGAAATAAGCTGCTGGAGGGCTTGGGATGGGATCGGTCCTGGATGGTATTGGGGCGAGATCCTTTTCTGTTTGTTATAAGCATGGGCTTCATTTCTTTTTGTTGCGGAGTTTGGTGGAAGGCTAAGAGGACTTGTGATGCACTTACCACACACGACGGTTCCTCTCTCTGCGTCGAGGACCGCGATAGTCGAAGTGATGACTATACGCTTGACCGTGGAGACCCTACTCGCCGATTTGAGGAGCTCTTCTGTCATTCGTACACCGGGATCGATTAGAACAGCGTAGTAGTCAACCTGGGGGGTTCATTCAATTAGTTTAAAATTCCGGATAGTAGACGTGGTTCAGCTTACAGGACCATGGGCCATAGGGAATGCTACATGAATGATGTAGTCCATCTGAGCCACGGCTTCGTCGAAAGCCCCAGCTTTCGTCATGTCCGGAATGACAACGACTTCAAGACTCTGCAAGTAGGGCTGGACAGACTTTGCAGCTTTGACCTGCTCCCCCGCAGATGCCTGGCGGACTGCTGCACGCACTTTGTATCCTGCTCTTAAGGCTGTCACAACGACCTGAAAGCCAACATGCCCATTGGCGCCAGTTATCCAGGAGATTGTGAGCTCGCATGTAAACTCAGGTTTTGAAAAGTACTTACCAGGACTCGCTTTCCTTCCATTGTGGCTTTTGCTATACTCGTTTGGTATAGGTGAAGGGCTTACAAAAACGTTCTAATCTGATTCTTTTCTTAAAAGATTTCGAGTTTATGTCTTTCAAATTAATGACGTTAACTAAGATGTCAAATTGGCAATACATGTATACATGGAGTGTTTATATTGTAGGTTTCATTTTCATGTGGGGTAATCCCTAACCGACAAGCCCACGGCATTTACTGTTGAGAGCCTCGCTCGATGACACATTATGGCTAAGCGAGGCTACGGATCTTTGATTTAACGACAGATACCTAAAGTAAACCCCTTATGCCAACCCCCACAAAGTCTAGCCAGGGGTTATCCGGGAGTTTTTACATATGCTAGGGAGTAGAGCCTCGTCTTTCAAGGTCCTATACAAATATTTATAGGGAGCTGATAACCGAAGCTCGGCTCCCTATAAGAAAGGCCTCATCTTTCAATACCTTGTAGTGTTTAATTTACAGTTATATAGGTCAATGTAAAACCTAGAATATTGAAGTCGTGGTTGCCGTTATTTTATATCGAATAACGCATGGTAGGGACGGCAGATTCACGCATTGTATAAGGAGAAAGAATTATATCTTCAAATATATATTAAGCCTTATCTTACCCTTAGCCTCGGCCTCGGAGGCAGATAAGGGATCTTTGGTGCATAAAATTATGTGTAAAGTGAATACCTTATTTAACACTGACTACGAAGCCTCGCTTATCAGCTCCCTATAGAAATTTGTATAAGGATCTGATAAGCGAGGGCTCAATCTAATAATATGTGGGATAGCCTCTAGATAACCCTTAGTGTAAGAGACTTCTTGTATATAACCGAGGCTTGTGTCGCTAAGGCCATCAGTCCGGGGCAGGAAGGACATGACTTCTATAGTCATCTATACTGGATTTCTCTCTCCTGTGTGAAGTTGTCCCTGGTCACGAAAGCGGTCTTGCTTGATAGGCATTACCGACAGAGCTAGTACGGTTGATGTGAATGGGGCGGAAAAGTAGTTAATGCTAGAACTAATCGGGAATATAGGAGCGACATGAATTGCCAAGGTCTCGGATTCATATCACTATGAAGTCCGATTGTATTATCATATTTCTGAGGGGACATCAATCTGCTATCTTTTATTGCGTAGGAAGAATACTACCAACACATTCCCCAAAACCAACACCTTCGCTAGCCCATCCTGTCAATACTACACAATCGCCATCCTCAATCCAGGTCCTACTCTCCCCATTCTCCAGCGTCCACTCCTTTTTGCCGCCACCATTTATCTCCAGTAAACAGCCACCCTCGCCTTCCCCAAAACCCGACACCGTGCCGCTCCCAAGTATGTCACCGACCTCAATTGGA
Organism: Pezicula carpinea; assembly: GCA_026119845.1. Lineage (NCBI taxonomy): Eukaryota > Fungi > Ascomycota > Leotiomycetes > Helotiales > Dermateaceae > Pezicula > Pezicula carpinea. Next base: position 559,201 of record JALRMK010000003.1, on the reverse strand, counting down.
CACCCATTGACCGTCTGCTGCAGCACCAGATCGCGCAGAGTCCAGTCCATGCTCTGGAGTTCGCTACGGCACAAGACCGTCTCCGAATTCGCCTTAGCCGACCGAATGGATGCCGATAGGTGGATGTTGTACGCGTTGCGCTCGACCGCATTGTCCGTGATATAATCAGTCTTACTGCGGCGCGGGATACTCGCACAGGCAAAGGGCTCGAGGGCTAGTGCCGTCACCACCCATGGTGAAATGGTTGTTGCGAAAGACTTGCCATTGTGCGGGCCTAGAGGCTGCATTTCCACGGCTTGGATGTCGCGTGCTATAGGGCAAACAACAATTAGTAATGCCTCAAAAACCATCTCAACAAGGTAAGAGCTCACCGCTCCAGTCGTTGAGCAGCACAAGCCCGAAGATATGATCTGCCACGTCGGCACTTGCTACGCTCGTCCCCGGCGTCGTCGTCTTCCCAATCACGACGCCAACCTCAAGCTCATAATCGAGGTGCGCACTCGGCGCAAACACGAAGTCGCCATCTTTCTCGGCCTTGAGCAATCCTTTGGGACGCACGATATCTGTCCCGCTGACGACAATGCTCGATGAATGGCTGTTGTAGCCGATGGGCATGTTAAGGAAGCTTGGAGGGAGCGGCAATACCGTGCCACGCATGGCTTGGCCCGCATTAAGAATGTGTGCAGCGCTGCACAGGTAGTCAGTGAAGTTGCGGGTGTAAACTGGTAGGTGCAGCGTTGTGATTGCGGCCGGGGAGGTACAGGATGGGGGGAGGGTGGAGATGTTGGCCAGTAAGGCCTGCAGCTTTTTTCGGAGGGTGATATGCGCTGGGCGACCGAGGGAAGCGAGGGCGTTGAGCGTGGGCTAGATGGCGGTACGTCAATGTGTGTCGTTCTGCTTGGGCAAGAAAAATGTAAGGATGCTCGTACCTGTTCGAATGCTGCGACTGTTTCGCCGGGTAAGTCTGATATGAGTCCGGCTTTAGCTACCTCGACAAGGAAGACGACTTTGTCGAAGACACGAGTGACTACGCTTGGAGCCTCCTTCGGCGTTCTACTACCAATTCCATAGGGAATGTTGTCGAGGGAGAAGTGGGAATCACTCATGCTGAAGTCTGGCGAGGAGATCGGACACGAAGCGTCTGCTGCAATAGTCAACGTGAATCTCGTGTGATAGCTTCCAGGCTGCTTTTAGCGAGGGCGAAGGATACAAAAGCACAAGGTAACACGCAGAAGCCGAAGAGGAACGGAGGGGTCTGCAGAAAGGGTATATATCAAGTATAGAATCTCGTGATATTGCAAGCTGTGAGGGGAATAAAGCGTTCGAGAACCTGGAGTAGCTGGCACGAAGCTCGGTAGTCATATATGCGAGCCCTTGCAACCCCATACTTTCATGCTCCCGCGAATCCCCCACACGGGTAGACGACGTCCAGGGTCACCTGACTCTCATCTCCTCCTTCTCCATGGTGTTTCTCGCCCACATGTGTCTTACTGCGCCCACATGTGGAAGAGGTAAGTGTGGCACGATACGGTAGATACATTCCCATCTGTTGCAACGGACTAGTCGAGTCTTAGTCCGGCTAAGTTCTAATGCCAGTATACAAACCATAGTGTGATTTGTATAAGTCTAGAATACTACCCACGCCCGTTTTCTTCGTTATTCGTGCACGCCATTACCACTAAGTCTTCCACTATGACTATCTCAGTCGCTGTCCTTGCTGTGACCGTGCTAGGAATACTGTTCGTCCAGCACCTTGTTTCTCGCTGGAGATACAGCACCAAGTACAAACTTCCTCCAGTCATTCCTGGGTGGCCTGTTGTTGGCAATGCGCTAAATGTGCCATTTCCTGGGGGCATGTGGGGAGTGAAGATGGCCAAGAAATATGGAGAGATGTGAGTTCTTCCAGACCATCGCAGTGGCGTCAAGGGAGCTTGTTTTCTGGGACTCCTTTTGCTAAATAGTTGCAGGTATACATGTTACTTTGGAGGAAAACCATATGTGTTTCTTAACTCATCTCGTGTTGTTAACGACCTACTCGAAAAGCGCGCCTCGATCTACTCTTCGCGTCCGGACAGACCAATGACTCAAGAGATTATGTCGGGTGGTGTCCGAATGCTTCTAATGCCTCACAACGATCGTTGGAGAAACCAGCGTAAGATTATGCACTCGATTCTTAACGGGAAGAGTGCAGAGAAGACATTTGTTCCCTACCAAGAACTTGAAGCTAAACAGTTGGTCTACGACTACCTCAACAATCCAGAAAACTTCCACGTCTGCAACCAGAGATTCTCAAACTCAGTTATTACAAGTGTTGTGTTTGGACGACGATCTGGCCTCCATGATCAGCAGCTTAAAGAGATCCTCGACCTCATTGAGATCTTAAGCCAATATTTGTTCCATCCTCTTAAAAACATTCCTGATGTTTTTCCATTGCTGCACAAGCTACCAAAGCCATTGCAATGGTGGAGACGCAGTGCAGAAGAATACTTCACAACAGCCCGAGCGTAAGTCCTGGTCCTCGGTTTATCATCCTTGAACCACCGGTGACATTGTAACAGTCTGACATTGTGACAGTCTCTACAAGGAGGAATTTGACGCCTTCGAAAAAAAGCTCGAGAATGGAACTGCACGTCCCTGCTTCGCAGGGGACCTAGTTGCTGGAGCTGCGAAGAAGGAATTCATTATTGACGAGACCGAGAAACTCTTTGTCTTTAGTACCCTTCTCGAAGCTGGTAGCGACACCTCGCGCAACGCTATTACCCAGAGCATCGCCGCCATGGCCAGCTATCCGGCGTGGGTTCAGAAAGCCCGAAGTCTCCTCGACGAAGTTTGCGGCGCCAACGCAGAGCGCCTCCCGTCCCTGGCCGACCGACCGAGATTGCCGTATATTGCTGCGGCGGTTAAAGAGGTATTCCGGTGGCGTCCGTTCATCCAGACCGGCGTCCCGCACATGCTTGTGCAGGATGATGAGTACGAGGGCTACAAATTTCCAGCTGGCACCCAGTTCGCGTGGAATGCATACGCTATCGCCCTGAATGAAGACGAGTATGAGGATCCTATGACCTTTAATCCAGACCGCTTTATGAATGCGGACTTGAACAATCCGTTGAAAGGTCATTGGCAGTTCGGCACAGGTAAGTAGCTGCGCAACTACTAGGGAAAAGCCTTGCTAATGCTTGGGGTAGGCCGTAGAGTGTGCGTCGGTTACAACGTCGGCACAAACAACGTATGGATTGCTATCGCGTGCTTGATATACTGCTTCGATGTGACTGAAGATCCTGTAAGTCAAGTATTTTAGTACCTCCTATTATGCGTATACTTACGTGCGCACGAGGATCACCCTATTGATACGCTAAACACCGTCTGGGATGTCCACAAGGACGCACCATTCAAAGCCATCGTTAAGCCTCGCAGCCAAGCGCACGTTGAGCTTATCAAGAGAGTTGGTGCCGAAGCACTTGCTGCTAACTACTGAGCGATTGTGATATGTGTTGGAAATCTTTGGCATGTACGGGTTGCGGGAAAATTGGGGATCAAAGGTAGAATCGAGGAGAGCAAGGGGTAATTTTCACGAATTTGCAGCTGCGTCAATATCTAGGCTGTTTCCTGCACGCACTCTCTCTTTCCGCAGCAGGCGGTGAAATGGAAAATAAATCGCTATGTTGTGTGCAGATTCTGTTTTGATGGTCATATGTTTTGAGCGAACTATTCCGCGTATCTCTTGGAAGCTGTTCTTTACCTTACCTAGAGAGTGGAATGTGACAAAATATGACTGGGTTTACGTCTCACGGGCTCTGACCCAGTACTACTGGACATAAATCACGCTCATACTAGCTTAATTAAAGATAGAAATTGAAGGGGCTTTGAATCATTCAAGTAAGAGAATATGGTGATATATGTCACGTATTGTGGAAGGATATATAATTGGATAGGGCTAGTTCGTATCGGGTACCTTGCTAGTAAGTACCGTATCTAATAGAAAGTAGTAATTGTATTTGATGTAGAAAAAGTCGTTCTTCTCTAGACGCTATATGTAAGCGCTATATGAGCCACAGGAGTATTTTGTATTGTTTGGTGTTAATTTTGACTTGAACCAGATTCTGATTCATGATAAGTGAGAATAACAACTGGACTAGACATGCTATCGTTACAGTGCACCTTCTCTTCCACAGCCCCTCCTCCATTCCTTTTCATGCTTCTCAAGTCTCATGGCGGAATGCTTTTAACGCCATTCTCATCCCGCTTCATCACGGACGCAGCGCTCTCCCCAGCTTGCAGCCTCTTGATCAAATCCTCAGGATCGAAATCGACGCCGATAGGATTATTCTTGAACTCCTGAGACATCATAAAATCCGTCGCCGCATCAACCGTGTCATACGCATCGACCTGAGTCTCCAGACGATTTCCATCAGGGTCCTCGTAGTAGATCGATAGCGTGATGCCGTGGTTAACACACCACATAGGAATCAAACCCGCAGCCTTGCGCTGCCGGTACGCAAGCAGCAGATCCTCAATGGAGTTGAAGCCGAAGGCAATATGCTCAAGCCCAGCCGAGTTGCGCACTTTGTCAGTGGTGTGTGGGACGGCAGCGATGGCAATGCGGTGGTGCTCTTCGTCAAAACACAAGAAGGCGATACGCTCGCTTTGGAAGCGAGCTTCGGCGTCCAGCAGCTGCTTGTAGAAGGCAACCATTTCCTTGAACTTGTTGGTTTTCAGGAAGACATGCGCGAAGGTGGACGGGCGCATCACCGTGCTTCCTGCGTTGTCGAAGTCAACTGTCATGGTGGATTTACTGCTGTGTAATAGAGGTTATGAGGTGTTGTGTTGAGTGTGTATATATGAGATAGGTGAAGGCAGCAGCAAGCGTCGATGGTGTTCTCTATATATAAGAGTATAGTCCATGGCTGAGAGTTGCCACTACAGTACTGGACATTGGCAATGCATGACGCCGACCTTGGCTGGTGAATGCTGCCAAGAAGTGGGATGTGGAGGAATCCCGATGGCATCAATCCAAGTATAGATGTGGCCCGCACGTGATGTTATATGCAAATCTTAGCAGCAAGACAAGAGGGAAGCTCTTAGCTTGTATGTCATATAATCCTAAGCACCTATATCTACCTATAGAGCCTTATATTTCTGCTGCTTCTTAGTAACTAATATGCCTCATGTTTCATTTGCCTTTCAGACTCCTGTACTCGTGTAACCCTGGAACGGCATGCTCATGCGTCGGTATACCAATGTATGGAGTCAGTCTCCTTAACCGCGACCGCATTCTCGCCTCCGCATTCTCGCCTCCGCGTTTTGCAAATTGCAATCCCCCATTCTGAGATGAAGTTGATTGCAGTTGTCTGATCTCTGATCGAGCTCTCATCATACTGTGCATAGGTATATATGCCAGTACAGCATCGCACCATAACACTAGCACGGCACTTCATCGCCCATCAAGTCGCTTATCATAATGCCTGACTCAACTGTCGTGGCTACCTATCAATGTGGCCAGTGTTCTGCGAGGTACAAACGTCTGGATCATCTGCGCCGTCACGAGATAAGTCGTGAGTTGGATACTATTATTGCTTTCCCCTTCAACAGCTGCTGATGGTCTTGCATCCGGACAGACGAAAGACAAAGGCTTTGCGTGTGCATATTTTGTAACAGTCAGTATCATCGCAAGTATGTGGCTCCTTGCCCAGATCCACGTGCATGCCATGCCATGCTATTTCGATGGTTGACCATTTTGGCCAGAGACATTCTTCGTCGACATTACAAGAGCTGCAAGTCGAGAGGTGACAATCCCATTCCTGGCCCACAGCCACGAGGTCGAAAAAAACGAGCATGTGATCGATGTGCAACATTCAAGTTAGCTTGCAACCTCGACCAACCGTGCCAGTCCTGTGAAAGCAGCAATTCAACATGCTCGTGGGATCGCGTGTGTGCAAATGATCAGTCGGCCCTGCCAGAGCCTGAGAATATCCAACGGCCAGTATCAACAGTCTCATCTCCTTCCGAAGATGAGTCTCCAGAACTCGTACTTCCGATGGTATGGGAGAGTGAGAATCGACCCCCTGCACCAGATATCGAGTCACTTGAATTTGGCCTACGGAACACCCCAGTGCCATTTTTGCTGAATTTTGTGAGCCCTGAGACTACCAACTTCGTGGACGCTTTCGGATATTGTGCTGTTGCACCGGCGACAGCTTCTAGACCACTAGGCCGGACGGTCCCAGCACAGCATGAGTGGGACTATGTGACAAGAGCATCCCACGGACAGCGAGGTACTGGTCATCCTTCACTCTACACCTTGCAGATACTTCAATCTAATCTTACTTGCAGATCTCATTCCGGAGGATATAATCCAGACTCATACTCATACTGAGAGCATGTCAGGTGGAACGTTCTTGGAGCAGCTGAGTGTGAATGGTCCAGAAGTCTCAAGTCAGAGGCAGGCTCAGGATTTAACAACAGGGCAATCAGTATTTAGGGAATTCCAAATGGGTAGGGAACCTACCTTCAGGGCCCACTCTCCTTCTGAGCCCGGTAGTCGCGGAGTTGACTTGTCTGGTCGTACACCTATGGGCTCTGATAACGCCCAAGTGCCCGATCCTTTAATATGCCGCTTGAAAGAATTGGTCATGGAATTAACGGATATTTATATCAGCCTCCCCAAAGAGCACTATGCACGGGATCCCAACGTCAGAATTAGGTATGCAGATGCCTTCTTCACAGTACCCAACTTTCGTCTATATGCCGACACATTTTTTCACCATTTCTATCCTCATTGTCCGCTTATCCACAGACCGTCCTTCGACCCAACCACTGCTTCCCTCCATCTACTTTTGATTGTGTGTCTTGCTGGAGCTCTATACTCCTCTGTTGCAGATTCAATTTGTGTAGCGAATAGTCTCCTCGATCTTGCGGAAGAATTCATTTTCCGCAACCTGTACTTGGAGCAGCATAACAAAGGACATCTTCTAAACGGCGAGGTTGGCGAATTCACTCCACATCTCCAGGCCATCCAGGCTGCAGTTTCAATTTCTTTCCTTCAAAATTGGGAGGGCAACAGAACAGCTCGTCGCCGGATCCGAGTGAACAGATTTGCTGGAATAGTTTCGGTATGTTAGTATGCTTCTATTCCACAATTGTGTCTGAGAAATAGAATCATGGCTTGAAGCTAAAACCTTTGCTCTAGAGTGCTCGTGCTTTGCATCTGACGGCTGCGCAGAACCAAGTGCTCCGAGAATTGTCGCCAGACGCACCTGCAACTTTCAAGTGGCCTGAATTTGTCGAAAGTGAATCGCGTTTAAGGTATTTTCCGACGAGCATTGCTAGAGCTAGACAACCATAATGGAATAGTTGCCCCGGTGAGAATATCATACTAAGATCATCGCTAGGGCCGTATACTACATATTCATTCTGGATATCGGATTTTGCGTTTTTCACAACTATGCACCAAGACTCACTTTAATGGAGATGAAAGCCGATTTTCCTTGTGGAGAAGAGACGTTTATCGCCCCAAGCAGCATAGAGTGCTTTAAAAGCGCTTGCGGCGAAAAGCCAAACCGACCTTCTTCGCTCAGTCATATCCTCAAGTTGTCTCTTTGGGACCCTTGCAGCGAGGAAACCGAGTCATATTACAAAGGCTTTAACACGCTTCACTTCTTTTTGATCATCAATGGTATGATGGTACGTCTTTTCACCTGCCATGATCGGGTTCTAACACGCACATAGCACTACACTCCATCATTTGGACTACATCTACCAGTTTCCTTAACCACGTCTCTGTAGATGCTATTGAGTGTGCTTTATCACGCTGGGAAAGCCTCTGGGAAAAGCACAGGAGCAACATGTCCACGAAACAGTTCAAGAGACTTGGCTTTTTCAAAAACGCATACGAATATTGGTGGCTCGCTAATCTTCTGGTCTTTGCTATATCTGAGGATGGCCATAATCGATTGGAGCAGGGAGAGAGCACGCATGATACATCTTCGTTTGAGGACGATGATATGAAACATATTCGATCGTTGTTACGACGGTATAGCTAGCACTGTTACTTTACAAGTTGCAACTTAGGGAATCCTAATGTGTCAACGCTTCCTTACACTCGAAAAATGAAGTATCTACGGCCTGGGATTTTGGACTTCTGCAACTTTAGTATACTTGAAATTTGGTCAGTATTTAAGACTTGATAGTAGAATCGAATGGACAGGAAGGTCTTTGGCTATTTTGACCTGAATGTTGCATACGCTCTGACGCTTATTTCAAAGAATGATGGTTGAGGAGATGATATGTGTAGTCAGTCTACTTTTAAGCCATACATTTTTTGCAGTATAAATCAAAACCATCTCTACAAATTGATATTACAAGAAATACCACTGATGGACGGCTACCGACCCAAGGTCAAATCAAATGCAGCAGCGATAAAGTCCCTAAGAAGTCTTAAGCACGCTAGCCTACAATGATATCAAGATGAATCTAAATCGTTCCACCTTCATTGAAGCCTTTGTCCAAAAATACCACGACATTGGCATCCCACACTTCTTAGAACCTAGATAGCCGTAAGATACTAGATCAGCTATCTATCATGCTATAAGCTAGATTACAACCCTTCGCCTTCTGATTTTTCTCTGCTAAAGTACCTTCTTAGTTTAGCATGGGTACTCGTATCTAACAACTATATCGAACGAATGATAAATAGGATATATGAATCGAGTAACAAAATTGCAAAAAAGTCGGGTCGTACATATCCTTGCTCGCTTAGCATATCCTTGCTCGCTTGGAAAATTACCACATCGTTGTCGACCTCGAGGGTCTCACCCTCACCCTAGTACGGTACAGTATAGAGCAGTGAAATACATCATTTGAGGGGATATTGGAATATTTCTGAGAGCCTTTTAGAGTCATGTGGGGGGGGGCTATCTACATTGACGAACACAGTGGCAGATGTCAGATACTCGCAAACAGACAGCACAAGAGGGGGAAAGAGGGAGCAAGAGGGGGAGATTCAAGCTGACGATGGACATGATCATCACAAAGAATGAAGCAAAGCCCAGCATTGGCTATCCAATCGTTCTTTTGTTACGGATACAGGTCACTGCTTCAATGCCGAACGAAGGTGTATTGAGTGGTTATAGGCCGGTCGCTGGCTAGCAGCTGTCTATGAACCCCCCACCCCGAAAGACTCGGCACATTCCCAGCGGCTTCTCTGCCGGAATAGCAGTTTAAGAGCTTAGCAATCAAGGAAAAACCGCCCGAAGACATCCATAAGGGCGTTTCAGACAGCCTAAGTTCTGGCAGAGGCATATCTATAAGAATCCGACGAGGACTAACAAAGCCAGTAACTCCTGGTCCCTTCAAATCTACGGCACAATTCAAACATCATCTTCGCAATGTCGGACAAAAAAGTCGCAATCGTCACTGGGGGTGCAGCAGGCATTGGTCGCGCCCTGACACAACATCTCTTGAGTCTGAATTATCGCGTGGTCATAGCCGATATTGACTGGCCAAAATGCAAGACGGTTGCGGAAGAGCTTGGCAGTGATGTTCTTGCAGTTGAATGCGACGTTTCAAGCTGGGAATCCAACGCAGCAATGTTTAAGCAGGCTTTTGAATGGCGTGGGCGTGTCGATTTCTTTGCGGCCAACGCTGGCATTGCAGAGATAGAGTCGCTTTATACCTTGCCGGACGATGCAGAACCACAACGGCCCAATCTATCAACTGTGGAGGTCGATCTACTCTCGACATTCTTTGGGTTGAGGTTGTTCCGCCACTATCTTCGAAAGAGCGGCCACGGAGAGGGAGGCAAGGTGGTTGCGACGGCGAGTATGGCCGGCATCTATCCAATGTTCGTTGCTCCCATCTATGGCGCAGCGAAGCATGGTGTTAGTACCTCCCCTGCCGGCACTTCTGAGACGAGAGCACGCTGACAATGTTGCATGCCAGGTCGTGGGCCTAACTCGCGCAGCGGGCAAGAGACTCTACGAGACGGAGAAAGTCACTCTGAACTGCATCTGCCCGGGACCTGTCGACACGGGCATCTCACCCGAAATGCAGAAGCTCGTTCCGGATGAACACATGACGCCCATGGAAGTCGTGATCAAGGCGTTTAATGTGTTCCTCACGGAAAACATCACGGGCCAGGTTGCTGAGTGCGCGGGCACGGAAATCCACATGCGCGCACCTCTCCCGTATGCCAACGAGACTGCGCGCTTCTTGAACCAGGACATGCTCAAGCCCAAGAAATTCGACAACTACTATGAGAAGGGCGAGAAGGGGTCGCATTAGGATTCGGGGTCGGTAATGAAGTGTATGTAGGTAGGTAGGTATATAGGTATGTATGTGTATATAGGTATGTATGTGTATATAGGTATAGGTACTTACCTTACCTATGTGTATATGTATATATATATATATACCTATATATAGTGGTATAGATAGGTAGTCAACCTCAGGTATCCCATCAAGCAGACTCGCTCGTTTCGAGAGTTACGCTTCCCCATAGCCCCGGTATGCTTCTTCAAGAAGGTCTAGTAGCGCGTGCGGAAAGCTTCGGGGATTCCGTCCTACGTACTTCCGTACTTCGGAACACGGCTTTAAGGTTCTCGGCATTACAATTCCAAGGAATCCCCTTGGCCGGCAATCCTTGCAACCCCCGCATTTGGTGGGTCAAAGGGCTTAGTGTGTCCCGTGTGCCCCATAAGCCCCTTCCCCGCACCCGCATTTGGCCCCTATCCTCGTCATCAGCGCTCCTGCTGTTCCTAATGAAACATTGGTAGGGTAGGTAGGTAGGTAGGTAGGTAGATAGGTAGGTAGGTCGGTCGGTCCCTAGGCACACTACCACAATTACCATCGATATACTACCACCTCCTGCTGTTCCCCTTCACGCTCGCCCTGCTCGACATTTCCATCATCGCCCTGCTCGACATTTCCATCATCGCCCACGACCACCTTTCTTTCACTCGTGCTGCCTTGCTTGACCCTGATATCCGCCATGGCCTTCCCGAACATCGACGTGTGCTACGCCGAGGTGAATATGGAGGAGATCTTTCAGCTCTCCGAGAACATCGTGGCCTGGAACGAAGCAGAGCGGCAAGATCGGAATCCTCAGTTGCGTATATCTTCGCCGACACCTGCTGAGCACGATGAGCAAGCTAGGCGAGAACTAGCGCAGGCCTATGCCTCGCCCTCCACCGTCGCCGAGGCATATTGGGACACCATCTATGCATCAGCGCCGTCAATGGTAAACAGTATGTGCTGAGGCGGCCAGCTTCTTCAGCTTGTATCGCTGACGCATACAGGCGATGCCGTCACACCAAGTGACAGTAGTCACAACTCAAGTCTGTTGCAAAGTGAGCACCCGGTTCAAGAGACTCCATTCATTGTGCTAATTTAAGACACTGTGTCGGATATCAATCCCAGTACTCAGACTCCGGACCAGGTGTTCTTAGATGGCACCAGCGATATATGGGCGACTTCGGCCCAAACATATGCGCGCGAAACTTTTTATCCATCGTCGGGCGACTGGCCTCACACAGCGGTCGATGTTTCCGAGTTTTTTAGTCATGGAGTACCTAAATCATCCTTTTCGTGGGACAATGTGAATCTCCCCTCACTGCAATCGTCGATACGGGACGAATTGGTCACAGTTTATTTCACAAACATACATCCACTCTGCCCCATCATCGACGAACACAACTTTTACGAGCACTATTTTGGACTTGGCAGCGCGAGCTTTTTGGGCATGTTTCCTTCAATGCTCTTCAATGCGATGATTTTTGCCGCCTTTGCTGTGAGTTGAGAAGAATCTATCTTTGTGCCTCTACTTACTTTTGATAGCATGTTACAGACGATCAGCTTCACCGTACCGGGTTCCCGACCGTATGTGCTGCTCAGGAGACGTATTATACCAGTCTGAAGGTAAATCATCCTCTATACGGCTTGTATCGGGCTATTGATTAATCGTTATTACAAGGATTTATACGAGTGCGCTCGCTTCCAAGCGTCTAGTGAGATAGACGAACTTATCCTCGCAAAGACGTGCCTCCTCCTATCCTTCTGGTGTGGTCGAAAATTGGACGTGGCTGTGGATAGTATGTGGGTGGATAAGGCCATGGGCCACACGAAGCAATATCTCCGCAAATCAAGGAGTTTAACGAGTCGAGCCATGCCAAAACGTCGTGATATACTGTACTGGTGTTGCATTTCAAGAAATGTCTTGATCAATTACGCGATGAGACAACCGCACCGCCTGCACGACGAAGATGAATTTCTTTGCACTCCTGATGAAGTTCGGTCTGAGTTTGATAGAGAGGTTCTCTTTCACAACTTTTCCTCTCCACAGGCGAAGCTACAGATGATTGAAGACTTTGTGACGATGTGTAAATTGAGTATGAATCTCAGCTCTATACTCAAGTCTCAGCGAGTAGAGCTGATCAACAAGCAATGGAATTTGGGGAAAACGACATGCGAGCAAGATCATTTACATGACAATCTCACCAAATATCTCGAAACTGCAAACTATGAGGCGGACATATTACAACTTGTTGGGGAGTACGAGAAAAGCAGAAAACTGTCATCGCGGACCTGCGAAGGAGGCGAAGAAGCGTCGGAAGAGCTTCTCGGCAAGTTGAGATCATATACGATATCGCTAATCGCCCAGTGAGTACCCCTCCCATCACTGGCACAATTGGACAGGCCTTCTCGCCATAAACATGTCGTACATATTCCCTAACACAGCATAATTCTAGATCTAGTATAGTAACATTATATCAATTTGCCTTGGCGGACACACCGGAGTCATGGGCGAAAAGTTGTCAACGGACCGGACTGGTGAAATTTAGAGAGGCTTCTATCAAGGTGGCACTGATAGCAGAGCATATCCTGAGCGATGTTTCTGCACAGGCGATCCCTGGATCCCTGTAAGAGGCCTCAAAACCGTAATCCTAACACCATGTATCCTCTACTGACAGGCCTATCTTCTAGACTCTGCTGGACCATTCTACCCGTGATCACATTTCTCGTGGAGCAAAAGTGCCGCCAAATGAACTTACCACAGTTGATCAAGGGTATGGAATCGAACACCTATTACTACCATCATGATAACCGGGAAAGGTCTCTGGTTCATGAGGTGGAAAAGCTTCTGGAACTTGCCTACACGCTTGCGCCACGGTTCCAGAGCGCTCGCGAACACTGGCACCTCATGCAAGTCATCAACAAGCTCATCCACTCGGCTGCGGCATCGAAACAAATCAAGGCGCTGCAGAAGCATTCCGAGCCTCGAGGCTCGCCGCAAGCATCTGCTGAGCAGGGAGTGGGTGCAGGTAGCACGAGTCATGGCGTAGGAGACGTAGAAGCAGTGGATCTAGAATTATTGAATGGAGCGATCGGCTACTTGGACCGATATGTGGCATACGGAGGACTTGTTACATAGATACTGCGCTGGATGATTTGAAGACTGTTTATATTTATAACGGCAAATATGTAAAATAACCCCCTTACGCAATTTAAATAATGTGCTATACCCTGTAAAGTCTAACTAAGGGTTTTACAGGGGGTTTACAGTTGTTATCCCACTTATTACTAAATTAGACCCTCGCTTACCTATTGGGTTTCTATATAACTTTATGAAAGAGAGTTACTAAGCGAGGGCTTTGTAGTACAACACTACATACCTACTTTATTAATAGACAAGGCTCTAGTAGCTAATACTACGCTAGTATATATGAATCCATGATAACCCCTAGCTCCCTTAGACTTTGTAGTGGATGGCACTAAATTATGTAAGGGGTTTATTTCAAGTAAGCTAAGTTGAAAGAATCTACAGAGTTAAATTTATCTTCCTCGCCTCTCCCTTCACATCATAGTCCCAAACGTAGTCATTCGTTGACTCCTCATGCGAATCCTTGCTCTTCCACCTGGCCACGTTGCGCCGACCACTGTCCCTGACATCTTCGGTTCTCGGCATTCGCAACTCCTGGTATGCTTTCAGGGCGCCACTAATCTGCGACTTCTTCACTATTCGAGACAGAATTTCAGCAATAGCACCCCCATCTTCAATAGCCATTGCTGCGCCCTGAGATGCAGAGGGCAATACTGCATGAGCTGCATCTCCGAGCAGAACCATCTTTCCGCCTGGTAGCATCCAGTTGTCCATGGGCTCCACGTCACAGAGCTTCCACTCCAGAACTTTCTCGGGGAGATTTTTCACGATCTTGACGAGGCGAGGATCCCAACCTTGGAACTCATTCACAACAGCAGAAGGATCAATGTTGACGACGTAGTCGTCACCTTTCGTGTTGATGGCTGGTTGAGTGGAAACAAAGTTGTAGTACTCCCCTTGACGCACTGGATAGGCGACAATAAAGCGAGTGCCACCAACCCTAAGAGCGCAGAGTCAGCGATCGATCCAAAGAGCCGGGGATTCTACCACCTACCATGCATAGCAACTCTGGTCTTTGAAGTCGATCAAGGGAAGCAATTCCGGGTCTTGAAGTCGACTGCATGGAATCAAGGCTCTGAAAGCCGAATTCCCGCTGAACGTGGGTTCGTCCACAAAGCCCTTCAACGCAGATCTCGCGCGAGATCGGTAGCCTGAATTTGTCGCCTTGTCAGCAAGATACCAGGCGGTAAGGCAAGGCGTAGTTGTGACTTACCATCTGCGCATAAGATCACATCGGCTTTGAGCACGGTACCATCTTTAAGTGTCACGCTTGGTCCGCATCCATCAAACCCCTCAACCTGTTGACCCATCCTGATGTCCATGTTCAACTCGCGCGCTCTTGCGAGCAAGCAATCGTGCAGGTCACCTCGATGAATCATCCACGTCGGGAATCCGTATTGTTTCTCGGCATCGGGATAGAGTTTCTCGGCCAGTTGATTTCCCTCCCTGTCGTGGAAGCGGACTCGCTTCAATGGCGATCCGACTTTATCGAGGCGTTCACGCATGCCACCCATATCAATTAGCACCCGGGTACAATTGGACGAAATCATGAGTCCCGCTCCGACCTAAGGCTCGTAAGTATGTCAGCGCGTGTGTCGGCTGTGGAAAGCCATCTCATCGATGCCTTTGCTACTCGCAAGCAGTATTGACGCGACTCACATGCGAGAACCTCTCCGTCGCTTCCAGGACGGTGACGGTGAATCCTTTCTCCTTGCAAGAAACTGCGGCTGCCAGACCACCGATTCCAGAACCAACGATCATGACATGAAGTTTCGAGGGGTCCTTAAGAAGGCTCTCCGAAGTTCCGTTTGTGTAAGCCATGGCGAAAATCTGCCTGCCCTCAAGCAAGTATGTTAAGAGACGTCCTGCTGTGATTTTATGTGTGTGCTTAAAAGGTGATTGATTTGCTAGAAGTACCGCCTATAGGTAAGCCATGATTATATACAAATGGTGGCTGACTAATGTGGTCACTCCATTAGTGAGCATGACTATTCGGCGAAATGACAATGAATGTGATGCTCAATAAGCCAGGAATTTGATATACTTTGGGGGATGAGGGGGATGAGGGCGCTGTGGGGGGAGTGCTGCGGGGGCTGCGGGGGCTGCGGAGGCTGCGGGAGTGGGGAAAGCGGGGGGTTAGGAGGATGCGATGCGGGGGCGGTGCGGACCGAGAACGGTAATCCAGGGTATTGCGAGGTTTGTGGGGGATTTCCGTGCCCAGCAAGATGGCTTGGCGCAACGACTGCAGGTACCGATCTGGTTGGTTAGTATTTGCCGACGTAGGTATGTACTCACAAAAGTTGCGTGTACGAAAGTACAGTTAGTAAGTTAATTAGATCAATGAATGTCACAAGACCTAGCATTTCTATGTGACTCTCTCAAAAACTACTTGGTGAATGGTAAACAACGATCCCGCCCCCATTCACGCATCGACTCTCTCCAGTCCATCTCTTGCGGCACGCAATTTTGAAAATGTGCAAGGTGACGCCGACTCGCTATGGGTCAGTGGTCTTCGTCAAACACCTTTCCAGGGTTGAGAAGCCAGCTACAGGGCATAGAATCAGATACAGAGCTCAAAACTTGAACGTGGCCAAGAATAACCTACTAGGGATCAAGACTCCGTTTTAGAGTCTTCATAATGCTCAGGGTCACCGGCCCAAGCTCTTGTGCCAAACACTCCTAAGTCTTGTTAGTCTTGCAGTCTGCAGATGAGAAGAACGCTGGTTGGAATCTCTGAGAGTATCCGTAACTCGCCTTTTTGCCCAGTCCAATGCCGTGCTCACCCTGTATCCAGTATCAGCGTCCTAGCGTCAAGGTGATTTGATAATAGGGACCGTCTTACAGAAACAGTGCCTTCCATTTCAATAGCTCTGGTCATCATTCGATGAACGCAATCCTCTACTGCCTTTTGTTCCTCGGGTTTGTCTGGGTTATACATTACACATTGGTGAAAGTTTCCATCTCCTACATGGCCCAACACGCTCGAAAAAAGTCCGAGATTGCCTGACTCCTGCTTGGACAAGCCTTTGGATGTAGTCAGCTTGACGACCCTTTCAAAAGCAGGACATCAGTGAGCTGACCGATGAGTTCTGCCATTCGGGAGAGGGGCACCGCCACATCGGTCGACCATATTTGAGTCCCCTCAGGTCGCACCGCAAGTGAAGCCCAAAGAGCTTCTTTCCTTGCAGCCCACAGATCGTCCATATCTTTCTTTGTAGTTGCGACTAGGAACTCATCTCCCTTGTGGACCTTTGAAATTTTCTTGATGCGAACAATGTCATCATCAATCGAGTGCTGCGTCCCTGAAAATCTTTCGTGCCACATGCGGTCAGTACAAAGTGGTAGAGGACGGAGTGAGAAGAAAGCAAAAGCACACGAGAAAATGGAGCATTGCTGACTTTAAAAATAACGTGGGTAACTCGCTCCAGAATCTTCCTCCAGCTCCACCGTTCCGATTTATAATCTTCATCTGAGTCTCGTCCATAAGCTCAAGCGCCGCCAGGGGAACACCGTCTCTCATGAATCGGGAGGCCGCCATTGCCGCATCTTTGATTGTTGGGAAAGCAACAATCGCAACACTGAATTTCTCGGGTATCACGGCCAATTTCAGTGTAGCTTCAGTAATAATACCGAGAGAACCTTCAGAGCCCGTGAATAGAGCTGTGAGATTGTACCCGGCAGATGTTTTCCGTGGTCTATGCCTCGTTTTCAGGATTGTCCCATCCGCGAGGACGACAGTTAGATTGATGACCCAGTCTTTCATGGTCCCGTAACGCATAGCATTCGTACCACTGCAATTGGTCGCAATCATGCCACCAATATGAGCAGTTGGGCCGGGATCTAAAGGTAGAAATAGGCCGCTTTTCTCGATGCTTTTGTTGAGATCCAGCCAGTTGACTCCTGGCTGCACGACAACATCCATGTCATCGGCGTGAAAAGCGACAATTTTGTTCATGCGCGACAAATCTATGCACACACCAGAATGTGGAGAGCTGAAGTTTCCCTCTACACTTGAGCCTGCTCCGAAAGGTACCATAGGTACCCTATACTGAGTGCAGATCTTGGCGATCTTTGAGACGTCTTCGGTAGTCCCAGGTGAGACTACAGCAATGGGTCTGACCTTTGTATTTGATGTTGACCAGTCAGAATGCCCGTGAGCCTCAATATCACCCTCATCAAGACTGACGAAATCATCTCCCAGAATCTCAGTGATTTCTCGAACAGCCTATGGTCTTCAGTCAGCTATACTTGGATTTTGAAGCACCGTATCATACCTTCAACATGACTTTCTTGTCTGCATATCTTGCCGATGGCCTTTCGTGTTCCTCCTTGTCTTCTTGTGATAGGAAGGCAATCCCCCCTGTTATGGCCATACTAGAGCTGGCAAGAAGAGCAAACCTGCTATATCTTTGACGCGACCCACTGGAATTATTGCCTCTGGCCCAACTGTGCTCATGCCGCGCATCGCGAATTGCTTGCCGTGATAAAAATGATCCATGACCAGCGATGAGGAGTCTGCACGGTTTTCGAAAGGCTTTCATCTTCAGTCAATGGCAGTTATTTTGCTGATGATGCTGGGACAAGTCGCGACAAGAACTCTCTGGGGGCAATACTCGACCCTCGTTACTCGTGCTACTTTCCTCCATGGTTGTGTAAGGTAATGTACCTCGGGTATGCACCAGATGGAGAGCATCGGATAGTCCTCTGACACTCCCCATCTACTTACAAGCGCCCTTCCCACCAATCCCCGAAAGAAAATCCTAAGGGTGTTATTTCGCAGCAGCTATACGACCGAGAAGATGGTTTTTTCAGTGCCAACATCAGCGCAAGCCCAGTGCGGCATTGTTCTTGCCAAGCACAATAATACTTGTATAACTCACATCAATGCTGCCAATACCAAGTCTCCCTTTCAATCCGTGGGCATACCAGTCACCATGCACGAGTTAAGCCCCGGGTTCGTTTCCTCCAGTCATACTTCTACGTCAGAAGCTGCTTCTTTGGTATCATCGCCGCCAGATGTCAGCTTCAACGGCCAATTCGGGATCATCGAGTTTGACACCACAATCCGCCTACCACGACATGTGCACATATCATCCGAGGAACATTTCACCACAGAACGCATCCTTGTCCTCAACGGAACTGCCCTTGTGGAACTCAACAAGCAAATCTACATTATCCCACCCAAAACACTCGTCACAATCGCTCCAGGAGTTCCCCACACCTGGACTGCTTGTCCACCAGGGCTCAATATTTCAGAAGCTCTGAGCTTGCGTCAGAGAGACAGGAGTACCACCGTTGATAAGACACTGGGGGAAGCGTTACTTACCGAGCCGCTCATGTCGAGCGGCACGTTTTTGATGGTTTACGAGTATGAAGAAGTCACTGGTTTCTTCCCTACAGAGCAAACGGAAACTTTGAGAACCATCGGAGACTACAAGCGTTGTGATGAATTGGAGAGTATCCGCTTTCCCTTACTCAGTGCACAGGAGGTGCGTGAGAAGGGATGGTTTATTTGGGGCAATGATGCATGGAGGGCTGGGCATTGAGCAGGAGAACAGCGACTGTCAAATGCAGAACACGATGAGATTCCCAGGTGGTCATCCCCAAGTCTAGAACTCTGATAATTCCTTTGGGCCAAGGTTAAAACAAGGTCACATTAACATAAAACGAGCCTTTGTTCTCTCTTGCATGGCTCACTGTTTATTTGGCTTTATTTTTGACTATTTTGACTTCACGTGCGCCCCATTTATCTATACTTTTACAGCTTGTGCATTTCGAGCATTGATCAACTCAATTTGATCTCTTAACCTCCATGGAATGTCCATAACATCCATAAAAACTTCGAGAAGCTGGGGGTCCAGTCAGCCACGCTTGCGCACGCAGATATACGTATAATAGCGAACTTACTTGAATAGAACTTGGTTGCGTATACTCCTCGAGAAGAGCAACCTCTTCGAATTCTTCTTTCGTTCTCACACTTCTACTGCAAGCTTCCCCATTCTTGGCACCGAAGAATTTGAGCATCTCTTGATGGTCCCAAACAGCGATATCGTTATAAGCTAGCCTGATAGTCATTTATGTGTCTCTCGCTCTTCCAGTGGTGCATGTAAATAGAAAATAAGTCGGACAATTCGCTCGGGCTACAAAGCCGAGTTGCAAGCGGGTTTTGCGACTTACCTTCTGTTGGTCCATGAATCGCCCTCTCTATAGTATAGCCGCCATTGTTGATGACCATTCTACGGCATTTTCAGCATTTGAATCAGAGATTGGATTCCGGTCATGAAACACCGACATTATAATGTTCTTGAGCCCACTCTTGATCATCGTACCAACTTCCTGCACCGTCAACTGTAGACTCCCGTCCCCAACGACAAGAATGACCCGGCCGTCACTAGCCAACTCTCTTTGCGCGATAGCGGCACCGAAGCAAGCAGGGACGGAATAGCCAATACTTCCGTAATATACTTGTGTTAAGTACATCACGTTGGCTGGGAGCTGAGCATCAGGTAGGCCGAATTGAGCTGTACCGGACTCAGCTATCAATATGTCTTCAGGTCGAAGCAAATTGCCTATCCGCTTCCAGATCCAGGATTGCGTAATTTTCGTCGAGTTCTCGTCTCCTGTCAGGGGTGCTGCTGGCATGGATGGCATTGGGGGCCGCGGGAGTTTGGACTTATCGATGCCCCTCAAGAGTGCTTCGATAACTGTAGTTATCAGTCTTCGGCCTCAGAATGTGCACGGAAAGAACTGTGACATACAGGATTTGAGTCCAATATGTTGATAAGCAACGCCAGCGATCACAACTTCCTTTGTATTCACAGCAATCACGCGCTGCTCAGGAAGCTTACGTGAGAGACCGCCAGTGTTAGAGTCGGACAGGAAGGGTCCAAGATCAAGAACAAGATCACTTTCTTCTTCGATCACTCTGCATACTCCAGGTAAGGAGACTTGTCCACCGTACACACCCATAAAGTAGCTCTTTGTCTCGTCAATGATCGATTTCCCCATTGACGTTGTGAAGGTGGGAAAATGGAGCAGATCGACGAGCTCGCGTGTAACATCCGTAGCGAGATGGCGTGCTACGAGCGCATCAACAATAAGCGACGGAGACTTTGCAGCATATATCAGGGAGAGCGCTTTCGAAACGGCTGCTATTTCGCTTTCATGGTTCAAGAAAGGTCCTAGGCTTAGTGGGCTGCCTGGGCCGCATGATACTGATAGGTTAACGACATCCATTGGGACGAAGATATACACTGGCAGTGATTCTTCATAGCATGCGTGGATGACTCTCTGGTAGAAATTTTAGCCATCCATGATTATGATCTACACCACGGGTATATACATCAATATCATCGCTTGCGGTCTGTGGACTGTCAAGCCAGCAATGTGCCGCTCTGACATGTTGAGAAATCTTCTCGTAGACCTGTTTGGGATAAGCTAGAGCTATCGACATGGGTAGAGATGGCCACTGACTTTGTGGTCCGGCGACGGGCCAAGAGAATGGTGAATCATAAGGCTCTTTTCTTGCGCAATTCTTGATGTTGTTCCTACAATATGAATAACTTTGACCTGCTCCGTATAGGCACCGGCAATGCCATTGAGTGCACTTAGCTCTCCGACGCCCATGGTTGTAACGACTTATGACTCAGCATATTTCATGATAAGGGAGGTTTCTGTAGAACTCACTAACTCCCGGACAACCTTTGACCCTGCAATATGCATCAGCAGCATAAGCAGCATTGAGCTCGTTCGCATTCCCGACTAACAAAACCTATTAGGGATCTCTTCCTCGCAGAGAAGCAGTCCAGGGCATTCATTAGACTTACCCCAGCTCAGCCCATCAACATCTTTGATGTAGTCCAGCAATTCAAGATTCATGTCGCCGGGCACTCCCATCACGCTTCCAATTCCAAGCGCTCGAATTCTGTTCATGATTTCAGCAACGTCATTGACAGGAGAACCTCGGACTCTTACTTCTGCCATAGAAGCCGGCCTAGGGGAATGTCGTCCTTCGTCATCATTGGAATCCAATCGATTCGTCGTCACACAAGCAGCAACTTTACTTTGAGAATTCGCACATCCCATTGTTGATTTTGCAAGCTTGATACCTTTTTAATCTCACCGACATGTGACGAGCCCACGCCACCAGCTATTGACTTGTGACTGCCGAGCGTATCCGCTGCAGCACATTTCTGGTGTTGGCGATGTTTAAGCGGCTGTCGTTATTCTTGACAATGTCTTGTACGGTCACAGGTGGGGCACGAACATGAGCTGCGGAGTTGTGGGGTTGTGGGGTACCCGTACCCGTACCCGTAGTGGAGCAAAGATGTGATGTGGACATTTTCCGGGCGCGTACGACAAGCGATGGCTAAGTGAACGACAAGATTTACTTGGTGTAGTAATATTATGATACTAAGATGGAATTTGGTGACTTGAGGAAGATGGCTTGTTCAACGGATGATGGAACAGGAATTTGGAATCTAGCACCTCGAGATGAGTTGTTGTGTCGGTTCTAGAGGAAATGATCAAGTATGTAGTAGCATCAAGGCACCTGTATTTGGCAGATAGGATCCTTCACATTATACAAGCATTTACTCGTAATTCAATGGCACCATTCATGATTAATTTCCGACAGGCAGAGCTCCATAATATGCATATTATTTCGTTCCTAATATGCCAACGGTATTCGATGGTCTGCACATATTCATACTGTATTTCATGCTGAATATGTTTGCTATCGAATAAAGTCATAATAGTTCTACAGTTACTCCTGGCCGTTCGGCTTCACATACATGCGTTTGTTTGCCTTTCCTGAGTCCAAACGATGTAGGGCCTCATTCAACTTCTCGAAGGGCACCTCCTCAATCTCGGGCACCAACTTTCCTTGATCAATCAGATCAAAGATAGCACCAAGCTCGTGCTTTCTGCCACCCAGAGAACCCCGGATCTCGATGTTCTTCATCACAATCAGGCCAGAGGGCAAGGTCATTTCCGATTGACCCATGCCCACGAGAACAACGATTCCTTCCCTTCTCACCGCGTTGATTGCAGCAAGCATTGTTTTCTCGAAGCCAACGAAGTCAAAGACGACATCAAAGACAACATTCTTGAAGTTGGAGATGTCCGTGGACACGTCGACAGCGCCCGCCTTTTTTGCCGTCTCTAACTTTTCCTTGTCGATGTCGCATCCATAAACCTTAGCCCCGGTAAGACAGGCCGTTCTGAGACCCGTCATTCCGAGACCACCAAGACCTAGAACACCGACGGTCATTGGCGCAGTGATACCCGCTGTGCCCGTCACGGCGTGATAGGCAGACGCCATTGCATCTACCGACACACAAGCTCGCTCATAGCTGAGACTTTCGGGAAGAGGCACAACAGTGTGGACTGGAGCGACAGCGTACTCGGCGTACCCTCCATTGAAGTCGAGACCGATGGCTGTAGCTGGTGCAATAAGAGCTATGCCAACTCTCTGCCCCACATGGAACTCGGTGACACCTTCTCCTAGCTTGGTGATCTGTGCAGCGATTTCGTGACCCAGAGTGATTGGTCGTTGCTTTATCCACTGGCTTCCTGAGCCATCTAGAATGTGGCAGTCCGAGTGACAGAGACCACAGGCTTTGATCTTGATCTGAACCTCTTGCGAAGATGGCTCGGGGATTGGGACATCCCTAAGCACAAGGCTGCTGTGGCCAGGACCGTCCCACTGATACGCCTTCATGGCGCGTCGAAAATTGATGACCTTGATGAGTGATTTGGCTTGGTAACGTACTGTACTGTAGGGTCGATGGCTGGTTACAGTTTCTGGGCGAGCATGATGAGGTATTGATGATGTTATATGTGTGCAGTGTCTGACTTACTCGGTTAATGTTCATTGGCGAAGATTGCTGAGATTTCTGGGCGGCGACTCAAGTTGATCATTGTCGAGTTCATTGAGCGTTCAATTATCTCCCCACTCGGTCAACACCCACCTCAACAGCGCCAGCTAATTCGGTTACGCCAGACTCAGACTCCCTTCTGCTGGTTCTGTGGTAGGATTTGATTTGATAGCCGCGGACGATCGGAGATCGCATCTGGATTAGGTATCCTTGTCCTTGTTATATACCCCACGGGGAAGAACTTGGCACCCTTTCTGGTGATTTGAATAACCTGATGCCGAGGAGTGGCAGCCACTGCATCTGAGATGTATAAGGTTCAATAATGCATACCTGTGAAGCAGCACTCCAGATCACACACTGTCTATCCTGTGCACCTTAGCCGCTTTCCTTCACATCTACGACGAGTAGAACTAAGAAAACAAAACTCACCGTCAGAAATATCCCTCTTCCTCTTCCTCTTCATCCAAAATGGGCAACGGCATTCTCGAGCCCCGTGGACCTCTTGAGCACGTCCCTGGAACTTCGCAGCTCAACGATGTTTTCCCAGAGAATACAATTCATCTCAAAAAAGGTACAGGGAAAAACGCCGAAATCGTCTTGATCCCACAGCCATCCCACAGCCCAAATGATCCTCTGAATTGGCCTGTCTGGCAGCGCGACCTTCTCTTGCTTCTGTTTGCATCTTGCAGTTTGATATGTGTTGGAGGGTAAGCTCATTTGTACTCCCTCGCATTGCACCGGCTGATCATGACTATAGAGTCGGACCACTCGTGGCAGTAATCACTTACCCCATACTTCAGGAATTTAAGTTGAACTTTACCCAAGTTTCTCTCCTTACCGGATATCAGCTCTGTGTTATTGGCTCAATGGCCTTGCTCGTCTCGGCCATCTGTGTGAAGTATGGCAAGCGGGGGCCCTTCCTCGTCTCACTGCTTTTTCTTCTGGCTGGTGGCATCTTGTGTGCATGTGCTACATCGTATGAGGGCCTACTCGGAGGTCGACTCCTGCAAGGTGTCGGTTCTGCAGCCTTCGAAAGTGTCACATTTGCTATTGTCGGTGATATGTACTTCGTTCACGAAAGAGGATCCAGGATGGCAATCTTCACCGCATCCCAATCCGGCTTGCTCCTGCTCCCGAGTTTGATTGCTGGACAGATCGGGGAAGCAATGGGCTGGCGATGGGTCTTCTGGTTTCTCGTTATTACTACTGGTGTCGCTACTGTGGCATTCATTCTCTTCGGCTGGGAGACAACTTATCATCGCAATGAAGTCTACAATATGGACACCTCGTCGCACGATGTAAGTTGAGCATGCCTTGTTGTAGACAGGGGCTTTTCTGACAAGCACATAAGAACATCCAGATTATCGAGGACCTCAAAAGAGGAGCAAAAAATCTTGAAAACGGATCTAGTCAAAACCACCTGGATCTTTCCCTGACAGTATCGTCGACTGCTCCACAAACCCGAGACTCGATGCTAAAGAGGATGAAGCCATGGTCAACCACCTATACTGATATCTCACTTGTTAAGCTGATCATTCGACCGGTATACATCGTACTCAATCCAGCTGTACTCTGGGCTATAATGATCATTGCTTTTTCCCAGCTCTGGAACGTTATTATCAACCTTCTTGTTGCTCAAATCTTCGCCGTCCCGCCTTACAATCTTAGCACCGCTCAAATCGGATATATCTTCACGGGACCAACCCTCTGCGGCCTTATTGGATGCTCCATCTGTGGATTCACTTCCGATCCTCTCTGCAGATTTCTTGCCAAACGGAACAACGGTATTTACGAACCTGAGTTCCGTCTTGTTCTCATGACCCTGAGCCCTATTTTCTCCTCCATCGGATACTTCCTCTTTGGAAAGCTTGTAGTAGAAGAAGCTAGTATCGTCGTCGTATCTCTTGTCTGGGGCTTGGCCTTCATATCGGTCCAAATCTGCTCCCACGCTGCTGGCTCATACCTCGTTGACGCCTTCCGTGATATTAGTGTAGAAGTTTTCATTCTTTCCATATCCTTGAAGAGCTTTATCTTCTATGGATTCTCTTGTGAGTCACTCTAGACCTGGTTCAGAACTGCATTCGAAGCTGACACTTCTCATAAGATATCTTGAATGATTGGGTCAGGATTTGGGGACCGCTTAAGACTTTCAACACAATTGGTGGCATCATGCTCGGGCTCTCTGCGACCACAATTCCGATCTATGTATTTGGTAAGAGAATTAGGGCATGGTGGCACGTTGCACTGGATCGCAGCTAGTTAGTTACTTAACGTCGAATCGGGGTCAAAACAGTATTTGGGTTACTTGCCTTCCGCTACAAGTTCTTCTCTACTTTGTAAATAGCTCTGGGACACGTTTAGATATGGCGAGATCTACAATTCTTTAGTACTCTTGCCTACGTTAGATACGTTGTAGGAAAATGTACTAGGTTTACTACTTGCAAAAACATTGTGTTTCCATGAAAAGGAAGCTTATAGGCTCAATGCCACAATAGTTCATTTTGAGAGGGTAGGGGTATCAAGTTCCTTCATGCTAGAAGATGAAGTCTGGAGGCTGGAAATGCAAAGCAGGGTATATCGAAAAGTCTTTGCCTGTGGGCTGTCTAATGGTGACAGGGAACACCGGGCAAACAGTGACAACGGTCGACTTCAATCCCTCCCCCACATAAATCATAGGACGAGGAGCAGGTAAATCACCCACCAACCAGAAAGAGCAGCAAGTACTACTGACGGCATCAACAGCGGCAGCATCCCATGTCAAACAGCTCGGTCCGTGATGTAGACGTTGCATCGACTACAACCTCGGGCTCGCTTACCTCCCCTCCCACTACTTTCTCATACTGGTGCATACTCTTCCACTCTCTTCCTCGGCCTCGCAAACATCAATCTTACTTTTTATAAGCAAGCACCTCCTTGCAGTGACCCGCAACTCTGCCACGGAGCCCTATTTTCTTTTCCCCTTTTTTCTTCTTCTTGTCCACTACCTTCTCCACCTTATCCCCCATCAAGATGGAGCGTCTTGAAGAAGCCTTTGAAACTGCCTGCGCTAATGGCGACATCCCTGGTGCAGTCCTTACCTGCACCAACATCACAGGGAGCTTCACGTATACCAATTCTTTCGGCGTGCGGTCGCTAGACGAGGGCGACGAGACTCCTATCGATGAGAACACGCTTCTGACGCTCACGAGCTGCACCAAGATCGTCACCGCCATCGCTGTCATGCAGGTTGTGGAAAAAGGTCTTATTCAGCTAGACGACGAGATCGACGGGGTGCTACCAGAGCTGGCGACGCTGAAGATTCTGACAGCTATGGACAATGGACAACCAAAGTTTGTGGAACGGAAAAATCCTATGACTCTACGGTAAGCATCCATCATTGGTTGGCGGTCTCACAAGCAGGGACAGTCTTTGAGCCCCCGCCAGAATCCACCAGCTGAATCTCTTTCAGACGTCTGCTGTCGCACTCCTCTGGTCTGGCTTACTACCACATGTCTCCGCTATTGCACTCTTATGTCGACTCACTGGGAATGCCTCCCCCGCCGAAAACCGTCGTCGGCTCCTTTAACACACCCCTGATATTCGAGCCCGGCACCTCGTGGGCCTACAGCCCAGGTCTCGATTGGGCCGGGCTCGCCGTTGCGCGCCTGACTAAAACATCTCTCGATACGTACCTACAGCAGCATATCTGTGCCCCCCTTGGCATTACCGACATGACCTTCTGGCCGGACAATACGCCGTCTCTCGCTATCCGCAAGTCCACCCTGGCGGTACGTGGCGAGGACGGCAAGGCGGTCCCGTTCAATGGCCCTAATCCGGTGACGGGGGCGACAGAGGAGCTGGGCGGGCAGGGCTTGTTCACAAGCGCGAAGAGCTACTTGAAAGTGCTGAGAAGCGTGCTCGTGGACGACGAGGTGCTACTCAACAAGAGCTCGACGGCGCTGATGTTCACGCCACAGCTGACGGCCGAGTCGCAGAACGCGCTCCAGGAATTGTATAAAAGCCAGCCTGCGCGTGGCCCTTGCAGTGTTGGCGACTTCCCGCCGCAGTTGAAGTATGATTGGGGGATCAGTGGCTTGTTGAGTATGGAGAATCGCGAGAAAGACGGCGTGTTGGTGCGGCAGAAAGGATGTTTGAACTGGAGCGGGATGCTGAATTTGTTCTGGGTGAGTTGCTTGGGATTCTACAATAGAAGATGAAGGCGTGCTAACATGTGGTGTGTTTGTAGTGGATTGATCGTCGCGCAGGACTTTGTGGCTTTTTCGGGTGCCAGATTATCCCCTCAGGAGACAAGAAGGTAAAGGAGCTTACGTCGTTATTTGAGAACACAATGTATAAGCAGAGTGTGTTACTTGCGACGAAGGAGCCTTTGTAGTAAGGCAAATATGCTTCTTAGAAGTAGGGACAACTAAAAAGAAGTGTTGCCCTGCGAGAGCGTGTTAGGCGACAAATGAAAGTTCCTTATTTTTATGTAGGAAGCCGAATTTTAAAAACAAGAGTCTGATTTATAAGATAAAGTAGCTGAGCATCGCATTTTGTGTTTATAGCGAGCGGAGGCACTGGTTGCTTACTTCAGAATGGTCCTTTAAGAAAGACAAAATAGCGTATATGGTATTCCTGAACGCCAGATCCGCTCACTACCAATGAGAACCCCTAAGGCCATTACCGACACTGCAGCAGCCCGTGGCGCTGTCACGTAAGAACCATGTACATACCCAACCCACCCCTCTATACATTCTTCCTTTCCTCACCCTCACCATCACTCTCTTCCTCCCCAGTCTCCTCGCTTCTAGCCTCTTCACTCTGTCTTCGCCTCATCTGGCCTCTTTCCCTCATAGCACCCCTGATCTTTTGACTGACTTCATCAAAACTGCCCTTGGTGTCCAAAGTACTGAACCCTTTCAATGGGAAGCCTCCTGATCCAATAGCCCCGCCACTGCTGCTGCTTCGACTCCTGCTCCTGGATGGGGGGCGAGTGGCGAAGAGTGCAATGTTTCCAAGATTGCCGAAAGACTCATTGCGAGGAATATTATGTCCATGCATGCCAGATCCACCACCGATAGAAGCACCTGCAGCGTGGTTTCTGTGTAGCTGTGGTGAGGGTGTTCCGGTATCAGAAGCGTTAGAATAGTTGCTGTCTCGGCGATGGAAAGTAGTTTGTGTAGGGGAAGGACTTCCAGTACCATTATGGAAAGGATCAGCTATGATTCTGGCTGAGTCAAAATCAGGGAACATTTCTGGTCCCAGGGTATTGATGACATCCGTGACCTCAGCACTAAGCTCGGCCCTCCGCTGTCTGAGTTTGTGGACCGAATTGTTGGAGGATGGGTTCAGGCATAATACCAGAGGCCGTAGAGACTTCACAATATCCATCCCGACTTCACCAAAACGAAGGGCCGCAAAGGTGATTGCTGGAAAGATGATATATCCAAAGATCATGACCGCCCAAAGAGGAACCCATTCAGGCATATAGCCTTGGACGCGATTACGGTACGTCCAGTACGTAAGAAGGATGGTGTAGAAGTTGTAGAGTATAGGAGCGAGCGCGAGGGCGACAAGAAGTTTCCAGGTCGCCATCACGTCACGACCTTGAAGCTTGACGGTGGATGCGGCAAGAGCTTCTTTTGACTTCTTGATGCTGATGATCTTAGATGCAATGAACACAGGCGCAAAGAGAACAAGACCCGGAAGCACACCAATTGAGAGAACAGAGAGCTTGCCAAGTCTGTATAGGAGGGTGAAGATCACTGTTGGGATCGAGCGCTGAGCATATTCGACTTGATGATCACGGATGTTGATGTAACGAAGCTGCTTGTTGTAATCCGTGACTGACTTCTTGAGGGAGACGATCCTTGGGTCATCTTTGTAATGTGTATATCCTTTCACAAGTCGTCGATTGAGTTCCACCACCATAGGCAGTGGGAGCTTCTTCCCAGTCGGGTTATACAACCGCCGAGCTGCCTGGATAAGCATAAGAGTATCGTAATCCGGACTTGTGACTGTGACAGCAACAAGTGCTTGGTAAACTGTGTTCAGCAGTTGGCTAACAGCCTCTCTCCTTTCGCCGCTCTTGTAAAGCTCGACAAGCTCTGTTGGCACTTCGATTGGATTCCCGAACTCAACGACAGCCCGAGACCTGAACTTATGTGCATGGAAGTAATTCATTCCACATGGGATGATCTTGAGTCCGCTGTCAGGATTGGCTGCCAGGGCACCAAGTGCCATGATAGCCACACCAGCTTTGAGAGGAAGCAGTTCGGTCCTGTCGTGACTACCCCCTTCTGGGAAGATTCCTACTGCTCCACCAGCACTCAGGCGATCAAATACAGCATCGTATACTTTTGTTTGGTCCACTTTTGGTGCAGTCTTGAACTTTGACCCTACAAAGCCCTCCCTTGCGCCCTTCACAGTCTTGTCTGTGAACTTTCCTGCCTCATCTATGTCATCTCTTCCTGTCAATTGTCTCAGAGCAGTCTGGCCTTTGAAGGGTTTCTTCACTCTTATTTCCTCAGCACTTATGACCTCCGAGATCTCAGTACTAGCCGCAGTTCCATTAACACTTGGGAGCACGAGCAACCCGCCAATCTGCACTTCCTTGCCATCAAATTTCGTCCCTACTCCCCGGACGAGAAGCGGATCGTCAATCGGATCTGGGAGGTATATAGTACCAGTAGCAGGTTTCACCATGTCGAGAGCACGTCCGACAGGTACTGCTCCGACTTTACGCGCAAACCAGCCAATCAAAAACCGGCGCATGGATTTCTCAGCGATGAGGAAGGCAGCCCGGCGATGGCATTCGGTTCGAAGAGTTCGCATCAGGATAAGAGGATCAACGAACTGTGGATTCACGGCGTTAGTCTGTGCTGTGCGCAGGAGAAGAACCACAAGAGGTGTACCTGGTTAGCATGGGGAGCTGCGACGAAGATAAGAGGACCGCGTCGGGGAACCTTCCAAGATCCTCGAGGGTGAACCTCTCGGAAGAAAAGATCAACCAGGATGGAAAAGGACCAGAGAAAGACATCGTATATCCAATTGGTCATCGGCCATTTTTCCTGGTGGGGGATAGTGGAACGAGGCATATGCTCATGAATCTGGAGTTCTTTCGGCATCGTGACGGGGGGTAAGGGGGAATTGGGGGACAGAACGAGTGTGGTTTGAAGATGTCTTCGACAGCAGAAAAGAAGATGTTTAGGAGGTATTTCCTTTCGGGCCCGGAGATCCGCAAAGAATGTCGGAGGTCACTCCCACCTGCAGCTCAACGGATCTAGCCTGAAGGGTAGCGGATGACGGGAGATGGGAATGGCGTGTGGCCTTAAAAAAGCGGCCGTTCAGAAGTCGTACGTTGTTGTGATCGGGGTGCTCAGCATAGCCAGAATATTCATGGCGAGACGAAGAGACGTTGGTGGTGAGTTGGAGAGGGCAGACCGGCGACGAGGTAAGAAAGAGACGTTGGAGTTCCACACACGCAGAGATATGCCGGGTAACAGCTGCGACGTTGATGGTTCCCCACCAAGATTTTATCCCTGTCAGCAAAAAGAAGCTTCGGCTTAAGCGCGCGGCTCCACTTTTGGCTAAGCGCGCATCAACAACCTCATTCGCTTATCATCTGCTGCGACTGAGTCTAAAATCCTTTGTCCGGCCAAAAAAAAAGTATTTGAGAAGGATTAAGCTACTACCCTCCCAGGAAGACAAAAAGAAGAAGAAAAAGAATTGGGAAGAAGTTGGCTTCTTCTGAAGTGGGGTAGCTCATCACCACTTCTTTGTAGTACAGACACTTTCTATTATAGAATAGAAACCTGAGTACTGGAAATATCAGGGATCGAACCCAATATTGATGATTTGCCTTAGAAACCACAGTCAGTGGTAGGGTGCCACCCCGGCGTGAAGTTGTTATAATCAATAAGTCAGAAAATCATAACTGAGTAACTCATGTACACTGTTAGATCCCATATTACCATTCAGCTATTGTTGGCTCATACCCCCAGAGCCACAAACGTAAGTTTGTTGCTACCAGCTCTGGGTTTGCACTAGATATTTCGATATTTGGATTTATATAGGAAGGACCAACACCTCCACCTCGCTTAACCTTTTTTCCCAAGCAGAGTACCAAAAAAAAACAAAGACAAGCTTAACGCTAAACAACCAGCATTAATTAATAATTATGAATTCGGTATGCCAGATCTGAAATAATCTTTCAAACTGCACCGCCACTGTTCGGTCCCAGTATACGCTTTCACTTTTAGCAACCATGAATTTGCATTACCACCAGCAATACTGTAGTTACTACAAGCACCACTAGTACCGAGAAGAACAAAAGTAGAGGAATTTTAATGGTGGGTTACGAGGCGTGTATGGCTCCAAGTTGGCTTAGGTTACCAACGTAGGTCGAGTACCTTGGTTCAAGTTATTGAATTAGCTTCTTTTGCTGAAAGCAAGCAGCCATTGCATTCATAAAGCTAGTACGAGTAGCGGGAAGAACCGAAGTAGGCAAAGTTGTTAAGTGAGAAGTACAAGGTGTTCAAGTTGCTTGCATGGGTTTGATTGCCAACGTATGTTGAGCTGCTAACTTAAGCCCAGTCATTGAAGTAGTTTGAGTTGTTTAAACCCAGCAGCTACCACCACTTGCAAGGACAACAGAAACATATATAAGCTATCTGATTTTGAGGGAAGTTACGAAGTGTTTGTGTTGCCAGCTTAGGCTGGGTTGTCAACGGAAGTCAAGTCTTGCTAGAGTTGATTTATTGAATTACTTTGACTTGCTCAAAACCTAGCAGCCACCAACTACCAGTAGAATAGAGTGGCAGGCTAGGCAATAAGGCCAAAAATTAACTAGCACTACCTTTGTATTTTCTCCTTGCCGCTCTTCAACCTCGCTTACTCTATAAGTAATCAGTTCTCGCGCGTCAACCCTTCTTCCTCTCTCCACGTCCACATCAACTTGTCTCATCTACCAACCACAGCAGCACCATGTCGACACACGCCTATCCACCGGAGATGGCCCACAGCCCCAATGCCATCGCAATGCGCTTGTCCGGAAGCACCATGGCGCCCAATGAGCCGGTCTTTTCTGCAGCTTTCATCGAAAGATATGGCAAGCCGGTTGAGCATTACGGAGCCTGGGAGCGCTTTTGGAAGGAGCCTCTGACTGTGGAAGTACCCAGTTACAACATGACCTTTTGCCAATTCGTTCACAGGCTTGGTTACACCTCCTTCGCAAATAATTCAGACCATACCGCGCTTCAACGTCGAAAGCCTGAAAACGTGGGAGATCGGCTACAGATCGACAGCGCGTACACAAGACTTCTCATTCGTCTCTTCGACACCACTGAGCAAGCTGATATCGAGTACTTGTTGAGCCTGCACTGGGTTCAAGATGCAGATCATGCACGATTCATGCGAAGGAAGCTACTCAAGCAGGGAATGGAGCAAGTACGATTCACCCAAACATAAAGTTTCAAGTCATCATACTTACATTACATCAGCGCTTCGGCCCAGATGTCGAGATGTACTGGCGCAAGAAGCAAGAGAAGCATCAGCTTTCTGATGATGACATCAAGGTAAGTCGTCGCGATCTACGGTCTCAACTTCAGCTACTAACTTGCCATTGTCTGTTAGGAAGCAAAGGATGCCGACTTCATGTTCAATGACCCCGACTTCGACGACATGTCAGACGACGACGATGACGATGATGATGACGAAGCCTGGAAAGGTATCAGATTGGAAGCTGAGGCCGATGGAGCAGAGTACGTGCCCAAGACTGCAGATGATGACAATGAGGATACTGCAATGGGTGAGGCTGAGGACGTTACTATGGGCGAGGGTGATGACGTCGAGATGGCACCCGAGAGGAACTTCTTCTCGCGCCTGACCGACCGAACCAGGAATCCCGACAGCGACTAAAGCAGGGAGCCATAGAAGAACTTCGAGATACAAAGGCATGTACAAGTGGAACCACAGAGGCTGAGCACGTGCGAGAGCGCACTTCAATTCGAAATCAAGTTTTCACCGACGTTGCTCAATGTTTCTTGTCAAAAGTGAATATCAATCCCAAAGCTGAAAGTGAATTGAATTGAATGTTGAAACTAAAAGCGAATATTAAAAGTGAATATCAATCTCAAAGCTGAAAGTGAATTGAATTGAATGTTGAAACTAAAAGTGAATATTAAAAGTGAAAGTGAATAACAAAAGTAAAAGTGAATGAGTTGTAACTCAAAGCTAATCCAGTAACTCATAATCGAGATATGTTAAGCGACAGACTCGAATGATGCACGGGGACTCGACTGCAACATTAAAGAGCATCAGAACTGCGCAAGACGAGTAAATTTCTATTTGGACCTTCCGTCTCACTTTCACAAGAATTGAGGTCTCAATATAGAAGTTATCCGCAGGTAAACACCGGTGTCCTGAGAGCTGAGATTGTCTTTGGGCAGAATCTGGATACGAAGTAGGTTTATCACAACATGATCTCCAAGGCAAACGTTCAAAACATAATGCGGAACATCAAAACATCACGAAAGCTCACACAATCATAGCGAAAGAAAAAAAAACTATTTGCATCAAAAGCAGCCAGCTCAATTCTGCTAGGTTATGCACTCTCTGCAGAGAATGCCCACAGGGGATCTACCCAATGCACCCATCCAAAGATAAAATATATACACGAAAGAAAGGTCCAAGCCTTGTTTTTTGTTCCTGACATATTCTTATATACTACACCTCTACTCAGCATCACACGACTCATCTGCAGAAGGCGTTGCAGCTGCCCTGACAGAAGTTGCGAAGGTGGTGTAGCGGCCATTCCCTCGTGTTCTGCTTGGGAAGACAACCCCGTTACTGGAGATGGCGACGGAGGTTGGGAAGATGGGTGCGATGGAAGAGGAGGTGGAGTTCTCGCTGGATAAAGTTGGTACAGGGTCCGCGGCTGAAGTAGATTCTACTGGTACACTGCTGGTGCTGGCGGCGACGACGGGCACTTCGGATGTTGGAGCTACGGAAGATACGGAGGATGAAACTATTCCTGAAGAAGTGGTATCGACTACTGCAACGGCGGAAGAGGTAGTAGTGTCACCACCAGTGCTGGCACATGCAAAACTCATCTTCGTAACTGGAGTGCCGGAAGACTTGGGCTGACTGAGGTCCCAAGTCATATCGACGTACGGCCAGCAGACCTTGCCGGTGCCAACGTTGGCGATATCTCCACTGACGAAGACACTGGTAGATACGACTGGGTTGCCAATCTTAGCACCAGTGCTATCAACAACCTGGAAAGAAGTTCCGGCATAGGTGCCTGAGCAACTAAGAGGTACGGGCTGGCAATCAGGGCTAGTCAAGGTCTCCCAAGTTACCAAAGAGGTGCTTGCATCAATTGCTGCAACGTGCACATTCTGGTGGTCTTCGGTTGTGGACTCAGTAATCCAGTTGACTTGAGTATCTCCCTCGGCAGCTCCGACGGTGGATGAGGCTTCGGGTCCGGTAAGAGTGTTCTTGCTTGACATGGTGGAGATGGCAACGTTGTGGTTAAGCCAGCGTGGGGAGCATTGCGTATATGGAGCTCCCAGCCAGTCGTTGAGAGTTAGGTCCAAAGCACCACGCGACTGCCAACCAAAGATGTACTTGGTTGTTCCGGGGAAACGTGCCAGGTTACTGTAGGAGCCGGACATTCCACCCACTTGATATTGTTAGTAAGTTAATGAGTGACTCAGGGAGGGAAACATACTTGGCTCTCCACTGACACCGTTCGTGGTGTTTTCGTTGGCAATCTTGACTCCGGACATGTATTGAGTATCGGTGTTTAACCAAATGGCTCCTTGGTCCTCAGCGCAGATACTGGCAAAAGGGACTTCATCGGCAGCTTCGAGTCCAATGCCGGTGTTGTGAGAGCAACCGAAGGTGCTGGATGGTGTATCGGTTTGAAGGGCACCAGCGTCAGAGACATACTGGATAGAGTCTCCGAAATGACCTGATGCAGAACCGGTATAGGCCGTAACAACAAAGTATGCTGCGTAGAGACCAGTTGCGTTTGAGTAGACAAGATCACCGTTGGCATCAGGGGTTGCACTTAATCCGTCCGAAGCGTGAACTCCTGGTCCGTTGAGTGGTGTCCTCCACGACTCAACGCCATTGGTATATCTGATGAGAGCAACAATGGGCTCATTGTCTGGTGGAAGGTCCGTAGTTCCAGCAGCGGTGACGGTAGCCATCAAAGCAAATCCATCGTTCTGAGCAACAAGTCCAGCTGCCTCGAAACCCGGAACAGTGACCGCCGTGCCGACCGCGGTAAAGGTGTTGACATCAACCTGTTGAACTACCACGTTGGCCAGGGCAGCATCCAGATATGCGAGATATGCAGATTGTCCATCTGGGGAGACAGAGAAAGGTGTTCTGCGGTGGTGAGGCAGGCCAGTCCAGTAAGCGGCCTTGATTGGGTCGAAGCTCGAAGAGAGAGTCAGAGAATTGGGGAAGGATGAGATGCTAGCATCGGCGAGAACAGAAGTGACAGCACAAGCCACAATGGATGAAATGAATGTAAGACGCATTTTGAGCAAAGAACGACGGAACTGATGATAGTTCGAAAAGAGAGTGGAAGAGGCCCAAGAGGGATGGGGAGCAAACAGAAAGAGAAACGGAAACATGGTGAACAACGTCTATATACATACGGCCTTCTTGGCAGGCAATCTTGAATGCACTCACTCATTCATCACTCGTACGATTGAACAGTGGGCAATGAGCATCCAAGTCCCGATGCACAAGTGCTGTAGAGAAGACCACCCCGCTCGTATTCGCCCAGATAAATGAAATGAGCCCGAAGAGCTTGCCTCCGGTTTCAAACGCCAGATTTACATCACGTGCAAGCCGGTGAACAATTGGCCCATCTTGTTTCGCTCTCCTCATTGGTCATAATTCTCAGAAACGTTTTATCTGCAACAGGCACTTTAGCCCCGGTGTCCACGGGCATTGTCGTTTATATTAACATTACGGGGAAAGCAGAATGCGTAGGCAAGTAAAGTGCGTAACTTCGCGTACCTTACCGCTACAGGCTGTACCCTGCCCCATAAGCCACCGCTACAGGCTGTCCTCTATATTTCCAACTACAACTTCCAAGCTTATTCCAAAGATTAGACATTTTAACTATACCTCTCACTATAGACTAATATATTGTCTACACTACCTGCAGATATAGCCTCCTTATTGTTAAATAGGTAGCTTTGTCTGTTTAAGGTTGTATTAGTTAAGCATAAGTACCATCCTACTGAATTTTAGTGTGGAGGTACTCTACTTCTGACATTATATACTTTGCTTGCCTAGGTACCTTCGTACCTTTCAGGAGTCAGCAAGCGAGGTGGAACAGTGTTAGTGCAGGACCTTTACCTCAACGAACATGCAACGACGACTTGGTAACCAAGGTTAAGTCACAACTGTGCTCACAATAATTGGCAGGACAGACTTGGTACTTGGGTTAGCCATATTAACCAGACTCTGGCATGTGTAAACATCCTGCTTCCAGCAAGCACCGTTGTGGGCCCTCCAAGATGCTGATATCTCTGCAGAATATTAATTCTGGAAAAGATGTGCTTTTCCGATAATATTTAACCCTCGTCGAGTACCTGCAAGTCAAGTAGGTACCTAAGGTACTGAGAAATGGGACTCCTATTTTAAGGCTGCCTGATTTCTTAGGTACCAGTACGAGTACGGGAACCAAAGTGCCCCGGCCCGGACGGATATTTTGCCGGCCAAGACAACATATCGAAGACAACCTGGAAAAAGTTGCAAGCAATCAAGCTTCCCATCGCGCAGAGATGTCTTTTGTGATGGTCGGACGTAGACGTATTCTAACAGCGGCATTGAATCGTGGCACCAAGATAGGTAAGATCCAGGGCCGTCGGTGCAACAGCTCCCTCAAATATACGCCATCATCCCCTTCTCCAACGCCATGGCCTTCTCGAGTTGCTGCTCTTGCGATTGGCGCAACAGCATTCGCTGCAGGACTCGCCGTCAATAATGGCATACCCACTGGTGGTGAGAATGATCGACGATTAAGATTCTCCGTGCCAAGGTATGCCAGCGTGAAAGAGATGTTGAAGGTTTGTCCTTAATCCCTGAAGACGAGGGATGAACTCCACTAAACACAAGTGATTAGGCCATTGAGGAGATTCGCAGCACGCTTTCTGAGGACAGCATTAGCACAGACGATGACGATTTGAGGGCACATGGTTATTCGGAATGGGCACCTGCCAATATCGATACCTTGCCTATTGCAGTGGCATATCCAAAGTCAACAGAAGAAGTGTCGAAAATAGCCAAGATCTGCCACAAATACCGTATCCCCATGATCGGCTATTCCGGTGGTACTAGTATCGAAGGCAACTTTGCAGCGCCTCATGGAGGCATTAGCATTGATTTTGCCTTTATGGATAAGGTTCTAGCCTTTCATGAGGAGGATATGGATGTTGTCGTGCAGCCCTCAGTGCCATGGATGAAGCTGAATGAAGATATTGCAGCTAGTGGCCTTTTCTTTCCCGTTGATCCTAGCCCAACTGCTAAGATTGGCGGCATGGTTGGCACAAACTGCTCCGGTACCAACGCTGTTCGATATGGAACCATGAAAGATTGGGTTGTCAATCTCACAGTTGTTCTAGCTGACGGCACGATAATCAAGACTCGCAATCGACCGCGTAAATCCGCAGCCGGTTACAATTTAAATGGCATTTTCGTTGGCTCTGAAGGAACTTTAGGTCTAGTCACTGAGATCACGCTGAAACTAGCTGTTATTCCTGCAGAGTTCAGCGTCGCTGTCTGCACCTTTCCAACCATTCGTGATGCAGCCGCCACCGCCTCAGCAGTCATGAGATCAGGCGTCCCAGTAGCAGCGCTGGAGCTTCTTGACGAAGTGCAGATGGCCGTGGTGAACAAAGGTGGCTTCACAGCACCCAAGAAGTGGAAGGAGCTTCCTACTCTGTTCTTCAAGTTTTCAGGTAGCAAAGTAAGCGTGGCAGACAATATTAAAGAAGTACAAGCAATCTCAAAGTTACATAATGGTGGAGCATTCGAGTTTGCAAAAGATGAGAAGGAGCAACATCTGTTGTGGTCTGCGAGAAAGCAGGCATTATGGAGCATGATCGCCATGCGACCGGAAGGAACTGTTCTTGTGAGTATATTCTCTAAGTATTCTATGCCCTATCAATGCGAGTCGAATTTTACCAAATTTTCTTTTCACTTGAAGGCCCTTTCATCCCATGAACTATCACTTGCATCCATGACCATTTCCAGAGTACGTGTGCTAAATCTGACACTTCCAGTGGTCGACAGATGTAGCTGTACCTTTCTCGCGGCTGGCCGAACTGATTGGTAAGCTTGTCCCACCACCACACGTACAGTAGCTAATAGAATCACAGAAATCTCAAAGGCAGAAGCCGGTAAACTTGGACTATTTACCAGTATCGTCGGCCATCTTGGTGACGGAAACTTCCACGAAGCTATTTTCTACAACAAATCCGACCCCGTGGAGACAGCGGCTGTCGAAAAGCTGGTTCATGACATGATTGATAGGGGACTTGAGATGGAAGGAACTTGCACGGTGTGTTATTAACGACATTCTCTTTTGAATAAACAAACAGTCACTAATAACAAATTTAGGGTGAACACTCTATTGGACTTTTCAAGAAGGGATGTCTGTTGCAGGAAGTTGGAGTCGATACCCTAGATGTAATGAAGAGCATCAAGCAGGCTCTAGATCCACACTGGCTTATGAATCCCGCAAAGATCTTTGACATCCCGGCTTAGGATACTCGAAGTTGTTCGCTTCTGTATGAAAAACCAACTTATTTGTCTTTGTGTACCCCGAAACCCTTTCTCGAGAGTTCAAAGTTCCACGCTTTTGCCCCTCTGATTCAGCACGCAGACACATGTGCATGAAGAATATTCGGAGGCTTAGTCAGGGAAATTCTTTGACTGATGACGCCTTTCACACTGTGCATAAGGAACACTGGAGTTACAGAAATCTTCAGACTAAAGAGCAGGAGTATATCACAATCCGCTTCAACTTCGCACCCAACAAAGAAACGTACAACATTTACTGCGAGCGCAGGCTATACACGCCTGCTCCGCAAATATCAGCATCAAGTCAAAACCCTCCGGCGGCAATACCTGGGTCTAGAGGACGTATGAACACGCTGCTGGGAAGAGACGACCCACTCGCAGTAAGTCTCCCCCCCTTTACCACCCCGCCATGCAATCATGACAATACCGGTCTCGAATATGAGTCTCACTCGGAGGTTGTACGCACCTAGATACTATCTTACTCTTGAATGAACTGACTGATGACGATAAGCTTCCCGAAGTTAAGAGGGAATGTGCCGAGAAAGGGCGGAATCCAAGTGGTGAGTTGCGATGATTTGTGCAGAGACCACAGCGAATACAAGTTCAAAGGACGTGGACAGCAGGTAGGTATATTCCAGTGAAGGAAAGAAAATCATGTTGGTGAAGGACAAAGTAATTCCTAACCATTGGAAATGGGATTCAGACTGCAGGTTAACATACTAGAATGTTACAACTCCGAATTCTTACAGAGGAAGAGCAGGACTGGCGTTGAGATATGTCGTTACTACTAACTGTATCATCTGCACCACATGGGCTCAGTGCTTCTATCTGGCTCATTTGAATTCAAAATGGAATCACGATAAAGCAAAGAGTGAGAAGAGCAGTTTATAGTCCATGATACGAGATGACGGGTATTACAGTATTCTCCAAAAACTTCCGCGAGGTCATCATAACCTTGAATGAATACACAAAATACCATCAATCACTCCAAGTTTCCAGAGTTTCCAGATCCCAATCTCCACCGTCCAACTGATAGCACGACTTCGTAAAGCTGTGATAGAATAGTTCAAAGCGACACCGCTCACCTCGTCCCCCTCCAGTTCCTCATCCCAATTTCGGCGTGCTGTTACAGATATTCAACAAAACAACTCGGTAAAGACAAAGGGAGCTAAGTAGGTACTAGGTGTTTACACTTGGTAGAAACAGTGGTTGCTGTTCAACACAGAGCTTGATATGTGCATCATCATCTTCTTATAGCCCTATACTTTGTAGAATGTAGACAAGTCTGCTTAGGGCAGCTAGTTAGCTTCATCTTTCGTAAACTCCACCTCAAGGTAGTTTTCAAGCAGGATTGATTTTGCAAATAGAGAGAAAATGCCGTTTACAGAAAGATAAGAAAGTGGTCCAGAAGCATATGCGTACTTTAGCGCTATTTATTCCAGAGGATACCTAGAAAACAATCTAATTTATTGTTTACAACTATAAATGCATTTCGGGTAGGTTACAATTACAGCTTCTAAACAGTTGACCCTTGAAAAGAGGTAGGCTACCGTACCTTAGCGATAGTAATTAATCTTTACTAAGAGCCAAGGACACGATGACTATACAATAATGACGCAAGAACAGTACTGTCCAAGTGATAATACTTCTAGTTCACATCTACAAGAGAGATATGTGTCTATTCGTTGTTAAAACTCCATAAGCGTATATTGTCGTAAAACCCAACTACTTGTAGACCTCTGGTGGTACTGAATTAGCTACCTAATATGAGCCAACTAGATTGCCATCAACTGGAGCTGATACACGACACACTGCGAAGCCAGAAGATTGACTTTACCACACCCTCGAAACAACATCTTCCGAACTGTTAACTTAAGTCCGAGTAGCTCAGACCACATTGCTGTCAAGACACTGAAGGAACAAAGATTTTGTATTGAATTGGGTTGTATAGTCGAACTTTTGAAACTAGAGTTAATACAATTGCGAGAGTCAAAAGCTCTGTGTTTTGCAGCACATCGTATGCCTGCAGATAATATATGCATGATACCCGGTTTAAGTCGAGGTCCTGCAAATGTTTCTTTCCATCCCCTCCAGTCTGCCCCTGCATGTAACGTAGCGGTTTTATTTTATATAAAAGTAATGTCTCTATTGTGGCGTCTATTGTGGCGTTTCCTCGATTCATCCCCTTTATGTGGTAGCCGCTGTTCGATTAGTTACTTCCAAAGCTCAAGCTGCGTGCAATGTACATTTTGCTCAGTCGTCCTGGTGGGGCCAACTCTGGTGCTCCCAGTCCGAAGTGGCAAGAAGTAACGTAGCCTCTTCATCAATAAGTTCAGTAAGGTTCGCTCCACAAGTTTCCTCGATTTCTTGACCATCCTTACCGACTAGTACTGCTTGATTTTCGTTAAGGCTATTTTTCAGGTGGCCAACACGATGGAATCTCGTAGCGCAAATACATAGCCATCTGACACGGAAGGCCCCAGCCGATTCCCAGTTTATTACTCTTTGCCACGAAGGCATCTCCACAGAGCCGGGGAGGGACTCCATCCGTGCCTATTGTGAGTTGTCAGTAAATTAAATTCTTCAGAGTTACTCATACTAAGCTGGCGACTCACATAGCCTTGAAACGCCCTAGACTTGTTGATGGAGAAGACTAAGATGACGTTTTTGCAGGTTTGGAATGCTTCTTTCAGAATTTCACCGACGTGTACCTGGGTAGTCCAGATCGACTGTTCATTTTAGCTGACCACAAGGCTCCTGTTGATTCGTGGGGTACTACTTACGTCTTCGATGCATCTGAGAACATTGTCTTCATTGAATGACTTCACAATGAAATACCTAGTGTCTGTGAAGGTTAGCAGGAGCACTAATTGCACGTATCTATGCTTGAGAACTCATAACTTTAGCAGACACTGGTTCTGGCTGACGCAAGTGTAAATATTGCATTTGAGTTCATCAAACTAAGTCAGTAGTAGCTCAACACGAAGGCAAGGGCAGAAGCTGTACAGGCTAAAAGCAAATCGTATTACTCCAAACATTCTCCAAAATACTCTACATATGTTTGACATGGGAGGAAGGGGGGGTGAAAGAGAAAACAGTTGACAAGATGAGCGATATCATTACTGACCACCTCTTCCTCCCTTGCTAAACCCCCTCGGATCTTTGACAGGCTTGGTTCTTGCGATGGTTGAGCCATAAGGTTGCACTCTGAGCTCCTCCCTTGGGAAAGGACCAGGGTTGTTTCCGTAATCTTCTCTGTCTCGTACATCTCGATCTCCACGTCCGCGGCCACGGCCTCGACCACGATGATTTGGATCATATGCGCGACCTTTGTATCCGCCTCTGGTTATAAATTCTCGACGGGCTGGCCAATCATCACGGTCATCCTCTTCATATTTGGGTCGAGCAGGTGGTCGACTTTCAAATGCTCTAGGACCTGGTGATAAGTCACGCTCACGGCTATTACCATGTCCACGAGTGCGTCCATCTTCCCGCCTAAACTCTCTATCTTCGCGGTGGTAGTCGCCTGAGTTGCGCCGAGACGAATCATAGCCACCCGACTTCGGACGACGATCATCATTCTCAGGCTTGACTCTTGGGCGGTCTTCAATGCGTGCTACCTTCCCAAGACTAACGTCTTCTCGTGGTTCTTGAACTTCACTGTAAGGTCTCTTATTTGAAACGTTGCGATTCCCTTGTACTTCGGTCGAGGCTGTCTCAATCCGATCCCCAGTTTTTGTAGGAGTCCTAGTAGGGACTGGAGGAGGGAGCATCGCCACTGCAGGTACCTGAACGCCCGGCC
This sequence comes from Pezicula carpinea, assembly GCA_026119845.1. Classification (NCBI taxonomy): domain Eukaryota; kingdom Fungi; phylum Ascomycota; class Leotiomycetes; order Helotiales; family Dermateaceae; genus Pezicula; species Pezicula carpinea. The sequence goes on along the minus strand of JALRMK010000003.1, from coordinate 516,279 downwards.
GCTCATCCATTGTCATCTCTGCAAGAAGTCTTTCTCTTTCTTGATCAAGGAGTCTAATCTTTCGCCGTGTAGCCAGAATCTTGTCTCTGTATGGTGCGTTATGAAAGCCTGTAATTTCAAGCCAATCTCTCAAATTTTCATCGACGGCCAGCAGCTGTGTAAGGGTGGGAGCTGGTTGTCGGGAGGTCACTCTGTTTTCTTCTTTCTGCTCACTCTGATTCATGACTGGTCTGTCATGGTCTTCAGCTTGATCACGGATATCTCGGCGCGCATACGATTGTCCATCAGTTTCCGCATACTGTCTGCGCTCTTGTCTGTAATCTGACTGATGAGGTCTCTTCTCAAATCGCGAGCCCGAATCATCGCGCCGATCATTGTGACTTCGTGGTGTTTGAGCCTTTGAAATGCTTGATCGACGACTAGGTGACTCTGGATGGCTCTCACGACCTTGCAAAGCTTTGGCTATTGAATCATCTCGTGCTCTGCGACTAGCCATTTCGATAGGAGTGTTTGGGGTTGTAACGATCTCAGCCTTTTTGGGTGCTGTTGGCGGTCGAGTAGTCTTGGGGGGCGATTCAAGTATCTCACCCTCTGATATTTCCGAGCCATTGCTTGCATGTCGGCTTCTAGCTTTCATCATCGAATTGTTGGTGCCTGGTGAGTTTCCCTTGCTGATTGGGATTGCGTTCTTTGCAGGGCTTCCCAACGAGGACGTTGGCGCACTTGTGCCATCGTTCATGTTATCCTGCTTGACACTTGCATCTGCAGCCTCGTTCGGAGCCGAAAACTCGGAGATCAGTTTGTCGATATCGATATCTTTTTCATCTGTGGCTGGCATTCTGGGAGATGTGTCGTTTAACTTGGAGCTATTCAAACCGCTTTGGTAGTTTTCGGCAGTTTCTGGTACCTTGTTCTTTCCTAATGTAGCAACAAGAGGGGTAGATATGCCTGCCCTGTTTTCTCTTCCTTTCAATAATTGTGCCTTGAGTTCCATGGCTCTGGCGTTGATTTGGGTAGGTGGAGGACGGGGAGGTGTTGGAGCCGCAGTATTAGGAGTATCAAATGGAGAGGATGGAAACTAGAAAATAAGTTTGTTAGCATCCAGAACCGCAAGTTAGTTTGTGTAACTCAAGAGGGCAGATCGAGATTCCTGGACTCACCTGGCTAACAGGTGCAGGGTACTTATTTTGTAAGAAAGCTCCATCGTTGTAACCTATTTCTGGTTGGAAACCATTGCTCATGTAGCTATCTGCATTTTCACCAAATGCCATCATAGTTTGTTGCTGCGGAAATAGTGGCTGCCCTTGAAAGGGTTGACCAGAAATGGTGGGGAAAGGTGAAGGATATTCATCTGAATTGAAATGGTTCCCAAATCCGTTATTTTGCCACATCTTTTCAGTAGTTGATATCGATCTTGGTGGAGACGTTGCCTAGATTTGGGTTTTTGTTGGATGCGCAAATCTATGCCCAACGTTATGCCATGGATCTGTTCTGCTTTTGCAAGTTGCTGCACTCGTATGAGTTCTGTAAGGCTGCAGTCAACTTGCAGTCCATGTACTGCAGCTACAGTATGAAATGAATTATGATGGTGGCATGCAGTGTGTTGAAGAATGAATTGTTGTGTTTACGAAGATGTGAGCCAGGGTTCAAGATAGATCACGCTAGTTCTAGCGTGCTTTGAGCTTTAAGGCGCTAACTCCTTTTATTCTAGCGTCATTTATTACCACCGTCGGAAGTCATCTTCAATAAACAGGATACTCCAGAGAGGAGATGATTTCATCAACACAAACAAGACTATAATTAGGAGTTTAAGGTTGGATTGCGTAGCCAGAGCCCATCTGGGCTTCCCAACTAGCGTCCAACGGTACCTAAGCTACCTCTACCTTAGTAAGAGGAAACTTTGTCTACTATTACTTAGTGAACAAGTAAGGTTGACAAAGTTCCCACCTATTTTGAAAGTTTCATTGCCCAGTTGACCTTATTGAATGCAATTCTGTGGTCTTCTTTTTCTGTTCACACAAAGAGCACTCAAACTCGAGAGCACTGTGGGCGTTCTAAGCACAAGTCATAATAGTGTAGCACCAAGGGTTACACTACACGCTGACTCACAATCGTGTAAACTCTTGATATTTGTTCAGCAGTCATGAGCGTGGAAAGAGTAGTTCTGATTTAGTCCCAGTTGTGAGATTACTGACTATGTTAACTATGCAGGTGGAAGAAATGAAGCAAAGAGTCCTGCTTGAACAATAGCATATATCACCATAAATCTTGTAAAGTATTCCATCCTTTGCGATGACATCTTTTGCGACGATGCAGCCATGTGTCCTAGATACCACATCCACATGGGGTATGCTGATGATATGCGCGTGATGATCTGTACGTGGGCTCCAGTCAACGTCACAAGGGTCAAGAGTAGCTGCGAGACAGCCATGTTCCGAACCAAGGCTGCTGTATATGTGGTCCTTCCAATTGAAGCCAGCTTTACCCCAGTCTGCTTTTGATCTACACTCTGGGCTGTGCCAACGTTCAACCCCCATATCCCCGACAGAATCATTACAGCAAACATAGGTGCTGCAAGGAGAAAAAGAGGCACGTTAGGAACTTTCCAGTATCGTAGAAACCCAACATTCCTGCACCATTAAAATTAGCGACAAACACCTCAAAGCATGAGGAATACGCTTACCAGTAATGTTCCTGCACAAACGTATATATGCTAGGAACAGTCTTTTGACACCACGATCTGGCTATGAGTTCGGGTGATTGACTACAGAATTCCGTGTATGCAATGTATTGAGGCAACAAGAACCCAATTCCAACACTCATACCTCCAAGGCCAGTGACGAGGAGTCGACGTATTATGGCCAGGCTGAACTCATGTTGAAGGTATAAGAGGCTCCGAATAACCTCTTCAACGAAGAATAGGCCATTGAGGAGGCTGTTACTACGAAATGTGGTGGCAACACCAAATATAATCCCAGATGAGAGCACAAGCAGGTCACGACTGACACTGGGGTTTCCATCAGAGCTAAAGCTCTTTGCAAAAAGCAAACAGCCAAGAAAACTTAAGAACGCACATGAGCTTTCAGCATAAGGAGCCGACAGGAAGAGACCTCCAGGGGAAATTATATGCAGGAAAGATGTGGTCAACGCAATGCGATTCGAGTGTGTGCCTGGAAAGAGCGCTCGAGTGAGGTTGTACAGCACAAGCACAGACAGAAAGTGAGAGATGTTTGCAACACAGATTCCCACAATGCTTTCCAGTCCGCCATCATGGGGGATTCCAGCTTGTGCTAAGCCTGTCTTTCATTAGCTCAAAGACAAGTTTGCAGAAGGGACTCCCCCAACCTTCTCTAATGCATGCTATCAGCCGTGTGAAGCCCCATCCAAACGCCCACTCCTGCTCATACAAGTAGCCTCTGTTGGCTGCCTTGACAAAGTAGATAGCATCCCACCTTGTCAGCTTCTCAATCAAGCGTAGACGGATATGCCCAATCCCATCATTGGAGAATAGGAGGCTACTAGATGTGTCATAGCCTGGTCCTGGGCTGCTAAGCGCAATGGCAAACAGGAGGGCTTTCCAAGCCACATAGGCTGCAGCCACAACTCCGTGTGGAGACTCAACAACTTGTGTCAATGATCTCATGACAACTTCTCGACTTATCATTCATGAGAGTTTGAAACCTCGCTCAGTCTGGATACTTTCAACAATCTGCTCAGAACCGTGACTACTGTACGATGTCCGGCGGTGAAGATGTCAAGTGCTGGGTTGGATCCAGAGGCATGTGCCTTGCATAAGGTAGGGTAGCAGCAGCCCTCAGTAGCGATTCTGCGAGGTGCAAAACAGGTCCAGAATATGGATGAAGGAAGTGCTCGATGCCACTATGAGATGACGAGTGTCGTGGATTTTGGATAGGGAACAAGCAGGACCTGAGTTGGGTGCCTGGAAGACCGTGCAAAGAGGCAGGGGGCCGTTCCGCCGGACGGGGTAAAAGACATCCGTCACATTCTCGATACTGTGATTGGCGGTGTACGGCTTGATTACCTAAGGTGGAACTACCGACGAAGTAGCTGGTGTAGGACAGGGACAGGCACCAGAGGTTGCAGAAAGACGACAATACAGGAAAAAAGCAGGCTCGGCACATCCATTGCAGTATTTCGTTGATGGTCGGCTATTGTTTGATGATTTGCCCTGTTACCATCTGCATCGTGCATTCATCTCGCGAGCACGTCGAGCTCCAGGCCCTCCAAGTGCCCGCACCAGCAGTTGTGAATGGAAACTTCACATGCGATCCGCCGACAATCAGCAGCAAGTGTCCACGTCCAAGTGCCCTCGCATCGTTGGTTGACTTGTGACAGCTTTCCCACTACGAAGTACCACCAACGGGAACCTGACGTGGCCGAGTCTCTGAGACAGAACGTGAAGAAAAGCCTCGGAACCCTTTCTGCTTCCGGAGTAGCCAACGCGACTGACGGTACGAGAGGTCGAGGGGAGGGAGGCACTTGTTTGTCGATCGCAAGTTCGCATTCGGTTTTCTGGCTGGCCCCCCACAATTTGCCAGCTGCAGCCCAGCTTCAAGCCTGCTGATCAATATGCAGCCCCGACTTCGAGGGCACTTCTTCTGAAGTTCTGATGGCGCATCTTTCTTATTTGCTCCCAGAGATCTTTTGCTCATCGCACTAACCACGAGTCACCGTACTAACTTTATGCTCCGACCGTCCGACCGACCGTCCGACAACCACCCTCTCGGCTTGCGCTTCTGAACTCCTCCTTTGTCTTCGTGCGCCACGGTCTCTCGCTCTCGCTCTCCTCCCTGCCTGCGACATCGTGTCGTATGTCGCATTCAATCAGCAGCGTGCAAACATGCTGCGCTAGCCATCCAGGCAATCAACGTCAGACCATGGCCATGATTATTGAGCCTTTTTAGCTTGACTTCGGTCGGGATTACTGTCCAAGTATTATCCCGAGTCCTTGATATTTGCTGCTAACACGCGCAATCCGACGGCGCATGAAAGCCCCCCTCCCCAGAACGGCTGAGCCTCAAAACCCTCCCAGTGCCCACCAGCCAGCCATTTTAGCAGTTTGAAAATTACTTTGCCATCTCCCCTTTTCTCACAGAAAGCCAGACTGTGTACCCAGGACTCGTCCCCAAAGCATTCTTCGTGGGTACACACCGCAGTCGGCACTGCGCTCACATCAGCTTGCTCGGACGTTCAGCCCTACATACCCATACCGTCTCACTTCTCCCCCAAATGCAAACAACTGCGACAAACTCTTTCTACAACCTCCCCAAGGTCATACGAGACCCTCAATATATTTGCTGGTCGCGGGCTGGGAATCCGCGATCAGCACCAAGTACATCACTCCAGCCAAAGGCCGCCTTCCCAAATAGGCCATCAAGATGTTCCTGCACGCAATGGCAGGAAGCCACCCTGGGGGTCATGAATTCTCTACCCCTACTCCTCCCACCGACCGACCTAACCAACTGCCAAAGAGACCTTTAGTACGATCAGCCTTTTCTACTCCAGTTCAACGGTCCGCAACAACTTATGAACATACCATTTCAGCCATAATTCGAACACAGAGGCCTCTCTCTGACCACAGGCGCAAAAGCAACCCACCAGAACACACGGTCCGTTTTCAAGAGCCCGAGGTGGATGATATAATGAGCGAGGACGATGTCAAATCTTTAGCTGGTTCCGAGAGTAGTAAAACTACTGGTGGCCGAAGGCTGCGTCGACGAACACCTCGTACCTGTACGGCCTACAACCTGGGAATCCCTGCTCCAACTGCTACTCACAAGCATAAGTTATTGCCAGTCCGGCCGGAGCTTTTACTTCAACTGCAACGACTCTCTGGAAATTCCAGGCCAGTACCAGCTATAGATGTAAAATCGTCTTCTCGTGTCGCTCCACGGTTGTCGAAGAAGTTCCCACGGATTTTTCGCGGGAAGGGCGAGCTAGGGCCCAATGATGTGCTGGTTATACGGAATGAATGGGATGCACCCGTTGTTGAAGCGCGTGGTTTGGATGACGAAGAGAGGAATACAATCGCCGTTATTTGTCCAGTGCGGAAAGGGGAGGATGTTTCTCAAGGCATTGCAGAGATTGCGCTGGACGATGGCTCTGTTTGGATAGTCACACCCTACAAGAGCGGTGCAGGTTTTGAATTTATTAGTACAGACTCGACAGGATTCAAGACCACTGCTCGCTGGGCACGAAGAGCTTTGCCAAGGTGCTCCGGAGACCAATCTGGAATTGGCCCTACTAAGTACAGATACATCTTCAGCTTAATAGATCCTAGTTCAACTCAACGTCAGCATCGAGTAATTGCATCAATCACGAGGAACACCTTAGAAATTGAAGATTCCTACGCCCCACTTCCAGGTGCCGCTGGCAACCCCTCACCAGTATCTTCTGCAGTAGAAGCAATTACCAATCAACCTGATCTTTTCTTGTCAGATGATGGAGAGACTCGAACTGTTGTTGACGAAAAAACCAGGACCTTGATTCAAGTCACCGGTGTTTTTATAGCCCTTAGCCAAGGCTGGTCACCATACTTCAAATATGATGATTGTATGGGCGGTGCCGCGACACATGGCAGAGTCAGATCCTTATCTCTCACGCCCGAATCCAGCAAAAACGGTCCATTTTGTAATGGGTTGGCGTCTCCAGACTTAAACCATAGCACTTTTGCGCCTATTGGGAAACCAGGGAGCTCCGTCGCAGGCAGATGCGGCTCAACACCAGGGTCACCTCCGCAACGGGCATCCTCTGCGGGTACTAACTTCATGAAGCGCGCCGTAGCCCGCAAAGGGACAAATCTTGCTGGCATGGTTGACGGGGAAGGGTCTTTGAATTCCCAAAGTCGTACAGCGCCGGAGCTAGCGGGCGGCAAGTCTGCACCCACTACATCAAGACCTTCATCAATACTTCCTGAATCTTTGGTCTCTAGCCCAGATGCAGTAGCAAAGATTCAACCTGGACTCCCACTGTCATCTTCTCCCTCAGAGTTGAAGGGCGGACATTCACAAGCCGATAGCTTGCAGAACAGTTCTGATGTTGAGCCTGGAAAACATACTTCAGACTATGGTGAAAAGCCGAAAACAAGTCGTTGGAAATCGTTAACAAATCGTCTTTGGGGGAAGAGACGGAGAAAGGACGGCTCAAATGGATCTGCATAATTAGCAGCGGACTATTAATTACTTTTTAAAAGCACATTTTGTTTCGGCTGTGATTATTCTTTGATACCAATTTTATATGGCTTGGGGGCTGGTTTGGATTTTAGAAGAGCTTAGCTATGAAAGCGGCTGGTATGGAGTATAGGCGTCTATAGAAGTTTGGTGGAGTACCTCAAGCTAGGAGACAGGATTGTAGCTGTTCTAGCACAAATGGCTCTAATATCCACTGGACGTTGGACACAATGACTGACCATACTTTCTTGCATATGTATCAGGATTGTCAGCATCTGAGTAGTGTGAAGGCAGCCGTGATCACGTATTCTGTACCAGGGGCAAAAGATTGCGTCCCTCGCTAATGCCTACAGTACAAAGCCACTTCTTAAGACCGTTGTTGCGTTGCAAGCACCAGCTATCTTTGACATTGCATCTACTTTAGACTGGCCAAACCCCCATCTGCATCTTTTACAGAAGTTGACGCACAGCAACTTGTATCCAAGGCTTTCACCAGTTTCCCGATCTTGCTTACCTAATCGGCATACAGTACTGGTCTACGAAGTACGTTGACGAGGCACAAGGCTGCAATTCCCAGTCGTCACACAGAGAACATCCATCCGAGTCCGCCCTATTGCTCTGCCATTAAAGAAAAGTCAATGAAAGCAGCAAAGCCTTATCCTCCCGAATCTACCTGGGTGCTGAACAACCGAGCCTTAATTACAGAAGAAACTTCACTGGCTGCTCTGACGTTCCCTCCACCAGCCGCATCGTGTGACAGGTTCTCTGGATAGAGCTTCCTCCACGTCCAAGCTTTGTACTCTGGTGTAAGAGAGATCTGCCGCTGCGTTCCATCTCTTTACTTGGGCAACATTCACTGATAATCTTAGTGCTTCCAGGAACTTCCATAACTTTGAACAAAGCCGCGCCAGATTAGGTCTGCGTCGAAATCGCGACCTCCCTTCCCCATCTCAAGATGGAAGACGATCCTTCGAGTAGCCGCAGCCATGCGCAGTTCCTCCAAAACATGCTGCAGAATGGAACTTCGAGTACAACCATCTCGCGTGCAACATCGCCAGGTTTGGGGTTTAGCTCCAGTAGCGGCACAGCAGAAGAGCAGAAGCGATATCGACCTCGAACCTTCCCATACTTCAAACTGCTACCTTACAATGTCGAGGAGGAATCTGAACGGAATGCGGCATTGCAAGAGATACTGCGGCAATTGTACGTTGCAATCAAAGCAGAGGACATTTCGCCAGGAGCTCTACATTGGACGAAGGAACTAAAAGCATGGTTGAACCTCAAATTTGAGATCACTCGCGCGCTGCGGGTGAAGCTTGCAAAGCTCTACTACATGCTTGCCCTAGCTCCAGGACTAGACTGGTCTGCTTCGGACAGGTTTGAGAGCATGTTCTATTCCTTGGTAAAGTAAGTAATCTGGGTTCCATCCACGCAGCCTTTTCTAACGGGCCCAAGGAAAAAGCACTACCTCAAACCAGGAGAGGATCTCATACTTGACTGGAGACCGTTATGGAAGGAGATGAAAACTCTTGTGTATCCCATGGAGATCGCATCTCACCAGAATGGCCGCAAGAAGACTCCTAAGAATATCGCGAAACTCTGCCTATTCGCTCAAATGTACTTCGACCCTCGAGAAAGAAAAGCTATTCTCGAGGAGATATTACCTTATTTCAGCACTTCTGAAGTGTCGAATGCTTTTATAGTTCTAGGAGCTTTGAACATGCTTATGCCCTCAAATCCATCTCCAGATGAACCGGACCAGTTGCAGCCGCCAGATTATTTGCCAACATTCTTCCATATGTGGTCTCTCGTTAACCGCTCTAAGAGTGCAGACATTCTCTTTTTCGATTTATTTTCACGCCTCGCCCGAGACTCAGTCACTTGCCAATATATCAAATTCACGGAGTTTGGTATATTCACGAAAGATCAGTCCGATTTGATGTTTACCGCCTTATTGCGGCTCACCGAGATTCCCGTGGGGCAAGCTTCTTCGCCATATAGTGGGACAGTTGACCTTGCCACGGGCTACGGAGCATATCTCGAAAGAGACAAAAAGAAGCATCCCGTAGGGTATTCAATTGCACGATGGCTCGTCATGTCACTGTCGCCCTTGTGTATAGACAAGCCCGGATCAATACTCTCGAATCTGGAAGGTTTGATGGAGTCCATCGATACTTTCTTCCATCCATCCAACTCAGGAGCTTGGTCGACAATGTTATCACAAATCACATATCACTTAGTCGATTTCTTCGTTATGCGTTGGAATAGAGAACAAAGTGGCGAGATGGATACTCCGCCAGAGCGACAAATCAACGCTGAGCTGAAGCGTAGATTCGTCCTAAGTCTTAGAGATGTGACCTTTATGGGACTCTTCGCGAAAAGCTCCAAGTCCCTGAATTACTACTTCGGGGCTCTCCAAGGCTTGACATATCTGGAGCCAAGTCTTATGCTTCCAGGAGCTCTACAGCGCTTTTACCCGTCGCTGCAAGGACTGGTCGAAGTCCACCGAACGCAATCTTCGCTCTGTGGTCTACAAATGATCGCAAACATCATGTCCAAGCAAAAGGGCTTCCGTTGCCATATCACTGCTCTTCTAGCACTGGCATTACCAGGCATTGATGCCAATGACTTGTCAAAGACGCAGAATACTTTGAACTTCATACAGGCTGTTGCTTATAGCATACCGTTTGTGAATCTCACAAAAGAGCACAGTGACATTCATGATACATCATTGGCTGTGGAATGGGTCCAGGGGGAAATGGAACGTATGGAACGCGAAGGTCCTAACGTCGAAATCAACTACGAGATGGAGCTCAACGATGAAGTCGAGACCAACATCGTCCGATCATCCACGGCTGGACTTGGCGAGTTTGTCTTGACCTTACTCGGCAAAATTTTCACACTCCTAGAGAACCTTCCTGAACTTTCGCGCGTGCGAACCGGATCACCCGAGGAGAATGTCATAAACACTTTACCTGCCGCACTTACTCCTCTATTTGCGGCGTTGTCACCCGACCTCTTTGACATGGCCCTGGAGAAAATTGCTGCTTTTGTCAGTGGCCATGTCATCCATCAAGCGAGAGATGCCATGGCGTTCATCCTCAACGCCTTATGTAAGGCGGATCCGGAGAAGACTTTAAAGGTATTCATTCCTATCCTTATTGTTGGGATTCGAAACGAGATCGATTACAACGATGCTGCCTCGGACCGGAGTAGTGGCGTTGATGTACTGCCTCGAGATCGCGCTCTTGTCTGGCATATCAGTATGCTGAGTATGATTGTCGTTCATGTTGGAAGTGGGCTCGTCTCTTACAAGAAGGAGCTCTTCGATATCGCGCTTTATATGCAGGAAAAGTGTCGTGGTATACCCACCATTCATATCTCAAATTATATCCACCATCTACTTCTTAACCTTACGCTCATATACCCGCTTGATTCGGCTTTATATGAGCCCGAGGTGTTCAAGCGAGGGTTGGATGTGTCTGACTGGGGTCGAATCACCAACCCGTCCGAACTCACCATTCAATGGCATAACCCGACAGAGGAAGAGATCACATTCGCTGTGGAGCTTTTTGAGTCACAGGTTCAGACTGCTACCCGACGACTCAGCAACTTGATCAGTGATGAGCCAACAGTCAGCAGAACAGGCAAGAACAAGGAATGGTCAGATGAAGTCTCGAGGAATCTTACACAACTTCGATTGATGGTCTCAGGTGTCGCATCTCTTTTTGATCCAAAGGAAGCTTCGGGCGAGAACCAGAATGGTGTAGATCACGATGGTGACAGCGCTATGAATGATGCTGATGCCGGAGCTTCTTCTGCGGAGGAAGATGATAATGCTCTGGCTGAAGGCGCCGAGGATGAAGAAACCAGACCCCAATTTCATTATAGGGCTGGATATCTTCTTGAGCAAGGTAGCCCTAACTATATAAAACTGCATGGGTTACGCCGTGATGTTGGGAAGCTTCTGAGGAAAATGCATGTATTCTTGACCGAATATCAAGAGGATGATGTGGCATGTTTTACTGCGCTCTACTCCGTTTACAGAACCTGGATCACAGATGTTGGCACTGAGCGATCCGCTCACACGCTCGAGCGTGTAAGTAGGCTCTACGAGGCCGACGTACGGTCATTCAAAGTCAGCGGCCTTCGAAAGAAATATCCCAGGCCCCTCCTAATACGACGGGCTGCCATCTACAATTTCCAGCGCGCCAAGCACAACAACTCAGCTAGGCACAAGTCCGAGCTAGATAAAGCTTTACTCATGGATCTTGCCGCATCTTCAGTGTCCTTGTACGCCGAAGTCCGTTCAAATGCCCAGTCCGCTCTTGAATCGGCCCTGAAATGCCTCATCGGCGGTCGACCACTTGTCATCCCCCCATTGCTGAACACCTTCAGGATTGCATTGGAGAACAAGGACTTTGATCGTATAAAAGGATCTATATTCACGCTACTATACAGCACCCTTCTCAAGACCATCTCTAAAGATTGGCGATTTGCACCTGAGCTCCTAAAACTATATATCTCCACGACAAACGTCGACAAGGCCTCCATCCAAAAATTGAGTACTGGCGCAATTTATGGACTTTTGGAGTTTGGCAAGCAGCTGGAAAGTATTATGATTATTAATCAGGATCTTGTGGATACCATTGAACCCAAGCAAGTTCCGTCGCAAAAGATCAAGTCCCGACACGAGTTTATCGTAACCCGAAGGCAAAAGGTCGAGGCGAAGAAGGCAGAGCTCGCAAAACAGCTCGTTGAATTGTCAAAGAACTCCCACTGGAAGATCGCTATGAGACTCACGATTTTCATATGTAATCTCAGTCTTCGGATTCAAACATTGACGCCGCTACCATTTGTTGAGCTTGTTACTAAAGGCACGATCGATCCACACCCAGCTTTACGAGGCGGCTATGCCGAGGCGTTCACTCGTATTTTCACTCATATTGACACACGTGCGTCATATGGTCACAGCTATGAAAACTTCATCCTCGAAAAAGAGAATGCTCCAAACAAGCTTGAGGTCGCAGTTCGAAGTGAGAAGCCCAACTGGACCAAAGATTTCCTGGATGGTTTCGCGGACCTAGAGCTTCCTGAATATTTCGTGGATAGAGATTTCCCTGGATGGCTTGTTTGGGGTAAATCCTTCAAGGCATTGAACGCCCGTCCTGGCCCATTTACCGATTGGGATAAGACTGAGATGACAGTCAGAGAGCATATTGGTTCGCTGCTTACTCGAGAGTGGTACAAGACCTTCTTTGCGTATTTAAAGCAGGAACCTCGCGACTCTACATCTGACCGTGTTCGGATGGGCAGTGTCTTGCTTCTGATTCAAACTTTTCATCTTATGCACGATGGTATGACCAGTGCCAAGATAACAGATATCAAGGAGCTGGTCAAAGAAGTCTATGAAGATGGCACCGATAAACATCAACATCGGGCGACCGCTGAGATCCTCACTGCTTTAATCAAATCTGGCGACGAGAGACCAATCGAGACACGCGACCGAGTGTGGAACTACGCTTTACCGATTATTCTTGGAATCTTCTCCGACGGTCTTACCCCTGAGAACACCAAGTACTGGATGACCTCTCTGCACCTGATTATTGGAGGCCAGGACCCGCGGCAGGCTCGTGAGATTTACAAGGAGCTTACGTCTTTTAGACTAGATATGTCTTCAAATGCTGCTTTCAAGGAAAGCTCCCGAGTGCAGCTTTTGGAATTCTTGGTTCAGGATGCCGGATGGCATTTTCGTTTGGAGAAGGGAGTCCTCCAGGATTTCCTAGCACATATTGATCATCCCTACAAGGCTGTAAGAGAGTCAATCGGTCGTGTAATTGCCAACATCTATCGAACGCGTTACTACGAAGCGTTCCCTAACGTGGATACTCTGTTAAAAAAGAACAAGGAAGCATCATCTATTGGCATCAAACCCTATCAGCCGACCGAAGAGTTTGCTACTTCAGTACGGGATGTCTTTGACCGACTTGAAGTTTGGCGCAAGGAGCGAGCCCCTGGCCAACAGACACCATCATCATATACTTCGGGAAGCAAGACCGTTCTCTTGTGGCTTGATTCAACACTGCAATCTTATGAATGCACGCAATTGTTGGATTTCTTCCCGGATGTCTTTATGGAGCAGCTCTTGCACATGATGGATGTCAAAGAGGACCCGGAACTGCAGAGCCTCGCTTACCTTGTCTATCGCCACCTACCCAACATTCCTTTTCGTGCTGGCGAGGACGGGGCTTTTATTTCTGCGCTCATTCGCATTGGCAAAGTTTCTACGTCGTGGCATCAACGTTTGCGAACTCTCATCAATATGCAAGTCATCTATTTCCGCCGTATCTTCCTCATAAAACCTGAACAACAACAAGCCCTCTTCGCTGCAGTATCAGACATGCTTGAAGACACTCAGTTGGAGGTGCGTCTGGGTGCTTCCAGCACTTTATCCGGCATGATTCGCTGCTCCCCCATCGCCCTTCGTAACAACATTTTGGCCTCCCTCAAGACAAAGTTCACCAATGACTTGCGAAAGAACCCCATGCCGAAGAAGCGACCTGGTACGGAGACTCCGGTCAACAACAACCAACAAGTTATTCGCAGACATGCGGCTGTACTCGGTCTGGGTGCTTTGGTGAATGCTTTCCCTTACACCACACCACCGCCTGAATGGATGCCTGAGATTCTGGCCATGCTTGCATCCAGAGCTGCGAACGATGCTGGGGCCATCGGGAAGACTGTCAAGACTGTCCTAGCAGACTTCAAGAAGACAAGACAAGACACTTGGGTCACTGATCAGAAAGTATGTCATTCATCTCCCCCAACACTAAGGTTCGACTTGCTAATTTGAAATAATAGTATTTCACGCCCGAACAGCTCGAGGATCTAGAAGGTGTATTGTGGAAATCTTATTTTGCATGAGGCGGGAGTGCGGCCTGTTATTACTACTAGAATGCTTAATTCGGTTGCTTGCTTGGTCGCATGGAGAAACGGATATGATGTGCATTGGGTTGTGGTGTAAGGAGTGCGGGAGTGAGCCTCATTTTCGGGGAAACACTTTGTTTGCGATGCGGACGTCTTTTGCTTTGCTACGCAGTGTTGAAGACTTTTTCATGGACAAATGAATGACTGGATGGATAAACGGATAAATGGTAAATGGGATACGCATAGTTGCACACCGCAATATTGTAAGATTGTATGGAGAGTAGCAAGCACAATTGAGAGGCTTTTCTGAAGATTCGATTGCCGGTTGGTTGCATGTGTGCAACTGCGTGTTTGAGTTTATGCGTGAAATATATGTACAGTAACCTCACCGTGACAGCAGTTTCATGAAATACCACCCACCGTACGAGTCGCTCTCATTACTTGTAGCAGACTTAGCATGAGTTACTCACAGTATACCAATTTAATAATCCAGAGTATAAATTAGAGTTCCTACTTTGATCTAGCTCTCAACTCGAGTTCTCAAGGTAACCGAAAGTCAATGCTTCAACACGACTTAAGACATGCTGCATATTTTATCGCCTCTCTGCCTATTGCTGTCGCTGTCATTGCTTTGATACTGTATACTATATCTGCATCCTCACCTTTCCCCCGTTCCCTCGCCCCTCTTTCTTTCTTTCCTTCCTTCTTTCCTTCTTCCGTCGTACCGCCAACCCCAGCGTTGGTTGCTTGTTCAAGTAATCGAGAGAGGCAAGGCGAAGAGAAGAGGAGGTTTGATGGTTCGGTGGTCGGTAATTGGAGGATCTTGCTTATGTTTGGGCGTGGGTAGGTAGGTAGGTAGGTGGGTATTGATTAATCGATGGATGGCGGAACTTGATTAACTTGGTTCCTCCCTTCTTCTTTTTTTCGCTGCCATGTATAAGTGGGCTCATTGAAGGATATATGGGAGTGGGCTATCAGTGGTTCGTCCGGCCTCCATTCTCATCCTCGGTTCTCTATAGTAAAATGACTCGTTGTTTCTTGACTAGCTTGGTTTGTAGGTAGGTATCCATCACTCGTGGTGTGGGTTTCATCCGTCCGTGTCGTATGCAGTACCGAGAGGTAGGTAGGTAAAGTTGTATGCGTGTCCGTGTAGGCCGGGTGGATGCTTTGAGGGTCTATCATCAGTATATACTACCTTCTGGAAATGAGTTGTTTACGGCTTAGGTATGTGCTTGGTTTATGGAGTTCTTGTTTCGTTGATAGCGATGAGATGGGATGTTGGTTATGTTTTGATTTTGATTTCGGTGAGTGTTGTGTGCAGTGGGTGTGTTGTGGGAATTTGTATTTTGAGCTTGGGGGGAATTGGTTTATATGGTTCTTGGATGATTGATTGTTGGTTTGTGGAGAGTAGTGATGGAGAAAAGAGGATGGACTGGGACAGGTTTGGATATGGAGTGGTTCTGCGTTGTGATATATTTCGTTGTGGTGTGTTGTGGAGTATTATTGATGCAAACGGGTAAGTTCTGTCATTGGTTGGGATTGGTTTTGGTGTGCGAGGTAGAGGTTAAAATGAGGGTGACGGCTTCTTCTTCTGTCTGATCGGTGTTAGTGTTGAAAGGACTGTCTATGAAGAGGGAATGATAAAGTGTGTTCGTCTGCAGTTGGGGAGGAAGAATGAGGATGTGATGATGAGTCGATAATGATGGTGAATGTCAGTTTCTGAGTCTAGACTATATTAGAGGAAGGTGCTTGAGGGTGCTGAGATTGAGAATCTAGCGAGCGTCAGTAGTAGGCTACTGTGAATATCGTACAGGAAGAGGTTGAAGTGGTGTAGTAGAGGCTGGATGTTGCTGTTGATGAGGCTTGTGGAGATGGGATATGAGGAGGTCCTGCTATGAATTTTATTGTGGCGAAGAGTAACTGAAGAGATGTGGTAGAAGGTAAGTGCTAGGGACCTTGGAGAGGCTGTAAGTCTTCTACGGCTGAATTGCAGTGAGTGAGAAAGTACGAGGAGGATCCTTTGAACGAAAATTGAGGGTCGGATGTTCGTGAGCTCAGTTTCTAAAAGGGCCCATTGTGAAGGAGCTAAGGAGCTGAGGAGTTTGAGGGAGTTTGAGGGATTTGGGAGCTTGTGGGTATGTTGCAGATGATATAGAAGACAGTGGGGTTCGATATTGCTATTGGTGGTTGGGATAGTGGAAGTGAGAGAGTGAGAGGAGAAGCGTCTTTCTTCTATAATGAGCAGACCTTTGTGTAAGATCTGTTGGTGAGAACTGAATGAGCCCAGCGAAATGGCTCGAGTAAGCAACGAGTACTCAGAAGACACGATGCTTCCAACCTTGTAGTTGCTCTCCATAAAACGTAGGAATAGAAGGGCGAGGTGGTTTCTTTTCATTGCAAAAATCCAACATAGTACTTCCATAAATGTGGCTCCGGGGTCACGATAAACTCACAACAATGGTTCGACTTTAACATTTACGTGGAGAGCCCAAGTACAATAATGGGGACCTGCATGCTGCATCTCATTAACGCGACGAACCTTCATTTACATAGGGCCGCTGATTGTGGTCCATTTTTTTGCAACCTTTTCCACGATCAATCTAGATAGGGCTGAGTATGACCCCATCCCGCGATCTTGAATAATCTAGAAAAAGAGGAAGACTAGTCAACCATGCCCACAGCTATCAATGGTCTACAAGGAACAATGTTGTTTGTTGTATAAAGATACTACAGTATTGCGCATAAACTGGGCGTACGACATGGACACCGAAAGCCGAAAAAACACCCACGTTATGTCCGGGCCGGCCGTATTAGCCTTTTTAACAAAAGAGTCGGTTTTGAGGTAAGGGGTTGGCAGGTTGCAGGTCGCAAGAGTTCAAACATTATCTATGTGCAAATGGCTCGATACTTGAACATGTTGTGACACAGGGAGCTCGATTGTGGGATTTGTTGGGTGATTAGTTGCGTGGTAATTCGTTCTTGGTATCAAAGTTTCGGTCGAAACCCGCAGCATGGACGGAAGGAAAGGATACTAAAGATATTAATGCCTCTTCTATATTTCGAATTTGGTTGGATGATACAACAGTATCTCTTCATGCTGATTGTCAAAGCCACTACAACTTACTACAGACCTCGTGAGGAAATCCAACCAAAAATTAATTAGGCGAAAGGCGATTCAGACCTTCTCAAAAGGGACTTAAGTTTTGCCTGGTATGGCTGTGTGAAAGTTGAGGATGCAGGAAAAGAAAAACCGAAACGTAGAATCCTCCTACAGTACTTCATTGTTACCCTCGGCAATGCTCGAGAAAAGCCTTCACGCGAACGTCTAGCCGGCGGATGAATGGCAAGGGGGCTATGACATATTAGGCTCGCGATATGATTTTCCAGAACGTCAGATTTTAGGGTGCATTGCAGAAAACTTGGACAGGAGTGCAGCGGAGTTCAGGTGAGAAAGAAGGGTTGGCGGTTACTCGGACAGCACAAGGTGAAAGGAGTGCAGAAGATGAGATGAAACCAAGAGGAGGCGGAAGCCTCCTTATATAGGCACTGTACTGTATTCGGAGCAGACGACAAGGCCGAGCGAGGCCTTGACCGGTACGAAGTGGCCCCAAAAACAAGCCCTCCATACGACGCACCACGCATTGCTTCGAAGACTCAGACCGGCAGTTGCACACGATGACTGCAAATAGAAAGTCCTGATTGTCCGTTTTCGTTACCTTTCGAGATCTTGGTACGGAATCAAGCACTATTTTAATTCCATAAACAATCCCTCGTCAGTAAATTCAGTTGAGTGGCACCAGGCAGGGTACAATACTCCGTCCTGTAGATTCACGGACCGTCGTGGTTCACCGGAAATAACAGGTCAGAGCTGCCACCGGATTACCCATCATTTTATTCGTACTGTAGGAAAGTACGTAGTTATGAGGCATGACGACTGTGAAGGATTGAGTTTGGTTTCAAGCATTTCAGACGAGTGAATACAGAACGCGCGGATCTCGAGATCCACTGTCCTACAGTACTGTAGCTAAGGCTTGATCTGTTTAAATTGAAAGAAGCTTATGCGACGTCTCTCCAATGGTATGCCAGCCTCGCAGTGAACACGGCGCTGTGGCCCACTGATTCATGGTCTGGCACATTTCAGCCAAGATCTCGGTGGGTGTTCTGAGTAATGAAAGAATTGTGAAATTCTCCGAAAATCTGTTTCAACCCTCGGTGATGAAGGTCATGGAATAATGGAAATGCCCATGGACGAGCCTCATACGGTCTTCTCTCCGGAGACATTCGAGCCTTGGTTGCAGTGGTACTGTACTCCGTGCTTTATTGTACAATAAATTGTTGCTTTTGTACTGTTGAGAAGGTGAGATTCGTGGCACAGACCTGCTTTCCGCACTTCCGCTCATCCACACACAGGGGCCAGGCGTCGGCAGCAATACCCAGTTGGCTGTAATTGTCAAGAAAAGGCTCCAGCCGAGCGAAAAGTAGCAAGGGAGATCGGAGATAGCTTGGTTTCTACATCGCTACTTCGATGAATACGTGCATCGTCTGGATCCATTGCATCGTCATGTTTAACCGTCTCGCGTCGCAAGTTGCTCGCTTGCGTAAGGGGTGAGCTCCTTATGCCACCTATTCCCTTAAGCGAGGAGTCGCGGAATGCCCAAAGCAGTATGCCTGGTTTCAGCTATTCTCCGAGCCCCTTGAGAAACACCAGAAACAAAGGAAAAGCACCAGGGTCAACCACCCAGTTCGCCGTGTTCGCTTGGCATCCGTTTCGAAGAGCTCAAGATTTCTGGCCTGATTTATGATCCAACACCGCTTGGCCTAGCGGGTCAAACACCAGTGCTGTTGTGGCAACTACCTCCGTACTCCGAAGGTCATCAACCAGATTGCGAGGGCGAGAGAAGCAGGTTGGGCAAGGCTTGCCGCCGCCGTACCTCAGTGCCATCCATGCTGTGTATCAGATCTCCTGCTGGGACTGCGGTGTCTGCAGCGAGAGTCCAGAAGGCAATCCTCCTTTGCAATTGGGGAGTCTGCACAAGAAGCCAAGCTACTGGCGAGCAGTCAACCAGCGGGCCTGCCATCTGAACATCTGAATCTCGGATCCACCGCCCACAGGCATGGCTCACAAGCATTAGATGATCCCCTGTCCCGACGTTTCTCGCTTGTTTTCACCTGTAGTCAAGTGGCATGCTTTTGGGGGCAGCGAGATTGCTTGTACGGACAGGACCAACTGTTGTTGCCCTCCTGGAGGCTGGAAGGCCTGTACGGCCCCCCCTCCCACTCAGCAAGATCTCCAGAGGTCCACCGACTTTGCAACGGCTTCTGTCAGAGTCGGCAGCAGGTCGGCCCTTAGGGAGTAAGAGATGAGAGAGTGCCCCGTCCGGAGCCGCAGTCTCTTGGCATCTGGCGGGTAGATGGAATTGATCAAAAGGGCTGCATTGTCTCCCCATTGCTGACCCAGTCTATTCACCTCATTCCATTCCTCCAACATTCACTTCTTTCTCTCCCATAGGATCCAGGCGATTCTCTAATTTGTCTAACTTTTATTCATTCCTTGCAAGTTTCGTGCCGGACACCTTCTTTTTGACTCACCCGTCTTTCAAGATGCGTTACTCCATCCTTTACGGTGCTGCCATGGCCACGATGGTCTCCGCCCACGGTGCTATCCTGTTCGTCCAGGGCGAGGCGGGTTCTCCATCCGGAATTGGTTTTCAAGGTAAGTCTTAATCAACAATAGATTGTTCATATATATATATAAGGTTAGACGCTAACGATTCTTGATAGTCGACACCGCTTTGGCAAGAAACTGCACCAACATCAGCCCTTGCCAGCAAGATACCACCATCATTCGTGATGCTGAGATCTCCGCCAACATCGTGAACGAGTGCGGGAGAACTGAGATTTCGGGAAACATTGATGTTGGAGAGAACACTGAGAACCAGTTGGCCGCTGGTCAAGTGACCCAGGTCAAGGCCGGAACTGCCATGACCGTCACCATCCATCAGGTAGGCACACTCTCAGCAATGACTGCAACAAATACTAACGTTTACAACAGGTCAACGCTGATGGAGCCGGTCCTTACGCTTGTGATCTTGACGAGCAAGGAAACGCTGGTATCCTTTCCCAGAACTTGACCGTTACCAACAACGTCCCTGGTGTCAACGGCTTCTCTCAGGTCAAGACCACCGACTTCAACATCACCGTCACCATGCCCGACAAGTTCACTTGCACAGGAGGTATGTCTATCCCCACTTCATTCCACTTGGATATCTCCCTACAAAGGCCACAGACTAACTCTTTTTCTCGCCTTAAGGTTCCACCGGCAACATCTGCACTGTTCGCTGCCGCAACAACGCTCAGGCAGGTCCATTTGGTGGCTGCTTCCCCGTCCAACAAACAGGTTAGATAGCTTCCCATAAAGACAATAATGCCACACACTCTACCCACGCACACACACACACACACACACACACACAAATCACATACATATCGTACATACATACCCATGAGATACCCCGTGCTGAGACAATCCCTTTTGAATAACAGACGTCACCCCAAACGTAAACAGCGCCAACCAGATCCAAACCACTCAAACCCTCGCTGGCATCACGGCCCAGATCGCGAAGAACAAAGTTGACCTCCCCGTCGCCGTCGCCGCCAACCAGAACGCCGGAACCGCAGAGGCTCTTCAGGCCCAGGTTGCCGCCGACAAGCTCGTCGCTCCCTCCATCGTCAGCAAGGCCTCGCCGACCCAGACTCTAGCTGCTAATGCAGGAAACGCTGCTGCTGCTGCGGCCACCCCTTCTGCTTCAGCAACCAAGGCCGCCAAGGGTTCTGCTAAGGCCACCGGTGCTGCAACTGCAAAGGGCAATGGTAAGGGAAATGCCAATGCTGCCACCGGTGCCACCGCCAAAGCTGGAAAGGGTAATAATAACAACAAGCGTTCATTCTCTCCAAGCATGAAGTGGGCCAAGAGAGTTGTTTACGGCCAGGAGTCATACTAAGCGTTGAGACCTGGTGATCTGTGTTTGCGTAGGGGATGAATGGACGATCAGGAGCTGTCTTTCTTGTAAATGTATATAGAAGAGTATCTTGAATAACTGGATTAGAAGGATCGGTGCGGAATTAGCGACTTTCAAGGATAATAGTTCAATTTTTTTTTGGCAGGCCGATGGTTTTCTTCCTGCCTTCATGTGATGTGATGGCTCTTCATCCCCGAGCTCCTAACTACTATGGAGTCTATCAATTGTTGGGATAACTGTCCCTTCCGCCTCCAAGTTACTGAACCTGACTAGCGGACTTTCACAGTCAATAAGGTGGCTGGTTGGAAAGCGTGCTCTGGTATTTTGGTAATATTCTTACATGCAACGTCAGCGCTGCGAATTTTGAAACAGACAAAAGCTCCATTTCTCCGGCCACGCCATTTCCTGGTGTATATATCCTTTAAGAAACAAAAAATTACTTCTTGAAACAGAACTGAAGAGCTCCGTGCTCCTGCCACGCCATTCCTTGGCTGATGATACTCCAGCTAACGCCCCTACTGCAAATGACTAGTCCTTTACATCGTGTCGTGTCATATCTGCATGTGCGATGAAGGACCGACCCAAAAAAGGACCAACCAGGGACAGAAAAAAAAAGATACATATACAATTGCTTAAGAGCATCGAGTGTGGCAAACAAAGCCAGAAAGGTGTCGTTTGATCTCGAGAGTGGTTTTGTTGTAAAAAGCTAGGTGGTGGTTGGACGGAAGATTCAGTCCTGAAAGAGAGGTTGAGGTGGTAGTGACGGGTAAAAGGTTGGCTTGTTTCATTCATCCTCACCCTCAGCATCCAAATCTCCAACAACCAGCGATGGTGCCTCCTCCATTTCGGCATCGCCATCTTCATCCAGCAAAAGAGTCTTCCCAGCCTCCCCCTTTCCTTTGCCCCCTGGTTTCCCGCGTGGAGGTGGCTTCCCACGAGGAGAGGGCTTCCCACCCAAGATCGGCTTTCCCAAACCTCTGGCTGATCCCCTTGTATCTCTGCTGGTTCGCTTCTTGGGCGCTGGTGTCTCGTATTCAATTGCATCGGGGTCTAGCTCCTCTTCAATGTCACCATCCTCAATAGCATCCTCATCCCCCATCAAAAGCTCCTGTCCAAGTCTGCTCTTTCTCTTCTCAAGTTTAGGCGGCAGGCCGGGACCACTGTCGGCGTCTTCTCCAAAATCGCTCTTCTTCGCTCCTTTCGGCCACCTGCCTGCTCCACGTCCTGTGCTCTCTCTTCGCTCGGATTTGCGCGCACTAGCAGCGCGTCGAGATGCACCCCCTGTGGATTGTCGGTTCGTTGTGGGACTAGCGAGTGATAGCGAAGAACCTTTCCGAGAGGACGGAGGTGGCCGAGCTGCGCTTCTCTTCGAGCCAGGGGGAGGAGGGAATCTTTGGAAACGCTCGACTGGGATTGTTTTGCTTGGCTCAAAATATATATGCAGCTTTGACTCGCCATCCACCTTGGGGCTTAATCTAGATGCTGTGGAGTTATCCCCCTTCTTCGGATGTCCTGCGTTCGTGTCCAGGTTTTCAAGCGCTTCGGTGATACCTTCTGTATTGCCGTTTGTGAAAGTCGCGAAGTCACGCTTGTTAGACGTTGATAGACTAGCTCCTCCCTCATCGCCTTCGCGGGGAGCGACGGTACTGATCGGTGGTAACTCGAAATTCGAACCTCGGCCACCCACGTATGGCGTCCAAACAAGGCTCTTAGGATTCAGTGTAGCATAGCCTCTTGTTGTAATCTTTTCTTCATGCTGTCGAATAAGCTCTTCATAAGTGGGGTGCTCCAGATTTATGGCATAGACCTTAGTAACGGGGTCCTTGACCATCGCTCCAAGAGCTTCAAGCGTTGAAATCACATCGTCGGGTGTCATCCCTATCTCCTGTGATATGGCACGGATGCTCGGAGCCTGACTTCCTGGCTTGAATTGACGGAAGTAGTAGGACAATGTCAGCCGCCAGTAATTCCGGTAGGAGACTAGGCCCATATCTGATAGAGGTTTCTCCGGTGAGCCAACCCTGTGCTCGCGCCGTGTCAGGAGATATGAGAAATCCATGAGTAGATGGCCGTAACCCTTGCGTTGGTGGGTTGGAAGCACCAAGATACAGGACACATTGTTCAGACTGATAACCCGTTTCTCCTTGGAAAAGTAGCCAACAAAATGGTATCCCTTTTCATCGTATTCCGTTAGAACATAGAATAGAAATTCGTACACATCGTAGTAAAGAGTCTTCGATCCGAGGAACAACTTGGCCAGAAGACACAGATTTTGACAGTAGAGGGGATTTTTTCGGCCATCAACCTCAAACATTGATAACCGGCCCTCACGATAAATCTCGTCGCCTGGTGGCTGCTTCCAGGGACACTTGGTCTTGTGCCTCCATGCAACCATTGGGGACTCCATGTACTTGAGGCAGAACTCGCAGATGAAGAGTGCTTTATTGCGACTGTACTCTTCCGGGTATGGAGCAGCGTAGTGTGTGTCGATCTGATGTTCACCAAATTCAATATATTCAATCTGACTGGCCGGGCCCGATACCTTACGCGCTTTCTTCGTTCCGGCCATTGCAGCAGCTTCTGCGGCGGCACGTACATTTGCCTGCCATTCTTCTTCGGCTCTTTGCCGTGCCTCATCAAATCGACGGCGATTTTCAGCTTTGGGTAGTGTATGTGTTGTATCAGCCTCGGCCTCATTGAGGATTCCACCATACGGTTTTGACTTCATTTCATCGATCTCTTTCTCGTGAAGAGGGTAAAACAGTTGAGTGTGACTTGGGTAGATAGTATTTGAGGGAGCTGCAGGTACCCCAGAAACTGCTCGCGAACTCCTCTTCTTTTTCTTCTTATCCTTAGGTGGCTTGGAAGGTAACAACTTTAAGTGGTGCAGTTCGACAGGATCCAGACGAATTACAACGATCAACTTCTTTGCAGATTTTTCAATAACGCTACTGATACGTGGTTGTTGTGGCTTTGGCCGCAGCGCTCTCGAGGCTCGTGGGCTTGTTGGTTCTTCTAATTTCCCATCCCCATTTGTGGTCGGTTCCGTGCTTGGGCGCACGTCAAATTCTACTTCGGTTTTGACCTTAGTATTGTGGGCGTCGGAAGATCTGGTGCTGGGGACAACATCTTTGTCGCCAATTTGCCTTCTTGATTTAAGCGAGCTGTCTGGTTCATTAACTTCAGCATCAGCTGATGATGTTTTCCTCTTTCTCAGCAGTCTTGTGCCGTCCAAGGGGTCCTCTGGGGCAATCAAGGTATTGTAGATTGAATGCGAACCTGGCTTAATATTGCCTCGCTGTGACGGGAGAAGGTCACCAGTGATGCGGTTGCTAGAGGATACGCGACGCGAGGCAGATCCAGGATCAGGTATATCCTCGCTTCCTGGCGCCTCTGCATCTGCGGTTTCCTCATCCTCAGTAGGTTCAAGTTTGTTGTTGACGCAATTTAAACAACGCCAGATTTCTGCTTCTAATCATAACAATCAGTAATACGCTCTGTAGGAGCATTTCTGCAAAAGTATTTCTACTTACCATCATCTGGTTGAAGAGCGTCATTGTCCCGAGCGCATTGCCGATGTGCTACAGCCTCGTCAGCCTTGCTTACCACTTTTACAGAATATGTTAACAAACCATTGTCAGCGCAGACATCGCAGGTAAGATACATCTCAAACTCTTCACCGGGATCAGACTCTTCATCCCCATTGCAGAAACTGCAAAAGGTTAGTGTATCAGAACTAAAGTTCTCGAATATGGGTGGGACATACATGCAACGATTTGGATTGGCAGCCTCATCTTCCTCGTCATCAGCAGCAGCTGGATCCCACTCCATTGCTGGCTCCGCATCTGAGGATTCCTTGTCTCCCTCGGCGTCCTCGTCATCTTCGCTCACCGCAAACTCATCTTCTTCGTCCTCGTCTGTTGCTGAGTGAACTTCATCTTCTTCATCCTCCTGTAATCCAGGTTGGATTTTCACTGCGCCGACTCCCTCTACATCTTCTTCTTCGTCTTCCTCGTCCTGTTCTTCTTGCTCCTCGTCTTCTTCATCCTGGACCGGAATATCGTCATCTTCCTCGCCCTCGGCGTCCTCGTCAGAGAGTATAGGTTCCTCCTCCTCCTCCTCTTCGCTGAGATCTACGTCCATTTCCTCTTCATCCTCGCTATGGTCTACCACGCCATTCTGCAACTGGGAGCTGGCTGCCTGAGCATCTGCGTATTCCCCATCCAGAGGGGTCATGACCTCGTCGTCCTCCTCGAATTCAGCATCGTCCTCTGAAGTTACCATGCTCCTATGTATCTCCTCCTGGATAAGAGCTTCCGCGGCCATCTTTCAAGCGTGATATATCATTCGTATTGAGAGGTTTGAGTGGTACTGTGGTCGGAGTGAGGCGTGAGGCTCCGCGGCAGAGGGGCTCGTGGGTCTGATTGCAGTACCTGCTAGTATGCTGCAACTTCCGCGTCTCCTTTAGATGTTCTTCTCTTATTGCATCGAACTATTGAGTATGTCTATCCTAGATGTATGATCCCTCTCGTGGCTGGTCGCAGAGAAGTTCGGGAGTGTGGAGGGAGTTGTCGCGGTCGCAAATGACACAGCGAACGCGAATTTAGAGGCACCAACTCAACCAGCGCAAGTATAAAACGGGTACTATGTCAAGTATAAGAACATTAGGCGCGTAGATCAAGCTTCGTTGGAATCGAAATGCGTTGTTTATGAAGATCAATCACGATTCAACAGTACATCCCTCAGCTGTAGTGAGGTCTGGCTTCCGCCTGGTTGTGGGGAATTGAGGTGCGGTAAAAGCGGCATCCACACGATCTTCGTCGGCCGATAATAGTTTTGCAGGAATAAGATAAATACTTCGTAGAGGTGTTTTTTCGTAAGAAAATATGCTAGTCTTTCCGATATATATCTCGTATCTCTAGAAGTGTTTTTCTTTTCTTTTCGATAGCGGAACTAGAAGATTACTTCCATTTGGAACTGAACTGAAGAAAATTAATTCTCGTGTGCCGTTTTAAGCATGGCACGTGCTGCTGCCTACTTTATAAGGCTCCAAATACATAAGCTTGTCGCAACGTCGAGACGACATCCCAAGGTTTAAGGGAGATCAAAAGCACTCCATCACACAACGCAACCCCCAGGTACGATCAATCTTCTACCATAATACTGAGCCGCAGCAATTGATACTGTATACAGAACTCCATTGCGACTGCTACGATGGGTGTTCCTTTCGAAGCTCTCATCCCGTATGGGATCATAATCACTGTACGCACCTCCTTCCTCTCAAGTCATAACCTTCAATCCTGAGAAGCGTAGATGTTCGGAATCACTGGAGGTGGACTTTCGACGATCAGGCACTGGCAGAACGGAGGGAAGCGTCCAAGACATTCAATCGATCAGTGGGATAGAGTCAGTATAGAGCCCTCACGATCCAGGACAGCACGCTAATCAAACTACAGCAAAGTACGATACACACGATATAATCATCACGGTCTGCAGTTGCTAACTATCTTGCAGTGATGGATCGGGATAGGAGGTTGACTGGAATGTTGAGAGGACAAACGGACAACCCAGAGGCGCCCCCAGGATTCGAATTGAACAACCCTTGGAGAGTATGTCGTCCATGTCCACCACTCCCCAAAAAGCTCATTTTACTAACCTTATGATCGCACAGCTAGAGAAGCGTATCTGTTAAGTCATTCTGGCCCTGGTCAATTGTACATAGATACAGCTGGGAAAGAAATCGGAAATCAAGAACTATCAACTACCATGCCACACATATTCACAGAACGAACCCGCTCCGAGCCTCAATATTCAATTTGGGTGTCCAAAGTAGGTAGTAAAGGGTCAGGCTTCAAAGCAACAGCCTTATTCTACTTCTCAGCCATGAAATGAGTCTCAGGTCACTTCAGCTGTGGATAGGTTGTCAAGGCCTCAACTATTCGTGATGGTGTGGTCTAAGCTTGCTTTGTTCACTGGATAAATGTCAGTGCCTAACTTCAATAATCCAGTACAGGCGCTCCATTCTATTCATTGAAAACCGGAAGTGCAAATGTCATGCCCAACCATTATAATTAGATAACAGGTGGCTTTGAAGTCTGACAAATGTTACTAACATCTTGTGCATATATTCTCTCCCCAATTTTACGAAGAGCTACTTTCTGAAAATGAAGCTTCTACCGGCTGCCACCTCATCTATAGCTCATTACCGAAAGCTCTAAACCCTTGAAGTGGTCCACAGGCGTTCACTCTTTTTTGAAACTCGAAGTTTCAAAGACGCCATCAACATGTCAAAGAAGCTACTCTCTCTACCTAACCCACAAACCATTAATATCGTCTCGAACACATGCCCAATTTCTCCTCTCTTTATAATCCCAAGCAGTACTCAATACATACTCCACTTGACCTGTTCCTACAACAGGTAGTAAGCTATAACCCATTTTTAGCTTAGTAGGTTATTTTAAGCAACTTAAATATATGTTCTCTAGCTATAGGATAGCTACGTTATTAATACAATGGGGGAGCGTGTATTACGAGCCTAAGGAGCAAGACGCTGCGGGTGCGTCAAGAAGAATCATTGTGTCTCGTGTTCAACTGCTCATTGTCTGTGATTATGAAGCCGATGACGCTTTGATGAAAGCACGGCAAAACTGAAGGCTCGCAGACATTGTGCCAAAACGCAGTAGCAAGGGCAAGGGCAAGATCAGCATAACAGCAATGAGGCATTCTTGGAACATAGAGCGCGATATCACTTTGTTGTGCGATACGTTATTAAGCTGACAACGAGAGAGCCATCAGACTACAACTTTAAGGCTTAGAATTCAGAGCCGGAATTTTGCTTTCACTTGCTGTTCAGCCTAAAACCTCAAGGCATTAAGCTTCGAAGAGGCCTATCCACCAAGGACCTAGGTAATAAGGGCATAACCTTGAGAGTTGCTGGAAATGCAGTAGCAGAAAAGGCAGCAGCAGGAACTGGTGGATTGCGACTTAATCCAGCGGCTGTTCTTACTCATCTCGTCAGTACTTGCGCTATTTCTGGGGACGTGAAGTTCTTGTGCGTCGAGTTTCTTGGATATCAATTTCTCCTGACATTAACTTTTCTCTCGACGTCAGCTTTCATAGACATCGGCTTTTATAACACCAGCTACGATCTTTTCATTGCAAAGAGTAGACATGTAGAGTTAAATTCAACAGGTTGAATGGAGTTAATAACAAAACAACAGTGAGGAAAGAATATTCATGAAAACACAACACAAGGAAACTTGACTGTCTAGTAGCAAGTCCTTTACAATTTGAACTAATTATACAAAACGTAGAAATGTCAAATCAAATCCTGTACTCACCATGCTTTCAGGTCCCATGTAATTGTGTAAATATTAGTGAAAGGGGGAAGGGGGGAGGGTTTACTACTTAGATTACAATCTGTGTCCTTGCTATTAAACTGTCACTTGTTACTAGAGAGCATTTCTAATTATTCTTACAAGACTAATAGCACGCAGACATAGCTAATAGTAAACACAGCGCAAGTACCTTTTAACGCCTAGCTGTACGTACCTATAATAAGATATTGTAGATTACTTACACCTGTTTTAAAAGTATTCATACTTATAAAGTTATATAAATCAAACTACAGCACGCAAGAAACACCACCCCCCTAAGCTAACCTAGACGAAGTTTAGCGCGGAAAAGTCTCCGCATTTTGCTAGTCTCCTGCAGTAAACGTGCTTGACTAGAGGACGGTATCAAAACATGTACCTACGAAGCCTCGAAGCCTCCAAACCTGATTCCCTGTAAAGTCTACCTACCCTCGAAACCCGCAATCCACAATAATCCGCAGTCCGCAATCCGCACTCTATTCTTTTCCTGTACCTTGCATCCCTAAGCACGTAGGTTTGTGATCCTGACCGATACTAGACCAGGTATGCCCTCCCTCACTCCTGTATACCACACCTCGGTAGAAGTATCAACATTTCACTCATCTACCGGTCCTGTAGCAAACTTAAAGCGCTGAATCCGGCAGTAAGCGCAACATCCAAACATCTGGGCCTCCCATTTGCAACTGTGTTGTGTTTTCCCATCTCAACATCTGCTGTACCTTGTAAACTCTGCCCGCACATTCACATGCCACGATCTTCCCTGTGCACCCACGGCCTCCAGGAGCCCCAGGCACCAGATATCAACTGCCATCAGCGATCCCTGGCGCATACGTACCTCCCGTACTAGAGGGCAACCAGTTAATCACCGGCTAAAGCCGGCAGTCCGTTCTTAGCGACGCACGCGAGACAAACCGGGCGCAAACCGAGCTCGCCTCCCAACCAAAGCCCCCCCTTTCTTTGACTTTCATTTTCAAAGCCTCGGTCTGACGAGCTAGCACGCCCCTAGGTACGATCGTGCAAGTAATCAAATAGATTGGGATCAACGGGACGGGGGGACTGGAGTCTTGTTCTCACAAGTAGAGGTGCTGTGCAGACAGTGGGTGCTTTGCTCCGCGCTCTCCCCCGCCTCTATACTTCAGTGAGTGGATTACTGAACAACCAACAATGCAGTAAGTTTACTCGCAGGCCATTCTAGAAACACTGGTCTTGGTTTGCACTCGCGACTTGGCAGTTGGTGGGTTCTCAAAAGCTTGCTGTCTAGTTAGCAGATCTGCCTTCAGTCAGTCCCTTGTACTTTCATAGTCGTGCGACACAAGAGACTTTTGGGGTTTGGGAAATTTCCATCCCTTGCAAAGACTACCTTGTCTTTGACAAGTCCGTGTAGCAGACAATGACATCCCCTTCCTCGTATGCTGCTGCTGTACTTTATACCAAAACATTTCTTTCTAGGGCATCCGCCTATCCATCCATTGCTAAGAGGAAGACACTCAACCCTCTTGCCAATCCAGTAGGCTTCTACCGTTGTTTCTGCTGCTGTTGTAACAATATATACTTGCGCACTGATACCAATATTAATATATACTTTCGTACTGAACCTCCTTCCCAGCTTACTCTCCAAACTCCAAGCATGGCAGGACATGTACGCCCCCCTATCCTGTCTTCTCGTAGAATACAAAAAATTCCTCCCCCTTCCCTACTTTTGTGGTATTGAAGAAAGGAAACAATAGATAGACAAGAAAAGAAAAGACAAAAAGAAAACAGACAGGAACAATCCCCAATGATCTATGAGTGGTGCGCATTGTAGCAGCAATGTGTACGACCCGAACTATCCCCAACGCCAAATGCTTTGCTTCCATCTCTAAAACAGCCTACGCTATGGATGTGATATACCTATGCCCTTCCAGCTCCCAAACAATATGAAGATCCCATTTTATGCCTCAAGACTCCGTGGACACCACCAAAGTGTTAAAAAAGCAAGTAAAAGTCAACAAATGGAACATTTGCGCGCAACGCTAAACAAGCACCCCTGAAACTCCACCACTCCTAGATTTTGTACAGTTTCCAATAAGGCCTAACTAGGGTATTGGTTTTCAGTGCTTGATGGTAATGTTGCAGGCGCCATCGTACCAGAACGATATCCTTCATCCCAGTTTGAAGACATGCTTGAGCTCCTTTGTAAATGCTGTGATGGGAGACCTCCAGCTTGGTAGTCATCAACGCTCGTGCGATGAGGCACAGCAAATCTGTTCGTCATACTGCTCACAGGGGAGATTGTGTATCCTCCGGACACTGCGCCGGCACCGTTGTGACCAGCCAACGGCGGACCCATAGCAGCGCTTCCATATGCATTAGTATTCTGGGGAGAGTAATTTGTTCCAAAATCATCGCTGCCGACCCTCTGTTGTGTCGGAGATACCATGCTGTTCATTGATGTGAACCCAGCAGGTTGAAATGGGCGCATCTGGAGCTGAGGAAGCAAGGACTGAGAAGGCGACGGAAGTCGCGCATTCTGTTGGAATGGCAGGGGGTTCTCTGGTGCCCGACTATACTGAGAATAGTATAAGGGCGAACTCGAGGGCAATTGCGGCTGGGCATACGAATACCCTGTCTGTTGATATGACACCGCAGATGCAGGAGGATATTGTTGCTGCAACATGTACGCACCTGCATATTGTGAGTTTCCTGGTGTCTGTTGTTGCCCAAATGACTGTGCGGGTTGTGGTTGTAGTGGATTTGAAAATTGTCCAGAACCTGTTCGTGGTCTCTTTGCGCGCTGCTCTTCTTCACCGCCGTCACTCGATGGGCGGGTGTCATAAGCACAACTTGGTGTGTAATACTGATCTGCTTGCCTTGATTCAGGAGGTGTGATTATTTGAGATGGTTCTGGTCGTCTAGGCGTTGATGTATATTGTTCTGTTCGTCTAGAGAGTGGAGGTGAGATGCTGGCTTCTGGGCCCGATTGCCTCTCCTGTATAGCTTGTGGATCTGCCGCAGTCTCACGTCTTGTTTGTGTATTGTAATGGCGAGGTTGATAGTCATTGGATGCTGGTCCACGCTTCCTGAGTAGTGTACGCGGTTCCTTACGGATCCTCAGTCGTACGCCTTGGTCGCTGAATGATCGCGTCAAGAAGGTAGAAGCTTCCATGCCAGGCCAATTCTTTGTGGAGTAGACGGTGAAGATATCAGACTCGATAGATTTGATGAAGTTGCATGTATGGAAGTAGGATCCCAAGCCCTTGGACTCTCGCATTTGAAAAAGGCTGAACTGCAGTCGATACTGTCCTTCAACCTTGACTGACAAGTCGGGGAAGATGAAGAAGGCACCGTCTTTGTTGTTGGTATCCTTCAATCGGTGCAAAGACGATACGAGAGTGCCCCCGAGAGAGGCTGCAAGTTTGTCTGGTGAGCTGTCCTTGGGCGGCAAGAGCGTGCAGGTTGCGAAGTAATAGGGGCCTAGGGAGAAAAGTTAGTGTTCTGAAGGGAGATAAGGGTCTCAAGCACTGTACTGTGTATATAGCGCTCTTGTGGATCATGCTGTTTAGAGAGTTCGAGCTGGATCATTGGCGGAGGATCAATCGGTTTGCGATCTGGTGCGAATCATAGTCAGCAATGCCAACCTTCAAAAGCAGACTCTTGCAACAAGCCCACCTTTATCTTTGCCAATGGCAACTCGTGCGCATTTTGGCTGTTGGCGGATTTTTAATTTGACAAATTGACTTTCGGGAACTCAAAATCAGCGGATACATTTTCGCAGTGTCAGAGGGTTACACACATCTCTCTCTGGAGTTCTTGGTTTGACTGCTCCTCCTCTGTCAAATGAGGGTATTGGCTAGCAGGTTCCATTGGGTTCGGGTTTGGGTACGGATCGTCCATGGCCGTGTCGTAATGCTGTGATGGACGCTGGTAGTTGGAAGTTTGAATACAGTTGGCACATGGACCGGTGCAGTTATCTAGAAAAGTCTTTCAGGTACGCTGGCAACTGTAAATGCCATAGAACAGTGTGGTGGGGTCTTAGGTCCCAAACCAGACCTGACCACTTGACGTTGGGTTCAACCGGATTTCGAAGCGCGATGGTCCTCTGACAGCAGCTTTATGGTGAGCGTTTGGTCAAAGGTGAGACCCAAGGTGAGATGCAGTTCTGGGTAAACAATACAGGGCTGCCTGCTGTCCTCAGAGATACCCTGGGTGGTGGTGACGT
The DNA here is from genome assembly GCA_026119845.1 of Pezicula carpinea. Taxonomy (NCBI): domain Eukaryota; kingdom Fungi; phylum Ascomycota; class Leotiomycetes; order Helotiales; family Dermateaceae; genus Pezicula; species Pezicula carpinea. Next base: position 483,572 of record JALRMK010000003.1, on the reverse strand, counting down.
AGATGACGGCCTCCTCCGAGTTCTGCAGCGGTCGAAATCGAAGTCCTCGATCAGTGGGCGGTTGTGAGGTGCTAGGGCGATGCAAAGGGATAAGGCTGATATCCGTAGCACTATCAGCTCGACACAATAGTTCGCACTACTGCCAGCTTACGACACAAACGTGGATGGGATGAGGGAATGACGAGAGGTAAGTGGCAGCGACCAGATCAGATGTAGGAAGGAAGGATGGAGAGCCAGCGACGTCGGTGAGTGATATAATTTGATAGATGATTAAACTTGTTAATGGGGGAAGGGTGCAGTGAACGAGCGGAGAATTGATTGGCGATCCACAACCAGGTCCAAAGCTTAGACGAACAACAGACAACTTCGCCGGAGCGGCACTTGGTGTGGAGGGGAATGTGATAGGGTCGGTGTCCTGATGTTAGAGTGAAGATGGAATGGTTTGGTAGCGAAACGATTCAGAGATGGAGCTTGGAAGTCGTTTGTTGCTAAGTAACTTGGAAGGGATTCGAGGCAGAGCGCAAGATCCGGCGAAGTGATAGTCTGGGACCCGGTGGTCTTGGGGACAGGGCGTGCAAAACTCGGCCTGCGACAAAAACGTGATTCGAGATGGAAGATGAAATGTTCTTCGGGATTGCCGTCCTTCGCAGGCCGTTTGTGTCGATGCAAACGGGAGGACAGCGGAGGCAAGGCCAGGAACGAATGCTGGATGGATCCTGACGCCTGGAGAATCCTTTGCTTTTAGATAGGTCCCGTAGCTATGGCACCCACGAGTCCGCAGAGGTCTCTTGTACAACAGGCCAGGTAGTTGAGAAGCAGCAACTGGAGATCCCACGCAATCTGCTTTTCGGAGGGCAGGTAGTCATCAAGTCGTGGTGCAGCACTAGACGGCGGAACGCTTCTGGCATAGGGCCGTCCAACGCTTTCCCAGCTCGGCCTGGCCTCTGCTCGATTCGACCAACGAAAACGAACTGCAGCGAACAGAACAGCAGGGCAGGCCTCGAAGTGCCGGACGAGAGCGTATCTGATGATTTGCCAATTAAGGGCCAGGTTCTGCGGGCAAGCTCGGACACCGCTTCGATATCGATCCAGTCGTCTGTAATGCAGCGACGGGGGGCTTCACAGTCTCTTTAAGCTACCGAATGCAACGCCACGGTGAATGGTCGCCGGAGAGAAAGGATAATAAGGAGACAGGCATCAGCCTGCGATGCCTCAATTGTGATGCTTGCATGGCTGGGGAACACAGACCCAAGCCAGATGGGACGAGGGTTTGACCGGTGGGTACAGTGTGAGCGGAACGCTGCTGTGGTGGTGAGGGGCGGCGACGCTGCGAGGGGGGAAAAGCAGACAAGCATGAGCAGCCACCAAAGTCTGGAGACGAGCAACTGGGCTGGTTTTGCGGCGTTCTGCTCGGCGAAGTGTGGCCCTGTTCGTCCGCTGGGTAAGGGGGGCAGGGGATGGGTCTGGTATGGATGTCCTCGATGTGCTCGATGTGCTCGATGTGCTCGATCGACCAGCGTGGCTCGATGAGGACGGGCGTTGTGCGCAGTCGCTTTGGGTGCATCATTGGGCCAAAGATTGATGACAGATCCATGAGAAAACGACGGATGGCAGATGCTGCCATTCCTCTTTGGAACGCCGCGACGGGAGGCTTGCTCTGGAACACCACCCGAGCATCCCTAGGTCTGTCTCTCTGTCTTCCTACCTCTGACCTCCTACCGCACCGCAGGGACCTTGGATCTGAGGTATGTCCGCTGTCGTACTGCACATCTCGATGGACGCTCTATGCTGACCAGGATCATGATCCACGCTGGCTCGTAAGAATCACCAGCTCGTGCCAGCGTTCTTCGTTGCACTGGCAAAGGTGGTTGCCATTGGGCTATTGGCGGCTTGCGGAGAAAGCAATGAACCAGGTACCGGTTACTTTACGGCAAAGTATTGAACCTTTTCGCTAAGTAGGTAATCAATTATTCTACGCATCTTGGCGTCGGCAACACAACACAGCAACACAGGCACAGAGCAAGCACATAGGCGCACATGGCACCTAATTACCACGACCGCCCGTTATCATAACAAAGCTGCTATTGCTGCACACCTTCCTGAACTGTGCACCCTCGACGCATTTATGCCATAGTCCATGCGATGCCATATATGAGACGAACGTGGGCCTGGACGCAATAACGGTAATAACAGCACCGACACGACAGAGCCCTTTGCATATGTCATACCAGACTGGTGGATGCATATGCGATATGCTATGAGGTGATATGACAGCCGCTTTTACGGAGCGAATAGGGACCTGAACAAACAAACAAATAATGCACATTCTCCATGCCTTGCCGTACGGAGCAGGGTAATTTTGCCAGTTGTTGCCCTGTTCGGCCTCGAGGGCGAACAAGCTACAGGAGAAGCACGAGGGCTGCAGGTCCAATAAATTACTCCCTTCCAACTTCTTGCCAGCGTGAGGACGAACGCATGTGAGATTTCCCCCATTGCGCAACTCTGAGCAACATTCAGACATATCACTTGTCGCAGCACAAGAGCAGTGAGACTTGATATCAATCAATTGCTGCTTCACGCTATCATGCGCCACTTCAACACCAACGGATCGCAAAGGTTCGAAAGACCTCGGTGTTCGCAGCCTACCTACAACAAACAACAGCACGAAGTCTCGCACGCTCACCAATTTCCTCAGCCCGTCATACACTTCTCAGACGTCGCCATGCCGAGCACAGAGTGATTTGCTCTTGACGGAGTATTGCGCTTCGGACTTGCAAGGTGGAGGTGGTGACCGCAATGGTAAAAGGTGGTCGTGCGCACCTTGCCTATACAATCTGCATTAACATTGACGATCTCCACCCCCAGCCAGGCCCCTCATCCCAACTCCCTCCCATCGCTTCCAGCCCTGTTCCCCACTTCATCATCAACGTCTCTCTAGCCACAACTCCATCACGATCCACGACAAGCTCAAAGTCATTGTTCTGAGCCTACGAGAGGCTGCGCGGTACGTCGTGCGTCGTACAACATCGCAGACTCCTCGCAATGCACACCATTAGTGCTGCTGATGTTCCAGACCTCTGTTACTGGGACCGCTGATGCCGCTACATTTCAAGCAAGTTCCTTGGTGAGAACGGGATGCTGCAGGGAAGCCACATGGCAAAAGTTGCTTTTTCGATCCGAGAGATCTCGACACGTTCAATGAAGCCACATGAGATCTTCCTTGCATTTGGTGTCGCACTGTGGCACTTAGGAACACGTTGTCTTGAGCTCAATGAGCCTTCTTCATCTGGTAGACATCGTACCATGGTTGCAGCATTTACTCGCATTCCAAAGCCGCAAGTCTTCCGAGTATCAAGTCGGCGGATGATTGATTTCAGCCCCCAAGTCGCTGGGACTCAAAGGCATGACCAATGATTTCAAAGCACATCGTGACAGCAACAACCATACCAGACTCGCCGACTATGCCACCATCATAATGTCATCCAAGTCTCGCTTGTCTTTGCTAAGTTTCAGCTCCAGACGCCAGCAAAGTTCGCCAGCGCCAGCACCGGCTGTCACAAGAACGCCTCGCACCATTGCACCGTCATTCAGAACGGCATGTCGTGCATACAGCCCAGGTCCTGCGATATTCTGGATCTGACCTTTCTGCTTGCAGCCATGGTTGCGACTTGTGCCATAGGACAACACTAATATTACAGGTCGGACGGTTAAGCCCATGGGAATATAGCGAGCAACTTGAAGCTGAATAAAGACGTGTTTAAGCATACACAAAGCAAATGCAAACAGGTATTTGTGTTTGAAGACAAACCTAGATTGTCGCACTGCAGCTCATGGCGTTTCTGGCATGCGAATGCCATGCGCAGACCACGACCCGACTTGAAGAAGATGGTCTCTCACTTCTCTGATTTTCTCACATATTTCTGACTTGGTCGAAGCAAAAGTAATTGTACCTTGCAGGATGATGGATATTCCATGTCGTCCTCGTGGCATCCCCGCAGTTGGCAGAAGGCATGCAAAAATGCCCAAATGATCTTCACGACACATCAAGAGACAAAAGCAACTTCATTATTCCCAGCCGTGAAACAGCATGAATCGTACGATATGATCCGATATTATGTCCAGATTGTTTTGATCAACCAGTTACTGAGGTTCAAATAAAGCTTCTGGCACTACATCTGCGACCACTTCCCTGGATGCATCGATCTGTACCTGTCCCGTACGTGGGGTTACAAGTCGGGGGGTTTTTTGGCCAACCGAGGGGCCTCCAAGCCTTCAAAAAGGCGTTCTCAGCTGAGAAGGACTGTTCCGACGCCATGGATAGCAAAGGCTGTCAACTATGTACACCAAAGCAACATAAAAGGAAATCTGACATGCGTTCGACCACCAAACTTGTTCGAAAGTTGGAAACGTTTTTCCTGTACCTTTTTCTTTTGCTTCTCTGGCTGAATCTATTTTGGTTGCCACGGTACGGTGCGGGCCCGTCCGCTTCTGCTTCCGGACGCTCTAGCCACGGTCTCAACTCGTAACTCTCAATTCTTCTGGATTCAAGAGATCGATCGCATGCTGACTTGGCCTTGGCCATTGTTCTCATCCACCTACAGTACGTACCGCAGCACTTGGCGGGAAAGGTCACTGGACTGGATGCATGCTACCGGGCGGTACGGATACGGATTACACCAAGGGTCTCCCTCTTCTTCTTGTTCCTCTCCCGACCTCTCCTGAACTCTCTCAGATCGTATCCCCACGAGACTATTGAGCCTTGCCCTGCTGAAGCAATTCCACGAATATCACTTCCAGATTACGATGGATACTCGTATAGCTCAATAATCTTCACACTCGGTGCCGCCAATCACGCGCGAGGTAATTGTCAGCACACACTCCGCTCTATCTTTGGCCTACGAAGTATGCTTGGGATTGCCCGTCATACGAACGTACGGATTGCTGTGCGCAGAGGCGCAAAGGAGGAACTGAGCGGTCGCTCTCTTCACAATTACCTATTCGAGCGCAGAGCTTGAACTATTGATGCCCAGCATCAATAATGGGGCGCGACTCCGAATCCAGTAGTCAACCCCCGGAGTGGCATACATCCCGACCTATACCGCGCGCGCTGTTATTGAGTCCTGCTGGGCCTTGCCGTCAACCGTCCATCTCCAAAACTTCCCCGGTTCTCTCCCAAGGCCAACGAAGCGTGCGGATATAACTTTAAAGTGCCACGTCAAGGGTGTGCTCTGCACGAAAAGACCACAAGCTCAGCGTCGATCCACTCGAAGCTTCGAAAATAGCAAAAGAAGGCGACGAAACCAACCTCTGCCTTGTCTGACCCCGATCCCCTGACTCACTTCCCTGTCGTGCGCCGCCAAACGACCTTGGCGTGTGCGATGGTCACGATGCTAGTGCGCGCAAATCTTACAGGAACAATACTTACAGGAGAAGACCGGTCGTGATCTGAAAGCGTTGCGCTGCAGGGGGCCTCGCACGCCGCCGCACCAGGTCCGTCCGAATGAATGATGGGACGTCGCTGCGCACCGCCATGCACCGTACTCGGTCAGGAGGGAGGCAGCCAGAGACCTTTCGTACGGGCGTGCGGGCGTGCAGTGAGTACAGGACGGTGCGGTGCTGCACAGGAATCCTGATGTGCCCTGATCGGTGGCATGGGCTGCGAGATAAATTAATTTCCGACAGAGCAGCAGCAGCTCCTCCTGCTTCGGGCCGGCAGCGTGTCCCGTGATATCCTTGGAAGTGGATGAAGGGACCCCATGTCTCAGCCGTCAAAACTGGAAACTTTCGGCCACATCGGAAAGGGCACCAGCCTCTTTCGCCGTGGACATCTGGGAGATCTTAAGTGCAGTATTCGCCCTCCCATAGCCGGATCATTCTGGCTCATCTCGAAACCGAAGAACGTCGGTACCACGTTTGCATCCCTGCGCCAGGATTATCTTATATCCGCAGTGATGCTTGCCGCTTCTGCGCAGAGAGCATCGTCGGCCTTCGTAAGCCCGGGCTGGACGACCAAGCTCCCCGGGAATTTCATATATGTTACATCATCCGGTCCACAGTGATTTGCCTTCTGACATCCTCCAGGCCTCCTTGAACTTGGGTCCTGTGCTGTGGCCGTGTGGCAGGGGGCAGCTATTCCACCGGCCATACGAAACCACTCCTATAGACCAGGAACGCGAGACTTTCAATAGTCTATACAACCTTGCGGTGTCTGTCCTTGGAGGGGCAGCCAGCAGGGAACCCAGAGAGCACAGCACTGTGCGTATGAGAAAGGACTTGGAACTGGTGGGGAGGGGCGCCGGGTATTTCTTGCTTGTGCCTGGATGCACAAACTCGATCGGAAAAGTCCCGCTGCATGTTCGCACAGGCTACGGAAATTTTGCACTGTAGGCACTTCGATATTGGAATTCATGGAAGGATCATGGAAGATTGTGGTTATCACGGGCATTATTCACGGGGGCGGGTTGTCGCTTGGAGTAGGGCTTAGGGGGATGGGGATCAAGGGGAGGATCATGCGGAAACAATGACATTGCACCAACGACGTACCAAGATGAAGCATCAGCGGGCAGCACGCAGTGCCTTCACCTCAACCAAAACACGAAGACGAGTCAACTGCCCTACCCGCCTACTGGAGAATGCGACATCGTAATCGGTGAGTCCAGGCTGCCGTTTGCAGGAGCGCAATGCTGCAGCACCAGCTACGCGTGTGTAATAATGGTCCGGGGCGGTCGAGAGTAGCACGCATCATCTGCTCCAAGGTAGCATCGCTTTTTCAAAACAAGGTTGGTGCGAGCTCGAAGTGGAAACAACAGGTGGTAATCCTTGATTTGCAGACAACCTGAGCCCCCAAAGAGGAACCTAAAACCCCGTTTTGGAGGCGTGAGCATGGTGTCAGTCTTCTTTGAGTGGTATAAGGATCTTGTTCTGGGCAAGGGGGCCGTCAAGCGATCCTTATTATGGAGTGCAGCGGTGAGTCTCGCTGGACTGTTACTACTCTTACTATCATCTGTTCAGGCCAAGGTCAACCTGTACCAGACTTTACGAGACCGCAGGCATGGGATCTAGAGGGGTGTGTTGGCAAACATGGCATGACAGCCGACTGGTTGAGGGCGCCCTCAGTATTTCCGTCCATCTCTTCAGGTTTCCTTTGTCGTCAAAGCCTCAGAAAGGACAACGGTCCGTGGCTCCAGCCAACAGATGAAGCTATCTCGAGCGCGCGGTCGGCACATGGTCTGCTTCCATGTTCTCAGGTTACATACAGTACTTTGATACGCCGTACAATTGCTTCAATAGCATACTGTAACGGTCATGTCAGCTTACTCGGGGATCAAGGAGGATCTGGGAGTGACTGACTCAATCGAGTGGCCAAGTCAAAGCAACAGCATGAAGACTGAAATGAAATTTTGAGATTTGAAGGTCCGACATTCCAAATCACTTCACTTTTCCCGCAGGTGTTCAGATGTCTCGAATGTAGCGAGATTCAATAACTTCCATCTGACCGATTGGCATCATAATCATCAGCATCAACATGCCGCCATGAGAAAAGCAAATATTGTTGAATACCACCCTTCCCACATTTTAGCCATCCCACATACGTATCCATGATTAACTGCTCGCCAATCACCATGTCAAGGCTCTCAGTATAGCTCTCGATAGGTTACCTCCTCCCTCGTGTAAAATCGTCTTTCCATTTCCTGGTCGAGAAACAATCTCCACGATCACTAACTCCACGGCCTTGGATATTTAGCCCTGCCCTTTCGTGCTCTGCTATAGTAATATGCCATGGCGACTCAGAGTTCGTACCGAGATGGGTGGCTTTCCGGGTAATTGAATGTTCTCTAATGTCGAGACATGAGTCTGGTGACTTTAGGCTATGATGTGCTTTTTATGCTACCTATCTCTTCCCGTCAGCCCACAAGACCGACAGAGAACGTTTAAACGTTCGTGTAACTTGTAAGCAGGATGGACATATTATGCTATGGACGAACTTATTATAGTAGAGCCTATATTACCGTAGTTTGGATGAACCTGGAACCTGAAATCGGGGAAGATATCGAGGCTAGATTTGTAGCCCCATCATTCATGATCACACTGTAGAAATACTGGGAAACAGATGATGACCTGGAATTGTGTGGTGCATTGAGTGCTTTGCCTGGCCTTGGGAAGGGCCTCGAGCGTTGTTGGTACGTAGGAACTTCGAGCTTCGTCTGAGATCTCGCAGTAACTGTGGTGGGCTGTGAAGATTGAGCTTCTGGACTTGTATTTAGAGTTGTGAGAGTGGTTTCAGTTGCTGCAGCTTTGCAAGGCTTTCAGAACTTTGGTGCTTCCTGCGGCCTGCCACTCCAGGCGAAGCAACTTATTGTTCAAGTCAAGAGACTTATTCTGCTAAACTAATGCTCGGAGGGAACCAAAATGGCAATCAAAGTATTCCACTCATTGTAGGCATGTGTTCTTCTACAGACGCTGCATAGTCTGAGTCTAAGTTCTGTTTTGTTCACTGTGTTGATAGGAGAATGTGGCGATTGGAAACATTTGGGGAACAGCGTCACCATCTGACAAAACAGATACTCTTCAACCCTCTACAAATTGTCCACCCAAGAGCAAGAATGGAAACGAGTAGTTACCAGCAATGTTCAACTCTGGTATGCGTATGCGTATGCGTATGATTCTGTATACATAACTGCACTATGTCGAAGTGCACAGGTACTCTGTAGGCGCGATGATCTTCATCGTGAGCGAGCCTGGGAGCTTCACCCCTCTACACTTAAGTCTCTCGCTGTATATTTGCGTTTCACTAAACTCTCATGGCTTTCCACTGAACGTAATAATCACCCTCTCCAATCTTGCAGCGTGTAGATGAACAATGTGACAACATCTCCAAAAACCATGCCAAAGCCTCCTTTCCGATGACAAACCATTAGCATTTTCCACAACTCTCTCAACCACAGCTCCCAAGGTACAGAATCGTTTCCCTTCAACAGTTCTGCAGACTTGCACCCCTGAGACCAGATTCGAAGAAAGAGCCATAGCTAGATCCTAAGAAGCAAGACAAACCCGCGCGGCGAGGAACGAGAAGTCGGCTTCGAAGCAACAGAACTACAACGCGATGGCAAGTACGAGAAGAAGCTCGTAGCTGCAGCTGCGAGAACTGCAAGTATCTCCCAGTCTGCAGATAAGTCAAGAAAAAGGCATCGCCTTTCGATAATTGACAAAACTGACAGTGTGTTCCAACGAAAGGGATGGTCCTCGAGACTGCGCGACAACCGGTTCACCCTGTACACAAAGATTGCGTGACGCCACCAGTCTAGCATAGGCAAGTACACACGCTCAATACTTTTGTAAAAAACTCAGGACGAAGCAATATCTGCTATTACTCAACAGAAGCTTTCGAGATCGGAAAGGACGAGGGTCTTCGAACTTATAGGTACGTAGCACAACATACCATCGATAGCAGCTTCGACCACTCATTTGGAGTATTCTCCCAACGGAGCCACGAAAGAAATCACTTCTCCTGCGACGGCCAGCTCTTCGAAATCGAGTATGCTAAGAGGTGTCCGCGGCAGCTCGCTCTTTGTCCTCGCGTCTCCTTTCCTTCCTTCCTCCCCTCAGTCCCTCAACCGAACGCGAGCGATGACAGTAACCACAAAAACAATCGGTGAAGAAGGGGACCTCGAAGCAGATGAGCAAGACAAACAGCTGACAAATTTCAGAATCGATAGATGATAGTATACCACGAACGCACATATATTCCTTTCCCCAAAACGAGCAGGCAAAAACAAGGAGCAATACCAACTCAACACCTCTCGACATCGCTTCTCCCTCCCCTCTCCTTTCCTCGACCAAAGCAATACGTACCGCATAACTTAACTGCTACCGGACAAGAACTGGGTTTCGGTCTTTCTGCCTTGCTGTGTCCTGCGGGACTGATGCATGACGGGTTTCGGAATATCATGGCTTGTCTTGATGCTTGAAGGTTGGGGGTCTGGACAAGTGCCACTGGTGGCAGTTACAGCGATATTGCTGTCTACTGTCTGCCATGCATCGTATTGCATATTAGTGTACCAAGAGAGGCAGGTGCGTGGCATGTTGATATGTGTCTGGTTTGACAAGGAAGGAGAATAGAACGACAATCTGCGGTTGTTACGGTACATGAGTTTGAGGTGGGCCTCGATAGTCAATTTGCGTACCGCACAATACTGGTTGTTATTCGAATTGGAGTAGTGCTCTAATACTGTGTTCTCCGGCAAGCTTGGAGTTGACTTGTGTGGAGATTATCGGTTTCTTAATGTCAATGCACTAGTGCGCAGGTGGGTGGGTTTTGAATAGATTAATGTTCGTTCATGGAGGCTCAGGCCAATTGAGATGAGGAAATGTTTCTCATTTGGGGAAACGAAACGGTAAAGTGATTGTGGAATTGTTTCTCTATGTTCGCGAAGCGAATGAGGCCTTTGGATACGATAGTGTCTGGCTCTGGCTCATGAGGTGCTGTACTAGAAACATGGTGGTCTCATGGACTTCAATCGTACACTTTTATCGAGTTATGTTGGGAAATCTGGGAGGTTGGCACGGTTCTGGCATATGACTTGGACCTCCTTCATTAGGAGATCTTGCAAATATCTTCGAATGTCTGGTCAATGGCAATCATGCCTTACAAACCTTTCTCAGAAGAGATAAAAGCAGACACATAAGCATCATCATAGCAACAGCAACAACAAACAATAAGAATGAAACGATATTACCACTTTAAACGACTGCGGTATGTATGTATACTTTGAAAGTAGCCAAGTGAAAGTAACCACCAAGACAAATTTTCCACCCTTCTATCCTTTTTAAATTGCTCAAACAAAGCTGCCAAAGCTCAATTCAATTCCACTTGTCAAGTTTCCAATAACGTAAAGAAGCAAGCCTCTTCATCTCAGCATCTCTTAAGTAGTAGGTAAGCGAGGTAACCACATTCCGTCGGAAAAGAAAAACAGCAATTTATCCGCAAAGCTCAGCTGCAACTTGGTGGACGCCTATAATGAGTACAATACCGTCAGCGAGCCCCTTCTTACTATTGATCTTCTAAAGGGACTGGGGAAGAGAAAACATACGCTCGACCTCATCAGGGTTGCATGCGCCGAGGACGCAGGGAGATGCCTGGTCTTGGATAGCTCCACGAGCTGGACCGCAGGTGCCTAGATTTGGAGGTTCCTCGTCAGTCACTCTTGTCTTTTATTGCTTGCTGGGTGAGTGAGTGAGTGCAGAGGATTATGGGATTGATTGTGGGAGAGATGGAGAGATGGAGAGATTCCTTACATCCGGTATCGCCAGCTGCACATCCGTTGGCTGCTGCGGCTGTGATTAGGCAGCCTAGGGAGCAGGGGGGGAGGTCGGCGATGGTGGCGCTGTAGGCCATGCTTGCCATGATGGCGGTGAGGATGGTGGTTGTGAACTTCATCTTGAGGGGTTTGTTGGTTCTGGGGATTGGGTGAGGTGAGATGAGGTGGTGGTTGTGTGTGTTGTAACTCTGTGTTGTTTGGGAGGAGTGAGGAGGGGAAGGAGGTGATGGGGTTTGGTTTCTTTTATTCGTGAGTTTGTGAGAGTTTTCGTGGTGCGTGTAGGGTGCGAGGGGAAGAAAGGGCTTGCTGGTTTGGGGATGGTGTCAAGGGGATGGAAGAGTGAAGTGTTGATGATGGGGAAAGAGGGGCTTGGTCTGCCTGGTGGGTTATACTTTTGTCTTGTATATATCTAGTTGATCAGTTGATCAGATTGTTGATTTGTCTAATTCTTATATTTTTTAGCCTCTGCAGAATATTGTCGTAGACGTGCTGATTCTGTTGCTATTTCTACGACACATTACGAACCCAATCCTTCTTGTATTTTGGCCAGCTATACCGATTAACTTTTGCTAGTGTAAAGCGTATCTTGATAGATTTATGTCTGCTCTGCTGCCTATTTCTGACATCTCCATGAAAGACTTGGAATTTCTATAATTACATAGCTTTCCATCTTTTAGCTTGACTCTGCTACCGGTATCTCAACGGCGTCCTCACTTAGTTGGCTTAGGAAAAATCGATATCTTTAGCCCGAATTTTGATGTCTGACAAAAGTCCTTTGAGAAGTCTTTTGGTGACTTGTTCAGCCTGCTGCGCTAATCATTTTAAGTGTGCCATGATGCAATTAATTGTGTTTGAGTTCTGAATTAGTCTCGGCACAATTACAAGTAGACTGGTTTTTGCTCACACACAAAGAAGCACTTCTTTTAACATCAACTCATACTTCATTAGTCATCGAGTTGTGCAGCAGAGTGTATGATAACTTTATCTTTCATTCCTCTCTGTGAAGCCTTTTCACTTCAGCTCTCTCTCAGAGCGCACGACCTTCCACACAAACAGCCATATATACAAACCCCGGAATGAGCCTCGCAACCAATTCGGGTGGTTCTTCCACTTCAGCATCTACATCACGGTGTATATTCATAGACTTGCCCCTCGAGATCAAGCACACTATCTACGAATACCTCGTCCTCCGCAACAGCACGGTCCGGATCGACTTCACCCAGCACAGCTACCCGCGCCTCAACAACTTCGACTCCCTAGCTCGCACCTGCAAAATATCACGCGGAGATATCCAGAACTGGTTTCGGCGGACACAAGACCTCCAACTTACACGCGGGTTAGGAGTTGGAATTATCGATCCCTCCACAACGAGTATCACTTGCAAATGTCAAGCCAGACGTGGAAGTACAGCCTTAAGGAGGATGTTGTCCTTTCATTCCTTCCGTACGATACAGCACTTGGAGCTGGATATATTCTGGATGACCATCAAGAAGCCGATACGCCAGCTCGTGTGTTCGGGATTTAAACAATTGCGGCATCTGGAGACTCTCAGAATAAATTCAATGGACGTTTCCCTTTTTCACTACAACGAGTCTCTATTCGTGGCATTAGCTGCTGGATTCATAGCACCACAGTTGAACCGTGAAAGTCGGCGCAATTGCTGTCTGATTCAGGTGACGGATACTTCTGTTGTAGAGATAGGCAACCAGAGAATTATGATTCCGCATATCTCTATCACAAGTGTTGGCCTAGGAAACTGTGACCTGCGTCATATGACTTGTGTTATTAGGCGTACTGTGTATGCCTTCAATGTTTTTGCGAATCATCGGAGTACTTAATATTGTATTCATGGTCTTCGGCGCAAACTCATCTCGGGTTTCGACTTCGGTGGCAAAGCGAGTACCCGTTCTCTTCAATCTGCTACTGTGTGTAGCATCTGCGTTGCTGATACGCCGTAGTTGAAATACTCGAACTGGTTTGGTAACTATTAGTTATATCTGCAGCACTCCAGCCCTGGACACTTTACTTCTTCCTACAGCATGTTATATGAGACTTTCCAATTACGAAATGGATACTATCTGCACAAGCATTCTAGAGTCGAAGTTACTTTAGGCAGCTATTATCCTTGATACACACAACTTTGACGCTGTAATAGGGACGACGGTTTCTACTCAACTCCTCGGACAGACCCGAAGTTTCCCCCAGAAGTTTAGAGGGAGGAAGTGTGTGTATGGCAGTGAGAACGAAGAAGACAGAAAATAATCAAAATTGTGTAGAGAGAAGCGAGTAAATGCTATGGATGATGCTGGAACAGGTCAAAGACGCTGGTTTGATATGCAAAATTAGGAATTAAGGAGAGACTATATAAGGGAAAGAGAATGACATGAAGGTTGCTCATCTTTGTTAGGACTGGCCGTCGCTTAGTTATACCATATTTTAAGTTTCAGCCATATAATCCCTTTTGAAATGTACTTGCTTAGAGAGTTTGCAAATCACATACGCTACACTGTCACTGTGTAAGGCAGTCGTTCCCCCATTTATATTCAACCCGCACAGTGAAGTATGATACAGGCGCCACTCAAACAAAGCTCGCCCCCCAAAGTTAAAAACTGCACAATAGCTCCACAAAGACCCAACAAACACTCCACAAAAGCGAAGACACACATCTCCAATAAAACCCCATCATAAACCATCTATGAACCCCCCACCATACCCAAAGAACGAAACCTTCCCACACATAAACGCCCCATCGAATTCACCCCTCGTATCACAAAGCTGCATCCAACAAAGTATCAACATTTCAAACAAACACTCCTCCTCAATGTCCCCATGCGGATCCCTCACAATGGGAGTCCATATTAGTCCATGCTTTTCACCCCGCAACGCAATTCGTCTAACATGCTGATTGACCCTTACGAGCTCCCTAATACCGTCTGCCACCGTGGCTGAAAGCCTCCACTGATGATCAAGCTCGAACCGCACGGTCGGAGAGTCATTCTCCCACGCAATTGTTGGGAATTTGAAGCTGTAGCCGCATTTGCCGTCTGCTGTAAACTTGAAGTCGACACCTGAGATTACTTGGCGACAGAGGGGACACGTCAAGACTTTGTGGCGGCGTCGCTTTTGTCTTCGTATCTCTGTTTCTGTTCCGATGCTCATTGCTGTATTGGCTTCTGGGTTTTGGCTTTCAATGTTTGCGTGCCAGGTATAGAGACAAGGAGCGTCGAAGAGATGTTGGCAGGGTAGAGCTTGTGCTGGACGCGTGAAGGGTTCGTAGCATATTGGACATTGGTCCTTGTCTCCATATGGACAGTCTGGTGGGAATATGACTGAATTGACCTTCTCCTGCTGTCCCTCTTGTTGGCCTTTCTCCGTCGACGAGCTATCTTGAGATTCTGGAGTTAACCTGGGATTAGCTTGCTCAGAGTGTAATACGGTTGGTATCACCCTTACCTGCTTCCGTTGGACGCATGGCGTTCACCTCTGGTGCTGTACTTGTATTGTCTGGCGTATCCATCTGGCAAGGAGATTCTCAAGAACCACACTGAAATTAACACGTGGTAGTCGCTGTATTTGGGAAGATTGTCGCAGAGTTCGTCTCCTATGTGGAAACGAAGTTTTTTTGATGAATTGTTTCGAGGGTGACAGCGAAGAGAAGAAATCGCATTGTATGGAGAAAAGTTTCCCCTCTTTATCCGCGACGCTGAACGCTTAGCGAGCGATATAGTATTTCGGTCCAGTCTACCATACAATTCTCAGTCGCTTAGAAAAAAAACCTTAATTTTAGCGAGCATCGCGATCCAGCACTAGTACTTTGAATTTCTTCTCCCCCTTGGGCAAGTTATTCTGTTAAATCGTGCCATACCTAGGTATAGTAAGAAGCTGCGCTTTCGTTTTTGTCCTCTATAAACATCCCTGTCCTACTATCAATATTAGTGTTCGCGTAGATAGGCTACACCATTACTTAACTAAGTTTCGTAAGTGGAAACTAGTCTATGTTCCTACACTAAGACTTTTAGGAAGAGGTATGCAAATACAGCCACTACGCTAGTTCTTTTCATCCATCCTCACCTGGGTTTATTTTCACAACAGACAGGAATTAGACACTCTGCTCTTTATAGCCGCTAAACGCTTTGTATTATTGGTCTAAGTTTTTACAAATGTACCTAGGTAGGTGGGAATAGAATGCTAGCTCAAGTCTTGCTATTAAGCTATAAATTAAAGCACAATTGTAAATCAAGTTGCGGTTTCTATAACCTTAACTTAAGAGCCTCTCCTCTCCCTTTTTATAGACGAGTAAAACCACTCCCTAACACCATAATATAAAATAACACCAAGCTAAATCATCATCGAAGTCACAGAATCCCACTGAAAACAACCAACCCCTAGCCCTCAAAGCAAGCAAAATGAAAGAATCCTCTCACTATACCCCACCTAACAGTATATCCAAACCCTATTCTCTCCTACCAACCCATCTCCTAACACCATTCTAACCGAACTAGAACAAGGCTCTATAGTACAAAGCAGAACAAGACAAACTCACTACTGCACGCTCACAACCTACCGCTCCCACAGTCCACCAGTAATAGACACAAGATCAACACATCCTATCCCACCCTCCTACTTAACCCATCTCCCACCCGAGCACCTCCCACCTCCGTCGCCACAAATCTCCAACAACTCTCCATTGAACAAGAAAACAAAAGGGAATAAAAGAAAGAAATACTTCATGATACCCACAGCATACCGACCAACTAATCACTTATAAATAAAAACCAACACAGATATCAGCACTAGCGTATAAACACAAATCTAATCACACACTCTCGCGAGACGGGGGCTGAGGAAAGATGATTGGTTTATGCTATGCTGTGCTATGCTGTGCTGTGTTGTGCAGTGCAGTATTATGCAGTGGTGGATTTGACATCCACCCTAGCAGGATCATCACAGCCATAGCCACACACTATAGATCATAGAGATGGATATATAGCTTTATCTTACTTTACTTTGCTTTCCACCTAGGTAGCTCTGTTCGGAACTTCGTCGCACTCGCTTCGGTAGGTATCGTTCTGTGACGGTGTTATAAAGTATGGTAGGACGATACTGGGTTATGATGATTTCATGATGAGGCAGAGGCGCGTGGTTTGAGGGGTTTTATAGCAGGATCTGTTTTCAGCTTATCTTGGTAGCATGTGTTATAGGACTGACCTGGAATTCCCAGACGATCTAGGAAGTGGTTTGCCAGATTGTTTAATACATTTGATGCTTGCTACCAATGTGTTTCACATAAAGAAATAATGCTAATGACCGACCATTTGGTCTTGAAGTTCAAAAGGTTCCAATTGAGACGAGTCCAGGCTCCCATATCGACAGGACTTTGCCAAAGGAAAATTACAAGTATGTACGGTAACTCGAGGTACTCCCACTACTTGCAAGTAATGTTAATGTTTCCCTCTCTCCAGTCCCGTCTCGGACTCCACCAACTCCCATTCTCAACAAATTTCTAGAAAATGATAAAACGCCTCTCAGTACCCAAAAGTCGATATAGTCTGTTTGCTTTTGGCGCTTCTTGGTCCGTCCGTCATCCCGGGGGTCTTTCTGGCCTCTCTTCCACCAACTCCCTGCTGCAAAAAAGCATGGTATGAAAACTCCTGTTCTAGCCGAGAACCCAACAGCTTTATCAATCAATCCTCAAAAAAGCCTCCGGACGCAACGCTCTCTTCCTTTTCTACGTGGGAATTGGATGCATCACCTCGCTGTCATCGCGATGCCACCCTCCTTGAAAACAAGAACGCCATGGTTGCCCCGAATGATTTCCAGATCGGCCTGATCAACGACATCGCGCATCTTCAAATCCTGCGCAAGTTTGTTTCCACAGCCCAGATCCCGAATTTTGCCACAAGAAATATCGTATAGCACGCCATGCACCCTGACACCTCTCTCGCGCACATGCTCCTCAACAACATAGTTGCTCAACAAATTCCTCACGCCCATCTCAACGTTCAACTCGGCTAACCTGACGGCCCGTTGTCCGGCATCATCGATAGACTTCAGTTCACGTTCGTGTTCCCTTCGCAGGGCCTTGAGCGGCGTCAGCCAGGTATCGAGGACTCCTCCGACTCGGCCATCGCCAAGAGCGGCAGCGGCACCTCCGCAGGAAGTGTGGCCGCACAGAACGATGTGGTTGACCTTCAAGTGCGCGACGGCGTACTCGATCACTGCAGAGGAGTTGATATCGGTGGCCGAGATGATGTTGGCGATGTTCCGGTGGACGAAGACGTCGCCTGGTTGGAGACCAAGCAGGGTCGTTTCTGGGACGCGGGAATCGGAGCAGCCGAGCCAGACTGTGCAATCGCTCTTTGTTAGTATACGAGGGCTGACGTGAGGCGCTGTAGGAGTGTAGGGTACATTGATGGAGAACGTACGGATTGAGGGTGTTTGCCCAGCTGCCAGTTTCGGGAAAAATGCTGGGTTCTGGTGGTTCTTGTAGCCAGCCCAGGCCTGGTTCGAACTCAGGGCGTAGGCGAATTGATCTTCTGTATCTACCATGATCATCATGTCAGTATCTCTGCAGCGATTGAGGGGGTCGTGGGCGATTGCGATTGTTGGTTGGGGAACATACGACGGGAGCCCATGGTGACTTAGACAATTTGTTGGTTGACGATAACGATAAATATAGATGGAGAGATAGGTTCAGGGTTACAGCGCGGTCGGATGGCAGATGGGGGGATGGGATGTGGTCGGGATGTCGGGATGGGGGTGGTATTTCCCAGGCCAGGTAGACGCTGTGCGCTGCAGCGAGAATCGAACGAAGGACGACAAGAGATTGGCAACGAGGGCGCACACGTCGGTCGTTGTCTTGAGGGTGCAGTCTGGGTCGTCGTGAGGTGTGTCGATGCAAGGAATGAGTTGAGGAAGTCTAAGGCTGATGGTGGTGGTGAGGTCGAGTGGTGTGTGGTGTGTGGTGGTGGTGTCTGTCGCTGGGAGAGTTCGTTCTTCTCGTCACACCGCCGAGATCTTGGGTCTTGGATTGGGGACTTGGGGCTTGGGCCGATAAGGTAGATGTAAGGTACAGATAAGATGCTTTGGGTTTAGCGCCTCAACCAAAAACTTCAAGACACAGCAGCAGCCAGACCGGAGACGTGACGACGACGACGACGACAGCGGGGCGCCAGTGCCTATTATGCTCCGCGCAATGGGAGGAAAGATGCGCTGCGCAGAGTCGTACGATGCGTACGCCATGGGGCGAGCAGGGCCATGGCTATAAAGAGATTCAGAGCAGACCTGAGGAACACAGCACCCCCCTCCCATCGACACCACGGCGCACCCCGGGACTGTCCGTGGAAACTCGAAGCGCTCGAGTAGGAGGGGGCATGCTTCGTGGTGCTCTGTTTTCGAAACGCTACCTACTTCCACGGACGTTGGGCGCGCGCGTTGGGGGCGCGTTGTCTGTGGCGGACTGCACCGCAAAGGTGACAATGCTGACACTACTGCTGACACTACTGGCATTTCCAACCACAATAGTGCCGTCAGCCGTCCTACTACGGTACTGCGCTACCGAAAATCCCTTCCACCCGCACGCAGCATCTTGCACGAGCTCCCTCCCTTCTTTCGTCCTGGATAGCCGCTTTCTCCCAGCGCATCCATTGGCCTTAAACGACCACGAGTAGAAGAAGGGTCTGGTGTGCAAAGCCCCCCCTCCTCCTCTGCAAGTCGCCCACATTTCGCCATATTGCAGCAGGTGGTGCGAAAATCTCTGCCGTATGTTTGCTTTTTTGCAGCATTGGTGTACACCATAACGCCAATGACGCCAATGACGCCAAGGCTAGATGGCGCATCTTGGGTGCACTTGGCCAAACTTGGAGTCTGGAAAGAAGCATTGTGGAAGGTCTACCCTTGTGACTGATCACGCACAGGATGACACTGCTGGGCCTCTGCCTCAAACATGATATCACGGAGAGCCCGCCCATCAGCACTAAGTATACGAAGGTACATTCGCAAAGACGTAAATACTACATTTCCCATCTATTCATTAGAGCACCATCGTGCCCTGCCACTTGGTACCATTCAATGACCGACGATGATCAGCATTGCGAGATTGACTTCGCCCAGTCGCCGAGCCCTGTGCGATTCTTCCCCGGCGCCCCGGTTCGACGATCGTTCAAGTGCCGATGTGTTCTGGCCTCTGTGTTGTCTCATTGTTCTTGGCCGTGTACGAAGTACTTCGTTCTGAAGTGAACCGAATTAACAATTCTATTTTCTGTTTACTCTGGGCGTAGGTTGTCGTTTCAAGTAACTCGGATTAAGCTTTCTACAGGTTTGCCAAGTTGCCAACCACAAGACTGCCATTATTAGGATCATTATTGCCGTAATTGCCAATACGGGAGGGTGCTTGGTCACGTTACAAAACACCCGTGCAATATGTACGTCGCAAGGACAAGATATTGGCATATGAACGAGCCACCATAGCTAAGAAAGGCATGGTATCATCTAGCTTCATATTTTTGCTACAAAGCCTCTTGCCTAGCCAGGCCCCATCCGTCATAAAACGCCGTTGCTAAAAAAGATGCACACAAGAAACTAATCCGATTAGATCTTGATAGCACTCTCAAGAGCCTTACGCTTCTTCTCGGTACGTGCAACAGCTTTGGCACCCATAATACCACCACCCCAGTGTCTCTTGGCCTCTTCGTACTTCTCAGAGTAACCCTCCTTGATGGCCTGGACCAACTTTGACAACTCAGTCTTGTCCTCAGAGCGGACCTCAGTCAAAGCAAGAACAGCAGCGGTCTGTATTCGTTAGCTATGAGCCCAAAGCTCATGATGCGATGTGACATACCTTCTTGTGGACGACCGTGCCGAGACGAGCCTTGCCCTTGATGATGGCGTATGGGACACCCATCTTTCGGCACAAAGCTGGAAGGAAGATAACCAACTCAATTGGGTCAACGTCGTTGGGGATGAGGACCAAAGCAGCCTTCTTGTTCTCAATCAGGCCAACAACGTGGTTGAGACCGTACTTGACAGCGTATGGCTTCTTGCTGACATCCTCCTTCTTCTTACCCTCCTTGATGGCAGTGGCCTCCTTCAGAAGACGCTCCTTCTTCTCGGTCTTGCTCTCTGGGCGGTACTTGTTCAGAAGCTTGAGGGCTTGGCCGGCGGTGTTGCGGTCAAGAACGTTCTGGAACTGAGCAATCGCAGGTGGGACCTTCAGGCGGAGGTTGAGGATCTTCTTTTGGCGTTGTAGGCGGACATACTCGGGCCACTTCACCATACGGGAAAGGTTTCTGCGAGGCTGGATGTCCTGGCCGATACCATAGTTGCGGGTGCGCTTCTCAATGAGAGGGTTCTTGCACAAATTAGCATTGATAATATTGATGATGGCAAGAGTCACATACCTTTGGGGCCTTCTTTGATCCTGCACCAGCCTTGGACTGGGGGAATGGGGCGGGCGCCGCCTTCTTTCCTGCTTTTGGAGGCTATCATTGAGAAAAGAAGACATCAGCGAATATGTTCACTAATGTTGATTCTTTGAACTCTAGAGAGACTACATCTGGCATTGCTGCACAGATGTAGCTCAAGCCAAATCTGACCAAACCACCCTCGGGTGGAATGGCGGAGTGCTCATCTCGACATGCGATTGCTCGTAGAGGTGCGAGAGAGAGCGCAGTGGCGATCGTTGAGTCACGATTGAATGATATATGGAAGGGTAAAGACCGTCAATAGCTTACCATTTTTGTCGAGTTCGCGGGTGTTGATGCGAAGTTGTCGTGAGGTTGGCGATGAAGTTCAATTTTCTGAAGACACAGCAGGAAATTTCATGAGTGCGTTCTTCTGCACTAGTAAGCGAGAACTCTTGGCTCTACTAAAATGATCAGCTGACCAGCAGTTTACTCTTTTTGAGGTCGGGCCGAGAGAGAGCGACAGAAAACCCCACGACGACGACCCCACCAATTCGTCCAGCATCAACAGTGAGAGTGACGCTTTGCAAAAAGTTCATTCGTTATGGCACCTGTACCTTGCGCTCTTTGCAAGGTCTCTCGAGCGTTGATAATACGACCAAAGAATCACCAAAAGCTTTGCAAAGCTTGCTTCATCGAAATCTTCGAGGCCGAAATCCACCACACCATCACTACAACATCCCTTTTCTCGCCCGGAGATCGAATAGCAATCGGCGCATCAGGAGGGAAAGATTCAACGGTTCTTGCATCAGTTCTAAAGACTCTAAACGAAAGGCACAACTACGGTCTCGAGCTTGTTCTGCTCAGTATCGATGAAGGAATCAAGGGCTACCGAGATGACTCCCTCGAGACAGTCAAGCGCAACGCGGTTCAATACGATATGCCCTTGAAGATAGTTGGCTACGATGAGTTATATGGTTGGACAATGGACCAGGTTGTAGAAACCATCGGCAAGAAAGGCAACTGTACTTACTGTGGGGTTTTTCGAAGACAGGCTTTAGATCGAGGGGCAAAAATGTTAGGAATAAAGCATGTGGTCACTGGACACAACGCAGATGATGTTGCAGAAACTGTTTTGATGAACCTTCTCCGCGGCGACTTACCACGACTTTCACGAAGTACAAGTATTGTCACTGGGGATGAGTCGAGCGATGTTCGAAGGAGCAAACCACTGAAGTATGCATACGAAAAGGAAATCGTGCTTTATGCGCATCACAAGAAGTTAGATTACTTCAGTACCGAGTGTCTTTACAGCCCCGAGGCTTTCAGAGGAAGCGCAAGAACTCTGATCAAGAGCCTCGAGCGAGTGAGGCCCAGCGCTATCTTGGATGTAGTACGAAGTGGAGAGGATATGGCGAAATTAGTACCAGAGGCAGTAACAGGAAAAAGTCAATGCAAGAGTCAGAAAGTCTCGTTATCA
Organism: Pezicula carpinea; assembly: GCA_026119845.1. Classification (NCBI taxonomy): domain Eukaryota; kingdom Fungi; phylum Ascomycota; class Leotiomycetes; order Helotiales; family Dermateaceae; genus Pezicula; species Pezicula carpinea. The sequence goes on along the minus strand of JALRMK010000003.1, from coordinate 461,373 downwards.
AGTGCTGATGGCGAGGACCAAGGTGCTGGTGGTTGTGGGAGCAATGGGAGGAGCAGTGGAGGAGAGATGGCTGAGATGGAGAAGAAATTACAAGAAGATGAAGCGGCATCTGGGCGGGAAATCGATGTAGCATCGATAACCTCAAGTGGGACCGACGGACAGCGTCACGACAGAATAAATAGACGCAAGACAGAGCGCAAACTTACACGGCAAACTCTAGGCACTTGCAAAAATTGCGGGTACATGTCTAGTCAGGACATGTGTCAAGCATGTATGCTTCTCGAAGGACTGAACAAGAACCGACCGAAGATGGCGATCGAGGTTAGCGTGGAAGATGAAGAACAGAGCTCGACATTGAGACGGAGAATGGAGGGCATAGCACTTGCTGCTGGATAGATTCTTAAAATATCGAAGATAAATTAATGGACCCCCACTCAATGCTGTTCAATGTGCTGCTAAGCTTGAGCTTTTGTTTCTATCCATGGTACAAACTACTACAATCACTCGAGAGTTTTATATTTAACTGTTGCTTCAGTTCCAAGGAGGAGGAACGGAATTTGTGAAAAAGAGCCGAGAAGGAGTAATTAGATGATTAAAGCGATACGCTAAGTACCTCTCTTTCGTGTAAGATTCAATACGGATATTTGTACTCAGTGTTCTTTCAGTTGCTGTTAGAGCCTAATCCTTGCTCTGCACTGCATTGATTCAAAGATAAGTACCTCCTCATGAAACATGTATTTTAGTACTCGCGCACCGGCTGAGTCTATCAGCTTGTAAGCTTGTATTCATCCATTGATAATGCTAATGATCTGTTAATAATACTCCCCTCTCAAGTCTCAAACCACAAATCAAAATAGATCACGTAAGGGAGTCGGCTGGTTGACTTGAACCACATTCCAACTTCCGCACTAAGCTAGAGCTCCGACGGTAAAACATCCTCGCGACACATCTTGTCCAAGGAGAGAAAAAGCTACTACCAACTCGTTCAAAACACCAGGTTAAGCAAGGTGAGCAAGTATTTACTACAAGCAATTGATCCTGCATGTCCGCGGACTACTTGAAGACGGCTGCAATTTAAGCGACAGCGTGGTATGCCACGAAAGTAGGTAAGGAGAGCTTGAATCTAAGCTCTAGGGTGAATAGACCAGAGCACGTTGTGCAACGAAAGTCCAGATACAAAGAGAAAATGGAGGTGAATATAAATTGTGTAAGTGGTAAGTTAGTATTTTATAAACCCAACCTGCACCTTCCTACCTACCTAGGTACACGAAAGAAACACAACCCGATTCAGCACATGATTCATCAACATGCACCAACAGAATTCAGAAGGCAATCTATTCAGATGTCAACAAAAGCTACAAGTACGGACGTACAATCTATTGAATTGAGGTCACGTGATTTATAGCATGATAGTTTATATCCTCATCTCCGACTCTATTGAGTCAGTTTCTATAGTTATTTCAGCTCCACACTTAATTACGTATTCCCTGGCATGTTCACTTGCGTATTCACTTGCATAAGCTGTCTAGAACGGATTGAGGGCTGAGTTGTGTAGGCTTCATACTAAAAACAGATGCATGGCTGTTCTCTTATCTTTGTATATAGAAGCTACAGAGCTACCCTCTTAAAAGGGCAATTAATTGATAATTAGTACTCCTCTTACCTCACTTTTTAAGCGATTCTGACGGGCTCACAAAATCACAAACACACTATACTCTTCTTCCCTCTAAATGTTGCCTTAAGGAAATCTCGACGAACGCGCTAAGTTTCGAATGAAGTCTACAGCATTGTTGTTAACACTTCTTTACCTGTTGATAGTTGATCGTAGCAAAACTTTTCTACGAGAGTAAACGAGCCTTAGCTTTCCTTGTAGTCCTTGTGAGACTAGACATGCTTTCAAAGGAATGAGTTCTTAAAATGTAGAGTTCATTCTTAGCACTAAGATACTCACTTATGCCTTCTTGTATCGATATATCTGAACTTTCTACTTTCTCCTATCTCTTTTCTATCTTTCTGTCTAGAGTAAAGATATCATTTTGTGAAATATTCTCACGGGAGGTACCTACCTGTTTCTTCTAAAACCCCACCCTCATAAAACTAGACATTCTCCCCTATCCCTAAAACAAAATTACCTTCAAATGTACACTAGATTAGTCTTAAGCACTTAGTAAAGAAAGTCTATGCTTAGAAGGATAAGTACTACTGTGCTAAATACAAGACTTGAGGTCTCGTTTATAGATAGAAGCTTGCAGAGCTGTAATGAGAGCGGCATAGTAGTAAGTATATACTAATGATTTAGAAGCTTAATAGGCTTAAATAAATTAAGTCTAGGTTGCTAGTGAGCAGTATAAAAACATCCATCAGCCTTTTGTGGTTTTGTGTAATAATTGCCAGCTTAGCGAGCATACAGCAGGGTAGTAGTTAAGTCCGTTAACACGTAAAACAGCTAGTAATCAGTACTCTTCCCAATGCTTAAGAAGACCATGGAACTTCTTGTAAGAACAAAGAATAAAAACCTCAAGAAAAACGCGAAAAGAGTTAAATACCTCCATTAACCTCACTAAACTAATCCAAGTTCTTAAGGCCTCACACTACCCTACATCTACACAACTATAGGCCTGCATGTTCTTCAGGAGCCGCTGTAAGATATGTATATGTCTTAAATATTTTCTCGAAGACGTATTCTAAATGAAGGGATTTGAACAGCATCTCTATGAAAAGGCAGAATTATACCATCTTGTTCCCGGGATCCTACCTTAGATACATGCTAAGAGAGAGAGAGAGGGAAACGTCTACGTGGGAATGTATTGTTCTAGGTTCTACGACATGTCATATTGATGGTAGAGAATTCGTGACTTGAGGCAATGTCAAAGAAGATCCTTCTTGACGCCGTCAACCATTAATTACGTGATCATGTCTAGCTAATGACTCAATGGATTCATCAGGAAGTAGGCTTGCTGTTTCGGAGGGCAATCAGCCGTCGACATATCTCCCTATACGAGGCGGATGATATATGTTTTGAACTGTGAACTGGCAAGAAACTAGAGGAGAGAGATACTTGCCTGATAAACACGGGGGTCATGTCTTACATAACGAAATCGTCGCTGCCAACTCGATTTATCGATACTGGTTCAGCCGATGGTTCTCGTGAGCCCTGGTTGAGGCTAACTACCTTACATACGGATGGGAGAATGGGTTATTTTAAGACTTAACCATGTTGATTCTACCTCGAGAGACCACACCACGTTTGCTTTGAAGTATGGTTCAGTAGCTACTGTAGGACATAATTATTTCTATGGAACGTAAAGTATGGTGAGTTCACTGAAAAGCTGATTTGTTACATATATAGATCGATTTAAGTGGTGAAGCACCAGAAGGTTCGTTGAAGTTCATGTAATCGACAACCCGGAATCTTACCTTCAAACTCCCTCTCATTGGCGGAAGCTCACTCAATCACATGACCAAAGTTTAGCTCAACTTTTCGGGATCAATCTCGACAACATTTCTTCCCAGCACCCCATCACTCTAAAAACGCCCATCATCTCCACCCATTGAGAGAGTCAATTGCAATCTCCCAAATAAGCAAGATGGGATTCTTCGATTTCTGCAGCGATTTGGTCTCTGCGGCCGCGCCGTGGTCAACCGCTGAGGCCGAGGCCGTCTCCGGTGGAAGTGGAACGGACAGCACCCCGGCGAGATCTGGTGACAAGGGCGAGGGTGAGGCTAAGGTACGTTGTTTCTGCTGTTTGTTCGACATAGGATGGTTTGGGCATAGGAGGGTTTGGGATGTGCTTTGAGACTGAGAAATGGATTGAGGTGGAAACGGGCGGTCTGCGAGCAAGCGCGGAAGTAGCTCACGGCTTCTACGGTATTGGGCAGGGCATTTGATCTCAGTGGATATGGAGGGCACGCAATGGAGTTTAGGGTGCGCAGCACGTTTGAATGAAGGCTAATGCAGTATTATGAACAGGACCCATCAGCACCAACACCCGACAAGAAAGGCGATGACGACGAGGGCATGGTAGAGGGAAAGGAGGCATCAGGCGTTGACGAAGACGAGGAGGAAGAGGAAGAGGAGCTGGAGGATCCCCAGGAGAAGTTCCAGGAGGGTGAGTCTTGATATCTCCTTCTGTTCGGCTTTGCGGAAGAAGCGCTTTTACAACCCCTTCAATGGCCACCGACAGACTTGGATCTGGAGCAGATAAGTCTAGAAAGCCAGCCCCGAGTGCTCTTTCTACAATTTCGCCAGTGACGTCTAGAGCGCTCTAGAGGATGTAGAGATAGTTAGCCATACTCCCATGTCACAGCACTGAATTGAGCTTCCACACTTGTCTGGCCAATTCTTGCGGGAAGTAGGTGGAAAAGCAAGTGTAGATTGCATGTTTGGCTCATAACCGACATTCTGGCTGTGCCATCGAACACGTGGAAGCTCGTAGTGGCGAAGATGGCAGACAATTGCTGACGATTGAACAGAATGCAAGGAATCTAAGCAATGCTCAGGACCGAAGCACCACTTTGATGAGTGCGTTGAGCGTGTTACTGGAGCAGCAGACGAAGAGCACAACAAGGCTCACCCAGGAGAGGACTGTGTTGAAGAGTGTATGTTGCCCCAGAAACGTTGTCTACCACGTATCTTTCTGAGCTGGGTTGGGTTGTTGGTTTGTACCGTAAGGCTAAGTCACATACTAATTCGCTGTTATTTAGTCTTCCATCTCGCTCACTGTGCAAACGAATGTGCCGCACCAAAGCTCTGGAAGGCACTCAAGTAGTGCGCTTTATTAATTGACTCTAAACCTGGACATTGTGGACAGTTGGATGTGGTGGAGCGAAGGATGGAAGACGAGAGTGACGCTTGTACAAAGCCCTATACTGCATTACCTTGTTTTTGTACTACAGCATTACCAGATCTCCTTTTCGTCGCATTGCTTGTAGTATAGGTGCAAAAGATAGATGGTGCATTTGACCTTGCCATTGAACCTCGGTCAGTCATGTGAAAGCCATGTCAGTAAGGCAAGGTTTTTCCTTTAACTCTTTAGAGACACCGCAACCGCACAGTAGCAATGGCAACAGCACCAAGGCACCACCAGAACTCCAACTATCAGAAGCAGGGAGCTCGCGCTCAGTTCTCTGATAATAATGCGGACAGGGGGAATGACCCGGGAATCCGAGCGGATTGGGCCGAACCAAGCCTAGAGAAGCAGTTCGGCCTCTGCGATCTGGCACACGAACTTATTACTCTTTGTACTCTGTATCATTGGCGATACAGGCAGGCAATCCCCCACTCCCCTCCAACCCCAGCGGCTCTTTGCGCGAATACAAGAACATGGCTGCGCCTCGCAATAACATAGACTCGAGTGTTTCTGTCTTCATAAAATCAGTACAGCATCGAAAGCTCACTTGCTGTCTCTGTCCCCGCAAGCATGACCTTGTAAGATTAGCGTCCGTTAAGCGTGCGTGTACGAAGTGTCTTGAGATTTGATCAAGATCTGGATCGAGATGGGGTCTGACAAATCCCCCATCCCAGATTCGACTGCAACAAAGACAGAACGACCAGTCGCGAGTAGGATAACGAGCGATTCGACTGCGAATGGCACGAAGAAGCCTGGCTTTGTAGGAGAAGAGAAAGAGGTCAATGTTGAGGAGACAGTACCAGGCTGGACTAATCTGCAGCCGTTGAAGAGGGGAGCGACGAAAGCGAGCGTCGGGTCAAAGGGAACTGCAGATATGAGGAAAGGCGATGCAAAAGGTGCGACTGTCAGCCATGATGAGGCATATGGACGTGGCACAGGTCTGGAAGAGGTGCGCAGCGACGATGGCCTGCTAGAGGAAGAGTCTGAGGCTGGAGGACATCGAGGTTCGAATGGAAGCATCCAAAGCGTTGGTGCAGGTGGAGACTCTGTCGCTGAAGGCTCTCTCGGGGAATTCAAGGTCTACAAGAGAAGGTGGTTCGGACTGATGCAGTTGGTACTGCTGAACATCATCGTCAGTTGGGATGTAAGGCTGTCCAGGACTCTTCCCATGAGACCGCTCCTCATACTAACGCATGCGTCGCGCAGTGGCTCTCATTCTCAGCCTCGTCAACCACAGTTGCACAATACTACGATGTTTCCGAGTCAGCCATCAATTGGCTGAGTACCGGCTTCTTGTTCGCATTCGTTCTTGTTTCCCCTCTCACGATCCACGTCCTCCACCACCATGGCCCCAAATACGCTATTGTTATCGCCTCTGTTCTTCTGCTCCTGGGAAACTGGATCAGATATGCTGCAACAAGAGTAGGCGCGCATGGGAATTTCGGCGGGGTGATGTTTGGGCAGATCTTGACTGGTTTGGCTCAACCGTTTGTTCTTGCGGCTCCGACGAGGTACTCGGATCTCTGGTTCACAAACCGTGGCAGAGTAGCTGCAACGGCTGTTATGAGTTTGGCAAATCCATTTGGTGGTGCTTTGGCCCAGTTGATCGATCCATTCTGGGCAAATGGCCCTAGCGATATCCCAAATATGGTGTTGTATATTGCCATCATTGTACGAAGCCATTCCTCCCACGTGTCGTCACAGGCTAATACATATAGTCATCTATTGCTACCATACCTTCGTTTTTTATCCCACCACACCCACCTACGCCAGTATCTTACTCCGGGACTCAGCCCAAGCAAGCACTTGTGCCATCGCTTAAGTTCCTTTTCACTTCACCAGAGTTCTATATGATTATGATCCCTTATGTTGTCTTCGTGGGGTTGTTCAACTCTCTCTCGTCACTCATCAACCAAATGCTCGCACCTTACTCTTTCTCCGAGACCGATGCAGGCATAGCCGGTGCGCTGCTCATTGTAGTGGGTCTCGTCACATCGGGCATCACATCTCCGATCATTGACCGCACCAAATCTTTCCTCCTAGCTATCAAAGTCCAAGTGCCCATAATTGCCATCTGCTACTTGGCTTTCATTTGGGCTCCACAAACTAGAGGCATCGCTGCTCCATATGTCATCGTCTCAATACTCGGTGCAGCATCCTTCAGTCTTGTGCCCGTAGTTCTGGAATATCTCATCGAAATTACCCATCCTGTATCCCCAGAAGTCTCAAGCACAATCTGTTGGTCAGGCGGCCAGTTAATGGGCGCCATCTTCATTCTCGTTTCAGATGCCTTGAAGGACCCAGGGCAGAGCGACGGTACGGCCGATGACGGAACCTCCAGGCCTCCCGGAAACATGTACCGAGCCCTGATCTTCCAGGCTGTGCTGGCACTCGTCGTTGTTCCCCTTCCTCTTGCACTGGGTCTCTTCGGGCGATCCAAGAAGGTTAGTATGAGACGGGTGGAGGCTGATAGGGAACTTGCGGCTAGGAGGGATGCGGAAAGTGGTGGAGTTAGAAGCACGATTTTGTCTTAATCTATTGGTTTGGTTGGATTTGGTTGGCTTGGGTAATATAGGATAAGGTGCTTGCTATATAATGTTAAAAGATGTCTCCCTTACATTGAGGTGTTGACTTACATTGAGGTGTTGAGCTGATGTTGAGGGAATCTTCATTCGAAGAGACTAAATTGCAGAAAGGCAGTATAGGTAAGCTACTCTCCCCATAGCTCGACCATCTCAAAGAGAAACCCTGCTTTGCCGCGAATATCCTTGTCATGGTCTCCACAGCCTTAGATATAACCCAATCCGAACCCATCTTCACCATGCTTACTATATCTTTCACTACGTGGACCGACCGACCTTGTAAGACGGATCTGGAGCAGTTCGCGCACAGATGACTTTCGGAAGTTCCAACACGTAGAATACAGTCTATATCTGGTGACGAAGATCCTACGGCTGTCCCTAATAGGGCACCACGATGAACTTTGTATTTTCACCACCAGGAAGCCAATTTAGAGACCACTTCGAAGGTTCTTGGTTACCTAACCTAGATAGACACAGAGAATAACTATAATACTAGTAAAAGCAAGATAGTGTTACTAAAACCTCTGTTACTACTATATATAAATCTATATAACGTCTATCTCTAATAATATCTTTATTATAAACAGCTAAGTAGAGGGTTAGATATCTATAGTAGAAAGAATATTTTAAGTTAATTAACTCCTTTCCTAGTCTAATTTCGAAAAGTTCTAAACGCTCGATGACTTAGTGTAATCTGGAGTTACGAGGGAGCGCTAGCTTACTCCTATCTAGCCTCCTTATTAATAGACATTAGAATAGGTAGCTATTCATAATAGGCTACCCACCCACTGGGTATATATACCCACCCCGACCTCTACATATCAATTGCATGATCACTGCCTATGCAAATAAACCCCCAGAAGCGAGCACTGGTGGAGATTAGCCTAACGATATAAGGAAATCGCTACAACGGGTCTTATATCACAATTAAGTTAGACGGTTAATAGGACAGTATAGCTAGCCGCTCCTTCTAACGTATAGTATATCGCTTGATCTCTATAGGTGCTGTAGATATGCTCTATATACATTGAAGACAGCTTTCTGTGTAACTAGTATATGAATAATCCGACGAAGACAGAAGCCTCCGACCTGCAAGAACCGCTTAGACAAAAGAAACTTAATCCTTAAAGGCTCCTCGCCCCTATCTTAAAGACTGAGAATTTAGAAAAATATACATTAGATGGGATAATCTAGAATATCGAGCGGGACAGGGCGATATCTTGCAGGTCAATGTGAATAGATAGAGTGTTAGATTAGGAGATATAGAAATCCACTGGTGACATAGCTACACATACTATATCCCGAAGGGAGTCATGGCCCTTGCTGAGATCACTGACCTAGTCGATAGAGAAGGACAAGTAGTTCTCGTTACCTATAAATCGGTTACTATTACCAACTATTACCAAGGACGGCAAGAGAGGCAAGATGCGGACTTAAGATATAGCAGCTTGCAAAGAAAGATACGTCGCAATACTGTCTCTCCGTGTCAGAAGGAAGTTAACGAGCAGAGCTGACTGAGGAAGTGTACATGTTATCATCTATATTTCTACCTCTCGACCGACTAATTACCTCGAATACAGAATACCACCTTCGAAATCGACCGGAAGCAGCTGCGACAAATAAGATTATATATAACACTAAAGAAACTCGACCATAGATACGGAGTCTCAAGAACTGCTAACAACATGTATAGTATAGAGGATTTATCACAAAGTATTTAGGCGACGGTGCTAAACCTTGTATCACTTGATGTTGCGGATACAAGTCTTCAAGACGACAGACAGACTTCTTGGTCCTCGAAGGAGAATCTGATTCTTCGACGGCGAATAAAGTCATAGAAGCTTCTCGAGATCAGTAAACCACTTTGACGGCCAAAGAAATACAGCAAAAAGTGAAATCATACGAGATGGCCCAGAATGCAACGTTCTATGCACAGGCTTCAAAATGAGGCGCTGAAGCGACCTCGCTTACCTACCCTCGGCCACCGATCATAAATGAGAACCGCATTCACCTTGCCAACTAAGACATAGAAGATATAGCCAAGGCCACAGACGTCTAGATATGGGCTATTGTTACAGGTACCTCAACGAGCTGTGGTCTCTTAGATAGTATAACTAAGTTAATTTAACTTGTATAGCACTCTAGATATTACCTACCTTAGAAATAGAGACTTGTCATTGATTTCTTAACTACTATACACCCCTTCCTACACACTATATCAATGTACCATGTCTTAACAACGATCCCTTGAAATAGTATTACAGACGACGTGTTAATATTAGAAACTTAAAATTGTAGTGACACTAAATCTATTGAAAAAACAGCGAGCGAGCGAGAGAGCGCCTCAGGAATCTCGCAGACTACAAGAAAGATATCACGGTCTCCCTCCCTCCCTCTAGTTCTTAGTTGACACCGTAACATCACTTTGCTTTTGGGGGGGGGGAGGGGGAGTCTAATGTCCTGAGGAGGGGGCGGGGGAGATGCAAATAATCACGAATGGTTGATTATGGATACACTTGTCGCTATGTTTAGTACAGTAGTACCATACCATACCAGTACTTTCAGGACCGACCAACTATATAGACGTCACTGAAACAGCATAGACCTGCCTACCTACCGCCACTCTTGATAGGAGAGGGACCAGAAGTCCAGGTTTCTGCCATTTCATCGATACGGGATGACTAAATGACACGGAAATCATCCGAGCCCCATGAGTTCGAGTTCGAGTTCTGGGGAGAGCCGATAGAGTGTATTGTTGGAAGACTCGATATTGTACAGTATTAGGTCCTGCACTGCAGAGATATATACAGTATGGCAAGTATCAATCACACACATCAGCAACAGAACGCCGTCACGACAGCATAGTCTTACACTTTCTACTTTCTCTTTTCTGGATTATAGGACAATGATACAGACACACTATCATCTGAATGCTCATTCATTTCTTTCACGAGGCATCAGGGAGGAGATCGCCCTAGACTCTCAGCGGATCGAAGGCCTGACTAGTCAGACTTCCTAGACCCTCCCTAGGTGAGAGAAATTCCTTCCAGAGGGTTGAAACTCCAAACTCGCAAGGTCTAATCCATACCATACTATCTCTCCCTCTCCCTCTCCCTCTCCCTCTCTCACAAAAGAAAAGAAAAGAAAAGAAGACAAGAAAGGAAGAGGAAAGCGTGAGCACCACCCCTTCTTAAAACATGAATTACCTACCGACTCTGCACATAACCCCCCTCCCATTTACAGCAACTTCAGAAATATCATACCACTGTATGGTACACAAATAGTCAGCACTGAACAATCTACCTACCTACCTATCAATCACCCACCACCCTCTCTCCCTCGCACCCGTTTGATTAGAGGATGTAGTCCGGTACTATCCTCAATCCCGGCCCCAAATCAACGTCAACAAGACACAAGATAGAAGGAGACCATGAGGCACGTACATACATTATCGAAAAGAAAAAGAAAAACAAAAAAAAAAATCCTTGACCAAGGTACGATTTGCCCTTCTCGGCTCACACCACACACCACACATCACACATCACACCAACCAACCCACACAACAAACCGCATACGAAAGGTACGTGTGACTTGGACAAACGCACATCAACAGACAGACACCAGAGATCTTCTCTCCTCTCACATAAATACCATAACATACTTAAAAGCCTAGAGATCTGTAGGAATCAGCACCATCTGCTATCCAACTCTGCTCCTTCTGCTTTGAGAACCTCATCTCACGAGTATAACAAGCTGTAGGCGTCTAAGTTGTAGGGTTAGTAAGAGGTATTATAGGAGAGCTATTATAGGAGAGCTATTATAGGAGAGCTGTCAGTAGCATCTATCTATCCCCCCTTGCGCTTCGATGACTGCGCTCGTCTAAAGCTACCTCGCAGGTTCTTCGCTTGCTGCTTGCAGTACGGAAGTTGGGGTTGGTACCTATATTTCGTAGGTAGATAACAGGGCCGTAGGTACTATTTACAGTAGGTAGTAGAGTACCGTAACCATGGATCGAGTGAAAGTATCACCTTCGCCGACGAACAAGCATTTTCATCAATTGAGTTCAAACGTTGTAATTAATTTTATTCATAGAAGAGGTGATCAACCTTCCAAATCGATGACTGAATTTCCGTATTGAGAAGAAACGAAGGATTCCACCCCAATCAGCTCATCTTCTCCCTCCGCGCGCAAATAAAAAAATTTCTCCCGCGAAAAAAAATCCAGACACCTCGCTGTGCTTCTATGCATTCCCTTGAGAACCATCCGTCCGTCCACTTTGGTATAAACGCCAGTCCTTGTATCCCACCCAGCCCAAATCCCAAGCGAGTCGTGAATGTCATAAAATCAATCAATCCTGGTCGTCATTCGAACTTTCTCTTCGACTCTCAGCCTCGTCCCTCAATCGCTGATCCAGGTCAATGCCAACAGCCTGTATCTGTGCCTCTTCATACCCAGGCGGTGGCTCGTCTGGTGCCGAGAATTCCTCTGGCTTCGCAGCCCCACTGGCATCTCTATTGCTGACACCCTCAACCCCACTATCCCTTGGCTGCACCACACTCTCCTCTCTCACTACTTCCGTGGCTGCCTCGTAAGCAGGCAATTGTTCCAAATGCACGTTCGCAAGATCCACACCCGACTGTGCCCTCTGTCCACTTTCCCGCGCAACAGTGTACGCTTGGTATAGGCGCTCCTTGATCTGCTCAAATATAGAGTGGAAGTCGTAGGCGCCGCCTTCACGGAATGTCATGCGTAGTTCCACGGAGGGGTGAGCTGGAGGGATGCCTCCACCGGAGACTGGCTTGCAGAGGGCTGTCCAATAGTTGGCACCGAAGAAAGGAGCGCGCACGTAGGTGTCTTGGAGGTTTAGGATGGGCGAGGAGAAGGATTCAAGGTCGGATGTGGGTGAGGATGGGATGTAGACGATCTAGATAGTCAGTACATCTATATGCAGAGCTGAAGGTGGACTGACATACTCGCTGGTTTGTGATATAGACCACACCGGCATCACTCTTCGTGCCGAAGGGTTGAGCACCTGGGAATTTGTTCGGCGTCGAGATCTCGAGACTCGTCCGCGGAGGCGATGTGTATAGCGTGCGTTCGTTCGGGAGCTTGACGAAAGCCTCATCGGGGCTTTTCATAACCCAACTGCGAGCACGAGCACGAGCAGCCTTTAGCATTGATTCCTGCGCCAGGCGAAGAGAAATAGCATGCTGTTCTTGATGGAATTGATACATTGGGAAGACATATATGGCGTGAGGCCAAAATACATGGGAGAGGAGGAGGAGGAGGAGAGGGAGGAGAAGGACTGAAGTCAAGATTGGTGTAGGCGTGGTGGCTTGCCGGTGCTAAAAAGGAAAAAGATGATCATAGGGCTTACTTTATCGACATCGTGAGAGCTGCACAAGGCCCAAAAGGGTTGCAGATGCGGTAGGGGACCTCGGGACCTTGCTCTTCGATTAAGAAGTGGGTCGACTTTCAGGGTCGGGGTCGGGGTTGGGGTCGATGGTATGAAGACTACTTGACTCTTGCTCTTGTTTCGTGGCGGCGATGGGGTTGACGGGGTTGGTGTTTTGTGTGGTGGGAGGTGGGAGGAGCGAGGAGCGAGGAGCGAGGGTACGGGGGAGCGAGGGTGCTGTAGTTCTGCAGTTGTGCAGGCAACAGGGGAGACTCGGGTCCGCACTGTAAGTAGGGCAGTTGCTGGTTGCTGGTGATGGTTGCTGGATGATGATGGTGGTCGCTGGTGGTGGTCGCTGGCGCTGGTGGCGATGGCTGCAGTGTGGTGTGTTTGAATCATCGTGGGAGGGCGGCCGAAGAGAGAGGCGTTGCGTTGCTGGAAGCTTCCACAAGACGATGTACAACCTCGTCCTGTTCTGCCCTTGAACTTGCACGGCGAATGCCAATGGCTGGATGTCGACCGTTAGCCGTTGCTACTCGGTCTGGCGCTGGGTCGGCTTGCTTGTGGCTGTTGTTGGCGTGGTTGGCGCTGTCGTTTGCGGGAGACGAGCGTAGACGAGCGTCGGTACTGGGAACTGTGGATGGAATCATCTTCTTTTGGACAGGGAGCGCGAACGGCGCGTCGTCTTATGGTCAAGAGTTGCCTTCTGGTTGCATTGGTCATGATTGAAGCACCACCACCACGTGAGTTTTCGTGTTGGATCATGTCCCCCGTGCACTGTAGTACTCATCACCAGGTGCTATGCCTCATCTCGATTCCTGCTTCCTGGACTACGACTCCCTTGTGATTACGGTGCCTGAACCCGTACCACCATACAGTATGTCTGCAGCGAGTACTGATGGTTCAAGTCGAGACCCAACTGCCCCAAGTACGCGACAGACCTCAACCCAAACTCCGCTGGAAGAGCATGAAAGTGCAGAGAGCGTCCGCTGAACCCTGTTCAACCGAACCGGAGCCTCCTGTATTTGTAAAGCAGGACGAACACAACCCCTGTATCTGTCTGTATACACACCTCCCAACCGGCATCCCAGATTCCCAGCTTCCGGTGCGAGTCGCGGGCAAAACTGCGGTGGTCTGAAGTAGGTCACGACTTGCTGAAGTTAAAGTAAGGCAAGCTTTGGGGCGAATATCGGGCCACGGCTACGGTCCCGGCCTGGTGTTGTTGTGTTGGACTGAACAAGGTGGAGTCAAGAGCCAAGGCAGCTCCTGGCCTTGGACGTGGTCTTGGTCTCCAAGAAAAGAAGACGTGGGCAATGCTCGTCGTGGATGAGGGGATGGAAGGTAGCGAGGTTGAGAGGTGCCTTTCTTGCTGGAAGGCTGGTCGGTTATTGTCGGCTACTCTACTGGCCATTTACTCGTAGGTCCTCTACAGTAGAACTACCAGTCGCAGTCGCAGTCGCAGTCTACGAGTAGCTAACGTATTTAACTTGTTCAAACATTCCCCAGTATTACCAAGGTATGAAAGAATTACCTTGCCTCTTATCCATACGGGACTTAAACTGCCGCCGAGCGGATCAACACAACCCCTCGGCGGGTACTCCCGTCCAGCTGCTTCGCTCTGAACGTCACTTACTCCCATCCCAAGAACATAAACACTCCAGATGCCACCCCTCACACGCCGCCTCTTCACGAATACCATCCATCTCCGCAGCCGTCCAGAGTATATTCTCCCGATCATCAACCCCAATCACCACCTCAAAGGGTGCGAGAGCATCAACACGAAATCACCACCCTCCCCTCCACCCTTATCTACAGCAAAGCAGCCTCACCAAAAGAACTCCAGAATGAGCAGCAGCACAACCTGGGACTTCAAAAACCCGGACTTCCCACCTCCACTAGCCCACCAAATCGCAGAACTAGAAAAGTACTCAGCCTGCGACATCGCCGATGCGCTCCTCAAACTAAAAGTCCCAGGCTCGGGATTCCTACCCGACCTAAGTCTCTACACCTCCGCCCACCAAGTTAAACAAGTCCAAACGCCCAAGGAAAAGATGATCATCGCTCCCGCTTCAACCATGCTCTTCGTGCCCAAAACGGCTCCAGATCTCTCGGCATATCCGGCGCCCAACATCCCATCGGACGCACACTGGGTAGACATGACACCACGGGCCACAATCGCCATCCTCTCACAACCACTGGGCCAGAAAAACGCTGCCCTGGGCGGTATCATGGCGGCGCGGATGTGGCACCGAGGACTCGTTGGCATCGTCGTTGACGGACGGGTGCGCGATATGGAAGAGTTATCACCCATGGCTTTACCCATCTGGGGCAAGGGAATCAGCGTAGTGGGAGCGGGTGCAGAGAGTAAACCTCATGCTAGGGAAGTAGAGTTGCGGTTTGAGAGCGGGACGGTGGTTAGGCCGGGGGATCTGGTATGTCTGGATTTTACGAACGGGGTTGTGGTGATTCCGCAGGAGAAGGTAGACCGAGTTTTGGAAATGGTACCAGCGTTGGTGGCGGCTGATGAGAAGGTCAAGAGGGATGTTGAGGCGGGAGGGACGGTATATGAGGCTTTTGCAAAACATAGGTCTTAAGAAGATGGGGAAAGGAAGCAATGTATAGTCTGGCAGGGCGTTTAATGGGACAGAGTTTTGATGTCTTTCCAGGAAGGTTAGGGGCTTACTGGGGCTGGAGATGTGGAACTTTAGGTAGGTATGTATATTTAGGACTAGGAGTTTACCAAGATCATAGCCAAGGAGAAAGACAACCACTCTCCATCCTTCTAACCTAAACGCATCCACAATAATAAGAAATCAATCAACAAATGCCTAAAGAAAGCGCATCAGCCCTTTCCATAGCTAGGTAAACTGCACTAGAGCCCCCCATTAATGAAATCCCAAAGCCAAGCCAGCCAACAACCACATTCGATAGTACCTACCTACCTACCTACCTAATCAAAACCCATCCACTCACACAAAGAAAGCAAGCATCAACACCCCACAAATAAAAGTATCTACCGCAACCCAAACCAAGCAATCCTAGCCAAGACGTTTATACAGAAAAGAAGACGTTGAATAGTCATTTACCTACTTACCTATCTTATATCCCACGTCCTGCTAAATACGAATCCGCTTCCGCTAAGCGACAGATAAAGGTAGCACTGGTCACTTGTGTAGGTACTTCTTCTTAGCCTTCCCCCAGAGAGACCACCTCCACCCTGTTACAGCGGCTGGTAAGTAGCTAGTGCATGTTTAGTCGCTGTTTTCAGCGGTCCTAGTTGAGAAATTGGAAGGTTTGAAGGTCGAGGACTCTAATGATTTAGCTCTGAGAAGAAGATACGAACAGAACAGAATAGAACTGAACAGTAAAGATACCTGAAACATTCCCATTACTTAGGTGTTTAATATAGCAACCGACCGCATCAATGGTATCACAATCCCGAACCCCAGACCTCTACCAATGCACAGCTAAAAAGCCTAAAAAGCAAGCAGGCAATAATCAACCACCCTCCATCCCAAAACTCCGCCCATTTAGATGCCCCGTCAAACCCCTACCTTTACTTCTTCCCCTTTCCCTTCCCTCTGCCCTTCTTCTCTTTCTCCGGTGGCAGAATCAACGTCCCGCCCTCCAACTCCCCCTTCTCCAAGATACCGCCCTCCTCGCCCTCCATGGCCTTGATCTTCTCTCCGGCCGTGAGCGAGAAGAGGAGATCGCGGTTCTGCTCCTTGAGGTCTTCGTTCTCTTCTTTGACGGCGCTGAGTTGGGAACTCATTTCCATCATGCTCTTGTTGACATGGCCGATTCGTTCCATGAGGCCTTCGCTTACTTTCTTTTCTTCCTGGAGGGACTTGCCCATTCCGCGGGCGATCTCGCTGCTTTTATCTGCGCGCTTCTTCTCGCGAGCAAGGTCTTTTTCGAGGTTGGGAATTATCTCATCGCGGAGCTTTTCATGGTCGATTTCGAGTTTGTTGAGTTTAGCGACGGCTTCATCTGCGCGACTCACGGCCAAGGAGGCCGCGGTCGTGGCAGCAGAAGCCTTAGCAACAGCTTTGCTGACCAAGTCTTCAAAATACACCCTTTGACTCTCCAGCTGACTGGTAAGTAGATGTGTGTACTCTATTCCAATCCCCTCCAATTTCTCTCTCGGAACCATTTCCATACCATCGTCTTCACTCTCGCTTGTGCCCGTCCGCCTCGGAGGCAATTCTATAAGTTTGCTATCGCCTTTCCCGCGAATTAGACGATGAACCCACATATCTCCAGCGTAATCCCACACATATTGTGTTTCAATCTCGAGGGCAAAGTTATGTGCTGAATCTTTCCAATGCTCCTTAGCGTGAGCTCCTTTGTATCGACCACAGCCAACGTAGCCGCAGATAAGACATATCCAGAGATCATCTGCGCTATCACAAACGGAACATAGACTAGCTTCACCAGATCCAAATGGAGGGTTTTCGGGATCGTAAGGATATGTTGATGTGCTGCTGGGGTTGGCCGAAGAGAGAGCTAAGGACGGATTGGTGTGGCGACATACAGGACAGCCAGAACCCCGCCACTTTTGTAAACATGCACAGTGGAACACATGTTGACATGGAATTGTGAGAAGCCCAGTAGAGTCATCCATACGCTCAAGACAGACCGGGCAGGTAGGTAATTCGATAAGGGAGGGTGTCGGGGGAGGAAATGGTTTGAGGAAGGAAGATGTAGATGCAGAGGCAGACGGGGTGAACGGATCGTGTGTGAGCTCGGGGAAGGATGCATTGCTAGGGTGGGAAGAGGTAGGTGTTTGGAAAGTGATGGATTTTATGAATGCTACATGGCACGTTTCTGGCTACAATTAGGCATCTATTAGCACAATGAATCTCTCGAGATCTAATAAGATACTTACCTCCATGTGATTGAATACTTTGCCATCCCATTCCTTCCTCCATCTCTTTGCATCCCGTCCATCCTTGAATTTCATAAGCACCAGGTATCTGTTCATTTTCCCCGTCATGACCATGCGGAAATGGCTGACCTCTTCTCGAGTCTTGTCTCCCACGAATCCTAGAAAGTCGCTGGGTGTAAGGTAACTCGGAACAGCAGGTATGCACAATGTGGTGCAGTCGTCCTCTGTTTTGTTGCTATAAGCTTCAGTGGCACTGCCTTGTATATTGCTTCCACCAGCAGCGGTCGTGTTCGCAGAAGATGCAGAGTATACCTCATCGCCGCTGGCAAGTCCAGGCGTTTCCTCTCCATCCCGAAAAAGGTGCACAATTCCCCAACCCAACTCGGTATTCTTGCCCTCCAAAGGATCATATCTAGCTTTTGTGACCCTTCCTGCAGAAGCAGGCAGTTTCTCACTTATGCCATTCTGAGCTGTGCTACTCTCCCCCCTCCTATGTTCAGGTCTCGTAGGTCCCATATCCACGCTCTCTACCCGCACAGGGCCAAATCTCCAATCTTTGACTGCTTTGTGAATATCTGCCGCTATGTCTGATGTGTTGACTTTCGGAGCCGATAAGATCTTCGTGAACTCGTCGATGCCCGGGGCGCGTGCTTCGCCGCAATCAATCACAGGTCCCCCACTCCGAGCGCTGCCGGTGCTGCTATTGCTTGCTTGTCGTGATCCCTCACTCCTCTTAACGCCAGGGCGCCACCTCCCGTTCGTATGATTATCCAGCCTTTGACTTGTCTCTGCAGGCGCGTGCCGCGGGAGGTCTCGTGTGAATATATCTGTTCCTGGAGGTGGCACCCAAACAGCTCTGTTTTCTGTGCCTGAGATTTTCTCAGTGGCGCTTAATGTAGGATTGGCGTATAGATATAACTCGAATTTTAGGTGGTAAAAGTACGAGGGCATGCTTCTTCGTCTATCTGCTCCTGGTTCTTCAGCATTCAGGAATCATGGCTGGATGGACAGGAGCGAGAGACTGCTGGAAGACACTTTCTAGTTGGTTCTGTGTGGCGTTAAATTCTGCAGAACAGATGCAGATGAAGAAATGGACAATTAAGAAAGAGATCACCCCGTGGACAACTGCTGCTGGGAAATATAAATTAGAGCGCGCTGATTTGCGTTTGGGCTGGATTGCACCACAGTAAGAATTTGGTTCAGCCTTGCACGGGAAAGCCTCGGGAGACAAATGGAGGGGCGTTGTAGCAGGTGTACTCGAATCATTGAAATCCCAAGCAGAGTACAAACGTCTTCCGCTATCATATGCATCTCGAAAGGGCACATGTGATTAGACAATCTCGAGATCTATTGGCTCAGTTTGAATTGATGCAATTTTATTCAAACTAATTCAATTTGAGGCCAATTATTGAGTTGATAGAATCCAAACGCGCTCCTTATGCACAGGGATGTAGATGCTGTATTTCGAGACGGGTTGAACTTGCATTGCAACTACAAATAAAAACAGGTCACATTTGAGAAAGAGTCAGGTTGTGCTCGAATTACATTGATTCATTGAGCTAGGCTATAAGAATGGTATCCTCCTGTCCGCACGCGCCGGTGCTTAAGCTTTACGCTCAGAAGACCTTAGAAACGCCTCGCAAGAGAAGAGAAAGAAATACATGAGTAACCGCCCGCTTATTGGCCTCCACGAAGACGCAGAACCAAGTGAAGAGTGCTCTCCTTCTGGATGTTGTAGTCAGATAGAGTACGTCCATCCTCCAACTGCTTGCCCGCAAAGATGAGACGTTGCTGGTCAGGTGGGATACCCTCCTTGTCTTGGATCTTTGACTTGACATTGTCAATGGTGTCAGATGACTCCACTTCCAAGGTAATAGTCTTGCCAGTCAAGGTCTTCACAAAGATTTGCATACCACCACGAAGTCGGAGGACCAAGTGGAGGGTAGATTCTTTCTGGATGTTGTAATCGGAGAGGGTACGACCATCCTCGAGCTGCTTGCCAGCGAAAATCAATCGCTGTTGATCGGGTGGAATTCCCTCCTTGTCCTGAATCTTCGACTTAACATTGTCGATGGTGTCGGAGGATTCAACCTCGAGTGTGATGGTCTTTCCGGTCAGGGTCTTAACGACTGTGAATGATGTTAGCAGATGACGATGGTCGGTGACAATGACGTCAACTTACAAATCTGCATTCCTCCACGAAGACGAAGGACGAGATGAAGGGTTGATTCCTTCTGGATGTTGTAGTCGGACAGGGTACGGCCGTCCTCAAGTTGCTTTCCAGCAAAGATCAAACGCTGCTGGTCCGGGGGAATTCCTTCCTTGTCCTGAATCTTGGACTTGACATTGTCAATAGTATCGGAAGATTCGACCTCGAGGGTGATGGTCTTGCCGGTGACTGCAGGATAATATATTAGCAGATGAAGCAAAGGTTGGCGTGTTGCGATGCTGTGGTCTCGAGTGTGGATCGTGGCAGGCACCAGCCTCGCGAGCGCTTGAGATGAGGGGAAGATAGTACTTACGGGTCTTGACGAAGATTTGCATCTTGGTTGTTGTTTGGATGAAGAAGATTTGATTGTGTTGTTGATGCTGGAGATGGGGTTTGAGGTCTTGAATAGAAGGTCGACGGGAGTGAGTGTGTTGTTGCGCGGGGCGAAGGAGGAAGAAGAGAAGGCGGAGAGCGAGAGGAGGAGGGTCCTTAAGTATCGACGACCTTGGCACTAGGTGAATCGACGCTAAGCCGGAGTTAGTAAGCGCGGGGCTAATTTGAGAAGGCGCAGGCCATGCGATAAGCCGTAAGCACGCCAAGAAGGTGCGAGAAGTGGCTGGACTGCACGAGTTGGAAGCAGAGGCATTCACTATGCATTCATTATTCAGCAACTCTGGTTCTCGTTTTCTCTCATTCTCTCATTTCTCTCATCCTCTCATCCCCTCATGCCCTCATCCTCTCATTCTCTGTGTTCCGGACTTTGATTCTCTCTCTGATTCCATGTTTGATTCAACGCAGATATTACATAGCATAGCTCTTGTTGCGTTGTTGTTCCGTGCTATTGAATTCCTCTTTCTTCCGATGCCCTCAACCCTTACCCTACGAGAGAAAGCACCTCTGCACACCGACTCATGATCAGCTGTTAAGGTGCTGGCTATCGAACTCGCTCCGCCTTTCTGCGTCACACCAACACCAACCCGTTCCCTTCCCCAGCCTCTTTCAACGCTCCGTCGCTACTCGGCTACTCTGCTTCCAGCACCATGTTCCTGTTCACGACAGCTTTGGAGCGATGTCGCAGCTATTGCCGTTCGCTCAGCGTCCTGGAGAACATCATCGGTCGGCAACACCGAGGATTATCTTTGACATGTTGTGCTGCATCATCCATCGCACCATCCCATCATTGCCGTGAGGGGGTTTCTCGACGTCATCCCGTCATGCTTGCAATGGCTCTTATCCGGCTCTTAAAACCAAACAGGGGCACCGGGGGCGTTTGACATTGTGACATCTGCTGCGGCAACGACATCCGGTGTCAACATGTCAACCAGATCGACCATCATGGCAAAAGAAGATAAGTTTCTGCTTCTGAGATTTTCCATCCTCGCTCTGTCGCATGCGAGTACTCCCTATTGGTGCTACGGGCTGCTATGCGAATTCGAGTCTGGTCACACGATTGCCACCTGACCATCCAGGCTGAAAAGAGAGTTCCTACTTCGCCGCCGGCTTAAAAATCAACGCCTAGCAGTCGATAAACTTCTTTCATTCCGAACTCTGCTAACAGCAAGTGACTGTGGGCAATGTAGGTAGATTCCGTGTCTTTGGTTGCATCGCAGAGCTCCGATGGCTGCGGTCAACGCAAATGATTGTCAAAATTACTGTCTAGGTTGAAATGTACCAATTTATACGCTCATGCAAAGGCAAGCCTAGCTACACTTGCAGTATTAGCATACTCGAAACAAGCAAGTGTTTCGAGGACTGCTTCTTGAGCAGCTCTGCAATTCATTTTCATTGACATCAGCCACCTACCTATTGTAACGTCGGGCGAGGTCAGCCGTATTTTAGCGTCCGTGTTCTTGTCTTGGATGTCTTCTTGTCTATGGTGTTGCACGAGCCTCAATCATGTCAAGGAACCCATTATCTTGAGCCTCAAAAAGCTCACCCTCCGACAACCAGACCAACATTTTTGCCTCAGCCTAGAGTCCTCAACCAGTCCTTGTGTCTTCCATCTCCCAGCCTTCCTCTGCCAGACCATCAACATTCGGGACCTCGGCTATTCCAACTCTCCGATATGTGTTTGCCAGTTTGAGCTCGACGCAGAGAAGCAATGATGAGACTGTGACCACTGGGATATTCTCATTCCAACTGCACGAAGATATTACATCCATTATCGTTTCTTCAGGCCGCTTTTCCGGTACGATATCCTCCCCAAGGGTGTTGAAGTAACAGATCAACTGATCTGGCCTTCCACTACACCAGCTAGCATCCGAATCCTGCTTCCCAAATTAATTGGTTCTCAAACCTCCTTTTTTACATTGAAATGAGCTTTACTTTTTCCTTGTCATCGCCTGGCTAAGAACGATCTTGCGCGGATGCTGATAGGGCTAAAGTGATATGGCGAGGCGAAGTTTGTCCTTGAGAACAATATCGCAATATATTAAGCTAGCTCTCTATTCTATTGCTTCGGGGCCTAATAAGCAGGTCTCCAAGTAAATACCAGCTAGGGAGATGAAAGCTTCTGGTAAAGTTTCAAGGGAGGCCCAGCTCCAAGATGGTGCATACAATACTTCAAATGTATTTCTAGCACCATTTGTTATCACACCAGTCCCTGGTGTATTTCTTTCATCCAGATTCCTGCAGCATGCGTTTCCCAGAATGCACTTTTCACAGTCGCTTAAATTCTAATACTTTAGGTTCGCTTCGAAGTTTTGTCCCTCAATTCCTTGTTCAATCAACAGAGGTGACCTTTAAAAAGTCCTATTTGACATACTTTCAAAGTTATATTTCAACTAAGAAATTAGTTCGAGTAACTGGAAATGACTACTGCTGAGGCCATTATTGAAAGAGATGTGAAGCAACGCGGAGCCACAAGCGGTTTGGTCTGTCACCGTGTGTGTGTTTATTTATTGCAAGACTCGCCCTGGAGGAAGTTTGAAGGAATACATGTATGTGGGAATCACAGTTGGTGAGTTCTACAAAGAGCTTTAGGACAGCCATAAGTTGCTGCATCAAATTCATCTATACCTAGCCTTAGTCATTGGCGGTCAATGGTTTTCAGACGTGGTTTTCATTACAGGACATGAGTATTGCATAAAGTTGTCCTACAAGACCGTCTCCCTCATGTCTTGACTCCAAATTGCCTCTGGAAATATTACTATCCAATATCGTATCCAAACCGAAAACCAAATCCGGAGCCAAATCCAATCCCAAAACGTAGCCAGTAATCCCCCCTATCTCCTTGCTCTAAACACCTTATCTTCTCTGCTCTTTCAATTCTCTTTCCAAAGATAAATCTCCTCCTTGATGTGATAGGACGAGTGTATAAAAAAGGCAAATGTTGAGTGTAGTCCGTTTTAACAGAGTGTTGGCACCATAGAACCTTCCTAGCTCTGTCGTTATTGAGCGTGATAATGGTACTGATACTGAAATGGTGATGACCACGAAGCCTCCAGTCCTTCGTACAGAAGAACTCAAACCCACATCACCAATGCACAGAATAAACCTCTCCATTCTGCACGTAAGTCCGACGACAATTGCCCCCTGGGTGGTCATCTTCAATCAAATGCCCACACCTGGGACACCTCTCCCAGAGTTTCGATTCCGAAACACCCTTCTGTCGCTTCCTCTCAACAATCTTCTCCTCCAGTAATTGTCCCTCCTTGAATTCCGCCATTGTAATTTGAAAGAGCAGCTCTTCCCTTGCCTTTGTATCCGCCGGCCATCCAGGCAAGCCATCTTTATCTATCCATTGATAAGAGTCGAATTTCCAGTTCTTGTTTGCGTCAAACGGGCCATTTTCGACATCCTCGCCAAATCCTATTTCTCGAAGTTCCTCAATGCTGCTCTCGAGAGATCCAGCTGCGGTAAGAATATCGTCGGAAAATTTGATGTTCATTATCCACGCCTTTATTCCAGCGTTGAAGGCTTCGTCAGACTCGAGGTGCATGGGTCTGTTGGCCCAAGTGACGTCCGCGAAATCATCCCAGAGATCATCATCTGGAGGATTAATCCATATGTTCGCAAGATGATGAACCACCGCATCCTCCACCTCCACACCATACAGCCAGTGAAACAAGTCAGTAAGGTGTGTAAAGTCCTCATCCCGATCCGTAGCACGAGTGATAAAATATGCGACTTCACCCGTAGCTGTCTTCAACGCTTCCGGATCCGTGAGATTGAGATATGCTACTCTTCGAGATGGCTCATTATCACCTTGCCACTCATGAAGGATCTTGAGCACAAAGCTTGTAAGGTGATCTGGTACTTCTGCTAAGGTCATATGGTTTTCGCGCCAGCTGCGCCAGTGGCCAGGGATTTGTGGTCGGCGCCAAGATGCTGCTTTGCGTATGTCGAGCGCTCGCTTGTTGACGATTTTTGCCTTGATATCAGTGCAGAAGTCTGCTTTTACTCGGCGGCCTTCATTGATGATCCATTCTTGTTGAGTAGTGCCACGGTTAGTGTTTGCTTCCTCTTTGTGGTGTTGTCGGTTGTTTCTCGTTGCCCCCCGCCGATTGTTCCTGTTGTTATTATTGTTATCTCTTGGTGTTTTGTGCCTGTGGTTGGCACTTTGTCTGCGGTCCTTGTTGTTCCATTCCTTATTTCGGGGTTTGCCTCCTGGTGGAGTGCCTGCTACAGTTGGCCTCTTGGCTTGCGTCTCCATCATATTTTGGGGATTAGTGGTGGAGGTTTGATCTTCCTTTGGAAGTTCTTCCCCACGCTTTAATATCTTTGGCATGAAACTCGGCCCTTGGGCTGGTGCGATTTTCTTTGGGGTTTTGGTATACTTCATTTCTAGGTAGTTGGTGACTTCGACAGGTTGGAGTAAGGTCGCGATGTTGGCGCGCGGTACTTGCTGGTTTTTGCAAGGTGGTGTATAGATCATAATTTGAGTAAAGTAAAGCGGTGAATAATTTAGAGTTCCGTTTGAGCGCAAGTTTGTGCTTGAATGTAGAGTCTTGTGTGAGGGTCAAAGTTGTGTTTGTGTGTAATTTCTGAATGAAAGCAAGAGGCGAGCAGGTCAACTTATAGTCAAATTCAGAAATAGACTGGAGAATCCAGCCCTATGGCGCACTTTCAACGTAGGACTCCTGAAAGGTTATATGTCCAAATCCTCATTGTGGTCAACCGTCGTCCAGCTAGTATATAGCGCCTCTGCCCATTCGATTAAATGCGAACCACGAGTCTACGAGTCTGTGTTCCGACGATTTGACGATATGCCCACTTGACCAAGGAAATTAATAAATAAATAACAACCATAGTACATGAAGTGTAATTTTTTATTTTTTAGATTGAAATTATAGTCTAAGTACACTTCCGTGTGCAGTCATACATTGTATGTGAAAATTGGTCAGATGTACGCTGAATTAAGCGACCACTGATCTCTCATCAGATTTGTATGCGACATAAAAAGCAATCGCAGGATTTAGAGTAGCAATCACAAGAATTCGAAGTATTCTGAAGTATTTGTCTTGGATTTCATGAAGGTTTTGATTGTAGATGATAACCGACTTTTAGACCATTGCGTTCAAATTCATACCTCCACACTACTAGTTCCCGCTTGCCCGTTCTTGACTACCACGACCGGACATTGGAAAATGACAAATACCTTTTGATCTTATATTCTGATGTGGTTTGACAAGCAATATTTGTGAAAAACAAGAAACTAATTTAATTAGGCTTCAAGGCCACTTCTAGTCGACTGCGCACTAACTAGGCAATGTCCGAAGAGTGTTAGGCAGCGAAAACGGCAAATAGGAATAATATACTAAACAATACCAATACTCTCTCATACATATTGAGCACGGTACTTATAACATGGGTTACCTATCTATTACACTCCTAAACCGACATGTAAATCTACTCCCTGAAAACCAAGCTAGTACAAGACCTCACGTTTAAGACTAAGACTAAGCTGAAGATCAAGCCAAAGTCTATGATAAGTATGGGGAGGGAGGGAGAGAAAGGTATGTAGCTCTGGTCCTTCAGCGAGTCTAGGTAGGTAGTTGTCTATTTATGACTGAAGTGAACGATGGAGTTATGCATGTATGCACCGTAGATTCTCAAAGGATTATGACTCAGGGAGCAATAACAAGCAATAAGGGTGAAGAATTTTGAAGAGAGAGAAGAATCATGATCAATTTATTATCATCCCATCGTTACTCGTTCGTTGTGTCATGCCATGCATTGCGTCGCGATTCATGATAAAGAAAGACTGAAAGATAAAAGGAACAATGCTGCTTTCTCTCCAAACCGACTCTTCATCTCCCCTCCCACCAGCCCCGACATAAACTATGTGCAACCCATACAAGAATCAAAAGATCTTACAAACAAAACCATGAACACTCCTTGAAACACCACATGCAATCCAAACCTATAACCAACTATCTACCTCCGTCTTCTTTTCAGCTTCAAACTTGAAATCGAATGCCAACTTTGGCGCTTCTTCAATCTTCTTTCTAGGGCTAGTATTTTTGACAGGACTCCTAATCTCTACAGAAGGTCCACATCTAACGTCTCGAGTATCCCAACCATCCTCTATAGCGGCGGCAACCCAGCACCGGAGACCAGCATGCACACCACCATAGAATTTCTCTTTACACAATCTCAGTGTACCTCCCATGCACTTTTCCCACCCAGAAACACGTAGTTCTTCCCGAAGGGAATTACGCTCTTCTGAGGTTGGAAGCGACACGAGGATCGCATTCAAGATCTCGATGTGTGAAGCGAGATAGTTAGTAGCATCCCATTCCACACCTCCAACGTAGGGCGCAGCTGGTACAGGGGGCAACTCTTGCGGGAAATGATTGATCATGTATGAGTATTCTGGGTCCAAGGAGGGTTCAGATGGAGCCATGGTTTTGTCGGAGGCCTTGCTGGATGGCCGAGCAATGACATTATGATTATGAAGGAAGATCCAGAAAACTTCTTTTGTTACATTGACGACTTCCTTGCACCACACTCGGTATGGTCGCGGATGGCGCATCTCAAGGACAAATCCAACTGGTCTCTCTTCTTCTTTAGGCTCTGGGTCTCGAAGGTATGACAGAACCATCCCGGCTCTTTGTGTACGTTCTGGAAGAGGGGCTGATTTTAGATAGGTGAAGATGAGCGAGCTGATGATGTTTCGTGTCGTGAACTCGCTTGGCCCTTTCTTTTCTTCGTCGAATAGCATGCCCAATAATGCAGGGAATAGTGTGCTCTGAATTTTATTGAGATGCTGGAGGGCAAGAGCCGTGGTGCAAAGCGCCTTCAAACAGAGTAGGACCTCATGTAGCAGAAGGTCTTCGTGCTCCTCCCTGTGTCTTTGTTAGCACTGGCTTGAAAATGGAAAGGGGCCAACAGACCTCCACTCAACCTCCATCGTCCTATGCAGCAATCCAACAATTTCTTCCATCCCGCCTTGCCCAATAAAGTCATCGGTCCAGGATACGGTCTCATTGCGAAGTAACAATCGCAACTTGTGTAGACGCCCGACTTCAATCAGTTCCGGCTTTTGTACCTTTCTCAAGTAGGAGACGAAGTCATTCGGACTTTGTCCTTTTGCCTTAGCTATCATGCTACTCGCCATTGCTGCTCCTGCAGATGTCAACGAGTTTCCGGTCTTGGTACTATCGGTGGACTTCTGCCGGGAGTGCTTGCTGATTGTTGATACCGGTCTTTGCTTCTTGGATGTTGTTATCGGTTCTTCTTTGCTTGACTTCCTCGAGAGCGTGAAGGTCCTACTTCTTGGCCTCTTCGCCTTGACTGCAGGAATGTCTTCTGTACCAGTAGTAGCATCAGCGCTTGAGTCGCTACCGTTAGATCCAGGTCTGCCATTCTTTGCAGCTGCTATCTCAGCCCAGTCCTGTCTGATAAAGTCCTTCTTCATTAACAAAGCCAGGTTACGCATTTTACCCCTTTGGTGTTCTGGAATGTTTCGTCTATCCAACATGGCCTCAAATTCCTGATCAACGTCTTTGTCTTCAAGTACTCGCTCGGGAGGAGCTGCTACTTCAGGTGCCCTTGTCTTCGAACCCAATGCAGCAACCGCAGCCATAACTCTGGAGCCTCTCTTGGCAAGTGTCATTTCACCCTTGGTTGTAGGCTCGGTCGTCTTTCTCTCCAAACTAGGGCGTGTATTACCAGGTACTCGCCGCGCCAACTCGTCGCTACGTCGTGATCCGTTACTAACTTGCCGAGAGATATCCTGTACACTGAAACTGCTCGGCAGGTATGTAGCCTTTGGACGATGTGTTAACTCATCACGACGAGTGAGACTTGGTGTGGTTCCCTGAACTTGGTAGAAATTGCGCTGTTTTCCCGGGGAGTATTCCTTTGGCGTGTATCGATCTATCTCGTCCTCCAAGAACTTGCCTCCCAATGGCTGAACTGTAAAAGCGTTGCTGGAAAACTGCGAATATATAGGCGGTGGTCTTGCGTTCATGGCGGTGGGATCGCAGGAAAGAGGAGTCCTGTTTTCTTTGTCCCGGGAGTTTCGGGTTTCATCTTCGGTGGCCCGCTTCTTCAGACTCTTCGAGGATTTGGGTCGTGATAGGAGATTCGACAAATTCGTGGACGACTTAGTCTTCTTTGGTCTGCCCTCTTTAGCCTTGCTTTCCTTATCTCTGCCAGCCAGTGACTTCAATGAGATCGTGCTCAATGTTTTCTTATGCAGTGATTTCATAGGGCTGCCCTCTTCGCTGGTGGTTGGTCTCCTGTCTTCTCTAGAATTTTTGGGCGGTGATAGATGGTATTGTTCAGCTTGATGATGTTGGTAAAGCTCTGTGGGGGGTTTGGAGTGAGGATGATCGTCTGGAAGGAATGGCATTGCGTTGCTGTAATCAATGACTGGTGAGGCAATACGAGGATCCGACGGCTGAACTGACAATAGTCCTTCTCCGTTCGAAGGTGTTCGTTTGTGTTGCATGAACGACTTCAATACAGACGACTTGGTGCGCTTGTGATGGCGGCCATCCTCGGAGGAATTGCTGCTCTGGATGGAAGTCATGTTATGAACAGCAACTAACAATCGACGAGGAATGCTGGTGCCAATTCAACAAATAATACGGGCATGACGATGAGATTGATATGTTGTGGAGGACTTTCGGAACGGTTCTGGAATTCTATGTTGATCCCAAGGATGTTCGGCTCAGCGCGACTTGGTTGTCAGAGCAACCGACACGAACCCCATCCACCAACAGGCACCACAGGCCAAGATAGTTCTAGGTAGAATCTTGGAAAAGGAGACTGACTTTTGACTCACCTGGGCCCCTTTCGGTGGTGTCGAAATTACACACTGTAACGCTGGTGGTCGTATTGATCACCTTCAAGTAACAATGTCCGAGTGGTGTTGGATGTTGGATGCTTGATTCACACACAGAAGCGATTGAGCACGAAAATACAGGATCACATGTCAATCATCCCTGGCACTCCCTGTTAATAATCGCCTGGGGACGCGACGGGAGCCACTTGGAACTACTGTCAGGCACCAGAACTTCAGACTGTCAAAGGTTCAGACGGGAGTAAGGTAAGGTACAGTACCGTATAAAGTACCTTTGATTGGTCGCACATGTTGAATTCCCATCGCTCAAGCGCGTGTGCCCATCCCAATGTTCTACAGTGTCTATCTCTAACGCCATTTTGCCCCATGATTCGTACCAATGCAGGGCCGCAAACCTGTCTACCAACTGAATACTCCTCTCTGCCTGTCAAACCCACCGCGCAACTGACTCTCAGGTTTAATAAGTTTACCCTGAAGGACTGTGAACTTCACGACGCCCTCGCAATCCTGGGGCTTTATTCTGGCTAACCACATACATTGTGCAGCACCTTCTTCTGCATGCTCGTTGGGTACTACCTTGGATGGCATGGGAGCAACTTCGCCGTCCAGTTTCGCTCTCTCTAAGTGGTCCATACCAAAAGCGTCGGCTTTTCTGTATATCATAACGTTCGCTGAATATTTATGCCCTCCAACATGCGAAATAAAATAGATACCGACCCCACCAGGCCTCTCATCGTCCAAGTCCCGGTACAGACCTAACGGCTGCAGATGCCGTGCGAATTCTTTTCGGAGGAGGGGTGCTGACTGTCCGCAGCGGGCGTCTCGGGTCTTTTGCGAGCATAGGAGAATGAGGGCTCGGTGAGGGCAAGGTCTCGAGGTGACCTGTTCGGCTGAAGGGAGAGGGTCGGGCAACGAAGCAGGCAGAGAAAAGGGGCCAAGAGGAGTTTTGTTCGTCGGTGCTTCATTGATAAACGTCTTAATCAAGGATGGGACCGACTTGGGTGTTACATTTTCGAGTATGACGAAGGCTGGAAGGAGAAGGACAGTCGTTGGCTCTTCGTAGCTTGTGGAATGCGAGGGAGTAGGTATGTTTGAAGCAGACAGCATGAGTTTCTGTGGAAGTAATGAGCAGCTAATCACTCAGATTTTCCTTTCTCAACTCACTCCATTGCTGGGTTTTACACCACTCTTGTCAATAGCCTCCATCACACTGCCCTTCTCATCTGCGACATCCCGCACCCAATCTGTCTTCCCAGTCGCAACCAAAACATGCGTTGACCAGCCCTTGACATGCCCGTACAGCTTGTCGCTCTCATCTATCTTAAACCCGCGAGGATACTGAACATGACACGACGCGCAATCATGGGCACAATCCTCTCCATCAATGGCAGGGTCTACTTTCAGAAATAAATTGTCGCGTGAGGAGCCATCTGCCGGAGTCCCAGGAAGAGGAGTTGAAGCGCCCGAGACGGTCTGCTTTGCGGTGCTGAGGAAAGACTTGAAAGCTGAAGCCATTGTCTTCTTGGGACTTTGGTCTGGTACCCTGGGATCCTGAGGGCGGGGGAGGCACCTTTTTGTTGCTCACCATGACGAGATGTGGGGCCCACGGATACGGAGTACAGGCACGGATGCGTAATCAGATCCTTTGAAGGATTATCTGATTGCAGGGCTCGGAGCGAAGCGAACTCCGAAGGGCCGTGAATTTCCAATTTTAGTAAACAGGTAATGTAGGTAGGTACCTTGGGTAAGGTAGGTAGTTTTGATATCACCAGTATTCCTGGTGTTCGGCGATTCTCGGATTTTCTCTTCCAAGGTTCTAGAATACAAGGCATATTAATCTATTAACTACCTACCTATGTAGAATAGTCATTGAAAAAAGGACTTATATGAAGTTACCTAAACAATTCAAACTCAATACTAGATCTTAGACTTATGTTTGTGCAGGCTTATGCTATACTGTAACCGCCTTTAGAGTCCTAATTACATGTCCTCTTTAAGCCTGGGCATCTATCTATAACATCTTTCATTTCCCCGTTCCTTGTTTAAGAACTGTTAAAGTTTGCGTGAAATCATGACCGATCTGTGGATCGATAATAAGGGCTCTTGCGTTGAGAAATTCAAACAGTCAGGTTCGACTGTCCCTGTCGAATACACCTCTGGCAATGGTTCTAATAGTTCGTTCAGCGGCTACTAGGTTACAATCAAGAGTAAGTCTATCTTCTAGTATACGACAGCTACAAGGTGGAGTATCTACTCCTGTGAGACAGGCTATGTGCAAAGTATGTTTATCTCCTGTGTAGATGAATTTAATGTAACTTGTAGCTACCCTAAAGCCCTTTACAGAACTTACTTATTATAAATCCTACGTACTTTTCTGCTACTTCCTACGCTTTGAAAACTAGTGGAAGCATAGATCACGAGAACCTAGACTGGAAATTTTATCGCGTTAGGATATCTGAATGTCTTAGTGACAACTCCGGGAGAGGCTGTATATATAGACCGTCCCCCCCTAGAAGGGGTACATAATTAAAGGATTTCATCCTTTAAAGGATAGAAAGAATAAAGGAATGAATAGATAGGAAGGGTTTTATATCAAAGATAAAGTAAAAATAAA
Organism: Pezicula carpinea; assembly: GCA_026119845.1. Lineage (NCBI taxonomy): Eukaryota > Fungi > Ascomycota > Leotiomycetes > Helotiales > Dermateaceae > Pezicula > Pezicula carpinea. The sequence continues at coordinate 429,582 of JALRMK010000003.1, read as the reverse complement.
GATATAAGTCTAATGCTATAAAGCGAGTGACCTTAGTTTAACAATTACTTCGCTGCTGAGACTCTAGTACGGAAGTATACCGTAAGAACTGAAAACAGTACTACAGATATTAATCACACCTTAGTTAGATTTTGTTAAGATCTATAGTACTAAATCCGAGTCCCTAAACGTAGCCTCGAAGGCTGAACATTATATCTATAACTGTATCATCTTAATAAATTCGTTTTCTGCTAGCACGGCTGTAGAAAGCTTGGCCCTGAAACGATAGGCCTATATGAGCCCGCTAGCCCTTCTGCGACTCGATAATACAGTATATAAGTATTATACCATATTCTATCTCAGCGTTATTATTCTTTGGTCGGTTAGTCTTAGAGAGCTAATGAATGGTAGAACCTAAAGCTATAAGGCTAAAGCAAGTGATTTTTCAATGCCGATAGTTTAGATCTACATTTTCTTGTAAAGTCTTTACTCGAAGTTATATTGACACAAGCAGTATAGTATAGTTTAGTAAGTGTTAGTCTTCGCCTATTTGAATAATTCCAGATCCGTGCAATCAAACGGAGCCTAAAAAAGGAATGGCACTGACTTCACCATGTGGGATGGTATATGGGGAATGTAATGAGACTGTCAGGTAAACCATTTTCCATCAACAAGGAAGAGTAAGGCGTATCCATGTCAATGCTTAAAGGAGTACGGTCGTTCTACCGTCATGGTTTCAGCGGTCGAGCTGACCGGCGTCACCGTGACAAACAGGTACGATGACGCCGGTCAGCTTACGTACTGAATACACTTGCGTTGTTGATTCATCTGATGCTAATGATACGACGATGCGTCTTCGTGAGTCACAGATATGAGTTCTTCCCAAGGTTGAAATTTCATAGCGTAATGAAAAGGTGCTGAATATCACGTGCTACTTCGCTTACGGGTACCGAAGTAGCCTGATTTTTCGAGTATAAATTCTCCTCTCGTAGCTAGATTTTTAAAGAATAACAACATCGATTCTTTCTCTCATATCCCATTCGTGGATTCTCATTTCTCGTAAGTATCCTCGTATTGTTCGTGCTGTGCCATTCATTTGGCTGCTTGGTAATCTTGGTTAGTACCTTACCAGGAAGATGTTGTGATTTTGACGTTTGTTTATGTTTAGAATCCGAGGCGACAATTTGACGAGAAAACCAGTTCATCCTATATATCCAATATGGAGAATTGCTATTGTGTGGTGAAGTAAAGGGAGCTTTAGTGTCAAACTTTTGCAATCCTTCCATAGCTTCTACGCTTTTAGGAAGATTCAACCTCTGTTGTATAAGTAAGTGGTCAAGTTCTCCCTGACTTCATCAATTCAAAAAAGGCATTCTCCGCTATCCAACAAAGAAGACACCAAGAGATACAGACTACAAGATGATGATCTTTCTCTACTTTTTTGGAACTTTCCTCGTCATTTGTGGAAGTCTGTTGTGGAGAAGGCGTTCCAGGCCTGTTGAGGTTGACGAGACCGGAAACCTCTCCAAGATACGGGACTTGAAAACTCTCAAAAGTCAACACGAAACCGCTTCGATTCTATCTGAGTTGATCGATAAAGATGGCGCAGGAGCTTGGCCACCAAAAGCGAATCACGACTCATGGCCTATGGCCCTCCGCCCTTATAAGGATATCTACCTGGAGCTTATCCCACTCTTGTCTGCGGCCGAGCCTTCGCTCGATGACAATGTCAATACTGAACGACGCAATGAATACCGTTCGCTCATGCGAAAATTGTTCATCGAGCGAGTCAACATTGCTGAAGTCGAAGAAATCATGGCTGCAGTAGAATCTGGAAACTGGGATGTCCTTCCTCGAGATGCTTACAACGGCTTTTATTGTTGCGTTGCTGTGTGTCGCCACGCTTACAGGTATTGTTTACAAAAGTTTTAGAGTTAACGCAGCCTAACCTTTTCTCAGATGGGCAACGATTCCCGTTGTTAAGGTCGCTCAACTCGAGCAGATTGTCGACTTTCCACCCGAACTTGATGCACCATGGCCTTACCTTCAACAAAACTTCGGCGTGACTGCTGACAGCGGAAATAACACAGCAAATGTCCTGCTCAACTTCAACCAGAAAGGCGAAAGAGTTTACAAGATCAACGTGGGAATGTCTGATGTGATCAAGTCTTCAGAGGAGGTCTTCTTCCGTATGTTCTATAGTTTGGAACTCTCAGTATGTATAGATATACTTGAACCCTTTTCACAGTCTCTAATAAAATTTCCAAGGCTTTCCCTATCTACTACGAAATGGTTCGTGCGATCATCTGCTTCGAGGAGAACGACAAGGTAACGTGTGTGGAGCACCTGGAGAAAATCACAGTCAGACTCCGCGATCTCCTCCTTGTCTTCTATGATAACCTTAACGAGTCTAAAATCTCGCATTCCGTGTGGTTGAGCTATGTCCAGGGTTTTCAAGGTTGGGGTGTTGGAAGAATGGTTGATGGCGAGTTCATCAAGTACGATGGGCTTTCTGGCAACCACGTCTTGATCTTCCAAGCACTGGACGCTTTCTTGGGCATGGACCGTTACCTCACCGACGAGAACATGATCAGGTATATTCCGGTCAACCAGCGGGAGCTATGTCTTGCGTTGAAGAAACACTCTTTCCGCAATATGTCTAAGGAACAAAGCAACATGAAAATTGACGAGGAGTTTAAAAAGATCGTGCAAAGGTTAAAGGTGCGTTCATTTCCCCACAACTTTGTAAACATCTTCTAATTCAATGTAGGTGTTCAGAACTGCTCATCGAGCTCGCGTGATGTCATATCTAGAACAACCAGCTCCAGAACGCTTAGTTATGACAGCTGGAAAATCAATCCTGGAGAGTGCTACTACGAAGGACACGAAAGATGCATTGAAAGTTTTAGATGAGATGCTGGAACAGAGGTTAAAAGAGACGGTCTGAAGAAATATCAGACATGGGGATAAATAATGTCCAGATGTTGCCCGTGACTTTATATAAATAGATCGCTTAGAATAGAATGGCAAGAACGGAGAAATGATAGATTTTGCTTTTAAAACGTCTGCGGAATCACCAGTAAATACTATATCTATATAAGTTACTTTTAATCCACCAAGCAAGAACTTCAACCAAGGCACAAAGAAGCCAATATTGTGAAGTGATTCCGATCTTATTCGTCGCCAAGTGAAATCTAACTGAACTCACCCTGTTTTCGCTAAAATAAAAGGGGTACCACGCTAAGCTGAACCGGGCAGTGCTCTAAGCTAGATAAGCTGATAACCAAGCGAGCTCCGAAACTCAAGAGCAATTCTTCTGTTGAGTATGCTTTCGTGCATCGCCACATGTTGTGCGCAACGACGGAAATACGTTCGGACATCTTTTACTTACTTTGTGCGCCCTACCGAAAGACCGAACTCCGTACTTCGTGCATCGTGCATCGTTTCGGAGGCGTCGGTTGTGTGGCTGTAGTACGTATAGCTTCAATGGATGTTTACCAACCTCACTTCACCGAATAGCCCGAGGACCGAGGGCCTTACCCTCATATCCGAGCTGTCATCCGACCTTGAGTTTCCGAGATGCCATCCAAGATTCTATTCTTCACAGGCGCTCCTCAGTCCAGTTCACTCCTGTGGGATGAGGCCGGTCTTCTCGATGAATTCAGCGAGCCCGTGTTGCAGTTTGCGGGACTTTCTCAAGATACAAACTCGGCCATAGAAGCGACAGCCTCGTCGCATCCCGCATGGAGATCCATCCCATTAGAGCAGCAGCATTTGACGACTGGTTTCTCCCAAGATCATGGTTGGCAACCAGAATATCACGGGACTTCCTTCTTCACGACTTCCGATATCACATCGTTTATTGAAGAGGACACACAGATACAGACAGGAAGGAGTTTTGGCGCGAGCACCCAGTCGGCCGAGGACGTTCTCTCCCAATTCTACGAGGAATCGTATGCCATTCACAAAGAGATCCCATCGTCACAAATCCCGGCCAACTCTGGGCAGCAATCAGCCTCGTACTTTAGCGATGGTACCTCCTTCGAGACAACAGAGTTCTACGACTCGCAGTCCCAATCCGCTTTACATTCATTCCCTCGACCGAAGGACGCACCAGTGATTCCCGCTGTAGGAAGACTGCACAGCCTCGAGGAAATCCCAAATGCAGCATACCTCCACTCAATCCAACCTCAAACCATGACAGTCAATCTCATTGTCGGCATTATCTCACTTCCAGCACCGAGAGCTATCAAAACCCGCCATGGAGGAGCAGTTGAGCTTGTCGAAGTTCTTGTCGGCGACGAAACCAAATCCGGGTTTGCAATTAATTTTTGGCTGTCCCCAGTCCGAGCCGTTGAAGGTAGCCTAAAAAAGATCTTAGAGGGCTTGCGCCCTCAAGATGTGATCCTCATGCGCAATGTGGCGCTTAGTAGCTTTCGCGGAAGGGTGTATGGGCAGAGTTTGAGGAAGGACTTGACGAAAGTTCATTTGATGTACAGGAACCGACTTGATAGGACTGACCTTGGAGGATGCTATACTTCTGCTGTTATGGGTACAGGAGATGCAGGAGATAAGCAGCTTGAGAAGTCAAGGAGGGTGAAAGAATGGGTCATGAGATTTGTTGGCGTTGCCGAAGGGCCTCGGAAGGCGAAGAGAAAGGCATTGGACACGACGGAGGTACTGCCGCCGGATACTCAATGATGTAGCAGGCGATCGCTGGAGTCAACTTCACGGGCAGCGATGTCCCATCGAATAAATGACTTTCTCAGGCACGGAAGGGCATGTAGCATTGCCCACTTTGGTCCAAGACTTCATTGCACTGTACCACGCTCGAAATCGCACAACTGCCAGCCAGTAGAGCTGAGTCACCGATTAGTGGCAATACTTGGAAATCTAATTATTAGCTATCAACCGGGAATCGAGTAAAGAATTTCAGTTTCTAGTTCAAATGGTTCGAAAACCTTCCATTAGACTACAACTTGGGGCCCAAAAAAAGGCTGCTCCCTGCATACAAAGCAGCGTTAAATCCGAATGTGGCCTCATTTCTCACCCTGGCAGCCATGGCAATAAACAATCTCCTGTCCTATGGAACCGAGAACAGTACCCGCATTGAGTACCTTCAGGACATGGCTCGAGCAGGTTTGTAGTTCCCCTATCCAATGGATGCATAGTTTCTGGCTCTCCACATCGCCTAAGCCACGTCAGTGCCCCCTGGATTTCCTCTCTTTTCTGCTGGACCTTTCTTTCTAGAGTGACTCTATCGTTGAAATAAGCCTGAGCCTCTATGACTGGATGATCACCATCGGCAAGTGCAGGGCCTCGTTCCTCGAGCATCGTCTTCCATATTGCATAAATGCTGTCAGGTTGATCACGATATCTTTTGACAGTCAATGTCAGCTTCAGACAAGACGTTATACCACGGGCATCATTTTCGAGGCGCTCGTTGTAGGTTTGTATTGTAACCTCCTGGATATTCTCCCCAGGCCACCATTTAAACAGATCGAGACTCGCAGCCTCGCACCTAGCAGCCTCAACTTCCAATCTAGATCCGGACGTAAAGACTGGCGATATGAAGTCCGGATGGTCTTTGTGTTTCCTCTCGATGCGCAACTCCCTAGTGAATACCGAGACAGTCTGAAAAATTGTCTGGAAATTGCTCTGCCGGATTATCAAGTCGAAACCGCGCTGCACAAATGTGTAGTAGTCGCCCTCGAGGACGCAGATATCTAGGTACGTTGCTCGCCAGAGTGGCGATCTCCAACTTGGCAGTTGTCGAAGTCGCTGTTGTTCCGAAGCGAGATATCTTTCCCGGTTACTCATTGTCGCTAAATTGGCCTCATCTCTATCAAGTGGCGAATCCGGTCGTGGTGGGCCGATGACTTCCCTTACATATTGCGTCTCGCTGTCAAAGCTGTGGTGTAGCTCTACCATTCTACCTCTGCACAATGGACACTTCCGTGCTTTTGTGCCCGAGGTTCTGAGCCATTTCTTGATGCACTCCAGGTCAAATTCGTGGCCGCAGGTTATTACTCTGGCGCGATCTTTGATCTCATCTTTGCATATTGCACAACTTGTGTCTGTTGTTTGCTCGTGGGGTGCTGGTGTTTCTGTTGTTGGGATAACCATTGCGACTTTGTGAAAAGCTCTTACTGTCAAATTGAAGTGTTGATAGAAGGTTTAATTAGATGGCAACCTTGGGCTAAAGGAGTGCTCCTTCTTATAGTGCAGTTCTGATCCTGAATGGCTTGTATCAAGTTTGTGATTGTAAGCTTTGCATATTCTGAATCAAGTGAAGACGCAGAGGAAAGCAACTCAACAGTGCTAAGTCGTATGATCTTTCTTATTACAATGATGATTTTCTTCATTCACACTGAACTAAAGGCTCTGTTACCAGTCACAAGGGTGATTTTGTTTAGCTGAGTATCTATTCAAATGTTGGCCATGAATCATTGACTGAATTTAAGTAAGATGAAGGAGGTAAAACCCAGGGCCATAATCAACACAAAATTCACCTAGATACTCATAGTTCCACGCCACTTTTTATAATAGTATAATGGAGAATAATATAATCATCAATCTGAAGACCTTGCGTAGAAGGTAAGTTCCAGCCAGTAAACAATACCCAGTTGAGAACTCCAGATCACAAAGTCTTTCATTACTACCCATCTGTCACAGAAACAAGGACAAAGTAATGACTGTAGCCGAATTCCAGCATCCAATTGTGCCAATAATTCACTGATTGTTCTCTTCGAATCATCTCCATGCAGAATTCCTTGTCCGAAAATTGTGAAGTCGCTGCTGCATTGTCCTTTGCATAGTCACCACTAGAGACCTTCTCAATTTCCAGCCTGATGTCCATGATTTCTTATATGAGTACGCTGATATTCGAAACTACAGGGCCCATTGCTTCAACCACGCCATCAAACTCGTCATCCCGTTCCTGCGCACCCGACGTTGAATCCGTCCGCGGTTGCACCTCCGACATATCACCCTCCTCCATCTGTACCCAATCCCTCGGCGACGCTTGGCGCTTGTATTTCTCTACGGAGAAATCCTCCCGCGAATTCGGGCCTCAGGACGCCACAAAGAAGGCCGTGATATTAATATTTTGACTCGGGCAACACCTTGCTCAGTAGTGTAGTAGATTTCTTTCAGGGAACCGCGGTAGGAGGGACATTCGTATTTTGTCTGAGCCCATGCTGTGAGGCAGTCTAGGTCGAAGTGTGCGTGCCCGCATTGTGTTACCTTGGCGCGATGTGTGATGGGTTCTTTGCATGTTGCGCAGCTTTCCTTTTCGGGGACGAATATTGGTGCTGTTTTGGCTCGAGTGATGTGTTATGAGTTTGGTACAGTAGTATAATCTTGGTGGAAGACATAGGTATGTATGCTTGGAAGATTCTGCTTTTGATTTAAGTTAGGTAGAAAGGCTGAACACCTCTATTATCTTGCCTAGACTCTTGGCATTGAAATAAATCTCAAGCTTAAGATAATTCTATTTGGGGTTTAGACTAAAATATCGGTGTTCCAGCAATCACACGTTTTCTGCTTTTAACTGTCTTACTACCTACCTAATGTAAACACCTATAAAATAGGTAGCTATATTCCTACCTAGACGTTATAAAGGATAAATTACTAGGTATTTCCTAGTATTTAGGGACTATGCAAATTAGAGGGGCTGTGTTATAGACTACTATGTATAAAACCTGCTATCTTGCTTGTAATGATAGTGTGGTTTGCATGTTCAATACCCGTCATATTTGAAAACTGTCGGTGGTTTTCTAATTAGCTCGCGTAAAAATTACGCGACGGGAATACTTGGTGTGGCCTTTTATTAAATTGATTTAGTGATATCAGCTATCACCTTCTTTTCTTCCTCATCCGTCAAGCTCACTTCCTCTATTACCGCCGCGAACACAGCGAGCTTGTCTAAAAATCAAAACAGAGACCAAGATTCGTGACGTGTTGTCAGTTTTCATCATACTGTTGCAGCTCCAACGAGCGATATAACCACAAGGCGCCAGTACAATACAATAAGACAAAGCCCAGCGCCAGAAAATCATCATGGCAGGTCCACTCAAGAAGTTCGAGTGCTTTCCCGATCTACCCAAGGAGTTGTAAGTACTATAGCCACAAGTCAACATAGGCCCCACTGACGAAGCACCAGGCGCGTCAAGATCTGGAAGCTCGCCGCTACTCCCCGCCTCATCGTCCTCGTCCATCGAAATGGAAAAATGCTACCAGCACGCGTAACACGCCGCCAACAAGTCATACCACTACTTATGGCTTGCGTCGAGGCGCGCGAGGAACTCCTACCGGAATATCCCGAATGTTTTCATGGTGAGTTTCTCGAAGGGATGACATATTCCTACTCCCAAAACATGCCTCTGAACTCCCAATCTACACCCCTGGTACTTTCTATAACAAGTAAACTAACTCCGAGTTTCTTACTTTGAAGATTTTACCCGAACAGATCCAGCACCCATTCGCTTTAACTTTGCCGTCGACATGGTATATCTTCACTTCAAATGCGAAACACCTAGCTCCTGGCCCATTGAAGATATCCCGAGGGGCATGCCTGCACTCTTCTCGGAATTGGATAGAAACAGCATTCAGAACGTTGCCGTCTCTTCGTATTTTGAATTTATTCATGCGTACGGTCCTCTTAGCACTTTCAAATCATTACGTCATACGGTCTCCGCTGCGATTCAGTCTGCTTCTACGCAATGGCTTGACGGGGGCCCACGCTTGTACGATATGAGCCTTGAGGAGTTTCTTCCTGGAGAATTGGTCGCGAAGGATATGCAGACCTCGTTGCGCAACTTTCTTTGCATTTTAAGGTCCAAATCGCATTGGCCATTCTGCACAATAGCTAACGAGCCAGGCCCTATTCCAGAAAACTACCAAGGAGAGCCGCCGCACCTTATGGACAAAAAGCTCATTGTAGACGGAGTGTGGCCAGGTGAAGATATCGATCGGTGGTTGCTGTAGTCTGGGTTTGGAGGAGAGATATTGGGGAAAATCTGCGTCGTAACGTGGTTTCTTGAGCATGCAGTCTTGATATGGAGTTCCAGTAGACGAGGTAAGCCCTGAACTGTGCTTATTCGTAACAAGGAAAGACTCATTGAACTCACTAGAACTTTGGGCGACTCGATTTATCTCGGTAACCGTAAGCACCTAGTCTACTATGCTTAAGGGTACAGACGGGTTATGATGAAACTGATGAAGGCAAAAACAAGCATGAGGCACCACCAACCGTCGTATTTAGACAGTTAAACGACAACAATACAATGATTTTGTTTTTAATTGCCAATAAGTGACAAAGTGGAATGAAATTTGTTTGAGTTACTTAAGCTAATTTGTTAATTGAGAACTGTAGAATGCGTGCATGGTGACTGTGAATGCTTCAACTTTGGATGTATGTAAGCTATAACAACATAAAACCGCAGGTAAGAGCGACTCATCCTCTTTTTGTAAGAGCCAAAATGATTCAATACCATCGGTTTGCTCGCTTAATCAAAGGCAAGAAGGAGCTTGCAGTCATTCACAAAGATTGTGCATTTCTGATTATTCAGTCAACTTCTCTTTACTCAAGTATATATTCTACCTCTTACTATCTCTTCTCAACTTTTCAACACTTAACAACTTTAAGAAATCTCAAACAGCCTCAGTTCTCATCTTTCTCACAATGCCTGCGCAAAACCATGGCCATAAACGATTTTCACTGGCCTTTTTAGGTTCATGTCTTAAAAGAACTATCTCAACAACCCGTGTGTTTCTCTCCGACGGAAAAGAGATCTAGAACCTTGGTGTTGAGGACTGCGCGGATTATGGTCTCTGTGCTACACGACTGATAACAAGAGAGGCGGGGCACAAATCACAAATCATAAAGCTACTTCGCACACCTCTAACTCGTCATGAGCAGGTAAAAGCTACTATACCGACTCTCCAAACACTATCCACAGAAGACACTCCAGAATGTACAATCTACGGCGAAGAATTTAGCACCATCAGCTTTTTCAAACCTTACAATCACCCCTTCGATCTACACTGCATCAAACATTGGTTCGACACTCTCAACCGCAATCCCCATTCGAACATCTTAAGCTGTCCACTCTGTCGACAGGCCGTCGATGAGATATGGTATGACCCTAACGACTATGGCACATTCAAATCTCAGAGTCTCAAAAATATACGGAAGAAGTAGGAGGAAGATGTAGGGAAACTAGGTGGGAGAAGATTGAGAGGTGGGCTTTTAGTGGGCCGTTGTGGTGAACAGCTGCTTCTTTGAAGAGGTAGGGCGATGTGTGGTGTAAGAATATGTAATGTTACTTTAAGGAGCCGTCGTATCTCTAGTGGAGTTCTTGTATATCCTGGAAATTATCATATAGAATCTAAAGTCTATTGAACAAATCTTGTTAGAAGAAAACATCGAAAGTAGACTCTACAAAGCTCGTGTATCCTGTTATACAGCTCAGAGGTAGAGCAACAACGCATGTATAGTTGTGTAGTCTGTGTAGAACTATGGAAGACTTCTAAATAGCCTCATTTAAGTACTCAAGGTCACGTGATTATTTTTCAGCACGCTAGATTTCAACCATTGAACATATTTTTATCAGCAACATATCTTAGCTTGCGTTATTTTTCTCAACCTCATACTCAGTCACTCGCGTATTCTCTACGATGGCTACTAAGTAATCGTTAATTTCCCTTGCGACATCGCTTCCGCCCTCCTTTTTCGCTAAGCGACCGAAATAGGGGAGCGAGTTCAATCACATGATATCCTACGCGGTTCTTGCATTTCAAGCGGACCTATCTATTATCTCCCAACTTTCCTCTTTAAATAAACTTCAACAACATCTCAAGTCACAGCCCTTCATCGCCGCCACAATCATGGAATTCATAGAGAAGGCTATGAGCGTGGCGGGTTTAGGACAAGAGGACGAACAACTTCAGACTGTCTACCCATTGAGATGTAAGCGTAAGAGTAAACTCTATTACTAAGACGTCTTCGCCTTCACAGACTGTTGTAGAGTAGTTACTCGCTCTAATTCTAAGTAATATATCCTGTTGTTAGTTAGTATTTATATAAGAGGCCAAGCTATAGATTACTTTTTAATCAGTCCTCTTGTTACTAAAGACCCTGCTAAGTCTTACACTCGAATAGGATGTCATCCACTAGCAACACAGCGTCGAGAACTATAACCGCGTATACGTACTTCTACTATTAGTCAAACACCAGGATACAAAGAAGGAGAAGGAGACTAGTGAGAGCAGCCGCTAAACTAATTTTCCCTGCGTAGAGCCCGTCTATCTCGTCGACAGCGACTTTACTACCGTTACAGATACCACCAAGAATGCACTAGTCGAGGCTCGCTTAGAACCATTGGATCGCCTGTTCCAGTCAATAGAGGACGATCTAGGCCTGCGGACGCGGCAGGACTCCGGCCTCGAAGTGTCGATGTCCGAGGAGGAGTATCACCGGAGAAGCATTTGTATCACCACCAGGTGACGTGTAGCTCCGCCTTCTATTCCACAATTTTTGTTGTCACAATGCCCTTTGTTGCTCAGTACTAAGAAAGAAATCTTTTAAAACTAAGGTGCGTATACAGGTTAGAAGAGATAAGCAAGTCAGGAAGTGGGACCCCTTACTGCTCAACGGTCCTGTAAAGTTGTCTATCTGCCTCGAAGTCCATGGCAAACCACTGTGAAAGATAACCGTTCGCTCCACGTGGGCTATGGAAGTAAACGGCGTCCTTGACCCAATCTGGCTGAGGGACAGGCTTCTTGGGAGAAGTAGTTGTAGAAGGAGCCTCCGTCCAGGTGGGTGGCCGGGCGATTACAGCTGACGGGGCAGACTCCTTGGCGGGCGGCGATTTGAGAGGTGTATCGACTGCAGACCCTAACCCTAAATCACACTGATGTACTCTCAAGACTTTGAGCGAATGTCACTAGCACCATCGACAAAGTGCTTAACCGTCCCCTTCCTATCGACATGTTCCGAATCCAGACAAGCACTTCTAAAAGATTACCTAAAATGCTTCGAACCCCGCCGAGGCTCCTCAAAGTCAAAGTATCCTTCCAGTTCAACAACTACGCTGTAGACATGGTCTACATCCACCTCTCTCTGACTTCAATTCACAAGTATCAACTCCGCAAGCCGGCACCGGACCAATCGTTATTTGTTGCCCTCCTCTCGGAAACGGATCTGAAGTATATTCAGAACATCGTGCTTGAGCTTCATCTAGGGTACCAGCCGTGGCAAATTAGATTATAAGGCTTTTAGCTCTCTACGCCATGTTACATTGGTTTACTGCCCTTACACAACTCCCGCCGGTTTACCTCATAAGTTGCATAATCCAAAGAAGTACAATATGATGCTTGTTGATGCTCACACTGAAGATTATGTTTCTTTTCTCGACGGCGCTTTGTCAGCAGCGTGCTCGAAGCAACATGATTGTATCGGGAAGCTTAAGTCACAACATCCGGAATGGAGTGCACCAGACGTGAAGGGAAAGCTGCTGCATCGAATCGATGGGCTTAGGCTTGCTCGTTCGGATTTCAAGTGAGCGGGTATCTGAGGATATGGTCCGGATGTTGAATGGAAATGGCTCTTCTTCGAGACATGGTCATTTCGAATGGTCAACGAATGCTAGGAAAGACTGCTGGGTTTTACAATGCAATGCGATGATATTCTACTCAACTGCAGTGAAGTGTTCATCTTTTCCGTCGTGTTTATGTTCGACCTCAGCCATGATACATCCAAAGGAATTGCGCTAAACCTCAGCTTCAACACCAAACTTACTATTCACTCTCTCCAACAAGTCACCAAGCGAGCTTGTTCACACCACATTTCGCCATCAAACATTCTCCGGCCCTCCAACAAGAAAAAAACATAACTATACCATAATTAGCACTGATAATAACAAGGACTCATATTTTCTTTCAAACACAGGAAGGGAAGATAACAGGGGTCGGGGGCCTCGGAAACAGAGGGATTCTACAAGTTGTGGTGTTGAAACTCCTTTGCCTGCTTTGTCTTGTGGGGCTGAGAGTGTGTGCAGTTACGTACGCAAGGGAGTAATTCAAATTTCAGTCCTTGCACTACACAAAGGGGTCACCAAATCAACCTCACATAAAACTCCGGAGATTTTAAGCACATCTGGATCTCCACTCTATCTCTTAGATCATACATATATACATCTATACTTGATCTATCTATTGATCTATTTATCTACAACAAATCACCATATAAGAATATATACACAAGAATATCAACATCAACATTCCCTCACCCCCACCAGCATCTCTCCCACTCATTCACTCTACAAGTATGTAGTCATGACATCCTTATAGTAAGTATAAGCAACACCACTCGGGGGCTCAAAAGAGTAAATGTAGTCAGCCCACCAAGGTCCAGCACCCCACCACATAGCACCCATCCAGACATCCGAATTCGCCGCCAGAGTATCAAGCATGCCAGTAACAGCAGATTGACAAACACTGTTGGCACCACCAGCAAACTCGCCGATGATACCCTTCTTACCGTTGGCAATGAGCCAGGCAGTAGCAGCAGCGACACGTTCGGCGCCGATGGTGGATGATACGCAGGTGTCAGAGGTGCCGGATCCGTCTGAGTCGAGGTACTGATGCATTTCGTAGATGATCTTATCGGCGCTATCGGTGAGGTTGCCCATTGCGTCGGAGTTACCGGAAGAAACCCAGGTCCAGGCGCCCGTGTAGGAGGTCCCCTCGACGAAAATGTATTGAGTTGTGGCGCCCGCGGCTCTAACACCATCAATGCAAGCTTGATTAAGCTCGGCCACGATAGTGTTCGAGGGCTCGTCGTGGAACTCGTTGTTGCAATCGAAGATGACATTATCATTTGTCTTGAACTCGGTTGCGACGTTTGTCCAGAATGTTTGGAAGTCTGATGTTGAGGTGAATATGGAGCCGTCGTAGCGGCCGAAGTTGTGGGGGTCAATGACTGCGTGAGCACCAGCTGTTGTAACGTAGTCAACAACGGTAGTGAGGGCAGCAAGGTATGTGGCATCCAAAGTTGCGGTCATGGTGCCTTGGGCGAGACGCTCCATGAGGAACGGGATTCTGAAGATGTTCATGCCTCCATCGATGAGAGATTGGATGGCTGTGGTGTTTGGCCAGGTGTAGTCTGTGCCTAGGACACCAGGAATGTTGGTGCTCCCAAATTCAGCTCCGGATTCGTTGGCACCAATCCATTGGAGGGTACCATTTGAGGAGCTAGTGCTCTGGGCACTGACCGAGCTGGAGGTGGCAGCAACAGCGGCAACTGATGTGGCTACACTGGTTGTAGAAGCAGACGTCGATGCTTCGACTGGCACGACAGTTGCGGTAGATACGGGGATGGAAGAGGACGTCTCAGCGGGGGAGACATCACTCGCACTTGAAGCTGGCGCAGAAGACACTACTGCCAATGAGGTTGAGGAAGAGGTGGCAATGCTAACAATGCTTGAAACTTGTGCAGTGGATTTTAGGGCAACAGGAGTCGAAGCAGACGTGGTAGCTACCTCAAGCGGCGCCGAGGAAGAAGACGGTACCGGATCAGCTTCGCATTCATCGAATTGGGTATCGAATTGAGCCACCGGGGCTGCGAATACTGAGGCCGTGAAGCCAGCGGCCAGAAGGGAGGTTGAGAAGCGCATGGCTGTGTAACGAACGAAAGGTCAAAGAACGAATGAGCGACTGGAAGTGAGCCTTGGAGAAGAAAGCTTTGGAGAAGAGCCATCGTGAGGTTCTTAAGGAAATGGAAAGGCAGCACGTCACCGGAAGTTCTCGAATCCACCCCAAATTGTGGTACAATCAAGCTCATACGATCTTATTGTCTTTATTAAGGATCACGGCATCCTGTACTAGCTTGTGGAGAGACAAGTCTTTCGTCCCCTTCATCTGGCACTGTATCAAGGATATGATCTGATCAAGATCAGCTAGACGAACCAAACATGATGCGCATGATGAGCTTTGAATCGACGGAACTGGCCCTGATTGCGGGATAAACTATGTGCCCCGGTCAAAAAGAATTTAACAAATGAAATTGCTCAAATTCTGTGTTTGAAGAGCGGAAATGGCTGCGAAATATATTGCGGCGTTCGTAAGTGGTACTTTACTTGAAACGTCGCTGAACAAGAAAGGAATTTGGGTCTGGTCAACCTGTGGCTCTAGTGCCGTCACGTGCGCTCTGTCATGGGTAGACTATATGAATTAGTTTAGGGGTTTTGGTCCAACAAAATAAGAAGGCGTGTTGGTGCAGGTGTAAGAGTAGTTGCTCTATTTGTTAACCTCACGCCAATGACTGTAGCGACCACTTTCGTTACAGTCTTGTGGGCAAAAAGAGAAAACAAGATGGCAAAAAGTGGCAATTGACATCGGTGTTCCATCATAGTTTACTAAATGCAAGGTTTCATCAAATTAGCTCTTGCGGGAATCATCAGAATAATTGGCTTGCTTTTTTTTACTAATCACAGGAAGTGGAGTACGTTTACGTCCCCGGAGTGTTAATGTGGAATCACCCACGATACCCCTACACCCACCGATGTCGGCCTAATTATTGCTGAACTTTTCATGATTTTCGGTTTTATCACACCTCACTGCCCTGCTTTCGTGCTTTCCTTTTGTTTTACCTTTTCTAGGTACCCGTGTAAAGAAAGGAAGGAGGGAGGGAAGACAGTTTATAGTTACCTAGAAGGCTCGCTTAAGTTAGGGTAGAGGTAGCACATCACCTCACATCTGCCAGCAGTGTGGTTAAGTGCATGTTTTATGAATAGAGGGAAATGCCTGTACTAGGGTTAAGCTAAATTAGGTATAAGTTCTATATAGAAAAGCTGGCTAGTAAAACTAGACTCTCATTTACATTATTACTAGGTAGTGTTTAGGTAGGCATTCACCGTTTCGAGCTTTTTTTTTCCCTCCCACCAACCCTACCTAGGGAGGTTTAGTATACAGATATACGAGTAGTTAGTTCAGAGCCCCTATATAGGAGCGTTGGCAGCTAGCAGCCATTTTGGTGCATTATTCACAGTACAAATCTAGGTAGGAAGGAATGCCACCAGATGCTTATTGCTGCCGCTTGAAGTGCTGCATATACAAAGAGCTAGAGTGCCGAGATCGGCGACCATCACATGACTATCTACCATTGTCATTCAATGGAACAACTAGAACACAATAGAACAGCACGACAGCGTCGCCTACTCTAGCAGCTAGCACTACAATCAAGCGCATGCCTGTAAAGGATTGACAACGTAAAACCCAATCGAGAGCGCTGAGAAATGAAGCAATCAAGGGTTCAAAGGCTATTGAATAGTTGTAGGGGCTCTTGCTCCCCAGATCTGCAGCCTTAAGCTGGACTTTCAAGTCTTCAACCCAAGAATTGTTGGTGAAGCACATACGAAAGCTTTGAATTGTTAAGGTGAGATCACGGGCTCAACAAGTTGCCCTGGAGTTGATCATGAATTGATTGCTATTTTGTGTTTCTAATCTACTCGTATGGATTTCAAGATCATGACTTACTCAGCGACCCAAACCGCTGCCATTCCCATTCCTGTACCAATGCACATGCTAGTAACGCCGACCTTCTCGCCTCTCCTCCGTAGCTCATACAGTAATGTGCTGACCTGTCTCGCACCTGTGCAACCTAAAGGATGTCCAAAGGCAATAGCGCCTCCCTTGGGATTGATCTTGTTCTGATCAAGCCCAAGTTCGTTTGCGCACCACAAACATTGAGAAGCAAATGCTTCGTTGATCTCGAAGATATCAACATCCTCCTTGTTGATACCAGCCTTCTCGAAGACCTTGGGAATTGCTGCCCATGGCCCGACTCCCATGAGTAGAGGAGCCACACCAACCACAGAGGCGGCAACATATTTCCCTAAGATGGTTTGGCCAAGCTCCTCAGCCTTCGAGCGCTTCATAAGAAGAACGGCCGCAGCACCATCCGAAATCTGTGAGGCGTTTCCGGCGTGGATGGAGCCGTCCTTTGCGAAAGCAGGCTTGATCTTGCCGAGAGATTCGGCGGTGATTCCGGGACGTACACCATCGTCCTTTGATACAGTTATTTCCTTGACTTGTTCCGTCTTCGGGTCTTCCCATTTGACCGTCAGAGGAGCGATCTCTTCGTCAAAGAGACCAGCCTCTTGGGCCTTGAGCGCTTTCTGATATGATGATGCTGCGAAAGCGTCTTGTGCTACACGGGAAACTCCTCTGTCCTTTGCCATCTTCTCGCTGAGTAAGCCCATGGATACTTTACAGTTCTTCGATTCAGGGTGAGATTCGAGAAGTTCGGAAAATTCGGTAACAGCGCTAGGTCTACAGATAACGAACGTCAGTATATGAAAGTCACAGGAAAGCAGGGCATATCAACATACCCATATTGCAAACTCATGCTCTCAACACCAGCTCCCACGCCAATCTCAATCATACCGGACTGGATAGCATTGGCAATATCGACACAGGCCTGTAGACCAGACGAACATTGTCTGTTCAAACTCCTCACGGCAGCAGTCACAGGGAATCCGGCCACGAGAGCAGCAGCACGGAATTCAGTGGCACCACCACCTGGAGGAAGCACCGACCCAACAGCAATATCTTCCACAAGTGCAGGATCAATTTTCGAGCGTTCAATGAGCGATTTGAAAGCCCCAACGAGTAGGTCTGCTGCCGCGGTGTCCTTGAATCCACCCTTACCACCCTTTGTGAATGCGGTCCGGAGACATGCTGTTACCACAATCTAGCACAGTATCTATCAGCAACGAATCTAACTGAAGGAAAGGGAGTAAAGGCTTACGTCGTCGGGATTCTTCTCGAGGAGCTTCGCACGGGCAGAACCCTTGTCGCCTTCAGTTGGCGCAATGGTGCTATTGGAGCCGGCAAGGTGGCCAGAGACCTGTGTGAGACGTTTCTGTGCTGGTGTTGATGTCAGCCTTGTTTACATTCCTGAATGTTTCTGCAACACTCACCTGCAGACATGATTACGGTATATTGGGAGGTGGAACAGGAAATGTCGTCGTTTGTGGGTAGTCGTAGAGAGAGCAGAGGATTATGTAGAAGGAGGATTGGAAGAATAATCGCAATGTAAGAGGACATCACTCTCTGCTTTCATCGCAAGCCTCGGTATCTCCACCAGCCAATTACCCGACCGTATCCGTAACACTAGTGCGGACTTGGGAAAGCGTATCTGTACTTTCACATGCAACTCGGAAGAATCTGGGGACGGGAAAAGCCCAGCTGACGCTTTTTGTTGTCACGCGCCGGGGACAAGAATAGGAGGTAATCAGCTCAGAGGCATCTACTTGACCAATGCGACATGTGAGACTCTCACATCTTCCATTCACCGTCTCCTGAAGAGCATTTGCCGTTGAGTGAAGCAAGCTTGGTTGCATTTCCCTTGGCCCAGCTTTACGCAGCAAAGAAAAGGACCCTCGGCATCTCGCCGTCTTCGGCCTTTATCCACTAGGATTAGTAAGTAGCTGTGTTGATACACCACAGACCATAGCACCGCATAGTTAGTTGTTGACCAAGTTACTTCCACTCAACACCACAAGTTACACTTGTCTATTCCCTTGACAGGCTTGGTGATTTCGTACCTAGTCAAGGCCGAGTGGCTTAAGATTACTATCTAAATGTGCTATTGCCTTTGGCGTGGGACGTACGGAGTATAACACAAGCTATTGTATATTCAATTGACCCTTCTACTAAGCGCTAGTCACGGCAGTAAGAAGCCTGTGAACCTTCAGGTACCTACATACCTTAATTCATATGCCATGGTCTCTCTTGGTCTGTGACGCGCCGACGGACAGGGAGAGGGAGCGTCTTGCTCTTCATCGCCATCCTGTATCCTTGTGTTGTCTTCTTCCACCTCTTCTGATCCTGACTGGGCGGATATGTCTGTTGCTGCCCCCCTGGGTGGCGGAGACTCTGTCTTGGATACAGGAATAGACCTTGCCTGACGGCGGCGTAGAACCCTCTGCTGCAGGCTCGGGTGTTCAGCCCTAAGGCCTGCTGCGTATTCAGCAGCAGCAGTGAGGTCGGCGATCAAGTCTGGATTAGTGACATCGTATTCGCTGAGATAAGATACGTTTGACACCGGGTCGCTGGGCACATGGCGGACGTTAGGCTCGGGCAATGGATTCTGTGAGGCAACACTACGACTACGCTCATTGGGAAGTATCATTGCGCCTATCGAGGTCTAGACAAGATCATGGAGATATATATAGTGAATAGGTAGGTCCCTACCTCGAATTGCGGCGTCGATAATGTCCTTGGGCGTACAGTCTGCTAGGAGACATTGTTCAACAAGAGTGAGAATCTACTACCTTGTTAGTTATTCTATTAGTTAGAGTCGACCGCACAAAGAGCAATCCTTTTCTATTGGATTCTACCTCCGGATCCATTCTTGTAACGACCCCCACTCCACTTATACCTACAATTTTCTTCCACAGATACTTCCACTGCCGTTCGAATAATCGTTAGTGCCTGGCAGAGACCTTGCAACAGAAACTGTCACACGTTAATTTCACTGATATTCTATGTAGAGTGAATTTTGCGGCTTCTAGAAGAAAGTACCTCGAGTCTATCACACCAGAATATTCGACTCTACAAAAAGGCTTCGGATCAATGTGGATACTATTAAGGATTGCGTATGGATGTTGCGCATGGTGCGTCGAAAGTTGATCGTAGGTGATTGTATATTGAAACGATGGAACTTCATTGGGGGTGATTGTTTAGGTAGCGATTTGAAGTGCCAGGAGGAAGCGACACAGCTCGCGGTGAAGAAGGGGAACTGAGGAAGGAAACGGAGCGTAAAGCTTGAAGATTAGTGTATGGGTTCGTTGCCATCTGATTAGAGAAAGCTCTACCACTTGATGAATGATCAAACCCCCAATCTAAAGCCTATCTCTTGCAGTCCAGAATATGACAAATGCCGCTGCCAAACCCAGCTTTGAAATGGAACTCTCCAGAAATCCAAGAAAATACTGAGGAAGCTATGCGCCAGTTTCAGTTTGCCGACACACAAATACTTGCGACACCATGCTCTGGCAAATACTTCTACAAGACCAGCAGACCCTACCATATTCTATCAAATTCCCCACAAGCTTACAGACATGATCGGATGTCGTCCAAATATCAAGCAGTTAGCAAACGAAACAAACCTAAACCCAAGAACCGAAAGAAAACCCCAAGTAGCAAACACGTCTATCCTAAACCCGTACTATACAAACCGGCTAGAAAACTCAAAGCCCTGCAAAATCCGCTATTAAGAAAGGCAGACAGGCAACAGCCAGCCTCTATCCCTACGAGATATCCTCGCTCAACCCACAGCAGTCAAGATATAAAACCTATATCCAGACTAAAGATTCGACATCTCATCAAGAAGAGACCACATCCAAAATCCACACAACATCTAAACGCCAGAGAACGAAAGGAAAACCTAGTGCCATCCCCCAAATCAACAACTCAATTCTAATTCACCTCACCCCAAACCCTCATTCAAGCATCACTCGTCCTCCTCCAATCCCACCTACTTAATAACCAAAGTTGAGTAATTCCACTTCAACTAGGAGTGGTGTGAGCCACTGCTGCAGTGGTAGGGTAGTTGAGGTACCATAAATCCTTGCCTACCTTTACCTGACGTTCTTGGGACACTCCTAGTTAGCAGTTTTATTTGTTTTTCTTGGCCATTTTCCTTTCTGCACCTTCCTACCTACGTAGAAACCCCCAACTTTTGCAATACTCTTTCTCAAAGCGCAAGATACCTGGTAGGTAGGTAGATATATACTTCCGCCCCGCTTTTGATTACCCTTTTCACCGCTTTGTTCACTTTCTCCAGAACGCAATGGAACCTACCTTAACTAAGCGAGCAAACCCATCCTCGCTAAACGAATTACATACAGTACACCAACCTCTAAGCATTTTCCCCTTCTTAGATATGTCTATACAAACATCCCGCCCCCTCAACTCTATGTGATAGCTAATTGTCCATTTCCATTTCCTTTTTTCCTTTCTAACATACCAGTTTAGCATCATGCTAACATCATACTCTTCATGGATAGCTTTCTTCAACATACGAAACCTCAATTGCACAACGTGGCGTCGAGAATCATGACTTCCTTCTGGAGCTCTCGCGGGGGTTACCCTATTTTCAACTTCCAGCGGTGAACATTACCTTTTATTTGCAATGGGAGCTTATGCCCTGATGCCGTGGCGGTCATAATGAAGCGATCGAGGTTTATTGTGAATTACAATCGAAACATATAACCTGTTGCAGTAATAGCCATGGTCATTGATACTTCTTAGCAACGAGACTAACTTGCATGACAGAGGGTTTAAATATGCTACCCATAGTAGCAAGAATGTGCAACGCGCAATATCCTCCCTAATTTGTGCCCGATGCCATTGCGCCAAGTTCGCGAGCACGACTACGTATTTTGTCCATGTCAAGACGAACACGACGGCCTCCAATTCCCTTGTGTTCTCCTGCTTCACTATCATCAATGAAATCCGTATCACAATCGTAGTCATCCCAGTTTTCAACAGGCACCTCCTCCTCCGCTGACATCCCATCCTCTTCTCCCCCTGTCATCTGCACATCCTTCCCGCCATTATCCTTAGAATCCTTGCCAAACCCATCTTTCCTTCCCTCGTCCTTCTCAGTCATAGACCTTCTAGCCGCAGCCAACTCTCGCTGCCGTCGTCTCCTTTCGATGTTCGCAAGTTTCTTCTTGTGAGCCTTTTGCCTTGATATCTTCTCTTCGATCATGTCTAGCTCTATCTGAAGCACGTGGTTAGCTTCAGAAGTCTAGTGGACACAATAAATCCAGACTCAAGACACTCACCAACTCTTCTAGTTCTCTGTCTGCTGGAGGAGGAAATACTTTGCTCCAGTCGCTGGAGACGAACAGACCTGTCTTCTCATCGAACGGCATTTCGGAGGTATTATGGTAGGGTCGGTGCGGTGTATTCAAGATGATGGAGTATGGAGCGCTTTAAGGTTGAGGATCTCGTCTGGGGGATAGCTGCAAGGTACTCGAAGGCTTGGATTGAGACCGTGATGCTATGGCAATTCTCGTTCTTGACGTGGACGTGATTCCGGGATACAGAAGGAAAAGAGGCTCAGGATGACTTGGAAACTAATTTATCTATATATCGCTGACGTAAGGCAAGACTGGTAATGTTGTAGTATGTCGTACCTATCTTATCTCTCCACCGTCTCAGAAAGGAAAGAACAAAGAAGAGCAACAACGAAAGTGAGGAGTCTTACCACTACTTTACAAAACTTGCTTTGGGCGACATCCAAGCATACCTACTCGAGCGCAAGAGAAATGCATGCTACAGTTTCCCATTTCGAATAACTGTAATGCGACAATGGACAAGTGTGAAAGGAGCAAGCACGAAGAGAAGAAAAGGGGATGGCTATTGAGCGAGTCGCACTTTCTTCTACTTCACCAGCTTTCTTTTGCTGGATGACCTACCTTACCTGTCTATATTCTGCCATACATAAGGTAGCTTATATGCCCGCTTCGAACTTAGCTATGCCCTAACACAACAGTATTGCATTTCCTACCTACGTAGGTACAGTACCTACTATAACTCAACCCTTCTAACGCCATCATCCCCCCACTCCTCCCCTTTACAAAAACAAAACACCAAGGAAAGAAAGGAAAGAAAAGGAAATGACAAGATAGGCATACAAACACTAACTGAGTATACACTTAAGAAAGAACTAGTCACTTTAATTAAAACTAGTTCTAATAGTTTCTAAACTAGTGAACTAGCTGAAGCGACTAAACTACAACACTTCTCTAATTCTAACTATAGTAATATCGCCTCTCTTGTACCTTAACATAAACAATCTTCATCTTAAAAACTAGTTAATATAGATAGATGATTTAGAATATGAATTAGACCCGAACAATAAAGAGCAGTAGGTAGAGATATAAGAATTTGAAACAAACCCCTTATTTTTTACTACATAGCAGCTCGAGTAGATTAAAGTTCTACCTGAACAATCTTATTCAAATAGGAATGCGTCTTCTTTCCTCCTAGCTACCTAATCTAGTTTTGAGTGCATCGCATCCATCTACTCCTCTAGTCGTCATACAATAACATTCTCCCCATCATGACTCAAAAGTCTCCGATCAGCGCGAACGAAGAACTTAGAGAACACGAGGAATTGTCAAGTCGACTGACTGATTCTACTTTGGAACTTAATTAGCTTAGCTGCACACTACAAGCGACCGGTAGTCCCGAATTCACAACTGAACTGCTAGGTCTAAGCTAAGGAACGGCCACCAAGAAGCAGTATAAATCCTTTTGCTATTGCAAATTATTTGCTCCTTTCTCCTTACCATCATCACTCAACCACAACATATTCAAGAACGGCAACATTCTTCGATAACGACAACGAGAGTTGACTCATACTTTGGCTCTTTGGAAGACTTCATATCGCAACTTCGAGCAGGTGCTACACTTCGACTGTAAGTAGTCCATCTACGTGACTCTGACTTGACTTTGTTGTCGCTCATGACATTA
This sequence comes from Pezicula carpinea, assembly GCA_026119845.1. Taxonomy (NCBI): domain Eukaryota; kingdom Fungi; phylum Ascomycota; class Leotiomycetes; order Helotiales; family Dermateaceae; genus Pezicula; species Pezicula carpinea. The sequence continues at coordinate 406,047 of JALRMK010000003.1, read as the reverse complement.
GTGTGTGTGTGTGTGTGTGCAAGCGATACTAGTAATAATCACTCTGGATAACAATGACTCCCTCTACACCACACAGCTTAACATTACACAACGTTGTGAATAACAGAAACAATAACAACTAACACACCTCAATAGATCCTCAACCTACAAAAGCTGACCGCACTCGTGAGACAACAGCCTTTGCTCTACCCAGCTCACAAATCCACAACTATGGCTTCAAGAGAGAATAATGCTGGCTTGCCAGGCATCGAAACTTTTGTTCAAAGTGCCCACGCCGGCGAACAGGATCGACATGACAGGCAGGAAATGCCACCTCGTGGGTAAGCAAAGCACCTACCTATACATATCAACCCAGCAGGAAGAACAATTACTCATGCTTACTGTTCCAGACGCTATATCCGCTATAATACGCTCCCAAATCGCTTCGCTGGTCCTTACATGGATGCAGCACCATACATCACCGCGGCAGGGGATGCGACATTGGAGCCGCAGCCACAGCAAGAAGTTGGCATTGCCAGGACTGGCCCACGTCCGACGATACCTGGCATTGATATAGTTCATGCTGCTGACGCCGCTGGTGTAGAGGAACGCCAGCTTGAAGAGGAACGTTGGCTTGAAGAGGAACGTCGGCTTGAAGAGGCACAACATGAAAATATAAATCAGTTGCAAGAGGAATTATCCGCCCACATACGTCGCCTGGAAGGAGCATACCTCCAACAGGAACGTCGCCGTCAAGAGGCACAACGCGTGCAAGAGGAACACCGCCTGGAAGAGGAACACCGCCTGGAAGAGGAACACCACCTGGAAGAGGAACACCGCCTGGAAGAGGATATTCAAGCCCAAAGGTAAGCCGAGACCTTCTTCTCATGTCCATGTTGTCGGTAGCGGCGACCTAGATCCAGTGAGCAAGTTTAGTGGCACACAGGAGCCCCTATCATCGAGCTGGCATCTTGATAGAGAGTAAAATATACTTCTTCGAAATTTACCAAGTTTGCTCTCCGACACATCACGAGTAATGCCAATCATGTGATTTGTGCAAACTCTCCTCTCTTTCTATGTAACGCTCCTGCCGTTGGGATCCGACTACCGGCCACCTTCCTGTTCTGTGTGTGCCACTCAACTTGTCTACTCGCTGTCGGCTGGTCTTGGTGAGACATCGGTTGGACCTACTTAAGCCATCGCAACAGCTTTCATATATTCTCTTGTTTCAATAAAAAGATATACTTACTAACAATCCTTCAGACCTCCCGCCGTTATATTTACCAACAATAACCAATACGACGTGGCTGTCTGGCGGCGTTATATCGAGCACCCCGAGGAGGCAGACAGTCCACTATCTCCTCGTACGCGACGACAGCAGAGGCAACAAGGAGAAAGCAGCGCGCCATCAGGCTTCCTTCCTCCCAGCTCCCAGCAGGACAATAACAGTCATCCTGCCGCTGGTCCTGAAGATCAAGGCAATGCCCCTGACCAATACGAGGGCAACGACTACCCATCTTACTCGCCTGCTCAACCTGCCACTGAACATGAATACCCGGACGATTCTACCAGGGACGACTCGTCCTACGCGTCCTACGCATCTACTCACCCAGATACCCAAACCATCCCTACCACCATCGGCAAGCGCAGCCGCGACATCTCATCTCTCGACGACGACGACGAAGTCGATGAAGATGAATTCGATGACGATGACGATGACGACAACGACAACTACGAGGAGCCACCAGCGAAAGTAGCCCGACCCGGTTACATATTCGACCCCATCATAGGCAAGGAGCGAAAACGCATGATGCATGACGACCTCGAGGGAAAAGATAAGATCAATTGGGACGACAGGCGATGGCATAATCGTCGTGTGAAAAGACGGAACATGAGACAGGCGCTCCAGGAACGAGAGCAGGATTATGCTAAAGAGTGTGATCCTGCATTTCTGTACCGGAGCGTTATGGGATGCGTTCCGAGTTCCCCCCCGTCGTAGGGTACTGGTCTTGGTTTGGTGATGACTGGTGAGGGTGAGGGTGTTGTTTCGGTTTATTGGTCGGAGTTGAAGGAAAAAATTGTGGTCTGGTTCATGGGTTTATGCGTGGAAGGACTTTCGAAATTGAATGAATGGCGCTATGAGCACTCGTTTGGCGCTTCGGATGGGCGTTAAGGGCTTGGATTTGGAAATACCCATTTGGTACTGGCATTGGCATTGGCATTGGTTGCGTTACGCATTCTCATGTTCTCGAAGCTCGAGTAGGACGGATGTCGTTATTGATGATGAGATGATGGTATAGGGACGAGACGGCGATATTCGTACTGTAGTAGATGCAATTGATCTGCAGTTACTGTAACCACGTATATGGTGAACATGTAGTCCGTACGGTGATATGCTTGAGTCTTGACGAAGCTGCACTCTCCTCGTTAATACCCACCTACCTTTACAGTGCTGCCTGCCGGCGCCAACGACAATGTACAGTTTTTGGAAGCCTACAGCAAGTGAGCATGTGGTGCACTGGTGCATGACATTTACCGTACTGCATTGCTACTGTAGAGGTAGGGAGCGCACCACTTTCTCACAGCCCAACAACTAGGTAGATGATAGGCCTTGGTACGAAGGACTGTAGTTGATATTTGTAGTGAAGAGGGATAGTCGCAAAAGCCAGGGGAAACCCATCAGTCACCACTCACTTACGCTCACGCTGTTGTTGGACTGTACGAGAGGTATGTACATCCTCAACACACTGGCTGCACAGACTCATTGCCGATCCTCGAGCTACATCCAGGTCCGCTGGCTCTGGCGCTGGCGCTTGCGATTACTATTTTGGTTGAACTACTGACAGGCGACCTAATTGTGTCTTGGGTATACGCCGTCTTGTAAGAAAGCGTGTCGCTCGCCCACTTTCCCCACGACGGGTGCGTACTGTATGTATGTCTAATACAGTACTGCTTGCTTCTCAATCTTACCTCCTTACGGCCGATGGTCAAAGTGTGGACTACTGTAGATTGCTTGCTTCTTTCTTCCTTGGACTTTTCGCTCTCCAAGGGAGTAAGCATTGGACTATGCCATATCAGTTCAACAGAAGACCTCGGCTACTCCGAGGTTGGCTTGGAATGAGATGCATTGTTAGGCTTAGCCTGTGCAGGGAAGAAGTGTGCCAATGTTTCTTGGAGTCTTGAGCAGGATGAGACTTGGGCCGAAAGCACTTTTTTCTGCTTGTAACATATTTTTATTTATTTATTTTATTAATAACCTTTCTTATGCGCGTTGTACAAATCACATGACGGACGGATTCTAGACGTGGTTCTTTTTCGAGGCATACTTTCCACTTGTGTGGTGCCCCTGAATATCGTTTGCTTCGAGTACAGAAGTGTCGATGTTAAGGTAAGGTAGGGCTGGCGTGTGCGTAGGTGCAGGACTTACATGGCATGGTGTCTGCATTGCATACTGTACTGTACTGTATGTATGTATGTATGTACTGTAGACCGTGGACAGCAACACCAAGAATGGAGCACCCACGATCCACGAGCGAAGCTTCTCGAACAATCCTACCTTGATCTCCAGCATCACAAGGACAACTTTAGCCACACGTACCCCACTCACACACGCATTTGAATTAACCTTGCGGCTCCATGCTCCACGCTCCAAATTAGAAGCATCCAATATCAATGTGGTTCCCCGCCCAAAGAAAAAGTGTAAAAGTTGGGATTGGCATTGCGCGGAATGGACCATGAATAATGGCGCCTGTCTCTTTTCCGCCGACGACCAGCAAGAAGAAAGAAAGGGGCGGGGATCGCGTAGGGTGGGTACGAAAGGTGCGGCACTGTAGGTCCGTCCTGATATGGGGAATATTTGGTCTTGGTAAGGGAGGGAGTGGAGTCGAGTTGCCGGCGGATACGCTCTAGGCCGGCCCCGGGCTCCCAAGCCGAGAGCAACAATGAAAGTAGGGATGCAACTTTTGTCTTGTCTGGTCACTCGGGCACGTTGAGTGAGGTAGGTTTGACGGGCGCAAGCAAGTGAGCACGTCGTCAGCAAGTGAGCACGTCGTCAGCAAGCAGCAAGCAGCAGCGCGCAGAGGAAATGTACCAAGGGCGTTAACGCCATTGACACTTGAGCCGTACCTCTCTCTCGTGTACGAACAACGGCGAAAATGGCACGGAAGATTATTGATGGCGTGGGCGTCTGGGTGTGTTGATGAAGTTGTTGTTCATCTATGTGCATTGAGGGAGAGAGGCAGAATAGAGGGCGAGCGGATTGCGCCGGCGAAGAACATTGCCGGCCTGGCTGTGGACGAGTGGTGATAATGCTGCGCCGTGGCGATGCTAGGAAGGCTCCTCTGCGGCCTCGGTACACACCCGGTCGACGGCTCCGAAGTACGGACTGGAGGTGTCCACGTATCACCAGGCCCGTGGCATGGGCGACATGGCAAAACGAAATTCCATCAATTGCATCGGAGATCCCTTCTGCTCTGGACCCCCCGGCCCCCAGCGAGCCCAAGAGAACGTCCCAATCCCAAGCTAGTCGCTATCGGGGAAGGCTACCGAGATCCGTGCTGTCTTCACGACTCCTGGGCTCGCTGCACCCCACTGGAGCTGCGAACGTCTGCCAACATTGCCTGTGCACTGCAGCTCTCAGTCCCTGCACGGGTCGGGGTCTGCAGCAGAACCGCTCTCAGCACGGGCCAGGTCACATGCCCCCGGGCCCAGCGTCTTGACTTTTTCCAGAGTGGAAGGTGAAGCGGGAGGCTAGACTCGCAAACGAGGACGGAGTGTCCTTCCACCACCACCACCACCAGAAGCGCTGCTTTCCTGGCTGAGACGGCGAGAGAGCGAGAGGCGCCAACGCCCCCTCTTCTTGATGCGACTGCGATCATCAAAATGCTGTCATCTCCTCTTCTCCTCGCCGGCTGCTACTACTACTACTACTACTTCTTCTTCTCTCGACCTCCGCCCATCCCTCCTCTCAACAGTAACAACAACAGCCACCACCTTCTTCTCCTCCTCTTTCACACCCAATCAGATTCTACCCCAAGCAATCGCCACCCCCTCCTCCACCTCCTCCTTCAAGCACCTATTATTCTACACCATACTCCTCAGAGCCGTCGCAACTACTGCGCGACGGATTGCGAGAGCGCGTACCCTACGGAAACCTACCGTCTTCCACGTCGTCAACGGTAACACAAGGCGAACATATCATCGTTGCCCGCGCAAGCAATCCTCCATGTTGTATGATAAAACAAACATCTATAACTACCCAACCTCGACCACACACACCACAATGCCGCCCACCCGTAGCTATTCCGGCATCTCGACGCCGACTGTCGTCCAGATGGAAACCACCTCACCTCATATCGAAGACCTGAAAATCAGGCTTGTGGACCCAGAGCCGACGCATGCGCATGTTGAGCGCATCACTCCTCCGCCTCTCGAAGAGCATTTGCCTTCAGGCATCGTCGAGACTGAGACCGAGAAGAAGGAACACTGGTTTATTGGCAGTATAGATCAGGGCACCACTTCGTCGCGATTCTTAATTTTCAATGGCGAGGGGACGCCAGTCGCAAGCCACCAGATTGAATTCGAGAACATGTACCCAGACTCGGGGTAAGCAGAAACTTTATTCACATTCAGCTCACCCGTCAATGGCTAACAGTTCTCTTCGCAGATGGCATGAACACGACCCTGCAGAATTAGTATCCTCGGTGGAGGAATGTATCGAACAAGCCACCGCCAAATTCCTCGACCTCGGTCACAAGAAGTCCGACATCAAAGCCATTGGCATCACAAATCAGCGCGAGACAACAATATGCTGGGACACTCATACTGGTGAGCCACTATACAATGCCATCGTTTGGCCCGACACGCGAACAAAGACCCTGGTGCGAGAATTGAAAGCCCGCGAAGGTGCAGACGACCTCAAGCAACTATGTGGTCTTCCGCTCTCAACATATCCATCCAGCGTCAAGCTCCTCTGGCTCTACAATAATGTCGACGCCATTCGAAGTGCCTACGACGAAGGGCGTCTCTCCTTCGGCACGGTCGACACCTGGCTCATCTACAAGCTGAACGGCGGAAAGGAGGCGAATGTCCACGTTACCGACACCACCAATGCGTCGCGAACCATGTTCATGAACATCCACACGCTGCAATACGACGACAGGCTCCTCGACTTCTTCCAACTCGATCGCAAAAACATCACGCTTCCCAAAATCGTGCCTTCTTCTGACAAAGAAGCATTCGGTAAAATCGCGAGTGGGGCCCTGAAGGGGATCCGCATTACCGGATGCCTGGGAGATCAGTCCAGCGCGCTAGTGGGCCAGTGTGGATTCTCGCCGGGGCACGCTAAGAATACGTATGGCACAGGCTGCTTCCTGCTCTACAACGTAGGAGACAAGCCGGTCATCTCCAAATATGGTCTTCTTGCCACGGTCGCATATGACTTTGGCGGCTCGCGCAAACCAGTGTACGCGCTCGAGGGCAGCATTGCCGTCGCAGGATCGGGCGTCAAGTTCCTGATGAACAACATGGGATTTATCAAGCACTCCAGCAAGATCACAGAATTGGCTGAGAGTGTGCCTGACAACGGAGGCGTTGTGTTCGTAACTGCATTCAGCGGCCTGTTTGCGCCATACTGGATTGATGATGCAAAGGGAACCATTTGTAAGTCGCCTCTCCCCTCAATGACCGTACCCGTCACTGGTCGGCCCTACTACCCCATGACCCCACACTGACATCACGACCCCAGTCGGCATCACCCAACATACGCAACGCGGGCATATTGCGCGCGCCACCCTGGAAGCCACCTGCTTCCAAACAAAGGCCATCCTGGATGCCATGGAGAAAGACTCCGGTCACAAGCTGGAGGGCCTCGCCGTTGATGGAGGCATGTCCAATTCTGACATCACCATGCAAACACAGGCCGACATTCTCGGCATTCCCATTGATCGCCCCGTCATGCGTGAAACCACGGCCCTCGGCGCTGCCATCGCCGCTGGCTTTGCTGTCGATATCTGGACGGAGTTTGATGAGCTGAAGACCATTAACACTGAGGATCGGAAAGTCTTCTACCCAGGGAAGGACGAGCAACGCTTTGCATCGATGTTCAAGAAGTGGGAACAGGCAGTTGAGATGAGCAAGGGGTGGGTACAGGAGTCGGAACAGCATTAGATTATCGCTCCCTTTATTGGTCGAGCTCGGAGGCGTGTCTTTTTTATTGTTTTGGAAAGGGAAAGATTGGAAAGGAGCGATCTTGGGGTATGGAGTAGAAGGCGGTTATGAACGGTACGCCTGATGATGATTGGGAGGATTGGAAGCCTTTGGTTACGTCTTGGTAATTGTTTTGTTTTTTCATGATACCATTAAGAGCCTAGGCCCTTATTGAACCTTGTAGATTTATATACTTTAGCCTTCCTTGTAGTGGTAATAGACTCTTTCGAACAAATAAGCAAAGCAGCCTCATTATATTGTCTTGAAACGATATGGAACAAAGTAAAATCTGGATTCCAATAAGTGGTTGATTAAGGAAGATATACTCAATCGATGCCTCACGTCGCTTGCTGACAATGATTCTTCTCTCCCAGAGGAGTTGAAAGAATAAGCGAGGAAACGACACTCGAGCACTGTCAAGGTCCAAGTGAAAAGTCAAAACAAGTCAAAGTCAAAATGGAATAACAAAAAGGGCAACCCGTTGACCGCCAGATCTCGTACGTCCTGTATCGCATCTCGCTCTCAGATCACCTCACAACCTTGTCAGATTACAGAGCAGGAACGTCATCCTCCCGCCAGGCTCGGCACGCCACGCCACGCCGTGGCATGCCATGCACGCTCCTACTTTGTACCTTTCGTACTTCCGCACGGTATACTTTCTCCTACTCGAGCACGGCAAGCAAGTCAGTCAAGCAAGTCAAGCTCTTGGACTGTTCCGGCCGGCACGGACTTGGGTGCGATTCGTGTCGTGTCGTGTCGTTTGTTACCGGTTGGGGGTTTGGATGTGCAGTGCAGTGCAGTGCTCTGCTCTGCGCTGGAGATTCTTGGTGAGCTTGGTACAGTACAGTAGCATAAGGTATGTAGGGTATGACAAGGAAGAAGGGTCTCGAGGGTTTCGGTTGAGTTGGGGGGAGGGGCGGGCTTGGAGGCTTGGAGGGCTTGGTTGTGGGGTGGGTGAGGGACGTGTGGAGATGGATGGGTTTGAGTGGTGGTCACGGTGGTGTACTTGCGTATGAAAGTAAGTACTTCCTGTGCTGGTTGGGATGTGCATGCATGGGATGAAGGATGTGAAGGAAGAAATGGGAAAGGGACCGAGTCGTCGGCTGACCTACTACTTTGGAGAGCGGGAGCTGTTGGGCCAACAGTAGGTGTGTGAGAGAGAGTTTCTTTGCATGTATGGCCCTAGAGCTTAGTACTTGTTACTTCTCCTGTCCATCTAGATCCCACATAGCACGTATCACGTATCGTATAAACCCCACATACTAAATCTTTCGTACTTTCCATTCGTACCTACCTAGGTACCTAAGGCGAGGTACGCATTACCTATCAAACTCTCCCACTTCATCATGGACCCCCGCCCCCACAAATATACAAAGTACTTTCGTACCAACCGGTATACCTATCTACCCGTCTTTCCGTCCACATCCATACAGTGCCTAGGTACGTACCCTTACAACGACAGTCACGGACCCTAGGCAACACAAACTTCAAGACTTCAACCCACCACCCCAAGACATAAACCGCAACCGCAACCCCGACTTCCCAAACTCGAAATCCAAACCCAACCTAAACCCCCCAAAAACAAAGCAAACCACAATCTCAAAAGAAATCCAAGCCGACAACAAAAATCCCCACTGAGAACCACCCATGCATCATACTTCTAACCTCACCCGCCGAGCCAGCACCGTAGTATGTACAATACGCTACTATATCACGAGCTCCTTTCATTTCTCCTTTCTCGTTTCCCTTTCCCTTTACATTTACCTTTGCGTTTTTCTTACAAAGTGCACTGTATCAATTGCATTGCGTTGCATCCACAGTGCGCAAGTGCCTAGACGAGAGGCGAGCGGTGTGGCAAACAATTACTGTGCCTACGTTACATAGGTACGACGTACTTACCTTCTGCAAGCTACGGTACAGTAGGTAGCTAGCTGTACTGTACTGTACTGTACTGTGCTGTAGCAGCTAAATAAACATGATACAGTGCTCCACTCCGCTCTGTGCTGCACGTCACTCACTTTCTTACCGTACCTACTCAAGCGCTCAGCTCAGTAGTGCTTACAGTGACGACTAATGTCAGAACTCGGTTGTCAGGTATTACACGAGTTATCTCATGTTCACCAAGACTTTTGCTAAGAACTGGGTTGGTTTGAAAGGAGCATCGTTTTAATTTACTGCTAGGTCAAAAGCTAAGCAAGTAATCTAGGCACGGAACAATACAATGGGGAAATGGGTATCAATTTTTAGATTTTCTGCTTCCTATGCGATCTGATCTCTATCGCCCAAGCATACAAGCACCCCTGCCCGACATATGATCAGGCAAGGGGAACTAGGCAAGATAAGGCAAGTTAATTGCCACCTCCAGTCTTTCCCTATTACTGTTAAAAGGTGATCTGCTTTCCCGGAGGCAGCCCCGGCGCCAAGCCAAAGCCAACAACCCAAATGCAACGCCAAACGCAAGATATTCAACCACTGTATGAAATTCCTGCCCTGCCACAGAATCGCAGCAACTTCGTAAAGCTTTTTCGCCTCAATGCGCCATAATTCCATGCACTGTAATTTTTCCCTACACGCTCAAAATCAACTTTGTCCTGGTTACTTGGGATTCGAGTCATCAAGCGCAGCATAAGCTTGCTGTAAAGCTCTCTTCTCCTTGCCATCATCCTCCAGGACAGTGATCCAATCCCGCAACTGGATCTGTCTGCCCTTCTCGTGATCCTCGCGCCATGTACCTAGTCGTCTCGCACCCTCGGTAGTCAATTTCTCTGGTTCTCGTGAAAAAGATCCTCCAGGAGTGCCAGGTAGGCCTTGGGTCGTGATCTTCGCGGGAGTACTTGCACCGCTTCCTGCACCTCCACCTGTCATCCAACTGTACTTTTTCTTCTTTCCAAACAGCCCTCCTCCACCTCCAGCGCCTAAGAACTTCGAACTCGTTGCATTGGCGCTGTCGTGATTGGCGGCTTCGTTGATCTTCGCTTCTTGTTTCTTCTTTTGCTCTTTCTTGGTGGGAGCTTTAAGGTCTGGGTCAGGGGCTACAGAACCCGGTGTTCCTGGAGCCACAGAGCCTGAGCGTGGAGTGCCATCTGGATTCATTCTAGAATTGCGTTTACGAAGCCGTGCCTCCTCAAAGTCGCGCTCTTTTGCTGCAGAGGCACGCAAGGCCATGACTACTTCGTTGCTGAATTTGATGGTGCCATCCGCTGTCTTCGTGCCATTAGACGTAGGAGTTGAACCAAGGTTTGCAGAAGAAAGAGAACCTTTGATGATGTTAGCTTGGGCAAAACGAGAAATAGAGGTGCCATACGCTTAAGCGGGTTAGTGAGTGGGCTCACAGCACTTTCCCATCCATTGCGTGGAGCACCTTCTGGCACAACATTTGAGGCATTATTCGGGGCGGCTAAATCTGCCCACTCTCCTGGAACGATACCATGGGAGCCCATCTGTCGGCCTTTGGCAAGTCGAGTTGCATCTTCTAGTAGCCCACGCAAGCGAAATTTGGTTGCAATCGATAAGAGAGCCAGTTGATCGACCAGGGGCGAATCACCAGGCACGAACGTACCCTTCGTGTTCATCATAGAGCCGTTGGATCCTGTAATTGTGTGTAAATTGATATTCGTCGGAGGAAACTGTTCCGGGAGTTTCATGTGGCCCATACCCTTATCTTTATCGAGATTCAGGACGAGCCCGTTTTCTTGAGCGAGTTTGTGCATCCTCCGGTGCATTACCGTCGGCTGAATAAAAGGGTTGTTCAACTCATTCTGTCTCGATGATGCAAGATCGTGAGCTGCTGCCTGCCATGCCTTTCTGGCTGCCTCTCGCTCGAACTGATTCTGATCCTTGTTGCCAGTAGATTCCGCATTATTCGCAGGGCCAGCGCCGTAGAACGTAGCTGAACTTCCGGGTGGAAATTGTGTAAAGCTATGGCCAGAAGATATCGAACCTGATTGCGAGCCTGTCAATTGTGAATTGAAGGATGTGTTGTACATCTGAAAGGTGTATTGCTCTTCTTCTCGTAGATCGATACCAGTTCCATGAAATACATCTGTTGCATCTCCCTCATCTTTCTTCTCCACCGGCTTTGAAGGCGGGCCCATAGTACCAGCACCCTGAGGCTGCATCGCGTAGTTATTCCAATGCTGCGGGGTTTGTTGACTCAGTTGACCATTAACCATGTATGGTTGATGAGGTTGATGACCCTGTTGCTGATGTGGATGGGCTAGCTGCCCTGGCTGACTTGAAAAATTGCTGAGCGGGCTCGATTGAGAAGGTTGGTGAATTTGAGATTGAGGATGGCTCAGAGTCGGTGTTGTGTTGCCATTTCCATATGGGGTATTAGGCGCTGGAGTCCCATTTCCGTATGCGCTATTCGGCGCTGGAGTCCCATTGCCGTATGAGGTATTCGGCGTCGTGTTGCCATTGCCGTACGGCGTGTTGTAGACGTTATTTGGCAGACCAACGGTTGAGAAGTGAGGAGATGCACCAGCGGATGGCGGACCAGATGCACCTGGACTCATGGCGTATGGAGACTGCACGTATGGAGAGCTTGGTTGTGATGGTGGGTTCGGGGACAATCGTTGTCGTTTGGTGGGAGGGAGCGCGAACTGCGAGCCAGTGGAAGGAGAGGTCGCAGTCTGTTGCGGAGAGAATGGCCGTTGCGGGGCGACCTGATATGGTTGTTGCTGCGGTTGCGCCATGATGGTGATGGCCCTTGACTACAGTGTTCAAGGTGGTGGACCGTCCAGATCCTCTGTCCTTCTTCAGGCTTCTTCACGAAGCAGGCGCAACGCCCACCTTTATACACAAAGCTCGACCCATGCGCGATTCCGAATCTCCACGTGATTCCTGATAGAATGCGCCGATTGAGTGTCCGTCGTAGGTGGTTTACAGGCGGTCCGGATTGGTGCCAAATGTATCGTCCGTGGATGATATTCTGATCATTCACTTCGGCTCCTGAATATCGGCGCTCGCGCTAAATATCAAGTATCACGTGCATTAAGCGCGCTATCCCCAAGAATTCGTTCGCCCTTTATTGGGTCGTTGCGCCAGGTTTATTCAACATCAACACTTTGAAAGCTTTTCTTCAATCTTTTCCTACTCTGCAGAGCTACTACTGCGCAACTGACTTGACGGTCCCCAAAGCTAATGCGATAGTATTTTCCCGCTATGCTAATGCATTGAGGCTTCCAGCCTTGATCGCTCCCACAGGCAACCTACCAGTTCCCACACGAAGAGAGACCGGCCAAAGGCCAATAGTATCACAATGGCTTCAAAACGCAAGGCGGCAGCAATGGCGCCTACTGTTGAAGAACCTGTAGATCCGGCTGACGAGCTGATGTTCCTGTGTCTCGGAGGTGGTAACGAGGTTGGCAGATCATGCCACATCTTACAGTATAAGGGCAAGACCGTCATGGTGAGTCTTGCCGTCGCATCTTCTACAGCGCATCGACTGATTCATTTTCTAGCTTGACGCCGGTATGCACCCTGGATACGAAGGTCTTGCAGCATTGCCCTTCTACGATGACTTCGACTTGAGTACGGTCGATGTACTTCTGATCAGCCAGTAAGCGCCTCTCATACTGTTATATTGGATCGATGGCTGGAGATTTTGGTCCTGTTTCTATTTCTTTTCGTAATTCCTAGTACATTTGAGCGTGTGCCGGCGGCTTTCCTTCTACATATCATGTATACGAGAATCAATACAAATCAGTTACCACGCACCAGATGCATGTCTTGATTCTGTGAAGTAGTCTTGCATTTAGAGCACAACGCGATGTATATAGACCTCGACATTTCCATTGCTGTATCGACAGAGTAAGACCTGGGCAGGACAAAGCTGACTTCTATCAAGTTTCCATATCGATCATGCGGCCTCCCTACCATACGTTCTTGCAAAGACGAACTTCCAAGGCCGTGTCTTTATGACACATCCAACGAAAGCCATCTACAAATGGCTCATCCAGGACAGTGTTCGAGTAGGAGGAGCTTCCTCGAATCCCACATCTCAACCTGTCTACACAGAGTCCGACCATTTGTCAACGTTTCCGCAAATCGAAGCCATCGACTACCACACTACGCATACAATTTCATCGATCCGAATTACACCGTACCCTGCCGGCCATGTTTTAGGTGCTGCTATGTTTCTCATCGAGATTGCTGGTCTCAAAATATTCTTCACAGGCGATTATTCCAGGGAGGACGATCGACATTTAGTGTCAGCTGAGGTACCCAAAGGTGTCAAGATTGATGTCCTCATTACAGAATCCACATATGGAATAGCATCACATGTGCCTCGTTTAGAAAGAGAGCAGGCGTTGATGAAATCCATTACCGGTATCCTCAATCGTGGAGGTCGGGTGCTGATGCCTGTCTTTGCTCTAGGACGAGCACAAGAACTTCTCCTAATCTTGGACGAATACTGGGGCCGCCATTCAGAATTCCAGAAAATTCCAATCTACTATGCTAGTAACCTGGCTCGGAAATGTATGCTGGTCTATCAGACATACGTGGGAGCCATGAACGACAACATCAAGCGACTTTTCCGTGAGAGAATGGCAGAAGCAGAAGCCTCATCTGATACTGCTGGAAAAGGAGGTCCGTGGGACTTCAAGTATATTCGATCACTGAAGAATCTAGATCGCTTTGATGACGTTGGCGGGTGCGTTATGCTGGCAAGTCCGGGTATGATGCAGAATGGAGTCAGCAGAGAATTGCTTGAGCGTTGGGCACCGAGTGACAAAAATGGTGTCATTATTACCGGTTACAGTGTCGAAGGTACCATGGCGAAGCAGATTATGCAGGAGCCCGACCAAATACAAGCGGTGATGTCAAGGAATACTGGGGGTGCGAGAAGAGGCCCTGGAGGTGGAGATGGAGAGAAGGTGTTGATTCCTAGACGTTGCAGTGTCCAAGAGTACTCCTTTGCTGCTCATGTCGATGGAGTAGAAAACAGGGAATTCATCGAGGAAGTTGCAGCTCCTGTAGTGGTCAGTCATATCCAGTCGCTGATTAGTTTGAAATGCTAACTAAGCGTAGATCCTCGTCCACGGAGAGCAGCACAATATGATGCGCTTGAAATCCAAACTATTATCTTTGAATGCCGACAAAACCTTGAAAGTTAAGGTCTTCAGTCCGCGAAACTGCGAAGAGCTTCGCATCCCGTTCAAAGCTGACAAGACGGCGAAAGTCGTCGGTAAGCTCGCCTCAATGCCACCGCCATCCGACGAAAATCAGGCACAACTCCTCACAGGTGTCCTGGTACAGAACGATTTCAAGATGTCTCTCATGGCCCCCGAGGACCTAAGGGAGTATGCTGGTTTAACAACTACTACTATCACATGCAAACAGCGTATGACGCTAAGTGCAGCAGGCATCGATCTGATAAAGTGGGCTCTAGAAGGTACCTTTGGGAGTATCGAAGAGTTACCCGAGAGTGTGAGCAAGAATCAGAAGAATGGTGACGTACACATGAATGGTAGTTCTGAAGAGGCAGATGAGGAGATCTCTAACCAGACATCTGCTTACCTCGTCATGGGCTGCGTTACAGTACGATATGGTAATAGAGGAGAGGTGGAGCTGGAATGGGAAGGCAATATGCTTAATGATGGTATTGCTGATGCTGTTATGGCGGTGTTGTTCTCGGTAGAAAGCAGTCCTGCTGCCGTAAAACGTATGTCCCACTCTTTTCCTCTTCCTTTTATGAAGCAAAGCTAAGGAATATCTACAGAATCGTCAAGCAAATATTCCCATTCGCATGCCCACGATGAAGTGGCTCTTCCAACCCGCAATCTCCACGCCAACCTCTCACCAACTGAGCGCCTAGAACGGCTTTTCATGTTCCTCGAAGCCCAGTTCGGCTCTGACAATCTAACACCAATTTCCACACCCAAACTCTCCCCGTCCAACTCACAGTCAACCATCAAAGATGAGGATGAGGAAGAGGAGGCAGGAGACGAGGACGAGGAGATAAAACAGGAGATAGAGCGCCTGCATAAAGCAGGCATACCCGTGCCTGGTGTCGAGGTCAAAGTGGACAAGATGGTTGCGAAGGTGTGGTTAGAAGATCTGGAGGTCGAGTGCACGAACCGCGTATTTGGTGATAGAGTCCGCGCGGTAATTGAGCGGGCTGTGGAGGTTACAGCTCCTTTGTGGGGATGAGCTACCTAATTTAGATAGTGGGCCGTGATTGTGAAGGCGTGGATTGGGAGGCTGTATCACTGAAATATATTCCTTATAGGTGACGGGAAGATGGACTCTCGTCGTTTGGCGTCCACAAGGTGCTCTCTAGGAGATTGGATTATCATGTAGAAATCAGAACACCGATACCAAAGAGCAAAACACAGGAACATTGCCGTGAGATATTCCATTGTATTATTTCTTGAAACCGACTCCGCTGCAAGGCATGAATATCAACTCCTGGCTAAGCAGGAAATCTACATGTGGCTGCCATAAACACTTAAAGACCACACACTAACCAGTACCGCGTACAACCAACAAATATTCTAATAACGAATTTCCCCTCAACAAACAGAATAGGCGTAGGCACTTAGGGTCAGTGGTATCAGGTCAAATTCTGTTCAAGAGGAGGAATACCTAACAGTTCGCCAACCCCGCATACGCATACGAAAAAATAAACTTGTTAGCCCCTAGACGGGTGGTTTAAAATACTGGGTTTATTCTCGTAGGTGCAAGAAAGTCGCCGATGATCGAGTTTTTTTGCCATTTTTCTCCTTTGCGTTGTTTTCTTTTTTGGAGTTTTTGGAATGGGTGGTTTGTTTTGGTGTTTTGGTTGGAAGCGAGGTTTTTGGTTGCCTCGCATGTTGCCTGAGAGCCCTCTTGTGTTGGCGGAGCTTTGCTGGTGGACTTGAGCTTGAAGGTGAAGGTGAGGTTCGTTCAATCCAAAACTCATCTAAGGTATCTTAGGGTCAGACAAAATATAGCTTTTTGGCTCTCTCTGTCTAAGCTGTTGTTGATAAGCAACATGAAGTATTAGTCAGGAGTGGTGCCCTACTGACTCTAATGAATACAGAGATCACTCATCAACTCATTTTCAGTAATTGAAAGCGCAGTACTCGTAGCCTCAGGCGCCTCTTTTGGGATCCACGGCAAGTTTTCGCTATAAGCCCAAGAGTTCAAGTTTACCTAGTTTCATAACCACTCATCCTCAGTTTCAATACAAGCAGATCGCACCATCGAGATCTAAAACAGAGCAATATCAAAGTTCTAGTCTTTGAACATACAATCCACCTCAAAGAGTCCTCTTCCCGTTCACAACAGCATATACTGCGATAGTGCTAATGAGATAGCATAAATCTCGGACTTGAGATCGTCAACATCAATATCGGTACTGGCGAGGAGCAAAAGAATTTCACCATACACAAGGATCTTCTGTGCTCGAAGGTGGATTGCTTTGACGAGATGTCCAATGGAGGCTTTAAAGAGGCGATTGAGAACATCGCAAACCTCCCCGAGGAAGGCATTGAAGTATTTGAGCGCTTTGTGTCATGGGCCTACACAGATAGTATTGGCGATTGCAAGTCTCAACCACCCATTGGAATCCCTAAACTCGCAGGGCTTTTCCACTTTGCGGAGGGGTATAAAATTCCGGTCCTGCAAGATCAGATCATGACCCGCGCTCTCAGAAACGTAACTCCAACTGACATGCCACAAATGGAAGACATTGCTCTGGGGTACAAGCTCACTTCAGAGGGTTCTAAATATCGTCTGTTGATGGCAAGATGCTACACTTATGTCATTGTCGGCCGGGAGAGCAAAGATGATACTTCTGATCCATATGGAACTAAAATCTTACGCAACCTCGCAACCAAACAACCAGATCTATTTGGCGATGCCTTGTCAATCATGAGAAACTGCACCTACAAGGAGATGGACGACTCAAGAGTGGCGTCACCCTGCAATTACCATCACCATGGCAAGAAAGAGTTATGCCCGTACTTCAAAAACCGGAGTTTTGCCCCGGGCGTTATATGAATGTCTTTGAAATGGACGATGGTAAAGAACGTGATGTAGTGGGATGAGCGGCACAAGAAAGATCGTATGAGAATGGTACATGGACAGAGCATCGCAAGAATTGGTGGCACAAATGCTTCTGTTTCTGTTGCTGGAATGAAGTCATGACAACGCGTTGTCTTTGGAGGTTCATTATATTATATAGACTTCAGAGCATGGCAGAGCTCGAGCGACTTCGCGTGGATCACATGGAAGCGAAACATGCAATCGTTCTTGTTCTCGAAATTCCACTTGTCAGGAAATGAGAAACACTTTGCAAACCTGACCAGAACCAGATTGCTCAAGCACAAGCATATCTCTCATAACGATCCAGCATGCGTCGTATCCTGTCGTGCGAGTGCTAATGTCCCCGCTGCGGAACATACAGGATCCTTGATAGAATAACATGGCAAGTACTGCAGGCATTCTTGTTGCCCAAACAGCTCGAATGCCCGAATGCTATTGTGATCAAGAGCAACATCTCCTCTCATGAATTGTCAGATTTAGACTCATGAGCGCAATCTCGACTTACGTTTACTCAAGCTGGATACAATTTGAACACTACTCATACTTGAGATTCAAACAAGTTTCTCATCCTTCATGTGGTGAATTAAGATAGGTTGATCTCAACTTCTCAGTAAGAACTGGTCGTCACCACATGCGGCAAACCTCGGATACTCGAAATCACATTCGGTAACATGGACACGGCAATAAGTCCCGGCATCACGATAAAACCGTCAAATGCAATTCTGACGATTATCTTGTGTCACGGTTGGGAAGAAGTCGGTAAGAAAGGTCCTCCTTGGTCGTCAGGCCCCTGTTAGCGTCGGTCGTCAAATCTATCGACTTGGCTGTTGTGGCTACTGCCGGGGAAAACCGTAGCAACGGCAAAGAGCGTTCTCGCCATCTTTCCTTCATATACCTCCGCATTTCCCCAGATTTTCCTTGGATGTACATGCTCAATTAAACTCTTATTGCCCCTATTCGCATTTCATTCTTTTCTCGAATACAAATGAATTGTCCCTCACGAACCGACGAGCCAGAAGGCACAGGCAAAAATCAGCAGCCCAACGCGCTGTCGGCAGATGTCACCACCAGACAGGATTTGAACGGCATTGCGAATATGAGATTGCTGCAGAGGGATGGCAATGGCGGAATTGATGACGCTAAGGATGATCGGCGCGGTGACGAACAAGCTCAGAACCAGGAGCAGCGGGTGAAGGACTCGCAGGGGGTGGGCAGATCTGAGCATCACGTGCCGCAATCCATGACGCGTTTGGACTTCAACGATAATGCTCAGACTGGGCCCAGTGGAGGAGGGCGACGAGGAGGAACGATGGGGTGTTTGATGAGGCTGAAGAATGTCGTGATGACTTTTGGCAAGTTCGTTGGTCCTGGATTCATGGTGCGTTGCTTTCTATTGTCCTCTTGATAAAGTCGATTAAAGCGAATATACTGACTCGGGGGGTTTTCGGAAGATTTCGGTGGCGTATATCGATCCTGGAAACTATTCGACTGATATTGCTGCGGGTGCAACATACAAGTTCAAGTTGCTGTTCGTCGTGTTGATGTCGAATATCTTTGCCATCTTCCTGCAGAGTATGTGCATCAAGTTGGGAAGTGTCAGTGGGCTTAATCTTGCGGAGGCTTGTAAAGAGTTTCTGCCGAAATGGCTCAACATTACCCTTTACATTATGGCCGAAGGCGCCATTATTGCTACTGACATTGCTGAGGTATGTTTACGTCAATCAAACAAGACGTGGTACTGACGTTGAGACAGGTCATTGGAACTGCAATTGCCATCAACCTCTTGGTACCCAAAATACCCTTGGTGGCGGGCTGTGCCTTGTCGATCGTCGATGTTTTTTTGATTCTTCTTTTCTATCCCTCGGCTGGTGGGAAGATGAAGGGGTTGCGGCCTTTTGAGTGGTTTGTTATGGCACTGGTGCTGGGAGTGGTGGTATGCTTCTGCATTCAACTCTCTTTGATTAGCGACACCTCTGTTGGCGAGGTCTTTCGTGGGTATCTGCCGTCCTCGGCTATCATTCAATCTGAAGGGTAAGTTATTGTATCTCTTCTTCTTAATATTCATAATACTAATTCATCATAATCAGACTTTACCAAGCTTGCGGTATCCTCGGTGCAACCGTGATGCCTCACAGTCTATATCTCGGCAGCGGTATTGTTCAGCCCCGTCTTAAAGACTACGATATCAAAGCCGGTCTCCACATTCCATCTACACCATCATCCTCCTTGGAAAAAGAATTTTACCATCCCTCCGTCCCCGCAATAAACCATTGTCTAAAATACTCCATCGCCGAACTCGCAATATCCCTCTTCACTTTCGCTCTCTTCGTGAACAGTGCAATTTTGATTGTAGCCGGTTCTTCCCTCTCAGGCACCTCAGCAGCAGATGCTGATCTCTTCGGTATCCATGCTCTCCTCTCATCGAGTCTGGCTCCTGCAGCTGGCACAATCTTCGCTCTGGCGCTTTTGCTATCAGGTATCAGCGCGGGAATTGTGTGTACCATTGCAGGTCAGATGGTATCTGAAGGCGCACTAAACTGGACCATTTCACCTTGGCTTCGCCGTCTTGTCACCAGAAGTATCAGCATAACACCCAGCATCATCATTGCTGGTGCTGTAGGACGCTCCGGGTTATCTGCTGCGCTAATCGGGTCACAAGTCGCTCTTAGTGTCGTATTGCCATTTGTCTCAGCGCCATTGATCTACTTCACTTGCCGCAACAAATACATGACTGTTAGGACTCCGGGAGAAGATGAGGGTGGTAGTGAGGAAGGGAGACTGGAAGGTGGAATGGAAGGCGAAGGAAAAAAGATGAAGAACCATTGGGTGACTGCTGTTCTAGCCATCTTGATCTGGCTTGTTATCACTATTATGAATGTTGCGAACCTTGTGTTATTAGGACAGGGAAATGCGGGTTAGGTAAAAGGCGTTTAGGGAAGATTATGCATGAAGACGGCGTAAGTTACTAGATATAGATAATTTGGCCATTGGGGAGTCGTATGTAGAGCATGAGAATTATGAGGTTTCAAGTAAGTAAATATAGATTAGAGGTTGAAAATAAACTTTCAACCAAGAAAGTTCTCATGAATCAATCTGGTCTGTTCTGAGGCCACTAAATCAAATTTAATTTAGTGTTCTTGAAATAGAGCCTTCCATTCAAATATCACTCCGCTAAACTGCTAACTGTCCTGGCTGTCCTCCTGACTGAATGACAACCATCCTCCATCATAGTTCTACTGCATCAAACAGCCTTGAGAAACGAAAAGCATCCCCATCAAACGCAGCATACCAAGCAAGCATTTGAAGCACAATCGAACCAGAAGAACAAATCGCACCAATAGTATTCTTGTGCCATGCACAAAGACCACTTAAATCAACCACAAATACAATGTAAACAAACGTTCCCACATTTTCTCATCAGGAACAGCAAAGGACATCCATCCAACGGTAGGGCAATGTCCAAACCCCGAAACGGTGTAGTTGATGTAATGAGCCATCTCGGAGAAGAGACCTGGGCCGTAAGAATGGGGAGGGATAGTCTCTTCTCCGTCTTGACTGTTACTGGAACCGTGGGTCAATGTAAGATCGAATGCTTGTTTTAGTTGCTCGTGCGCGTGACGGTAGCAGGTCTTTGCTGATTTGACGAGCAGGGCCAAGGAATTCTCACAGCACCGATTGCCGTCTGAAGTGGTTGTTGCCGCGCTGACCGTCGTTATCATGATGGTGGAGAGGGTTGCGGTGATGGTCGAGACGGCGTTGGCGGTGATCAAGTGCGAAGTGGTGGCGAACGGGGTCGAAGTGGTGATGGAGGGGATGTTGGCGGCGAGAGAGATGGCGGAGAGGGAAACGGTGGTGGTGCTGGGAGACAAAGTAATGGTTGTCGTGATAGCATGTGAAGCATTCAACGAGGTGATAGCAATGGTAGTGGAAGATGTACTGAACACCGGAGAGCCAAAGTAGCCAATCTCGGAATCAGCCGCTGAGGTAAGTTAGTTTTGAGTTGTCCAGTATAATTTCATGATTGAGTGGCATGAGTTACCAGCTGGACCGACCAAGATGGCAGCCATCATGGCGACAAAGACGATGGGAATCGGCTTGAGGATCTTCATTTTTGATGTTTCTGGAAGTTGGAAGAGTTAGTCTTGAGCTGTCAAAACTGCCTTGATGATGCTCGATGGCAGAAGCTTGGTAGATGCGAAAGTGCAGGGCAGAATGCGCCAGCTTACCTTTAGGAAGGCTGAAGGTAGGAGTTGACAATGAGTGGGATTGACGTTTCTATCTTAGTGAGCCAATGCAGTGACCGCTGTTGGATTGCACTCACTACAAGAGTCAGGGGAATCGTGGATACCTTACGGTGTTGTTGTTATGTTGAGAGAAAAAGTCGAGCTGAGATGATTTGTTTATTCGTGGCTGTCAGGGGGCCTAGAGTCTAAGGCCACGAAGGGGGAAGTGTTCGGCAAACTTGGGCAGGTTCGAATTTCCAGACAGACCAGCATCTATCCTCCCATTCCACTCATCACGTTCAATGTGCATTACCAGCTGCTGTTGAGTATATATCACCCATCATTACTCTCAATGGATAGAGGGCTCGCTGTTGCGGTGCTGAATTTGCATTTACTTCCGGCTGAACTTTGCTCCCGACTTTCAACACAACTCTCCATCAATTTGAAGCCCCGAGTCAACCTCCAGAATTTGTTGCAAGGACGTCAACCCGGACACTAAGAAGCGTATTGTTGGCCAGTATCAGCGACGTCAAGTCTTCGAATGCCAGTACTATCAGCCTTTTGGCTATCTCGCAGGCTTCACGGGGTTCACTTCCTTCGCCGCCTTCCAGAGCGCGTAGTGCGGGGTAATATCCATCTCTACAACGATCTACCGCGAAGGCAAACAAAGAGGAGGTGAATATGCAAGGCATACAATCTTGGAGGCTTCCATTGTGATGAATATATTGGTGTGAGGGGAAGTTCCAAGCTGTAATGTGGGTAGTACGCTGACTGTTGTGTGCAGAGTCCGCTTTGTTCATCAGAACCGAAAACGATCTACCACAAAGGCAAGTCAAAAGAGCAGATCCTTCACTTGTAGATAGCCATGCTGATGTGTGTGCAGAGTAGTTACAAAACAACTTCCATTCTCAAAAGCTAAGGCCCTGTAACCGGTCTTGTCGATACTGTCTGCCACCAGCCACATAAGATCATCAACACACTTGGTAGTTGAGAGGTTTTGTTGAAATGAACTGGGCTTGAAGGAAATTTCAGATGGAGCTTCTGGCTAAACTCGCTTCTCCTTGCGAAGTTGTCCAGTGGTGGTGTG
Organism: Pezicula carpinea; assembly: GCA_026119845.1. Taxonomy (NCBI): domain Eukaryota; kingdom Fungi; phylum Ascomycota; class Leotiomycetes; order Helotiales; family Dermateaceae; genus Pezicula; species Pezicula carpinea. The sequence continues at coordinate 383,520 of JALRMK010000003.1, read as the reverse complement.
GCCATACAGATTTGTTCTGGAACAACTTCAGTTGACAAGACAGCAGCCCCTTGACTGTAGCCATCTGTCTACTGCTCTCCAATTCTGTTTTCCTTGCTGCAACACCATTGCATATTAAATTTCAGGCATTCAACATCCATTCTGAGCAATCATGCTATGCATGTAATTGGCTTGTGGTCAGTCTTCCTGTAAGTCGGAATCCATTGTCCACATCCTTGCCACCACACAATATTATACTCTGTACTGACTCTTCCTTCAAGTAATGGATGATATCTTGAACATGGAATAAGATTGATAGAAACAATATTGTAAGGAGCATGGCATCGATGTAAAGAGTCGTCGTCCTTGATTGAAAGCCTTGGCTTATTGGGCTTGAAGCGAGACGAAAAGGGGCAAATATCCTTGTACAGCCCGAAGCGAGAATGGAAGGAACAAACGAATACAGATATAAGTCGGCCACTAGGCTAGGACCACGGAAGGAAATAAGTAGCATCGCCCTAGAGCTTCTCTTCGAAAGTTGCAGATTGAGGCATCGAGAATCGGGGAATAACTTCCTTCTTGAGCTTTTTTCATGGTTGTGCTCGAAAGAGGCCTTCGCCGGGGGAATTTTTGAATGTTTCCCTTTTGAGGAAATAAAAGAACGGGCTTCGATAGGCCGCCCTAAGATGGCAACATTTGGAGCTTGATGAGAAGGATGCGAAGGAGAACTTTGCAGTTGCTGTCCGAAAGCGCAACGTTCGAAACGAGGCTCATCGGAGCAGGAGTGCCGCCAGCGTTCTAACTTATCATTACTCACAATGTTGAAATACGTTCGTACTATAAAAGAATTCGTCGAAGTCGGGTACAAGGGTGACCAGTACATCTTTGGTGGCTGGAGGGAGTCCTTGATCGGGGCTGCATGACCTTCATCGATACTAGTCTTCCCGAAGAGGATATGGACAATAAGAAGTGTCGTGCCCTTGGTCAGACTAACAACACAGAATCCGAAGAATCTGAATTGCGGTTGGCCGTCGCTTTGTCGCCAGTCAAAAATGCCACAAACGCCACAGTATCCCGAAGCAATGGCCTCTTGGGGTTAATACTCGATGGAAGAATGCAGTACTCGCTCTCAGGCGTCCAGCTTCAGTCCCAATCGATGCAGTACTTATGGATGCTGACGATCCCCGCCTCACCCGGATTGCTCGCCGCCAGGCTATCAAGGCCACAGAATCCCGAAGCAATGACGGATAAATTCCACAACAAGCCAAGGACTGGACATCGATCAAGAAGAATCGCTGGGGAGCCAGCGTTGATCAAGGTACGTTTCAGTAGCCTCGTTTCACCCAAACCGACACAAAGCACTTCTTCCAACAAGGGAACTTACGATTACCGCAGAACGATCCACCAAGCACCTTTCCAGCCCTGCTCCCTATACCTAACGTTGAGCCTCGTGCCCCAGCTCAACCCCCAAGCTGGAGAGTTTTGAGCAACGAGTACCTGAGCAGCCCAGGCTTCAATACACCTCTACCAGACGCAGGTCTGGAGTGCCAAGATGCCACCAAGAAGCTGTAAGACCATGTAAGCAACCGCATGCACTACATCATGGTTCGCGAGAAGGATTGCAACGGGTGTGTCGCCAATATCAACCTTCTCAAGAAGCATTAGGCCTTTATGACATCTGCCTTTTTATCTGGCCGTGGGACACGTAGAGGCTGGAACACCGTCCATGAATAAAAGCCGAGTAATGAAGGACAGAAGATACTCCTTATTTGAATTTGACACCGGGGCTAGCACCAAGTGTAAGAGATGGCGATACTGGCTCCGGAGCTGGACCTGTGGAATGTAAACATTACCATAAGAGCAGCAGAGCAGTTGTTCCGTCCACAAATATACTCTCACTGATTGTGCAAGTACTTCCAAGCCTCTAACACCAGGCGGAAAGGAGAAGCGATAGCTCGCTTCACAACGTTTGACTGGGAAGTGGCTTTGTGGAAGATTATCATTCTCTGTACGAGCAGGAGCGTTAAGAATCTGAAGCGGGGCTGGATATCCGTATGCTAGGAAGACAATTCTCCACAGGTTCGCAATTCAACCCATTAGCTGAGAGTCCGGCAAATGCACCAACACTTGCAGTCTGATCTCAGTACTGCAGGTCTCGGAATCTAGAAGAGTAACTGGTTGACGAATCTTTGTATACGTTTCCCGGCCGTTGGAAAGGCAGGAAGAGTCTTCGCACAGCCTTCAATAATGTTTGGGTTGAGTGTGAAACTTAATGCACTCTTGGCCAGAAGTTGTCACGTCCTGCTGAGACCAAAGGATCCACGGTCCGCTGTCTTGAAAGTCGACAGTTGTCAGACATGGGAATGCTGAACTGAACCATGGACATGCTGATGGTCTTTTCGGTGTTGTGATATCAGCAGATATTCTTGACATGAAGATGATCACATAGGTGAACAAAGAAGGCACATACCTTCAAGCATCGCATGTCGTCTCTACATTGTAGACACAAGAACAAGGCCTGGAACGAGCGACGAGCAATGATCATAGCGTGCGGATAAAAGACGGTCCGTCGACATTCAGGGATCAGTGACGGCATTGGAGCTTTGTATAACACATTGCTATTGTCGACAACCATTTTTGGTGGATCACATTCGCAGCTTGTCGAAGAATTTGTTGTTGAAGGATGGATTGGCCATATCCGTGAAGAAGAGATTTGGTTTAGCTATAGCGAGCTAAGAAAACGAGACCACACGAGCAAACGGTCCAAACGTACGACGAGGGCAAGTCAACTGAGGATCTTATTGGAAACCCCGAATGTCCAGCGCAGAACCTCACCTAATCTCCTTATCTTACTATCTTAACTGAAGAAGAAAGCTGATTACCTCCATACATCACTCCTGTCCTCAAACTTCACGCTACTTACCTACGTCCGCTATTGCCATCCCCTGCACCATGACCACACCTCCCAGAGTCAGCCAAACACGACGACAATCAGCCAAGATGTCGGTAGTTCGTCCCAATGAGGCAGTTCCCGAATTAGAGGAAGCTTTTGCGTCTATCACCATTGACGATGAGATTCTCCCACTCGTAGAGATCAGAGCCACGGGTGACATCATCCTCGATGTGACCTTTGAGCGAACCTTGCAGTGCGAGAAGGCGATTGAGGCTGGGGAGCGGACGATATCGGTAAGCAGACATGGCACAACAAAGTAACTGTACGGATTGCTTACTGCTTTTCAGAAGATGAAGGAAGAGGCGCAATCAAGCGGAAAACCACCATCGCCCATACGAATCTTGTATCGAGTACGCCTAGACACCTTACGCAAACGATCGAGGTATTTCGAACATCTTCTCGGACCAACATTCATGGAGGGCAACAAGATCAAAGAGAATTTCGATGCTTTGCACGGCTCGGGGATGGTACCTTCTGAAGTATCTGCCGAGTTGTTGTATAGATTGCAGATCGAGGACGGTGAAGAAGCCACGCGGACGCTGGGTAGAGAGAGGGTTTTCGAGGATATGCTGCGCATGATGCACGACATGCCTCATACTACGAACAACAAAAACATCGGACTTCACTACGTGGCTGTTCTTGTAACCATGGCTGACAGGTTCGACTGTATGGAGCAGATTTCTAAGTATATCAACCTCCAATTTGCCAGACTCAAGTATCCTGTGAATACATCGGAGGAGATAATTCGAAAGAAAATACTTATTCTATCCCTCGCACAACACACTCCACGCGTCGCTACCTATACCTTAGAGACTTGTACGAAGGAACTTATTCTTCAGGGCTCATCACTCTGGTTGTGCTACGAGGAAACCCCCGACATCTCAACCGCTCGTTGGTGGAACCTACCTCTTGGAATCGAAGGTAAATGCCTTTTCTCAGTGCTTTAGTTACAATGCTTACGTTTATTTCAGAGGAACTAGCCTATCGCCGAACCAAGATTCTCATGACACTCGCCTCTCTCCAAGATCACTTTCTGGGCCTTTACAATTCCAAAACCCGTCAGTGCACCCTGGGCTATGGCAACAGTGCCGCCTGCGATTCTTTTCAACTAGGTGAAATGGTAAAATTCCTCTCTGCCAAGAAGCTTCTTTCGCTGTCGTCCTTCTCAGCTATAGGCCCAAACCACTCTGAGTATCAATGGCCAGAGGCATACATTGGAAACTTGGAGGAATTAATTACCGTGCTTCATCAAGTTCCGTCGTATCAGATAGATATACACCACAAGCATTGCGGCCTACGAAATCGATTACTGAAACCCCTGGACCACATCCGACAGTGCATGCAATACGGAGCCGGAATTCAAGCTACAAAGTGGCAGAGTGATCGCAACGGTACCAGCTGGCAAGTTGAGGAGCCCAAGAAGAAGCATTTCATCGTCAATGGCAAAGACGTAGCAAATGACAAGAAAACCTTCCACTATGAAAAGCATGCCGCTTCCACTCCTACTTTCAGCAACTCGCCTACTATAAACCACTCCCAACAAGCTGCAAGAGCTATCTTCATGGCTGAAGAATGGGACTGGACAAGTGGACGCGATTTGCCTGTAGGCGAGGATCGATTGGGTAGGGCATTTGGCTCGATTCAAGGCCCAGGTACACGTAGGCCTGGGGGTGTCGGTGGCATGGGAGCTACATTTGGTCAACTAGGTCGTTAGTCGGGCACCGCATTTGAATTCGGCGAGATACTCATATGATAGTTTTGCTTTTAGCATAGCGTGCGTGGGCGGCTTTTCTAATGTGTTGGGAGTACTGGGATGGTAACGATTATGGCAAAATACTTGCTTGCTCTTTCATGAGATAATAATTGCGAGGCTTTGTATCCACCTAAGAGTTTAGGAGTAGTCCTGGGGAGAGAAGCTTAGTTGCTGTTGCTCAATCGCACGAATCTCCGCTTTGAATCATTAAGTTGGTTTTAGTATCTCGAGGCCTCAGATCTACGCTTGTGATATCCTTCGTACCGACTCCCCTTCCCTGCTCTCAGTCTACCCAATACAGTCGGAGAGGAACTAGTTTCCCTTCCACTAGGTCGTCCGCTAGATCGCCATCGTCCGCAAAACACATCTTCTCCACATCTCCATCCAGAACTCTCTTTCGCATTTTCCTCCTCTTTTTCACGTCTAGATTGCGATACCGTTGCGATACTCGTCCAGGGTTCTACAGGTACTGCTGTAGGTAAGTTATTGATTTTATAAAACCGGCCAGTCCCGCTCGGCCGAATTCAATACTGTACGAGCTTATTTATTGAATTAGATGTCTTTGCCCCAGGAAGTAGCTAAGAGAGTACCTACTGTACCTAGGTAGGTAGGTAGGTAGGTAGGTTTGCAAGGCTGGGCCTGCGCGTGTGCCCAAGCGACAGGACAGGACAATAGTGAGATCTGGAAGGAAGAGAGAGGTAGGCGAGCATGTAATCATTGAAAAAGAAAGGGGAGACACGAACGGAAATTTAAGAAGCCACCAATGCTTAATTGACCCGCCACCCGTCTTGGCGGTTACGAGTACTCGTGCTGCGAACTTTTATGGTACCGGTACTGTACTGTACTTGGCATTTCCCCGCACCACAGGAGATACAGTACCGGGTTGAAGAAAGTTGCTTTTTGTAGGCATGCCGGGTTCACAACTGGTGGAAGGCTTGGAAGCTGAGGACTGTCGTTTCATCGTTGAAGAGCTCAATTTGCAGTGGATTTTCAAAGTGTTTTTGGAAGTCGTTAATATATTCAACACGGTGAAAATAAAGTATGTACAAGGAATTTTTCCTGTCCTGCTTGCCCTGCTACCCCTCATCGCCCGTTTTTTGATTTGGGTTTGGGTTTGCTTTTTCCACCTCTTACGTCTTGTTCATAGGCTATGTACATTTCTCCACACATACTTCTCCTCACTCTACAAGAGATACCATCTATGAGACGGAGATGGAGTAGGCGCTGGTGGTGAAAACAGCACTGGTTCCGGTGAAAGGCTCGGTTCCAGCACCAATGCTAAGCAGGTACTGCGAGCTTGGGTAGCTGAAGCTATCCTCGAGGTAGGTGAAGAAGGCCTTGAGATCACCCGAGAATGAAGTCGCCTCGCTCGAAGCAACAAACGAGTAAACGGTGGTAGCGCCATTAGCACCAGAGTACAGGTTCCAGCTAACACCGGCGATGGTGGGCGTTGCTACTGTAGAGCCCGTGCTGGAGATGGGACCGGCGCCTCCGATGGCGGCAAGCCAGATCATAATTTCATACTCGTTGGAGCCGGTCGAGGTCGAGGACGTGAACATATCGTAGGAGACGTCGGCTACGATGCTAGTGCCGGTGTACGACCATTTCCAAACTGAGGGGATGGTGGTGATGGCCGAGATTTGCTTGATTGTTGATTGCGTTACCACGGTGTTGGCGTAGGATTTTACTTGGGAGGAGGCGCCTGCCCAGGTCCATGAGGTTGACCATGCAAGAGTACCGCTGGTGTCTGAGTCGACGGTTGTGCACTTGAGCGTTTTGGTTAGTTGGGGTTGTGTTTTGGGACAATGGGTCGGCTTACTTGGGATCCGGAGGTGGCTGAAGCTTCGTTCCAGAGATCTTGGTAGACGGTGTAGGTGCCAGTGACAACGGAGTCCCATTGACCACAGATTGTGGTAGCACGCTTGTTGAGAGTCGCCGTTGGGACTGCAGCAGCAGCGCCGAAGAGGGCAGGGAGGATGACTTGAGTAAACTTCATGGCTGCGGTTTATAAAGAATGACTGGTAGTGCTGAAGACTGTGGGAATTAAACAAGCAAGCAAGCAAGCGATGAGTGTGAGTGAGTGGGTGAGGAATGAGGGATAGGATGAAGACAGTACTTATACACTTCGAGTGAGCTTGCCTTACATCTGCTCGGTGGACCACGATGAGATGAAAGGAGTCAAGCTTTCCAGAACCCCACCAAAATAGATTGGGCAGAGATCCTGTTCTGGTGTTGTTTGCGTTGACGTCTGTCGTGCACTGCAAATCTCGTGATATCTCGTCTGGTCCATAAGATCGATCTCCTTGAAACCAAGGCCGCGAAGCGCTGCGGGCTTGGCATACATTGCGCCTGCTTGCCAGGGACACGGGGCACACAGCAAGCACAATGCGCCATCCCTGTGGTCGGTCCAATCTATCTGAGAACTGTCCATCGTCGGGACAGACGAAAGATTCTTCCGCGAATCCACCGACGACGCCATCGAGCCCTCTCAACGCAAAACCTCCGTCGCTTGTTCGCAGATCCATCCTGTCAGGTTGAATGATGATGAGCGTGGCAGTGCTTAGGATAAAAGGCTATGTTGCTGGGTAAAAGGCGGGCACTTCACGGGGTCTTGTGAACGAACAAGAGGGGGGAAAGTGTAGATATACTGCACGACAAAACCACATGACGAGAGCACAAGGGAGTCATTTCGCCGATCGGAATGAGCAGTGAATCTGTTTCGTGGTAAATATGATGTCCCACGTACCGCACTGTATCGTCCTCCTCTGAACACTTGGAGCGGTCAATAAGTGGTGGAAACTTGATAGTCGTTTTATATTTGGCCGCTTCACGGTGCTCAATTGTAGTCCCCAGCGCCTGGGAATACTGTACCGAAAGCAACTCCCGTCTGCGAATACAAAAACCGATCAACAATCATGAGGAATGGATGACTGCCTAGACCGTTGCACCAAGACAGAACCCCCTCCAGTTCTCAGAGTCGAAACAAAAGATTTGCAGACGAGACTCTGGATTCCAAGGCCATCAGATCGATCTACTACTGCTAGGAACCCTGCAGCACAGACATCAGATGGTATTTGTATTCTTCACACGAAGAGATGAAGTATTGTTCCCGGTCTACTTTTCAAGACGATCGTGTTTTCTTAGAAGCAGGATGTATCTACTGTGAAGCACTTCTCACAAGCTTTCCGCGAGCGTTGAATGTCAAGTTGCCAAGTTGACTGTCAACTTGTTTGTGAACAGTTGCCAATATATATCAGAAGAGGATGAATAGAGTGCATAGAGACATGATATCATATCTGGGGTTTTCTTACACATACTCCAATATCTTGATAGCCCTTCTAAATGATGGCTTTGTACGGCACGTACGGTATCTGTGGTACGATGATACCTTACGGTCTGGAGCTGCGGAGCCTTAGTTGTGAGGTTGAAACATAGAACTACTCGGTCACGTGGAGAGATCAACTGAGGCCAACGTTTTCCCGACGCGGTCATCAGGTTGGAGGCTCAACTCACCTCACAAAGATCCCCACATTTGTACCGCATCTACTGACGTCGAAATACCTTCAATATCTCAACCTCGACAAATTTCCAGCCACGCTCTCTTTCGCATTGATACGCGCATCGTTCGTGAGATAGCATCTACTACATCGAGTGATTTGCGCGTCTCAGATACCACATTCTAGACGTCCCGCGCTTAAGACGATCTGTTGCTTTAGATGGACAGGATATATCAGGACCCGCGATAACATACGAGGAGAGCAATCTCATTGCGATCAGTGTTTGGGATTGCGCTGCGCTTAGCTTTCGAGATGGCGCCCTCCGCGGCAGTTGCGCAGCCGCTTTCAACCACGACGAAGGTGAAGCGCCCAATTCCACCTCCAGGCGGACAGACAAATGGCATCAATTCCTCCACTTCATCTCCATCGCCAATTATGCCCCCGGGCAGAATTCCTTCAGGCTCGAAGCACCCGAATTCAGTCAATGGCGCTCGGAACAGTAGCTCTGCAGCCCGGTCAGGAAATAGGATACAGCGCGACCCTCCGGGGCAGCTTCTTGGTCGAGGTCAAAGAAATAGTAGTGCAGGCATGCGTTCTGCTGGTCTATCTGGGGACCATGCTCTGCCACAGAATTCTGAACCTCTTCCATACAGTGCGTGCTATCTATGGACATATGTGCATCTCCTTATGAGGGAATGTAAGCTAACAATGCTGCAGTCCAAACTGATGCCTACATCCTTAAGAAATTCCGGGGCAAGCCACCGTCTCTAATCATACACCTGCATCCGACACAATTTAGATTTGATAAAATGGAGGGCAGCTTTTCATATAAATCACCCATGAAGATGTTGTTGGAGCACTTGAGATCCCGGACCATACCAGATGACTTGATTGAGTACTTCACAAAAATGCAAGTGAACTTCTATGAAGGCTGCATGATTGTCCAAGTCCATGATCACAAGACCACCGATGCAACCAAGGCTCCAGTCAAGTCGAGCACAAGTGTGGGGAAAACAGTACCATTCTCAATACACAACTACAATGCCATGCTCACACCATCGCCTTATGTTCCATACCCCACAGCAGAGGCCACGCTGTCGAAGAGCACAAAATCAGAGACAGGAAATGATGGGGATAGCAAGTTGAAGTCAGCTGAGCAGAAGGACAAGGAAAATATGCCCGCTCCGGCAATTCCTAATGATGGGCAGCGTGGTCGAGGTCCGACGAAGGTTCCGGTCACCACCATAGTGCTCCATCCAACGCAGTTGAGTAAATACCGAGAGCTGGCACTCAAGGCCACTACACCCCAGTCTTTAGATTCAGATAGCCGGTCAGATGTTCGGCCAGATGCAAATGCTCCGTTGTCCGCAACCGCACCTCAACCGTCGACACCATTGACAGCTGTTCCTCCAACTCCGCAAGGAAGCATGCCACCTCCAGCGAAACGACAGAAGAAGACACAGATGGAGTTGGATAACAAGCTTATTCATGCTTTCGAGTCGCAAACGACTCTACTCACAACTGCCCCTTTGTTTCTAGAGCCCGTAGAAAGCGCGGCCGAATGTGGCCGGCTCTTGGAGGCACTCGCTCATCCAATGCATTCCGAGAAATTGCCAGCACCCAAGACTCGCAAGAGGACTGTTGCAGAAATGGCAGCAGATGAGGCGCTTGCGGCGGAAGAGGAGCGTTATATGACTATCTTAGACGAGCGACTATCGTCAGGCAACACAGGTACACAAGGCGGCGCAACTGCTGCGGATGCAGACGGTCAGGCCGGAGGTGCTTCTTTTGAACCTCGGTTTGAGAGATTCAAGGCGCTGGAAAATATCAAGGTCCAGATAGAAGAGAAGAAGAAGGCCGAGAAGATTCGCCAGCAAGAAGTAGAGAGGAAGCGTTCAGAGCAAAATGAGAGGGAGAAGTCCAGGGTCCAGGCTGAGGAAAGAAAACGGGAAGAGCATCGAGCTATGCAGCAAATGCAGCAGCAGCAGCAGCAACAGCAACAAGCGCAACAACAGCATAACTCGAATCTCGCTCAACATAACGTCCCACAGCGACGTGGAATGGCTGGTCAGGCCCAACAGCAACCGCAAGGCTTGCAAAACATGCCGCAACCAATGCAACAGAATCAACATGCACATGGACATCCTCAGGCTAATGGAGTTATGCCAAATGGGTTGCAAGGGCAACCTCAGCGCTTTCATCAACAGGTATCTCAAGCCCAGATCTCATCGCCCATTGTTCGAAATGGTACACCGCAGAGCCATGGTCATTCATCTCCAACTGTCAACAACATGGGAAATGCCCCTATGCAACAATCAACGTCGAGTATGGGTGGTAGTCCACCGCGGTCTGGATCGGTTGTGCATCAGAACCATCAGCAGATGGGTGCTCCAACGGCACATGCGATGAGTGCACAGAGGAGTCAGCAAAGTCATGCTGGCACACCACGCTTGCCAAACTCCACACCTCATATGCAATCAACGCCTCTTAATGGATCTCGGTCAATGAGTCAGACACCTAGAATGCCTCAAGGTAGCCCTCTCCCAGGGTCAATACCCCAGGCACAGCTTATGCAGCAGGGCATGAATCCTCAAATGAACCCACAACAAGCCCATCAACAGGCACTTCAGCAACAGGCGGCACTTCAGCAACAGTTGCGTCGACAACAGGCTTTGGCTCAAGGGATGGGCCAGGGAGGCAACGGGCAGCAAATCAGTCCACAGCAATTCGCAATGCTACAGCAACGCTTGGCACAGCAACATCAACAGCAGCACGGCAGTCCAATGTCCAACGGTCAAATGTCCCAACAATTCGCCCAGCAAGCCGCGGCAATGGCTCAGCGCCAACAAAACATGTTGCCACAGAACATGCAGCAAAACTTCATCAGCATCAATGGTGGCATGACACAACAACAGTTGCAACAGCTCCAACAGATGCAAATGCAGAATCAGCAACAAGCACAACAACAGCAACACCCTCAAATGCAACAACAGGTACAAGCAATAGCCCATAAATTATTTCAGCAGCATCTGCCTGGGCTTTCAGCCCAATACCCTGGTGGCATTCCAGCGGATATACTACAAGGCCTCAAACAACAAGCGCAATCAAAAGCCACTATGCAGTTTCAAGCGCATATCCAAAACTTGCGGATGAAGCAGCAGCAGCAGCAACAGCAACAGCAGATGATGATGATGAGTCAGAATGGCATGCAGGCAAATATGAACGGAATGCCAAATGGCATGAATGGCATGCAGAGACCACCTGGTATGTAGAGAAAGCAGATAGCGTTTGGACCGATTGGGTGGAAAACGTCAATGTCATATTGGATTCATTTTTCTCCTCCTGGGATTGGGCAGGATCGGCTTGATTATCACACGGCGTACTACGAGTTTGGCGAATATGGAACTATGCATGGCGTATGGATTGGCGGATGACTAATGCTATGGATACCTGGATTGGGAATGGGAAAGGGACGGTGTTTGGCTTATGTATATACCTCTTTTCGAGATGGACAACGGTTGTTATAAGCGAAGTGTACTTGACATGATGACTTTTGAACATGAAGCTCTGTACTGAGAATACTCTTGGGGTTACTGTAAATACCCTCTATGTTAGTTTGTCCTCCCACTTTTTCACCTTTTCTTTCCATTTTCTTCTTGAAGCAACCATGCTTCCAAAGTTGGTCAACACGAGCGTATGGGTACAAGTACTGTTAGAAAAGGTATATACAGAGATTTACATATGCACATCTAGCACGGATGTCTGGGGTTTAAAGATATTACTTCACTACTACTTTTTATGGTTTCGTCTACATTAGTGAACACGGTGTGAGGGTCTTGGTCTCTCTTGTAGAAGTTGAAGAAGCTGAAGCTGAAGTAGAACGTCGCGTGTGGCTGGTGGGGAATTCATGATTGTTTGTTAGCTTGTTGGCTTGTTGTTCGTAGATAGTACTAAAAAACATCTAAGAGGGGTTTTAGAATTCCTGGCGTTTAAATTTGCTTCTGTGTAGCACGAGGAATTACAATAGCGGCAATTTTTGTATTTCATTGGTGAATAAAGCAAATTAGTAGCGCGGTTGAGGACCCCCCATTGGACCCCTTTTCGTTAGCTGGTCAAGCGAGGTAGATAGCAAGCGGTTGGTGTTTGTAAACGTCATTGATTACACACTATTATTGAGCTGGGTATAGAGCCTTAACAACATAAACAGCACCGTCCTAATACTCCATCATCAAAATCTTCTTCAAGCCCGCCATCTCCCTCTCCCAGCCCTCAACCTTCACCTGCGACGCGGCCAGCTTGTCCAACAAGAACTGCACCCGCGGCCCAGCCTCCCTCGGCTGCTTAGGCAGCTTCCCAAGAACCTTCAATTCAGCCTCGTACTTATCGATGCTCTTCGTTTCGATCTTTGTTAGTTCGGTCAAGATCGCTAGGTCTAATCGGGATTTAAGGACGTTGTCTGAGGTCAGAAGCTTGAATGCTGCCTGATAGACTGGTTTTCCAGCTTTGATAGATTGCGGTCGTCCTTTGTAGGTCTTGATGCTGATTAGTTCGGCGGCGGAGAGGGCTTCTAGTACAGATTCGCCGCTGGAGGCAGAGGAGGTGAGTGAGGATGAAAAGGTGTTGGAGAGAAGGATTTCGTTGTAGCGGAGGTTTTCGTGGTCGGCTAGTGATTTTACCAGATACCATGCTTGTTCTGGGGACCATTTACGTTCGCCTTCTTTGTCGGCAGTTTGGAGGTACATCTTCAATATCTCGGAGGCACTTTGTTCGATTATTTCCTCGACGGCTCGCCGGGGTGTTTGGCCCGTTTTGAGGCGTCGGGCCAGGAACTCCAGGTCTGTTAGACGGCCACCCAAAATTTGTATGCATTCATCTAGGTCATCTAGGTCGTGGGCTTTTTGCGAAATGGTGAGTTTTAATTCACCATTTAAGGGGTCTTTCTGCTCTTGTTCGAGGTGAGTGATGACGAATTTCTTTGCAACTTCGGGTGTGATGTCGCCAAGGGAAATTTGGCGGAAGACTCTGTCTGGCAGTGCTTTTCCTAGAGACTTGGAGTAGGAGATGTCGTTGGTGAGAAATATGACATGGGCGATGTTCGCAGTTGTGAGGCCTGCAGCCCACTCTGAGAGCTTGTCGTAGACAACGCTGCTTTCCTCACTCTTATGGAGGAAGTTATCAATCACAACTACTGGTCTGCACTCCGGATGCGCTTCCAGCCAGTCGTCGTCTGCAAGGTTGGCATCTTTATCATCCTTCTGTCGAGAATCAAGGGCCACTCGTTTCAATGCCGTTGCTGTATTCGTCCAGATCTTCACTAATTGCGTTTCCAGTGTTTCAGAGAACCCAGACTTCACGCCAATTGTCCCCTGGGCAGCTAGATCAATCAAACTACTAAAGCTGTTCATCCATGAGAAGACTGGCCGATAGCCAACTGCCCTTGCTGCTGCCGCAATGGTTGCGCTATCACCACGAGCTTCCTGTATTGGCTTACAGTCAATAAGCAAGGTGTTCTTTCGTCCCTTCAATGCTTGATCCATTATCAACTCCTTCTTGCCAGAGCCACGAGGACCTTGCACGACAATAAAGGTATCTGCAGTTTCCATCAACCAGGTCGATAATTGTTCCATAGCTTCCTTTCTGTCATCCCAGATAGCATGTAATCCGGCTTCTTCGGACTTGTGAATATGGAAGGTGAAAATATCAGTCGCCTGGCTCTTAAACCACTTGTAAATTTTGCTGTCCTTCAAGGCAAAAGAGTGATCGATATGTGCTTTGATGAAGAAGGTACGAATTGGGTCAAAAACAGCAACGGTGATTGTGGCAATTATTGCAGCAACGATAGGGATAAACACTCTTGGATGGTCCTTGATCCAATCCCGTATCCAGCGTGATTTCATCTTCGTCTCATATGAGAGCCGCAGTTGAGTGCCTGTTTTCCCTCCCCCAGCTTCCTCTAACACTTTAAATCCATGCATGCAATTCCTTGCCATGATAGAATGTCTTACGCGAGCAAAATCCAAGTAAGCAAATTTCGGTAGGATCTTCGAGTCAGAAGGCTGCGAAGAGATCTCCGCGAGTTTTCCAAACTTTCGGAACAAGCTATACAGTGTCTCCTGGGACAACTCAGCCGCCTCTCCTCCGGGACTTGTAGGTACAAATTCAACCTTTATTCTCGAACTTGGGAATCTATATAAATCTTCCAACCAAGGCTTTCCCAAAACCAGATGTGTCTGTATCCTTCGAAATGGGTTGAACCACGGTTTGATGGGATTTTTTGCCAGATAATTCTCGAGCAATCCTTCGATTTCCTTTGCGGTCAACCCATCAGGATATGAGAATTTGACAAATGCTCCTCCATCTTTCAACCGAGGAAGAATCTCAGTGACTTTTATGGGAACCGTGGAAGGTATAGCACGCTTGACTAGTGTGATTGGATCCAATGCACCCAGTTTCGAGTTATCGAATCGCCATAGGAGGTCAGGGAGGCTTCGATCGATGTTTAGAAATGGCAATCGAAGAGCCCAGTTCAGCTTCAGAGGGAACAAGTCTGCCAAATCGCATTAGCATACGCCTGGGATCTTGCAAGTATTTTACCCATAAATCAGCAGCTTAAGTCGAGTGTAAACAAGAGAAGAATCACTTACTATCAAAGAACAGTATCGCTTCATTCGCACTTGCAGTAATATGCCCGGTCTTATCCTCTCCAGCCTCGGTGCTCTCCCTCCTTGTAGCCCTCAATAGCCCCAGCCTATCGCCATGACTCGCAACTCGCGCTCCAGGCCTGGGTAAGCTCCCAGCGTTATAAAAGTGTCTCGACTGAACTCTCGGGATCCTCAACCCAGGGAGACTGATGGGATTGAGGACAACGCGTTGGACGCGTCTGGAGGTCTGCATCGTCGCGCCAGGTTATGGTAAGAAAGAGATGTTCATGACTTACTACAGTCCGGGTTGTAGTAAATTGGAGCTCAGTGAGAACCTGCTTCTCCCAAAACTGCGTCTTACCCAATGAGGTCATAACCTAAGCTCAGGCTCATACAGTAAAATCTGGGGAAGCTCAGTCACGTGCCGGGTCTCTGTCGTGAAAAGATGCAGCTGAACCCAGACTTTACTCAAGAGTCAATTGCAATCCAATTCGACTTCTAAATCAAATCACCGGAAACGCCAATCAATATTCATTGCAGGTCTCCAAAAAATGGGCTGGCTCTGGTCTGACTCTGCTTCAAAGCCCACCTCACCACCAACAATAACAACCCAAGAATCCCCCTCCACATCAACACATACAACCTCAGGGTCCACGCCCAAACCACTCTCCCGCGACGAGCTCGCCGAGCGCGAACTACAATCATTCCTCCAAGAGCTCTCAGCCGATGTCCAACCCAGCAGCACGAAATACAACCGTGTTCCAAAACAACCTCCCTCGCCCTCTGCTCCTCCTCAAACCGCTTCGTCCTTCTCTCCCTCAAACCAAAATGGTTCCACCGATCCGGAGTCGTTATCTGAAGCGCTCCTCCCTCGCGAAATGAGCTGTCGCGACGCCTTCGATCGCGCCTTCTACTGCCAGTCGATGGGTGGACAGTTCAATAACTTATACCGATACGGCACAGTGCGGTCTTGCAGTGAGAACTGGGGAGACTTCTGGTTCTGTATGCGAGTCCGTACTATGGGTGACGCGGAAAAGGAAAAACTAATTAAACAACATTACCGACAGAAGGAGAGGCGGAGGTATGGGAGGGAGGAGGGTGCTGTGGGAGTAGAGGATGGGAAGGTAATTGATTTAGGGGATGAGGGAGCGAAGGTGCCTAGGAGTAGTGAGGATATTTGGAAGAGTAGGGACAAGAAGGTGGAGATTGGGACTGCATTTAATGTGCCAATTCCAGTTTGGGAGGGCAGTGATGAAGAGTGGCAGCGTATGGAGAGGGAGAGGAGAGCTGGGAGGGTTAATGGGACGGCGTAATGATGTATGATAATTGTACGTATACCCACTCAATTGTGTTGTTATAATGCACCCTTCTCTCAAGGCCCGTTTATTGTCAGCAGTCAAAGCTGCAATCGACTCTCTCCCGTACGCCTTCTCTAAAGCTGCGAGCCTTTCAGACCAGACAAAACTCGGTCCCAGCAACCCAAGCTTCATTTCTACCATATCATCAACATCCTACCACTGAGGCTTTCCCTTCGCCCGCAGCCTAGCACCGAATTTCCACAGCAGAAGTGGCGCAGGAATGCCAACACCAATAAATACAAAGGCCAACAGGCTATCACCCCAACCATAGCCCAGACTATCATACATCTGCGGCGCAAAGACAGGGAAAGCAAATGCGGCAAAACCACGTAGCAATTGCGAAGCTGCTATTGCACTGCCAGTATAATCCGGGTAGGAGTCCATCACATAAGCTTGCATGGCCTGCCCCATTAGGATTGTGCCACATCCGTAGATACTCGTGCCCATATCTGTGACGAACCAGAATACTTTAGCTTCGGCCGCCCATCCCATCCAGAAGAGACCGATTGTAATCAGTACAGCCCCAGGAATCATCACCGGGATACGATACTCAGGTGCAGTCGTGCCACCTGCTTTCTCCTTCAGATGGGCCCAAAGGCGGTCTGTGAGAGGTCCTCCAACTTGTGCTGCGATAGTGTAGCCTACAGCAAGTGCGATATAATGCAGGCCGCTCTCAGAAACCGACTGATGATATCTTTCTGTCCACAATGATGCGAAACTCGAGAGGAGGATATACAACATTCCAAAATTATAAGCGAGATACAGGGACATCACTTGCAGAATCGGTTGTGTTGCCAGTAATCGCATAGGCCGAGTTAAACTAGTTGCAAGTTTCTCCTTCAAAGTCGGGGTTGAGCGTTCGAATTCGGTTGTAAAATGTCGACTACCTCCTGCTTCAGACTCCTCTCTGTTGAGAACTTCTGCTTTCTTGGCGAGAATTTTGGGCGCGAAGGTCTCGTGGAAGAAGGGGATTGCGAGGAGGATTAAGAGGGCGTCGTAGATGCTTACGACCCAGAAGAGCCACGGCCAGCCGATTTTCGAAGTCACAACTCCGCCGATTATGGGACCCAGTGCTGGACCTGTGCCTCACGTCAGTCAAACCATCTGGCTTTGGAGTTTTAGCTTAGTGGACTATTACATACCGAGGAGAGGGAGAAAATTAGCGATAGCAAGAGATTTCCCTCGTTCCTCTGGCCGCCAACAGTCACTCAAGACGGGCATTGAGATAGCAAATTCCCCACTAGCACCAAACCCAGCGAACAACCTCGCAGAAATCATCAGTCCCTTGTTCCTCACAAACCCACAAGCCGTATTCCAAGCAATATACCAAACACCACCCCATATATACACCGGTCTACGTCCGTATACCTCGCTTAGTGGGGCCAGGAATATCGGCCCAATGGCGAAGGCAAGCACAAAGATTGAGAGACCCATCGATGCTTCTTCTTGGGTGGTTGAGAGGTCGGCGCTGATTTCTGTGAGGGCTGGTGCCATCATTGAGCCGGACATTAAGGTCACTAGACCGGCGAGGGAGGTGAGAATAGTTAACAGCCATTTACGGTGGAGGGGCCAGTTTAGAGGGTTGCTGGGGTCGGTGGGTGAGACCCATGATACCTGGTGAAATCAGTGACGTGAAAGTCTATTGCATAGAGCGATAGTAAGGATGAATAGGAACTGTAAGCGAGGCCATTTGGGTTGGGCAAGCAATCATGCAAAGGGTAGCTTTCAATGAATGGTAATGCGAGACTATAAATTGACTTGGAGATCACTTACGAGCATAACGTTGTTGGCGGTACTTTCTAATGCTGTGGCAGATATGTCAACATTGTCTTCGCCTTTCTCTTCATCGATTGGTGATTTTGGGGACAAAACGGCATCGTTTACTCCCTCGTCCATCTCTTTGCTTGAAATCATCACTGAGAAGAAATAAATGGGCCATATTCAAATAAATAATTGCGTCGAAACAGGGACTGCGCAGGCCACATTTATACTTAGAGTATATACATCTACACCGTACCCACTCGCGGATACGGAATTGCCCTCCACACGAAAAGCAATACTTGCTTGATGGCCGTCATCTCGGAAATCCGAGTTCTTTCGGCCGAGCCGTTTTAGGCGAGATCGTTCTCCTCGTTCACTTCCACGACATCCTACGATCAATACCAATGACAATTCCCAATCTAGTACAGCATTCTCAAAAAATGGACGAGAAAAAAAAACAAAAGCGAGATGTACTCTCCTGCAAAGATTGTCGTCGACGAAAGTTAAAGTGTGATCGTGAATATCCTATTTGTGGTCGTTGCAACAACCGTGGAGTGGGACAGTTGTGCTCCTATGATTGTGTCCCTGGAGATGATAATAGGAGTGAGCGGAATGCCATTGCCACGTCAGCGGATGGGAAAGAGTTCAGCTTGCAGCCGCGACTATCTATGAGCAAGGTTGCGATGCCGGTCAAGAGAAGACCGGATGATAATGATAACTCTTTAGCTGCTACGGTGTTGAGTCAGGCGGATACGATAAAGCGACTAGAGATTCGGCTTTCTATTCTTGAAGATATGGTTCTGGGAAGTTCAAATTCTGCTGGAAGTGCGAGCAAAATAGCTGTTGCTCAGGCTACAGAAAAGGGATGCAAAGAGCCTGAGACGAGTCTCTTCCGTGGGAGGGGATTTATGACCAAATTCTACGGCCCTAGTCACCCTGGATCTCAGATCCTTCATGTGAGTTATTCTCAAACCCAATTTTGTTCATTTGTTCTTCCTTTATATAAATAAAGCTGTCTTATAAATGCCCTACAATAGGTGGTTTAGCTTCAGCGATCGGAACCGAGAGACAGCTTTGGTTAATCTCGTTGGTGTAATGCTAGCTTGCTAACACGCGATAGTTCCCCGAGTTAAAGGCTTTCATGGCAGATATATACCCCAATTCAAGTATGAAACGACTCCGTAATGAGACCAAGATGCTCCTTGCGAGGTACAAAGCCAGTCAGGCAAAAGTACAGCCAGCCAGTCAGAACTTACTTCATCTGATACCAAGTCGAACAGTAGTAGACTCCTACGTCAAGCTGTATTTCGAATATGTCGATTCTATCTATCATATTTTGCACGGACCGAGCTTCAGATGCGAGTATAACGCCTTCTGGGATTCCACCGAGACTGCCGCACAAGGCTTCCCTGCCCTTCTCTTGCTTGTCATGGCAACGGTACAATGCATATCACCCAACCATCAACCAAGTTATAGTCCCTCTGGTTCTACTTCAAGAGACCAAGCTATATCTTGGATCCGAGCATGCGACGTCTGGCTTCAACAGCATAGCAACAAACATAGGTATATGGCTCTTTATCAGGCCAGGATTCTGAGAGTCATTGCCGCAAGAGCCAATGCTATGAAGACCAAGGAGCTGTACCCTGGTTCTCAAGACTTGTTGAACTATTTCAAAACAGCTGGCTTTCACAGAGATCCTAATCTTCTCGGCAATAACTGCACTCCTTTTGAACGTGAAATGCGACGTCGTCTTTGGGCAACTGCGGCAGAATTGGAGCTTGATGCTTCCATTGATCGAGGAGTTCCCTCGGCATTATCCGCGCTTCATGTGGATTGTGCAGCTCCACTGAACATCGATGATGAAGACTTTCATGAAACCTCCTCTCAACTCTCAATCCCCAGACCATCAACACACTTCACGAAGACATCATTCCTCAATGCATCGTCACAAAGTCTAGCACTTCGAACAACTCTAAACACCTTGATAAACGACCCAACTACAAAGTTGTCTTTTGAGGATGTTCTGAACTACGAACAGCGAATCAAAGAAGCTTTAGACATACTTCCCCAGTCCCAAAGCGAGGAACATTACCAAGCAGAAGTAGCCTTGCTTGATATTCAGTTACGGCAGTTCCTCATCATGTTGCACAGTCCGTTTGCTCGCCGAATAAGCTCTTCACAAAACCAGTACTCGCGGATTGTCTGTTATAACACTTCAGCACACATTCTAGACCAACACTCAAAGCTTATCTCGGCGAACAACGTCACTCTCAGCCTATCCCGACCCGATGTCCTCCGAGCAGTCTTCTCACTCTGCCACACAGCCTTCATCTCGACAGTCATCAAAGGTACAATAAAACGCCCATCCAAAAATCTCTCATCACCAACAACCTCAAAGATCTCCTTCTCTCTTTCTCTCTCTCTCTCTCTCTCTCTCTCTCTCCCTCTCTCTCTCTCTCTCACTCATACACACACACACACACACACGCTAACGAAACTCCTCTGATCAATAAACAGACGACATATTCCTCGCAATAATAAGATCTACTTTTACCTTAGCAATAGAAAAAGCCTTCATGGCCTGGGAAACACGAATCATGCGCATCGGCGGAGGTTTTCAAACCCTCTTCTACATAAGCTCATGGTGCGGCCTCGTACAGCAGAAACTCACACCCGGCCATGCAGCGAGTATTAAGGCTCAAGCGCCCGATCAGGCCGTCAGGTCGTATCATAAGTTTCTTGCTTTTCAAGTTGATGTTGGGAAGAGGGATTATATGGTTGATGGTGGGAATTTGGGTGTTGAGTTTGGAACGGGGGATGGTGCTGGGGTTGTGGATGTTGCTGATGGTGGTAGTGGTGGGTGCGGCGGACTTGAAGAGGGATTTGAAGCGTTTGAGGGGTTGGATTCGCTGGAGTGGATGGTAGGTGACTCGTGGGCGTTTGATATGCTTCCTGAAGTATAATCTTATGTATTCTCTTCTGCTGGCATTTTCTGGTTCATAACTTACTTTGATAGGTCATGGGCCACAACGCAAACATACAAAGCACCCTAGCCTTGTTTCCCGCTAGAAGGGGTATTGAAATAACGACTGAGTTTGAATCATTGACTTAACTTGAGCAATTCAAAAGGTACATCGCCATTGGTATCTACTTAGACTATCATAAATTATGGAGTATTTTCTAAATGTCATTGTATAAAGCCCTCTGTTGCATCTAAATCTCGCTTGCTACGTCACGGTATTGTTGTGGAGGAATGCCACGATGTCATCGACTCCTTGTGGCTCATTCACCCAGTGACCTCCATCTTGATATTCATTCCAATTTACAGCCATGCCAAGGTTCTCCAGGCTTTGGGCAAGTCGCTTGCCGTTCTGGATCGGGACGACATCATCGTCCACCGAATGCGAAAGAGAAATCGGAGTCGCTAGCGCAGACTCCAGACTTTGAAGCTTTCCTACATTGACCCTTGAATCCTCGGAGGCGGTCATCAAGATAGAACCGATCTCTTGGGGTATGGTTTTACTCCCTTTGAACTTCTCTTGAAAAGGAAGCCATCCGCAAAGGCCTATGAACCCACCAAGTCGAATACCACTATACAGCAAGGCACTGATAGCAGTAGCGCATCCTTGACTGATCCCACAAAGGATAATGTGGTCTAGCGCAACCAGAGATGCCTCGGCATTGATAACGTCTAGTAGAAACGCTATACTCTCCTTCAGGCCGTCAATTTGTAGCTCATTGCGCTCTTCTGGCTTTTCAACAGACCACATATCAAACCACTGCGATATCTCCGTTTCGAATCGAACTGAAGTTCGCAATTTTGCGGTTGGAAATACCCACTGTAGAAACACTGATGAGACAGACATTTGGGATCGCATGAAAAGGCTCTGCTTACTTTGTAGGTAGGGAAAATCTCTAGCAAAGTGCGTTCGTCTGTCGCCTGACTTTCAAAGAACTCCGGTGCAAACTCTGTGGCGGTGCTGTCACGACCATGAAGGAAAATAATAGTGTGAGTATGCTCTTTTGTAGGAGCGACGATGTGCATATCTTTGAGAGACATGGTGACTTATTGCCGGAATTAAGGGTGGTGGTGAAAAGTGGGTATTCTTTTTTTTGTGTGTCGAATCCTCCATATAGGAGTGTAGAAGAAGTTAGAGAAAGCTTAACAGTAGGTAGGTATGTTTATAATTGTCAGTCGGCACGCTTAGGGTTGTTTTCTACCTAATTGACAGGATAAATAAGACACAATGAATGGCACTAAGCCTGTTAGGGTTAAATTCCATGTGATTCCGTGTTATAAAGACACGAGGACGTGTCATCCCTTGAATTATTTCCAAGCTTTCTATCATGTCGTCTCTGTTCTGCATAGGGCAGGTTTTCCAAGGTAAGCTGAGTAAGTATATCATCACGAAACAGATACAATATACCGTTTGATGTGCAAAGTATGTGTTGCATGTACTTCTACACATCTTGAGCACAATTTGGCCCTCATGCCAACCGGAGCAGAAACAAGGCAGACCACACAGTCATTATCAAAAGCGTGCAAGGAAATTTCCGAGTAGAGAACGAACGCGACGTTCTTAGGCACTTTCAAGGACCCAAGCCTCATCTAAGGCCTCTGCTTGACGATATCCAAGACCCGGCTCTTCCTTCAACCATTGTTCGGAGATACCTCGAAGAAGACCTCTTAAACGCGTCGAAAGAAATACGACATTGAAATGTAAAGTGCTCCGGTACGTATCCAAAAGTGTACTCGATGCACTCAGCTTACTACATGAAGATGGCTAAATCCCCAAAGGTCAGTAAGGTTATCACGGACTCTTCGCCAGCCCTCTTGTTGATGTAAGTGCATGTTACTAGATTTGAGACCCGATAATGTACTTATTACTTATAAAGAAGCAGGAGAGAGTGCAAATATACGTTTTGCGGACGTAGAAACAAGTGACTGTGGAAGCACCTATCATGACGAATCGTCAAGGAAGGAGCTCCCATATCTGCATCCATATGGAGAAGCCCAGAAGCACTGTTGCACGATGAGTGGTCCGAGGAGGATGCAAATAAGGTGTGAGATGCAGGTAAGTATGTATATACAGAGAGCTTTGCTCGCCACTTCCCCAATCCAGAGTGGTAGTATATGTCCGAAGCATCGACGAATCACGTCAAGTGAATAATATATACAGAAGAAAAAGGTAACAGCGACCCAGCCTTAAGTTCAAACACCCCGTACTTGATGGCCCACTGCCTTCTCAAGGTTGAGAAAGATCTAACCGTAATAATCGGCATCCACCCAATCCGCGTAATCAGACCCCAAAATGGTCGTAATAGCCACGGCAGCACTCAACTCGGTCCCAAAACTAGCCGTGCAACAAGCTGTTGCTCCATCGCCCGTGTTGCCATATACCTCGAACTCGACACCATCCGTGCGCTCATCACCAGTATTCCAAACCTTCCAGCCCGCCGAGTTTATGATGTCACTGAGGACTGAGTTCTGGAAAGCGACACGTGCGTACTCGGACCATGGACGACCCAGGTAGACGGAAGATGCAGAGACGTCACCAGATGAGGAGGCCGCGATGTTAGAATTGTTGATTACATAGTAGGAGTCTCCGTCAGACCCGATACGCCCGTTAGCGGTGATGGAGCCACCGCCAGTAGATACGGCAATAGTGGAGGCTTCGATCCAGATGGTTGCTTCTTGGCCGAAGATAAAATCAACAGCGCCTTCGATATAACAGCTGCCGTAGAACTGTGTACCGATTTCAGCAAGAAGCGTATCTTGGTAGCCGTAGAGCCCAACGCCGTAGTATCCCTGTTCGGAATTGTAGGCTGAGAGAGCGACGGCTTGGGATCCCTCGCCGTAGGTGTTTTTGATGTCGATGTTGTAAATGGCTGTGTTGGCCGAGAGGTTAATAAGTGTTCCGGTTGACTTGTCGTCGGCGGCGCCATCGTCTAGACTGTAGCTGTGCTCAATGCTGACTACGTTGCCACTGTATGAGGTTGTATCTTCGGTGTAACCATAGATAGAAAGCGCACTAGCAAGTTCGGGGATCGTGACTTGTTCTGAATAGGTGCCTGCGGCGATGAAGATGCTCTGCGCCGTAGTTGTGGACGTATCTAGGGCGTCGACGGCATCTTGAATCTGGAAGAGCGTTTGTAGATTAGTTTCTCAAAGTGCGTTCCTGGGTTGCAGCTTGGGATGAGTAGTAAGAGAAAGAAGTACATACGGTGGAATAGGTGCCGCTGGTTCCAACGGTGAGAGCTCCATCTGGAGCTGTGGTTCTAGACGTGCCAGTACTACCACTGGAGGACGTGGCCACAGCCGAAGCAGACGCGACCGTCGAAGTCTTATTGGCAGCAGCAGTCTTTGCTGTAGACTTTGCTGTGGTTTTGGCTGTGGTCTTGGTTTTGGCTGTGGTCTTGGCTTTGGCTGTGGTCTTGGCTTTGGTTGTAGTCGACTTTGCTGCCTTTATGCTTACTGCAACGGTCGAAGTAGCTGCTGCCGTGGTCTCAGCAATTTGAGTCTATGAGTTATTAGCACATACTGGTCAAGTTGATATATGGGAGAATACTTACGCTCGTTGCAGCCGAGTCACCATTGCCCTGTCTATGGTTGTTAAAGTCCTGGTTCGGTGGTAAAGATCTAGCCGTGCCTAGCACGGCGGTAGCGAGAATGGAAGTCAGAGTAAGTAAACGCATGTTGAATTTTGAAGTAGAAAGCAAAGCAAAGAATGACAAAACATGAACAGAAGCAGCAGAAGAGGGAAAGAGCGTAGTAAAGATCCGAAGTCTTAAAGAGAGAGAGCAAAAAAAGCCAACCAAAGGAAGGGAAAGGGTTCTTTTTAAACGCAAGGGAGCAAATTCCAACCCACGAGAATTACCTCCATCCAGGAGCAGCCAAGCACAAGAACTACTTTAAGTAGGCATCAGGGCTTACGACATCAAATTGCAATGTGAGGAATAAAGATGTTTGTTTCTGTTTCCCTCGGATCGTGAAACAAAGAGGACGAGATGTTGGATGCACAGTGAACGGGTCGAGAGGATAAATGGATTTACACCGGGGGATTATTCGGCATCGCGTTCCATGCAGAGTGCTGTTCCTGCTGAGATGGTCTTTTTAGAGCGCGCTTGCGTAAGCGCCAAGGCAATTTCATCGTAGGCGAGTCCCCCTACCTAGCACCTCCGTACCACCAGTTCAGGGGCTGGAGCTCGCCTACTTTGCTTCACTTTCGGACGCCGTTCCGTACAGTGCAACCGCATTACTAGCTAGAGGACCCTAGGTACCTAGCTACCTTTCTATCCCGGGATGCCAAACTACATAGACATACAACCTGTTCCCTGCCCCTACTGCCATCTCCAGTCATATCAACCATTCATTATGAATAACGTCCCCATGCCCATTTTCGTGCCAGAAGAATGTCCCAAGCCCATGATTTCATGAAGGAGCTAACTAATAACCACCGTAGCCACCTCCGCCATATTGAGGTTGCTGGCCTGGATAGCCTTGTCCTGGATAGCCTTGCCCTGGATATCCCTGTCCTGGATATCCTCCTTGGCCATGCGGAGGTCCATATTGTCCTGGGGGTGGTCCGTATTGAGGCGGCCCGCCCTGAAATCCAGGAGGTGGTGGCCCCCATTGCTGATAGCCGCCTCCATAAGGAGGTTGCTGGCCATACTGAGGTTGTTGATAGCCGTCACCATAAGAAGGTTGTGGGGGATATGGAGGTTGTTGGTATCCTTGTGGTGGCCCGTTATACGGACCATGGCTCTGCTGCGATTGAGGACGCTCTTGTTGGTAGCTTGGTGCAGGCGCTCCGGCATGATAGTGTCCTTGTGGCTGGGAACCTAGATAACCACTTTGAGAGGATTGGGGCCTGGAGTGGCTTGGTTGCGGGTTTGAGCCTTGATATCCGTAATCCGGATTTTGATGGGGCATAGGTGATCCAGGCTGGGGGGACGAAGTCATGTATGAATTCTGTGATCGTCCATCACCACCTTCCATCGCACCAAGATCACGGGTCTTGATCTCACTCCAGATAGAGCCTGCTGTCTTGCCATGACCGCCAAGAGAACCATGATCACATCCAAGATCGCGATTGGAAGCACCGGCGCCCTTATGGTTGTGTCCTGCTTTGACTGAGGCAGAGCCCAGAATATTGTTGAGGTTATGACGATCAGGCTGTTCGTCTACCCATTTGCGGACGGTATTGAACATATTGCGATGGATCTCGATGGACTCGTCTCTAATCGCCGGGTGGTGGAAGGCTCGCAGTATATCGGCCATTACTTCCTCAACAGGCACACCAGGGTTTTCCCATGCGTAGATTACTCGTCTGTAAATGAGTCAGAAATAATGTTTCATGGCTTTTGCAGGATCGACTTACGGTGTAACATATTGCAAGATGGTGGATGCAACTCTTCCTGCACAACCATTCAACACATTGGAGAAATGATCCTTGGAAAGCATTGAATGAGTAGGGTTCGTGCAATGAGGATCGTTCCATGGCTCAAATTGTTGGTTAGCACTTGCTTCCACAACACCAGTTGATCCCTTTTTCAAAGAGTCAGATACTGCCTCAATGATAGGCCTTACAAAGGGGGCCAAGAGCGACATGATGAAAACCGTCAGGGTTTCGCTAATCTTGTCGACCAGAGCCTCGAGTCCAGGAATTTTAGCGATGGTAGCACTAATTGCTTTAACAACCCTGTCTCGAAATTCGAGAATGGGGTAAATCTGAGCTGCAGTCTTGATGGGATCAAAGTCTGCGCTCATTCCTGGTATTGCGTTTGAAGGGGGCCCTCCGACAGAGCCTGGGGGACCCATGAAAGACTCAGCACTGCCTCTTGTGCCCGAATAGTGGTTTTCTTGTTCCTTCGCGGCAGAAGAAGCTTGCAGAGATCTGGCTGTGTCTGCCAACCCTCCACCCATTCCAGGTACCTGAGATATAAGGCTTGCGAAGTCCATCCCTCCACCAAAGCCGCGTTGGCCATTAGCACCTCCTTGAGCTTGCTCAGCTCCCTTGAGAGCAATATCCATCTCTTCGACTTCGGTTTGGGTGAAATGGTCGGTTGCTTCTCCAAGCACAGAGTGCAAGAAGTCTACAGCTCCAAAGGTACCAGTAACAAGTGGGAAAACGTGATGTCCCTGTATATTGATCTCAGTCTGGGCTCCCGTGTGTGCGAAAATTTGGTTGAAGCCGAGCTCACGTAAAGCAAGCTCGCAGTAGTTGGTATGAGCTCCAAAATCCTTTTCACTTTGTATCAGTACTGGGCGAGGTAAATTACATCCACGTGACTTACCTCCATACAATGCAAGCCTTGACCGAGGCAACGCAGTGCCTCGCAAAGATCAGCTTCTCTTCCCCTGGTACTACCAGAACCGCTGGTGTAGACCCTTCCGAAATGGATGCTACGCGAAAAGCTGTACTTCACATAACCTGCGCTAGTTGCCCAACCTCCGCTTTCATTGGCAATGTAGTTCTTCATGCCAGTTTGAGGATCGATGTCAAGCTCAATTTGCTGAACAGGACCTCTCAGACGCGCATCGTACTTCCGGGCATCTGCATCGTCGGCGTAGCCTTTTGGGTTGTCGATATGCTCCTCTGGCCGGTAGACGCCGAGTCTTTCTTCTGTTACCTCAAATTCTTCCGTGGCATAACCAAACGACAAGAAGCTCAGCACCCAGACCTAGAGAAAATAGTCAGCAATGCAAAGTGGATTGACCCAGGCCGTACTTACCAAGATGCGAATAGTTGGGGCTGATACACCCTTCAGACTTCCAACATCAACGGCTTGGGAGTAATCGCGCAGCCAGTTACCGAAGTAAACTCGCTTTATCATCATACTTGTCCATTTGTGGCCCCTGAGAAAAGCAACGGTCTTGAGCATATCCTCAATGTCTAGCACATCCTTATCAGTCGTTCCATCCGGGCCCTAGACTTGGCAATGTTGGCACTAGATTCACTTACCTCCATGGCGGAAGTTCTGGCCTTCAATGTGTGCGATTGAGGGGATATTGCCTGCACCGAATGCTGCTGCTGGCGCAGGCAGAAGAAGAAGAATAACACATGTGACGAGGAAGAAAGATCTAAATGTGGGGGTGGAAAATGCCATGGTGATGAGGGGTCGTGTTGATTTTCTTCAAATTGAATCTCTTGGCGCAGAGGGGTGTTGACAAACCGAAGATGAGGACAACTGAAGAGTTATGCAGACATCGGATGTGCGAGTACGTGAATAAGAGAGAACGACAGTAGTGAATCAGCCATGAGCTGAGATGTTGGTTTTCATCATCATCGCCAAGACTTCTGATCAGGCCCGCGCTTTGCCACAACTGCAAAGCTGAATGCAACCGTAGTCAGCTTAGCCACAGCCCTCTGAAGATTAAGGCACATCAGGCACGACATCGTGTAGATTACATAAGCATCAATTAAACTCCTGGTGCTCGCTGGGCCGGGATCTACGGATCAAAGTTTTGGTGGCGTTATAGAAATCTCGCGACTCTCGTGGGTTTTGTCAGGAGAGAAATTGTAAAATCACGCCTTCACCTGAATAAATAGCGACAAGATTCGACTTGTTGTTTCCTCCGCATCCTCTTCAGTCCATACACGCCTATACGAAAGTTGAACTCTAGTTCAATTTGCCCTGCGAAGTTGGAACCTCGAAAATCCTAAAACGCCAGTCCGGGAGCATCCTCCGGCTCTACATTCCTTACCAGCACAGTACCTAAGGCCACGAAGACGAAGCTATCGAAGAAACAAAAGTGCTTATCGCTCTTTGCGCATATCATTTTCTAATCCCTTCAGTGGCAAATAGTCCATACCACTCATCAAGATGCCAGCACGTACGCTGCCAATGCTGGTGCAGGCTGAGGTTGCTGCCCACAACACTGAGAAGAGCTGTTATGTGACGATGGGCGATCGCGTTTTCGATATTACAGACTTCCTGGATAGCCACCCAGGTGGCGGAGAATTGATCCTCGAGTATGGTGGAAAGGATATCACTGAAATCTTGAGGGACGAGGTCTCGCATGTCCACTCCGACGCAGCTTACGAAGTGCTTGAGGACTCCCTCATCGGATTTGTTGCTACTGGGAAGGTTATCGACGCTGCAACAGAGAGCAATAACCCTGGTGGTATCGTGCCTCTTCCACCTACGAAGGAGGGCGCCAAGGAGCTCAGAGAGAACGGCATGCCAGTGTTCGCAGCGACCGGCATGTCGTCCGAGGCAGATCTTTCCAAGGAGACGGATCTCACCAATGACTACAAGACATACAAGTTTCTGGACTTGAACAAGCCATTGCTGATGCAGATATGGTTCGGAGGTTTCAGCAAGGATTTCTATCTCGAGCAGGTTCATCGCCCTCGCCATTACAAAGGAGGAGCATCCGCTCCCCTTTTCGGAAATTTCCTAGAGCCATTGAGCAAGACAGCTTGGTATGTGGTCCCAATTGTCTGGCTGCCACCTGTTATCTATGGTACATACATTGCACGCGAAGGATGCAAGAGTGCTACTCAGGAGGCCTCCTACTGGCTGTTTGGCGTCTTTCTCTGGACTTTCTTCGAGTATATTCTTCATAGGTTCTTGTTCCATCTTGATAAGTAAGTACTATTTTCTGCCAAAATGCAACAGCAAGGCTAACATGTATCCAGATGGCTACCTGATAACCGCGTTGCTCTTACCACGCACTTCTTGCTCCATGGCATTCACCACTACCTCCCAATGGACAAACTCAGGCTGGTTATGCCTCCAACACTCTTCCTCGTCCTGGCGACCCCATTCTGGAAACTTGCTCATATTATCTTCTACTGGAACTGGCACATCGCAACGGCAGTCTATTGTGGCGGGATTTTCGGATACATCTGTTACGATTTGACGCACTACTTCCTGCACCACCGAAACCTGCCGGCCTACTGGAAAGAGTTGAAGAAATATCATCTTCAGCACCACTTCATGGACTATGAGAACGGTTTTGGAGTGACCAGTCGATTTTGGGATGTAATATTTGGAACCCAGCTTCAACCATCTGTCGTCAAGACCGCATGAGGAGCATAGTACTCCACTGTAACATTCTGTGCATATTCCCTGCAAGAGCTGGCAACGAATTCATGATGTAGATGTAGATACATAGGGGCACTACTAGGCGTTGGGGGCCCTTCAGGCCTGTGGCTGTTGTCTTATTGGAAATATCTTTGAGCCGGGCACTCATTGATTATTATGGGTTGTACTGCGTTCTAATATTAATAAAACATTCACTTCTCCAGATCTTCCGTCCGTTTTGCACGTGCCATACGATTCAATTTAAATCATTGTACGAATGGCGTTCGCCGCTTTTGGCAACTGGTCAGGATCTTACCTTTCGAAGATCTTTCTCTCCCCCTATACCTTGATGGTTCCAATAAGTTTAGCAGCAACGCTCAAACATCTCCGGTTTGAACTTACCGTGAATTTCAGAAATGTGCTACTTCGTATGATTCTATGGAGTGGATTGTGACCAAGTCCTCGGCTCGGGTGCAGGCTAAATCATTAGCGTCTTTTCCCAAAGAGAACGAAAATCTCATCCCGAATTCTCTGAACCACGCCGTCACCCGATACCAATACCTCATTTACTTACACACTGCGCTACTAGTGAGCCTCTCTGGTCTAATTACGACTGCCCTCTTGAATTGTCAAAGACCGAACATAAACCCGATTTCAAGATGTCCGCTTTGGACGTAGAAGCCCTCTTGGATTCGACTGCCAACGCGACTCCAGTTGAGCACAACGGATCATCTGCAAAACCCACAGAAGGTGATGACCGCCTCAGGGGCGAACGAAACGACCGACGCGATCGAGATAGAACTCGCGATGGTAGCAGAGACCGTGATAGAGACCGCAAACGTAGAGACCGCAGTAGAGATAAGGTTCGAAGAGGAACCCCTGGAGTTGATGAGGCAGTCGGTACGCCACGGAGCGATGGAAGCATAAAGAGTAGGCGTCGAAGCAGAAGCCGAGATGATGACCGTCGGAACTCACGTCGTCACAGAGACAGCCCTGACGGTGGTCGAGGCAGAGACGGAGACTATTACCGTGGAGGCGGTCGCCAACGCTCGCGGTCACGGAGCCAGAACAGGTATTATCGTCCGCGAGGAGACCGAAGAGATCGTGATACCCCAGATGGCGGTAGAAGAGATGATCGCCGCAGAAACGACGGACGTCGACGAAGCGGAAGTCCAAAAGGCGGCAGAGCTGAAAAAGAGGGCACACCACCCCTTACAGAGGATGAACGTGATCGCCGTACCGTGTTTGTTCAACAACTGGCAGCTCGTTTGAGGACTAAAGAACTCATAGCATTTTTCGAGAAAGTCGGCCCTGTTAAGGAGGCCCAGATCGTGAAGGATAGAGTCAGTGGAAGATCTAAAGGGTATGTTCGTTCCATCCAAGCTTATGAGCACAATGTTAATGTGTGTTATTAGTGTCGGCTACGTTGAGTTCAAGCAAGAAGAATCGGTCCCCGCTGCTATTCAACTCACTGGACAGAAACTCCTAGGAATACCGATTATCGCCCAGCTCACTGAAGCAGAAAAGAACCGCCAAGTGCGCAATCCTGAGGCTGCCGGTAGCAACCTGAACCAGATACCTTTTCATCGACTTTACGTGGGTAATATTCATTTCAGCATCACTGAGAGCGATCTACAGAACGTATTTGAACCCTTCGGGGAACTTGAATTTGTGCAACTGCAAAAGGAAGAACAAGGCCGAAGTCGTGGCTATGGATTTGTCCAGTACGTCACCTATTTCCATTGCCGATAAGACCAGGCTAACAAGAATCTTAGATTCCGAGATCCAAACCAGGCCCGCGAGGCGCTTGAGAAGATGAACGGGTTTGATCTAGCTGGTCGGCCAATTCGTGTTGGTCTTGGCAACGATAAGTTTACTCCCGAGTCTACCGCCAGTCTCCTGCAAAGATTCCAAGGACAGAGCCACCAACAACAATTCCAGGGCTCTGCATTTTCCGGTGCTGGTGGACGTGGTCCCCAAGCCGGTAGTGGCGGTGGTGCTTTTGACCGCGCCGGAGGCCGCGAAAACGAGAAAGGTGCGGGTGGTGCCAGTGCTTTGGACGACACTGACGTTGCTGGCGTAAACTTCAACAATTATAGTCGAGATGCATTGATGAGGAAGCTTGCCAGAACAGATGAACCTGCCCCCGCAACCAACGGCCGCAACGAAAGACGTGAAGTCGCGAAACCAAAGACGGAGACGAAAGCTCTTCCTGTTAACGTCAACATGGCAAGCAGATGTGTTGTTCTAAAGAATATGTTTGATCCAGCAGAGTAAGTCCCCCAGAGACCCTACCACAGATGTCGTGCTAACAATTCCATAGGGAAGAAGGTGACACCTGGGAAAAAGAACTTGAGGATGACGTTCGAGCAGAAGCAGAAGAAAAATATGGTCATGTTGTTCACATTGCTCTAGATCCCAATTCCCAGGGCGACATCTACCTGAAGTTCGACCGAGTTCAAGGAGGAGAGAATGCTATCAAGGGTCTCAACGGCAGATATTTTGGTGGACGAATGATCAGCGCTACGCCTGTTGTGGATGCGGTCTACAGCAGTTTGTTCTCACGTACAAAGGCTATATAAGACGCTAATCATGGCCTCCTTACTTCAGACTTTAGGGTCGTTTCTGGTATGTTGTTCTTGGCTATCGTTGAGGATGTGTGTTGACCCAATTTCTAGATTATTGCTCGCGTAGTTCCTCCACTCTCGACAAGCTCGACCTCTTTGGTATTGAAAACGACAAACGCCATGACCATATGTATACCTTCGATTTCAACTCGAGCTCGCCTTCCAGCCCACAGAAACGCTACGATTTTACAACCGTCTTAAGAACCTCGCTGATTTCTATCCACAGGCCCAGCAAAATAACCTCGAATCGTCGTGGTTTCCAAGCACGCTCGGTTGCTGTTCTTCTCTGTTATCACTGATTGCACATAGGGGCGTTTATTCCTTAGTACTACTTTTGTTTCTCTGCACACTTCCCACGCTACACCTGCATAAAATGTTCGTAGTGTTCAGTAAATGGTGTCTAATTGATGTGATTTGAATACCGCCAACTACGCATTTCTTTTTATTTCTTCTCTGGCGTTACTCTTAGGTAGTCTGGTAGAGAAATAAAACGTCATCTTCTTGAAAAGTAATATTTGTGACCTTGGCTACGTTATGTTCTTTGGTGTCATTAAGTGTGGCACTGATCTTGGAGCATAAGAACTGCAGCAAAACGAGCCAACCTGGTCTGGTCATGACAATGCCTCGTCGAAAACCGAATGCTGGATTACGGAAATCAAATCAGTAATTGAGTAATCAAACATGTCTAATGTTGAATTGTGTTCTAAATCGACCATCAACCCCAGCCTTGTAGTTCTTGCTGGCCTTGAGTTGCCAAATGTTGGATCCTGAAATGAATCCCAACAACAGCCTTTTTTTGCAACAGCATTGGCTTTTGGAAGGGGCCCTAAGGTAAATATTTACGTGCATGAAGTTAGATTACTCAAGCAGAGAGCAGAGATGCTGGTGCATCTTGTAGCTCTCTGTTTGGAGCTGTTGTGTCTCGTCTGTTAGATTTCTAGCTCTGGGGCAGTAAAGTAGCGCGAGGCATGCTCAGCTGAAGTAATTAAGATAGTTTCTGACTTTGGATTTTTATTCGATGGAATAATTAATCTCTGCAAGGTCATAGATACGAATGCCCCTGTGGCAGTGCCGCCATAGTTGGTTAGAGGGCCTCTCAATTTGAGTCGGTGGCCATCTTCTACGTCCTGACTGTAATACCTTCATAGTTGATGGGAGTAGCATAGATTGGCATAATAATTTACGCGCTTTTCTTTTGGAAGAGATGTCTAGTAACTTCAATAGTGGCCTCGAGGTTTTCCTTCCCTCATATGAAGTACTTGGATAGACTGTTTGCAATTCTGGAGAGTATCTGGATCAAAGACACACGTCAGTCGTTGAGCGTGTTTGAATAACTTAGGTTACTTAGCCTTGAGTAGGTAAGCATGTTGTCGCTAAACCCTTGGTTGTAAATTTAGAATATAGGCTCTTGTAAGACATGTACTGTCTGTACTTGGCTCTTGTGCCAACAGAGGGAAGTCTTCAAATGGGAGTTCTGAGAGCCATTGACTTGGTTTGGATCACTCAGAAATGAAGCATCCAGTGACGAAAACGTGAGCTGATTGTTACCTCGCTTGATTTATAAGTAATACATTGTCGCTTTTTGGGGGCCACTGTAGTTCGCAAGCCTTTCTTGATCAACCACATACCCAGGGTTCAAGCAACTTAGACCATGCCATTTATGCAGATCTCGTAGCCATGCTGCCCAAGGCACTCCATATCCATTGTGCTCGCCGATCTTACTGTTGCCGTTGCTGTGCTACTCAAACAAATGAAAATCCTCCTGCCCGTAGGCCTTCCAAAAGAGCTGCAGCTACTCAAACAAACATGAATTCTCCTGCCCGAAGCCTTACGATGGAGCCGTAGTAGGTGCTGTTGAAGAGGGGAGAGAAGAAGTATCTGCCGCCCAAAGGCCTTCCGGATTCAAAGCGGATCAAACTTTATAGGTAGAAGTTTAAAATCCATCTTCGTTTTCGAGGTACCGGTCGAAATAATCTTCGGGACCGATTATCGAGTGATTAAAGCCCCAGTCTTCTGTAGTAAGTGGCATGGAATTCATAGTACTAGACCATGTTAGCTTGTGGCTGCTTTCCTAACAATTAGACCTTGTACGTACGCTAGTTGGCGCTCAGCTAAGGATGGTCGATTGGGGCAGAAGTACACCTCTCTCGAATTCTCCCAGGAAAGAAGCTCACTAACAGTTGGTCCCCATTGACGCTGAGGAGGCGAATCAGACGCAGAGGGGTAAAGAGGAGGAGTGCGCGGGAGTGCTGCTAAGAGCTCCTGGAGGCGTTCCTCATACTCCTCGATAGTGTGCGTCACGTTCTCGAAGTCGAACATTAGTTCATACTCCGTCATTGATTTGACTCTAATGTCGTATTCCATGTACAATGTATGGACGTTGTGTAACATGTCGTTGTTGGCTTCCGGCTCCTCTAGAAGCTCCTCCACATCTGGGATTATTTTGGGGTCTGTTCTTGTAGTTAGCCATGGTCTCGAAAGTGGACTGACGCATCAAGTAAAGCTCTCATTGAGTTAAAGCTCCTGGAAGATGCAAAGGAACCTTTTAATTGGGATGAGGAAGGGAGTAGGGAGACTTACCAGGCTTTCCAAAGACACTTGTAAGCCACCTGCCAACGGCTACACCAACACTTCTCGAGGATACCATTGAATCCATGGCGAAAGGAGAATGTATTCTTGATGCCCGCGAACCGATATGATGATTTAGTCTGGATGGAGAAGTAACAAGGATGCAGTGCAGGTTCAAAGAATCGTGCGTATGTGCTCATGTATTGCGTTATGAAATTGAAAAGTCTGGAGAGTCACAGCAAGTCAACAATATCCTAGCTTGCGGACCATAGCTGGCGGAACATGACTCTATCCAGGCGTTTGGTGCATTTGCTCGCTGAGTCGTCGACTCTAGTCGGCACTAGTGCCTGATCATATTTTCAAAATCCACACCAATTTCGAAATTCCACATCAACACCAACACTACCTCACCACAACCTCCTCTTGTTCACCTAAAACCCCCTTTGATAAACTCGTCTCGATATCTTCTCCTGCTCGCTTCCAAGCGACCCTGTTAGTTCGTGGCCTCTACCTACGCGTGGATGCCCTGCTCAACATCCAAACTTCCTATCGCCTTCAGCAACCCCGACCATTCTCCATCTATCTCTACAGCATCTCATCACAGATCTATTCTGCTCGCTACTAAGCGACGCAGTTATTACTGTGATCTCTAGCTAGGCGGGGAGATCTCCTTCAACACCAAAACTCTCCTCGCTCCTCAACGACGTCAAACATCCGCTCTCTTTCTCCACAGCATCCTGATACTCAAAGGTATGTGATACTGTCCTACTATTCCTTGGAAAAGATCTCCGCCTGCTCGATCGGCGCTGTCCTAGAGAGGCAGCGGACATTGGGCTTGTGTAAAGATCTACCTCAGCACCCCATTCTTCGCGATGTCCGCAGTGACGGGAACACTCTCAATCCATTTCTACACTCTTTATGCTGACTTGTTACTCTTCGGATATCAGGAATCAAAACAATACATAGCCCAGCAACATAGAAAGTGCTGTCATCTCCCGCGAGCGCGTCGACTTCTCAGGACTCAGCCAGTATCTTCGAAAACACCCCCTTTTTGCTCGCGTATTTCTCGCCAGAGCAGCATTCAGAGAGGCGCTCATACGCCGACATTATCCTGTTAGGACCTTTCAAATACGTCTGTGGCTTAGAGGTCTTCCTCTCTGCACAGGTAAGTCAGATCTTTCTTAGTTGCTTTGTGCTACTATTCAATTTTCCTTGTGTATATCACTTCTTCTGACGGACAATGCTTCTGCTCGTGGAAATCACTTCTCCTTGGGAACATCGCTCCTCCTTGTGGAAATTGAAAGCATTCAGCCATCAGAGCATCCTGTGTTTGAAGAATCACTCTCTTAGTGGAAGTCCACGTCCATATCTATACTCTCGACCAAGCCACATACGTTGTGGCTCATTGGCAAGCCTTGGAGCTTCCTGACATCTTGTGTTACAAGCTCCAATGCAATAGGCGACGCGAGCACACAGCTACAACCTCCTGGCACGTTCTGGTCGTGTGTGTCTGTCACAATTGAATGCCTTGGATATGCAGTCGGTCCTTGATATGCTTCTCTCAAAGCATAACTTTGCCTGAGGAAGTGAGACTCATTTGACGCCGTTTGCACTCCACAAACATCTGTCCCTTACATCCAACATATTTCAAATATGCGAAAGGGACAAGTTTCTGAGTGGTCTTTGTCAAGCAGCTAAGAAGCCTACATGTTGCTTGGCTACCTGCAGTGAAAACCTTGCATTTTGGCATCACTTGTACAATATAGCAAACGCATCATTCCTATTTCTCACATGTGAGAGACCATAGGAATGAGCGCATGGCCGCTTTGCACACTGTTTCGTTGGATCAGCTTTTGTCTACTATTGCGTTCTTGTCCATGAATCTACCAAACTTTTACCAGGTTTCAACATGCTAACACACATATTAGTAATACGCTAAGATGTCCCGCATTCATAAGTCGTCCAGTAAGTAAATTTTCTACCTACACCAGTTCGGTTCTTTTTAGGATAATCATGTGATCTTTACGCTGTCACGTGATTATCACGTCTCATGGCTGAGGATATACTTTTCAAAATGATTGGATGTAAACTGGGCATTTTAAGACCTGGTACTTATATATGAGTCCATATTGGTTTGTGGATGATATTTGTAGAGGCACATAGGTATTGGTGCGGAAACCAGCAGTCAGTCACCTTAGACAGACCTGATATAAACGCGTACCAGCATCAGTGCGTTCAGAGGATAACGGGATATACTTATGTTTTGGAAATTCTGTTCTTAATTACAAGGAGACTCTGCTTACCATTATGTGCAGGCGCTTCGAATGAAGGGTATGGCAGTTACCACGCTTTGAGAACTGCACCAAAGCCACAATTCTCTGATTGGAGTTTGTTTGAAGACGGCAAAGCTGAAGACGGAGAATCTGATGATCATATCATCAGCCCATGCTCATCCCAAAATGGTTGGATTGTAGTAGAACCAGCTGCTGGTGAATTTGGTAAGTGGTGCTGCCTTCTTCTCTCCATCCCCATATACCTTAAGCAATGAACCTTGCTAACTAAAATCTAGTATGTATTTCCCATTCACTCTTTGTCCTTGTACCCTTCCCGTCACTCTTGAACCTCGCTTCCGTTACCCTTTTTGGATAGCTTGGTTGGCTTGTATGTAAAGTCGTCTGCGCAGACGTGAAGTTGAAAACGGCTTTTCCACAACCCTTTTCCAATTTCCCTTCTACCTCACCTCCACCTTCTCAACCTTCTCCATCTCAACCATCCACAGATCGACGCCACCAGTCTTTTGTATCACAACTGCGCGTTCTTTTTCAAGGCTATCTTCTGGTAGATCGTTCTAATTCAAAGCAGTCATCAGGTGCGCGATTGACCACCCGCAATCTGAACGCCCACAACCTTGACCTCAACCAGAAGGAGTCTCCTCCAGTAGTACCGCCAACCACGATGTCTTCGAGACCATCAGCCAAGTCCGACCGCCGCCACCAGTCTGGCCTTATGCAAGCTCTGGAGGGGCTGGGTAGGACCAGGGGAAGCGCTGCAACTCCGCAGGCTTCCCCTACGCCTACCCGAAGCTCAATGGCTATAGGTACTCCACTAATGAGTTTCAATGATCGATTGAATCTCCAAGGCACAGAGGATGACCACCAGATGTCCTCTCAAGTATTTACGCGTAGTTCATCATCGAGCCACCAAAACTCATTCGGAACAACCCAGCCACCGCCAAAGCACAAGAGACAGGCCCAGGGCTGGCCAACGTCATCTGAAGCATATCAGGTAACATCAGAAACCTCCTGCAATTAGAATCAAGAATCTAACTCAAGTCAGTCCCAACCTCCAACTGGCTTCCAACGCCCATCGACAACTCGACAGGGCACTACACAGGCACTAGCATCGACTGCTCCGCTCGCTTCGGCCAGCACATTTAACTCGGTCGCTCCAAGCATGGCTTCACAAGCTAGTTTTCAGCATGTCAGTATCATTTTCATTCCATATTAGCTCTTCTGACAGCTTCCTAGATTTCAAGCTCTGCAAAGCTTCAATCCAGACTTCTCAAAATGGAACGAACGATCCAGCAGACCACTGGAATCCCTCATCAAGTCCAGCAGAGACTTTTGAACGACATACGCACTATAGGCCAGCAGCACAATGATGCACAGCGTGCCCTGACGCAGGAATGTGATCGTACGAAGAATGAGCGTGACAATATCCAAGCACAGCTGGAACGTGTCGAACGGGAGCTTCGAGATATCTCTTCGGATCTCCACAAGTCGTGCGTCAAGCGCGAGGAACTTCAACGCCAGATGTCAGAACTAGCACTGCAGACAAAGAAGAGCAACGAGAAGCTTCGTCAATTGTTCCGTGATGCAGAAAATCGAAACAAGGACCTGGAGAGGACCTTAAGTGAGCAAAGTGAGCAATTACGCATGAGAGAGGACCAGGTTTCTGGGAAGCGATCAATCTGGATGGAGGCATCGAACCAGAGATCATCTCAAGCGGCTACTCTCCGTGATCAATATAACACTCCATCTGGCAACAGATGCGGAGACCAAACAGCTTCCACCTCGCCACTGATGCCGACCCCGCCTAGAAACACTCCGCAACAATCGTCCGCCTCTCCTTCAATGGCACTTATGCCTCCTCCACTCGCACGACCGGTCCCAACTGAGCCGGCAAGCATGCGCCGTTATCCAAGATTGCCAACTGGACGCGCCGGGCCGGCAGACAGAATGTACACCCTTCCTCCTGTACTTCGAAATGCCCATCCTGTTGTAGCCGAAGCCGGAGGACCACAAGAGACTGCTGTCGTTGTGCACATGTCTGATGAAGAGCTGACCAAAGGCTATATCCAGGTGCTCAGTAAGTTGTATTCGATGTTGGAAGGGTGGGTTGCAACCTATGTAAACGTACCAAACCAACAAGGAGACTTGAGCGTTACCCAAGCCACCGATGACGAGAACGCACGACTTTGGAACTACATGCTGAACATCTCGTCGCCGCTGCCTTCGCAGCGACATGATGCCCAAAACAACACGTTGGCACTCCTGGGTGATCGGAAGACAAGAAAGTGGTTCCTTATGAGAATGCTTACTCAGTACATAACTAAGGACATTTTAAATGTAAGCGCGTTTAAGCAGGCAGGCGAGAATACTGCTAGGGTCATCGACGACGTAAAGAGAGCTCTCGACGCCCGAGGTAAGCTACTCCTCTTTGATTATTTATTCATAATCTAACTTTCTCTAGGTCTTGCAATGGCTGAACGACAACGTGAACTTGATCGGCAGTCATCTACGATTCAGAATATCATCACCTCACCAAGATATACAGAATTCCGAAACAGTCAACTATCAATGCACACAAAGAAGCTCCGACATATGATGGGACCCCTTCTGAACAAGTCTGCTGCTCGCGCCGTGGCAGGAAAAGACCTCGGAGGCATTGCACTCATTGCTTGGGATCTCTCGGCAAAGATGCACACGTCGCGCATGTCCTTCCAAGTCTTCTTTCCTGACCCCTCCACCAAATTCAGTGCTGCGACTATGTACGCCAAAGACGCACCCGGAAGAGACCCAATTCAACTTCAGATCGACCAAGCCAGACTCAAGTTGGTTATTACGCCAGTCATTACAATGCGAAACGACACCGGCACAAGCATCGTTGTCAAGAACCTTCATAAGGCCAACGTTCTTGTTTAAGTTTGAGCAATTCGGTTCTTCGCAATGCATAGACTTTTTCAACTCACTCAATCTTCCTCAACCAAGGGTTTGAAAATCGTCGTCACCAGCACGGATCTCAAACCCCCAAGAAGATAACCATTCAATTCTTTTTCCTTTTGTACGCAATGCTATCTGATTTCACATTGGCCGAAGAGGGCACCCACATCTTTATTACTTGTTGCCGGCATCGTTGTCGTCTAGCATATGGTGCTTATGCATCTACTTCAACTCTTCCCATCTCGACTGCGATCCCTCAACCTTCAAGAAACATACTTATTGGAATGTACACGCGAATGAGCCCCAACCATGGAGTGTTCTAACGCAAAAACACGCTCTGGGAGTTAACTTGCTTCGTCTTAGCAATACAACAACCAAATCGAGCACCTCATACATGGGTAGGAGACGACCTTCGATGGCAAGAAGATCATCCCCATATCCACTGTCAGTTATAAAGCTTCAGAATCATCAGATGGAGCGCTTCGGATTCTCTTTTCTTTTCTTCATAAGCAAATTTTCCCTGTAAGTTCGCAAACCCCAGACTTACAGCCACTTAAAACTAACTCCTTGACCAGGCATCCAATTTCCGAACCCACTGTACAACACCACATCTCTTCTACTTCAATATTATCCCCTTGTACAAGGGTGAACGATGAGGATGCATTTGCATGGTTTTACTGGCATGGACGGACTGGACGGACGGACGGTATCACGAACGGACGGTATCACGAACAGACGGTATTGCAGACGGATGGCTTTTACATAGGCACACGAATGTTTCCCCCTGTGCATTTTTTCCTTGCGTTGCATTAGACTAAAAATATTAGAGGACTTGTCCCACCAACTTGCCGCTTCCCATTTCGTGACCGATTTATGACACATATATATCACCAAGAGACTTCAACTTAACTCACCAAAACCAAGCCATCCCTCCGAGGGACTTCTTTTTACTTCTTCATTGCCCCCTCAGCAGCTTACTCATACTTAGCACCAGGCTCCGCTGTCACCTCTCAACACATGCCTTCATACCCGATACCCGACGCAATGAGTTCCCTCCCCTCCTCCAACTAACTTTCACAAACTTCACAAACAGGTTCAAACCCAACGCATCGAAATTCATCTCCTTGTTATCCCCAGATCACTTTACCAGTCACCTACGATATCAGCTTAGCTGCAACACTAGAAGGATCACGATCATGGTTTCTTTTCTTTCTATTCCTTCAAGAAATGACCACTCAGAAAAGGGGTATGGTGCTGTACATATCCGCGTTCGGAATGCAAATTCGTAACAACAGTAGCAGCACAGCTACCACCATCGTAATCCACCCCATCCCCATACTCATCACTAGAATCTACATTCATCTATGCTTTCATACCATGATAGACCGGTGTCCATCCAAGTTAACAATGCAGAAAAGGAACGCTACTCAGATCCTGAGTCACTGACAAAAAGCACATAATTTACTTTCTCCTTAAAAAGAAGGGGAGGGGAGATGGAAAAGAGAGTTAGGTATAGCAGCTGCTGCAGCAGACGCGAACGTAGATATTGATGTCAAAGTCGAGTTCTTAAGGACTGTCTTGGAGAGAGACGTAGGTCGAGGTTCGTGTTGCAAAAAATGCTTTTTCCATCACTATCAGTTTTGATCCCTGTTTTCTACACAGAAAACCTTCTCTCCTGCCCCCTCCGGATACTCCCCAACCAAGCGTCCAACCAAGTCCAACAAACTCCGCAATCCCAACCTGCCAAGTCACCTTCTCTGTATCAAGTATCTAGCACGGAGCACAATCCAATACCAACCAAGTCCTCAGCGGTTTTCACAAGCGTCTCTTATGTGTGCCCTACAAGAATGACTTCTGCATGCTGATGGGGTTGGGAGCCGACTTTTCCAATCCCATTGCCGCTCCTGGTTGTGATGAGCAGTCGAGGGGGGGTTTGGGTGGCTTCTTTTTACATTGAGAGAAGGGGCGGTAGGCATGTGATAG
The DNA here is from genome assembly GCA_026119845.1 of Pezicula carpinea. Taxonomy (NCBI): domain Eukaryota; kingdom Fungi; phylum Ascomycota; class Leotiomycetes; order Helotiales; family Dermateaceae; genus Pezicula; species Pezicula carpinea. The sequence continues at coordinate 341,145 of JALRMK010000003.1, read as the reverse complement.
TGGAATTACGAAGCTGACTGACATGACCAATTGGATGGTTGCATAACTATACCGTATTTGGCTTGCTAATTGGTAAATGGAGACCTTGGAGTTCCGTGATTTATGGTCAGGGAACAGATAGAGCTGGGGATTTCCTCGTGGGATTTGAATCTTGCTTTGAAGCGTTGTTCAACCTGCTAAGGGGGACCATTACATGAGGGGTGCTACTTGGTAAGTTGCATGGAGGGAACTCACTGAGAAATCAACCAGTCGCGATATTGGAAGCAGTAGAGTAATTAAAATTATAATTCTATTGGATGCATAAGTAAGCTTTTTGCTGTAAGGTGGGAAACCCTCCAACTCCCATTCAAATTGGTATCTTGCAACGAATTAATCCTCCAACTCCCAGTTCTAAAAGCCATGCCAAGCAGAAAACCGGACTCCTCGCTAAATGTAGAAGTCTAAAAACTCCAGATTCGAGAAGTATGTAGTACGAAGTATGAACGAAGAAATTACAAGGAAAAAGAAAACTGTAGTGACGGGCCTCAACAGCACCGCAATTGGCCTTCGCCCCCATCCCGCGATTGATCTCGTCTGCGGGCAGGATAGGCATCCTCTTCCATTGAAGACTCTAAGATCCATAGGTCGTCGCATATTGGAGGTCAGTTGGTCCCCCAGGCGCAGTAGCGGAGAATTAATTCAACATTCGTTGTTGAAGCTCCAAGAGCGCCAAATGACTCAGGTATTCGTGCAGAGTAATCCAGAAACTTATGACCTACTGACGTTTCCACTTGCCCGCTTGCGATCAAGTCTCTTGACAACGGCACCAAGGACGGCCTTGAGGATACCATCGCCAGTCAAGCCAATACCACCCTCAGAAGCAGCAGCACCACCAGTCCAAGTAACAGTATCAACCATATCTCTGACTCCACCCTCAACAAGCTCGCTAAGCTCGTCGTCAAGCTCTTGCAACGCTTCCTTGGCGCCCTGTTCATTGCCAACCTGGAAGAACTGCACTCCGACTTGGAAGGGTGGTGCATCCACCTTATCGAGCTTCTTGGCTGCGGACAGAAGAACGGACTCTACGTCGTCGGATGGAACTCCGTCTGTGAGAACGATGAGGTTCAAAGGCTTGACTTCGCGACCCGCGGCCATCTCACTCTGGAGATGCGCAAGGTAAGGCCTAAGGATATTGTGTACTCTGATGCCGGTGGGAGTACCGCCTTGAGGTCGTACCCGCTCAAAGATCTCAGTGACAGTAGCAGCGCGCTTGATACCTCTATATCCGCCCGGCGCAATGCCCTCATCAATAACTCCGGAATCGGTAGATTTGTGGTTCAGAAAGTAGACGTCAATGCCGTCACTGTCGAATTCGGTGACTATGGGTGCTATTGTGGAGAGAGCTTGCGAGACCTCGCGCCAAGATCGGCCGGCCATGGATCCGGAGTCATCGATTAGCAGAGTTGTATCGAAGGCTTCGAGGAACGAGTAGGGTGATTCACCGCTACTGGACATAGGTCGGGGTGTGTAGTTTGGCACTGCGGCTGCTGGGAGAGCCACTTCTGGAGCTGATGAAGGGAGCTCGGCGGGGAGAGGGCCAGTTGGAGACGGAGTGTATGCTGGCGGTGGCTCGTTGGATGGTACTGTAAACGCGTTCATGCCTGGGCGATCTGGGCGAGGGCGACTGTTAGTGTTGCTGCTTGGGACAGCTACCGCAAGCGACTTACCAGGTCTTCTTGTTGCTGGAGAGGGATTTGATAGAGGATTTGGGCTTGGAGTTCTTCGTCCCATGATGCCTGATGAAGTGTCGACACTGAGACTTCCGGATCTTGTAGAGCTGGACGTCGAGACGTTGCTACTCTTGCGACCTAGTTTGCGAATAGATCCAAATAGCGAGCGGCGACTCGAATTTGAGGGTAATTCTGCAGACATGGCTGAATCAAGTGGTTTGAGTGACCACGCTGAGTCGGCTGCGTACGGCATGTACGGAGTCGTAAGTATGATTCAAGGAAGATTGAGGTGAATTTATTGGCGGGTTGTCGGTGTTACTTGATGATCGTAAGTTGTTGGCTTGAGCTGAGGTGAATATGAAGATAGGTATGAAGAAGGCATGTTTTAACTCCTCTTATTATATATACCCCTACGTTTGCCTCTTGTGCAGCAAACAAATCCAGATGCTTACAGATGCAGCCACAGTGCCAACTGCCAAGTCTGCCCAATGATCTGCCAGACATCTTTCTGCTTCCTCGCACCTCGTTGGGGATACAAAGGGGTTGAAAAGTCGTGGCTTGGACAGTATCGCATCACGTGCAAGTCACCTTCGATGACACAGCCCTGCACAGCCTCATTGTGGTCCGTACAGAGCAAGGCTCCCCACAAGGCCAAACGACATCCCAGAATTCAGGCACGCTTCGTACGGCTGCCAGTACACATCTCAGCTTGATTCCAAAGAGCTGGCTTGGAGCGGATTTCTCATAGTACATAGCAACCACGAGGCCGGCACAGGCACAACGAAGGCGGGGCAAGGGAATTTCAACTTCACATGCTATCGCTCGACGTTGCAGAGGTTGCTGGAAGGGCATACCGGTAGGAGATATTCCAGAGTATATATGAGGTAGGCAATATTCAGATGTCTGTCTGCATGGGGCTTTGCCACACAAACGTGCTGTTGATAACAAGGCTGAAGAGCTGCTGCTCCCTTGCCCCAGGCTTGTGTGTATTCAGCCCAGCGCCTTGAAGACGTTGTTTTCTCGCCCCCAAGTCGGACTCCGCTTATAATTCAGGGTTTGTCAGCTTCAACAACAGGAACAGCAGGGCGAGGAGACCAGAGTCAGCATTACTCACCTTGCTCAGCCTGTGACTCACAAGCCCTTACAACCTCGTCAACGACAAGAAGTATGATGGCCTCGAAGAGTCTGGGCTAGCAAATTCTGGTTTCCACGGCTGTACCTGTTCTAACTAAAGTGCGGAGAACTCTCGGCCTGTCAAGTACTGAAGGTTCATCATCTTGCACACGGTTTCTTACCTCCCCACAAAAGACTGGCTTTAGAACTACCGTACGAGAGGTTCATTGCGCAGAGTTCATCTTCAAACTCATTTGACGTAGCAAATATCTTCTTGAGGGAAATGGGAGAGATCCATTGAAGTCCGACAAGTAAGCCCCCGCGCCAAATTCTACATTATATTTGCGACTCCCAATTAACTGACAGCTGTCGATTGCTGGCAAAACATGCACTTCGAGCAGTCAATTCTTAAGAGTTGCCATATCCAATGCGTGTCTTGACATCAGGTCGGGAAAGTCGTTTGTCAGTGCAAGAGGCAGATTTCCAACGCGTTCAAAAGTTAATCTACAAATGTTCCAAGATTTGTGCAAAGGTACAGTATCGAGGCCACACTGAACTTGTACCATAGAGGCACGTACTAGTCAAGGTAAACAATTATCAGAAGGGTAAACCATCTACTTTATGAACCTTGAGGATCTGGGATTTGGTTACTTGACGTCCTGATACACTGTATCACCCAATCCATTGACCGCATAACATGATGTTGACGTATTGACAGACTGGCCGAGAGATATGAAGCCTCTTCATTCCACGGCCATTTACAAGTTCAGGGTAGAGTAAGACGCTCTCTGAGACGGACGATTTATTAGCAGGGAAAGTCGGCTAGACAAACCTGGAAATCAGCACACTTTCTCAATCTTCAAACTCTCTCTGTCTTGCAAAGTTTACTCACCGGAGGATGCCCCCTTGGGTATGGTACGAAAATGTCTACGCTCTTCAGTGCACGACTTACATACAGTAGAAGCAGTCCTGTCGTCTTGAATTTTCCTGCGGAGATACCTCCGACAGTGAAACTTGAGCCCTTCCAAACTTTCTTCAGTCTCAGATTGATGGTTGTCGTTGTAGCCGCCCTGGTGGCCCCGCAGTTTCTCGTTACTGTATGCTGGATACCTATCAGAAATCCAGATTCTGTTTCCAATCCAATATCCTCCGGCCTGCTGCAACATCAAGAGAAACATCCACAATATCAGCCTTCATGAAATCTCTAGGATGGATCACTTCTCAAGAGACCCATTCAACCACGCCGCCACGCGCTGCCGTAAATACTCGTTACCCTTAAGCCAATCCTCGTTTACACCATGATCTACTGAGCAGAGCTTGTCAAGGATAAGGATTCTACATATTTATTCAGCGGTAGGACTGACATTTCAAACCTTGATAACAAAAACTGTTCTCATTACTCGTCGCTACCTCATCATTACGACCGAAGAGTCACTATCGATGGGATGCTCTTCGGCTCCAGTACTGTGCTTGAGTCTGACATACAAAACTTAACTTGATGATTCATCCAAAGATATCAAACCTCAGACAAGAAGATCATTTTCACAATTCCAAGCTGGAAAGTGTGACGAGTAATGACCTCGATTCTCACTCGTCAAATCCACATCAACAAGATTGTCCTCTGTCGTTGTATCCAAGTGCACAGGTCAGGGCACACACTTTGTGTTATCCCCGGCTCACATGCAAGGAGTCTGGCATGAAGAAAGCTAATTCACCTTCTAGGATTCTAGAAAGTCCGCAATAATGATATCGTAGCAACGCACCCCGCATTTGCATTGTTCTATCTTTTCGTAATTGGGTTTCCAATCTGGTAATCTACAGTCTCTGCTTGAAGCATCATTTGCCTATAGCGGAAGGATGATTTGAAAGTGCATCGTTCCTCGAGATCAAGTACTGTAGCATGCACGCTTTGACAAGAACTATGTTCTAGGAACCCATTCTCAAGCGTGAAGCATGGCATTGGCTGACGTATGGTGAATCAAACATCACCCAGTGGGACTTTGGTACATATAGCAATAAAGGATAGGGTTGAAGTTTGGACGACCATGTTTCGAGTTTCTTCCTTTCTTACATTCAGAACTAAAGGTGTCCAAACCCGACTTTGTCAAAACTTTCTTTGTGTAACCCTATAACATCCGCCGTGCTCAACATGTTGATTGAGCAAGATACCCAGGTATGGTGTCAAATATTTGTAATTGGAGTTTAAGAAAAAAACGCTGATAACATCCTTCAGTTTCTTGTGGAAGCATGGTCCTTGTATGCTATTGGTGCTACCGTTGTCTTAACACGCTTCGCAGTCAGGCTTCGCACTGTGGGATTGCGAGAATTTCAGGGAGACGATGTCATGGCAGTCCTGGTCTTGACGTTTTTCACAATAGATGCTGGGACGGTGCATACTATTTGTGAGTTTGCTTTATGTCGGTTGGTGGTTGGAGTAGAGTTGCTCACGATATACCAGATCACACAGGGACAAATGTTGAGGCTTCTGCTATTCAGCGTAATCGAGGTGAGTTAATGAGTTTCCAAGATCAGAGATACTGCTTGAGTTAGTAGTTGCCAAAAGGACACTTTCAACACACCATCAGTTTAGGTCAGCATTTGAAGAGAGATTGCCTCCCTTCAGGCACAATTCCTAAGATATATATCTCTTAATTAGTGGCCTCACTATCATACCAAAGGAACAAAAAGAAATAACAAGTCAACATAGCTTTGACAGCATCCGAAATTGCCACATTTACATATGGATCACAAGAACAACTGGCAGCGTGGTATTCATATACAGCTCTGATATGGAGTATGAAGGGACAGATGCTTTTCTTTTTCCATCGACTAACGTACGTTTGCTTAACGCCCACCTTCCCAAAAATAGATCATATGAAGAGTTCACCAAGGTTAATGTTGAGTTTCAAGTTTTGGTCTTTGGCAACATCGAATTGTGAAGTGGCTTGGTCTTGCTTGTGGATTATCATATTTACTCGTTTTCCTTACCGTAAGTAGCCAAAGTCTTAAGATGTTGGAATTGTGAGGAACGTTGATTGAAGCGATGAATTAGATTACCTTCTCATGTTTCCCAACATACAGGAATTGGCAGTAAGTGTCTTTTCATTCTTACCTACTTCTAGAGAGATATATACTAAGTCCAACGACAGAGTCACGCCAGATCCAGGGAGTATGTACACTCTTCAAATATTTCGATGGAAAAGCTATGCTAATTTATTGCTACCTCAAGGGACATGTACTTTGAAGCACCAGAACTTTATTGTCACTGTCGTCTTTAATGCCCTGTAAGCATCTCCTGCCGAGCACTCTTTTCGAACACAACTTCTAATAACTACAGTACGGATGGAGCCGTAAGCATCCTCTTTGACTTGCCATCCTGGAATAAATCCGAATTGATGGTTGCCAGATCTTGGCAATTCCCTTGCCTATCCTCTGGAAGCTGAGAGTTCCGCTAAAAAAGTACGCATCCCTCCCTTACTCTCTTTACAATCATAGTCCCTTTCAACAGCCCAATGCCATTACAGCCATTGCTTAGTGGTACACTGAGTTAGCCTTACTCGAACAAACTTGACAATGAAGCCAAGTGCTTAACAGCTTTCACCCTGCCTTGTTCCTCTTTCCATTAACTCAATCCCCGCGTACTACGTGTAATCCCTTGAACGCATAGTTAACGTGAATACCACGCCATGTAGAAAAATCGTCATCTTCTTCCTGCTCTCATCCGGAATCTTTGTTATCACAGCAGCGATAATCCGGTCAGCCTTAACACTAGGATCCCATCCCTCCGCGACGAACATAAACCGCTGGTAAGCCATGACCCCGTCTCATTCCACTTACACCGATACATCTCTTCTTTTGTTCCACCAGGATTATCATCTTGACAATGGCTCATTGCTGTAGGGGTGTCCGCGAAACCATCGTCGGAATCATTTCCATCAACCTGCCCATATTAGCACCTCTCTTCAAAAGACCCTTCTGGACACGATCAAAATCCAAGAATCCGTCGTTCTACCACGATTCCTCAGATAAGCATTCTCTACATACTCTCATCAGTATATCCGACTTTAAACCCCACGATATAGAGGTATACCCGACGAACGACATATACAACACTACTAATAACGCAAAATGGACATCGAATTCGACATTAGAATCAATCTCGAGAAGTAATCCCTACGAATCACCTTCCTCTTCACAATCCCCCAAGAGCCAAAGCAACGAAGCCTCACCACGGAGCCTCCAATCCCCAATACAAACCCCCCAAGACTTCAAGCTTCTAAACCCCGAAGACACTCGAGATAATATAAACATTAAACAAGGCGACGTCGAGTCGAATAATCAAGATCTTATCGTCCGAGTAGCTCATCCTGGAGTCCATGAGGGCGTCTGGCCTGTGGAGACGCTAGCGCTGGATCGGGTTGTGGTTATGCGGAGTTACGAGGTCAAGAGTGAGGATGGTAAGGGGATCGATGGAGGTTTGAAACTCGAGAGGGAGTTGCACGGTGAGGAGGCGTGGAAGTATAGTGGTGGTATTAGTAGCGCTTCTGTGGGGGCTTTGGGGGAGAGTTCGGGTAGTTGATGGTTCTGGTAATAAAGATGTCATGGTAGACAAGCCGAGGATGATATCTCAGCGTATAGTGTTGGAAGGCAGGCTGGGGCTTGGTTGTTTAGAAGGGAGGGGTTTTGAAAGGAGAATGTATAGATGGTCTTGTGTTACATTATCGAAGGGAGATGAAAACGTAGCATGAGAATGATCCAGGCTTGGTGCTAAGAGGGAACTCCCTCAATTGGGGAAGGTGATGTGGTTTGAGAGTTAAGCTAAAGCGTGGATTGAGGGAGTCTGCGAGAGAGACGAGTTTAGGAATCCTGTAGAACAACTGCTATTTGCTTGTTCAGAATGAAGCTCAAGGATAGGAGAAAGATAAGTAACGAAGATCAATTTACAAATAAATTGACAGTAGACAGGAGACTTCGAAGTGGATTTACTGATTCTAGCTAAGCTGACATAAATTGAGGTGAAACCTTTACGTAAAGGAATGCTTATTATACGCTATGATTCTGCTTCTCTTATGTTGTACCGAGTAAGACTAGAGATATCGTATGCCGTGAATCTCCGCGACAGAGAGACGGCGAGACGGAGATTCAAAAAAGTATATGCATCGCTTAACAGGCAAGACTTGCCTACTTAAAACATCTACTTTTACTTTCCTTTTTACTTTACTGTACATCATGCTGTAGGCCCCTAGGCCCCCAGGCCCTCGGCCATCTAGTAGCCTTACGCCTTAATACACACTCAATGGCATGTCTTCCTGCTAGTCTTCTTGATAGTGATCTACGGATAAGCTTGAGTTATTGAAATGACTTGAGTTACTGAAACTGTCTAATGCAACGCAAACTATGGACTATTTTAATAGGTAACAGGAAAAAGGTAGTCATCTTAATAGTGGTCTACTGATAAGCGGGAGTTATTGAAATGACTTGAGTTGCTGAAACAAGTTTAATCATGAGATAACAATGACACGGAGTCTGGATAGAGAAGGTGGGGCAGTCACGTGTACGACTTCACCGCCCAAGCCTCCGCAGTCGTCATCGTAGCGGGCAACGACAGTATCTGAGCTTCCTTATCGCAGGGCTCGTGATGTGACAGAAGGAAAATGTGAAAGGAAAAACAGAGAACGGATAATTTCCACGTCGAGAAGAATTAGAATGAAGAGATTCGTCGTAAATCGAGGCATTAAGTGACTTCGTGTCGATTCCTGACGTTGCCAGCGCGTTCTGTAGCTTTCCAGCGGTTACTAGTGAATTCGCTTCTAGCGTCTTCCGTGGATTTCCACACGCAGAAAGCTCTGATACAAAACCACAGCCTCCTCTCAGCTTCACAACTTTTCTTTTCTTCCTCATACCACTTCAACCTTTTTGAACTTCATCCCAAGAGTCTTCGAAAACACATCCACGAAGCATTGCAATTACCTATCCATCTTCAATCACATTTACATCATACGAATAGCCCATCATGGCACCAGCTATTGGTATGCAAACATCTACCCCTCCAAACATCCACTCGCACTCGCATCCCCAACCCCAATCTCATGCCGCTGCTAACACTTCTTCCATAGGTATCGATCTGGGAACTACCTACTCTTGCGTGGGTATTTTCAGAGATGATCGCATCGAAATCATCGCCAACGACCAGGGAAACCGAACCACACCTTCTTTCGTCGCCTTTACAGATACCGAGCGTTTGATCGGAGATGCTGCAAAGAACCAAGTCGCCATGAACCCTGTGAACACCGTCTTCGATGCCAAGCGTTTGATCGGTCGCAAGTTCGCAGATGCAGAGGTTCAGGCAGATATGAAGCATTTCCCATTCAAGGTCATCGACCGTGCCGGAAAGCCAGTCGTCGAGGTTGAGTTCAAAGGTGAGATCAAGCAGTTCACACCTGAAGAGATCTCATCTATGATCTTGGTCAAGATGCGTGAGACTGCTGAGGCTTACCTTGGTGGAACCGTCAACAACGCTGTCGTTACAGTCCCCGCATACTTCACCGACTCCCAGAGACAGGCAACCAAGGACGCTGGTCTGATTGCTGGCCTCAACGTTCTCAGAATCATCAACGAGCCTACCGCCGCTGCCATTGCCTACGGTCTTGACAAGAAGGTCGAGGGTGAGCGCAACGTTCTCATCTTCGATCTTGGAGGAGGAACGTTCGATGTCTCTCTTCTCACCATTGAGGAGGGTATCTTCGAGGTCAAGTCCACCGCTGGAGACACTCACTTGGGAGGAGAGGACTTCGACAACCGTCTTGTTAACCACTTTGTTAACGAATTTAAGAGGAAACATAAGAAGGTAATCACGTGACGAGCTCACATTTCAAAAACAAGCAGCTAACATCGTTTTTAGGATCTTTCCTCCAATGCTCGTGCTCTTCGTCGTCTCCGCACAGCATGTGAGCGTGCTAAGCGTACCCTCTCTTCTTCCGCCCAGACCTCCATCGAGATCGACTCTCTGTTCGAGGGTATTGACTTCTACACTTCCATCACCCGTGCTCGTTTCGAGGAGCTTTGCCAGGACCTTTTCAGATCAACCACCACCCCAGTCGACCGTGTCCTTGCTGACGCCAAGATCGACAAATCCAAGGTCCACGAGATCGTCCTGGTCGGAGGTTCCACCCGTATCCCACGTATTCAGAAGCTCATTACCGATTACTTCAACGGTAAGGAGCCAAACAAGTCTATCAACCCTGATGAGGCTGTTGCATATGGTGCTGCCGTCCAGGCTGCCATTCTCTCAGGTGACACCTCATCCAAGTCCACCAACGAGATCCTTTTGCTCGATGTCGCGCCATTGTCCCTTGGTATCGAGACTGCTGGTGGTCAGATGACCAAGCTCATTCCCCGCAACACCACCATTCCCACCAAGAAGTCCGAGGTCTTCTCTACCTTCTCAGATAACCAGCCTGGTGTGCTTATCCAAGTCTTCGAGGGTGAGCGTCAACGCACCAAGGACAACAACCTTATGGGCAAGTTCGAGCTCACTGGTATCCCACCTGCGCCTCGTGGTGTCCCCCAGATCGAGGTTACCTTCGATATTGATGCCAACGGTATCATGAACGTCTCCGCCGTCGAGAAGGGTACCGGAAAGTCCAACAAGATCGTTATCACCAACGACAAGGGCCGTCTGTCCAAGGAGGAGATCGAGCGTATGTTGGCAGAGGCCGAGAAGTACAAGGAGGAGGATGAGGCAGAGGCTGGCCGTATCTCCGCCAAGAACGGTCTTGAGTCTTACGCATACTCGCTGAAGAACACCCTCTCGGATTCCAAGGTTGACGAGAAGTTGGAGCCAGCCGACAAGGAGGCACTCAAGGCCGAGATTGACAAGACTGTTTCTTGGTTGGACGAGTCGCAGCAAGCCACCAAGGAGGAGTACGAGGAGCACCAGAAGGAGTTGGAGGCTGTCGCCAACCCCATCATGATGAAGTTCTACGGTGCTGGTGGTGAGGGTGGTATGCCAGGTGGTATGCCCGGTGGAGGACCAGGTGGCTTCCCAGGCGCAGGTGGCGCTGGTGGAGCTTCCCATGATGACGGACCAACTGTTGAGGAGGTCGACTAGATTGTTTCTTCACGAATCTCTTTGGTTGTTTCTTCTTAGCATGGGTTGGGCGGGCATCAATCTGTCTCAAAATTCGCGAGATAGGGTGGTGATAGATCCCGGGGTTCTTCTTTTGCAGTACTCATGTGCTAGACTTCTTTGCGTGCGGTTTTGCGTTTCATATCCCCCGGCAGAAGATCAAAAGCATGGTGTGTTTTCCGTGCCATGATTGTAATACATCAAGGGTGCCTCATATAGGTGCCGTAAAATAAAGTCGTAAAATTTCAAACTCTTGTGCTTGCTTTGTGTCCGCAACGTGCCAACGCCGTGGGATGCAGGTGAAGCGGTCAACGTGAACTCTGAAGTTGTTCCATCCTTCACCCCCTTCACCCCCACCACGCCCTGACCCTGATCCTTGGTCATGGTCTGACGTGGTGGTGCTGTCTGTGCATCAATTTCCCGTTTGGTATTCCCTACGCTTAGTGCGCCCGCTGCGAGGCTACAAACAAATCCTTCATATTCGAATGGCTGAAACTTCACAACCACCATCTTTTCTCCCTTCTGCCATTCTGCAACATGGCTACCAAATCGACCAAACCGACAAAATCTGTTCACCATGCGACGACAACGCCCTATTCTGACCGAGCAGACTCCTCCCCCCATCCCTTGACCGCATATCTCCTCCGCCTTATGGCGCTCAAAAAATCTAACCTCTGCCTCTCAGCCGACGTCTCGACAACCAACGCCCTTTTCTCTCTCGCCGAGACTTGTGGTCCTTCAATTGTGATCCTGAAAACCCACTACGACCTCATCTCCAACTGGGATTACCACCCGCTCACCGGTACGGGCGCGAAACTGGCCGTCCTCGCGCGAAAACACGGCTTCCTCATCTTCGAAGACCGCAAATTCGGTGATATTGGGCATACGGTTCAGTTGCAGTATTGTGAGGGGACGGCAAAGATTATAGAGTGGAGTCATATCACGAATGTCAATATGGTACCCGGCAAGATGGTTGTGGGCGGCATGGCAGAGGCGGCGGCAAAGTGGAGGGAGAGGAGGAAGTTCAGAGTTCGGACCGACATTTCCGTGGGTACGCCGAGGGCAGAGAGTGAGGATGGTGATTTTGCAGACGAGGATCGGATGGAGGGCTTGATGCAACCGCCTACTTCTGCTCCCAGTTCGCATCTACGATCTGGTTCTGGCGGCGGCTCAGGTATTGGCAACGGCAGTGGAGGTGACGACATGGACTCTACGTTCCAGAGGTACAAGGCTGCTGGCGCTGGGAGGAAGTCGAGTATCGTGAGCATTACCACGGTGTCTCAGCATTACGAACCGGCGGACACAAAGGAGAAGCGGGACGCGAGCCCGTTTGGCGATTGCTGGGCTAGTATTGAGGAGGGCGACCCGTTTCCCGGTATCGAGGAAGCTCCTCTCGAGCGCGGACTTCTCATCCTGGCTCAGATGAGTTCGGTGGGCAATTTCATGACGGGTCCGTACACGGCTGCTTGTGTGGAGGCAGCGAGGGAATACAAGAACTACGTTATGGGCTTCATTTCTCAGGAGTCCCTGAACGAGGATCCTGAGGACCCTTTTGTTTCTATGACCCCGGGCTGTCAGTTGCCGCCGGAAGGGGACGAGGATGAGGAGATCACGGGTGACGGGTTAGGCCAGCAGTATAATACGCCTGACAAGATTGTAGGCATTGCTGGTAATGATGTTATCATTGTGGGACGCGGTATCATCAAGGCTATAGATCCGCGGTACGAAGCTGAGAGGTATCGGAGAGAGGCCTGGGAGGCTTACGAGACGAGGGTTAGTGCGAGGTGATGATTGAATGATTTTACGTTGATGATCATTGCACGATTGGGAGTGAGTGATAGATAAATGCTGGTTTGGGAGGTCCGTGTCTTCTTTTTTCCTGCTATTGCTACTGCTCTTTCTTGCTTGCATGTGTGTTCGCGAAGGTTTAGCGCCCTGCTCTACTTCGTCTCTTTGCCTCGATTTGCTTCGCTCTGATTTGATTTCTCGTCTTGGTCTTGTTTGTGGGGCTTACTTGGTTGCTTACTCAATTGATGGGAGTTTCGGATACCCATCATATTTCTTTTTGTCTTTCTGTCCTTCCATCTTTTTCACTCTGTGCTTGTTTGTTCTTGTTTGTGCTTGTTTGTGGGCCGAGTGAGTTGGAAATGGAAGACAAATATTTGGTAGGCGCGAATGGTTAGACGGCTGGTAACTTGCTTGATTCTTACATCTGGGAGAGGGGAGAGAAGGGAGAGGAAGGGAGGGTGGCCTCCGGCATTAGGTTTCGCTTCTTACATATAAATATGAATACAATTTAGACCTTGTTGATTTTTGTTCCTTAGGATTTAGAACTTGGGTTTTATTTAGGTGTGTTAAGTAGGTTTGTAATGTATTTGATTAGTAGGTTAAGTATACGTACCTAAGTAACGTAAGTATATTATAAGGTTAGTAATAAGGTAAGTTTCTAGAATTATCTAAAAGAATAAGAAGAGCCTACTAAGCTATAGTTTGGAGAGAACTTAGACTACTTAACCGAGGAGATAGAAAGGAGTATAGAATATAGTAGGTAAGTAACACTTTTAACACAAACATAACGCATTGCGCATGATATATAAATGCTTTGTTGTAAAAGCTCTAAGACCTTTACTATAGGTCGGTTAAGGTCTTTTCTTTCTCTAATATACATCATCGATATATCTATCTAAACCTTCTACCCCTTCCTCCTTCCTCCCTCCTTCACTTATTTATATACTAATATCCAACTCATTAAACCCCTAAAACCATCTTAACAAGCCCCCAAAACAAGTCCTATTCGACACCCCATCCCTATCTCTGCCGCCACCATCTCCCAACCCACTAACATCACCAATATCACCCAACCCAATACACCTATCACACAATCCCTCCACAATAAGCTCCTCATATACTTTAGGCCTCACCCTGTTCCCATACGTCGCGAAGTTGTGGGGACATCTGTATTTGTTTTCTTGAGCCATTGTGCAGTGCGTTGGGTTGGGGGGTGAGCTGGGGTTTATGTTGGGGGAGATGTTAGAGGGTGAGGATGAAACTGGTCGGATGTAGGTGTGGTTGCAGATTTTGTGGTGGTTATAGGTGTAGGTGCACATTTTGCTTTTGATTTGATAACTCTTTTGTTTTTTTAGGTAAGGGTCGATTGTTGTGGCTAATTGTAAGTTGGTTGTTAGTAGTCGGTTGTGGATTTGTAAAGAGTGATTGTTAGGTTGATTTGAGTGATCTGACTGGATTTGTTTTGTATAGTAGGAGATTGGTTTTTGGAAAGAAAAGGAGAAGAGGGGTAGGGCGTCGGTGGAGATAGAGCTTGAGGATGGGTTGAGCTTGTTGATGTGTAAGGATGGGAATCATGAAAGTGATGATATCTTTCTTGACTTTATTAGTTTATGATATGACAAACTTTGCTACATGAGGAGGGAATCAAGGCATTAGAAAAGTAGCAGTGTGAATGTATTACATAGAAACACAATCATGAATCCAGCCCCTCACTATCTAGCTAGCTTGTACAAGCTAACTACAAAACACTCTAAACATAGGTACTAATTATTTATTACAACACTTATTCAACCAAAGACTCTACCATTCAAAGTCCTAGGAATGAAGAAGATTCAAGGGAAATATATAATCGTAGAAGAAATCCACCACAGCATCTGGAAACAGTAGTAAATAAAAACGCTAGCTAATGCTGCTCTTGACACGATCTATATACTTATCCACTGCATTACTCACAGTTTCTTTAACTATACCCTCCCAGTAGAAAAGCTATTTCAACTCGCAAAACCCCTCTGTATCTAGTAATATAACGGTGTTTATCGTCCATTACTTACGAGTTACTGCATGGCCATTAGTTAAACCACCTTTTTATCTCAGTATTGTAGGTAGTTAAGACCAAGACAGTAAGAGACATCAATCGAGGTTCAAAGCTTTCTTTGAGGCGAGATCTTGTGATGCTTTAAACCAAACTTGTAGGTACTTAAATGACAAGAAATTCTCGAGCCAAAAAATCTTGGTTCGCAGTATCATCTGCTCTTATTCTGACTAATACTAGTACTAGTTATAATATCTTGTTGAACTGAAGTCACGTGCACTGGATATTATATCCTCATATGGATGAAACCCATCCTTGAGGTCTCATATTCCCTCACTCCTTCCGTCTCTCGGGAATCCTTCATTCCTTGGAAACATTCAGATAGATTAGACTGCTTTATTTAGACTTCATACTTGATTTACTTGATTTGTTACTCAGAATAGAGTCTTGCCAATATCCTCACTTTATTATATAGACTCTGTAGAAGCCAGCTTTCAGAAGCGCAATCAACATGCTATTTTTACACCATACTATACTTTTTTACCCCTCACCTTTCAAGCTAACTTGACCGGCTCATATATCTTCTAGCCTTTGGGTCACTGGGACAAAGTCTGTAACTTAGCACAGCACCCACTAAGCTAGTGAGCCTTCCAAGTACTACGGTATGCATGCGATAGTCCCAAATCAATTTGGAAACATATAGGATTGCTTCTACCGAAGGAAAAAAGCCCGTCTTTGGGTCCTAGAATGTAACGTGTAATATGGATTATCTTAATCAAGGCAACTTTGCACCAGAATCTCGATGGAAATTGTTCTACAATACCTACTATAAGACCTTAAGCAACTCGTGAACGGCCCTCAAATTGAGTCGGAATCTTGTAGTATCGCATGGAAGAAAAAGAGCGCTTTGGGATGGGTACAAAAGTTTAACGTGTAAGATAGATGATCTTTTCTAACCAAGGTAACTTTGCACTCGACTTTCAATAGTAAAAGAGCTCCTAGTACTACGTCCAATAAACTACTGATGCACAATTCCAACAAAATATCTTCTGTTCTCTTGTCTTCTTGTCACCTAGCATATCAGCATAAATAGCCACTTATCTTATTCTCAAGACTCGGCACTACCGTCTAAAGCAGGCTCAAATGGCTCTGTGAAGTATACACACCTAGTCTAACAGCATGAACTCAGTATTTCGCAAGGCAGACCACCAGGCTCTGGGCACCGTATCTTATACATACATACACACAAGGCTACCTACCCATGATGTGAAGAGCACATCTTCAATTCCTCGGTACGGTACCGTATAATACCGTACCAGAACCAGAAGACTGGCTACCAACCGTACCTAATGCATGTAAGCCATCTCAAAATGAGGAACGTACGGAAGGACAAGATTTCTGGCCATTATATATCCCATGCAGAACCACTGTAATCCCGAATCTCCTTTAGCATTCTTCCTCCTCGGTTTCTTCCTCCTCGGTTCTCGGAACAGCATGGGATACACAGCACAGCACGGGACCGCTTGTCCAAGTGGATAGGATACAATGCCACCAAGCCTGACCAAGCCTGCCATCTTAAGAATCATCACCTCGGGAATCCCATCTTTCTTGGTATAGTTGGTTTACTTAGTAGCCATAAGGATAAGCTAGGTAGGCTAGGCGGATTGAACCCAAGATCCTCATCTCATCTCATCTCCTCTCCTTCAAAAGCCGCAAGCAGAAAGTAAGAGGGAAGAAAATAAGAACACTCGGCACCTGACTCCGTACCAAACGCATGACCTCGATCCTCCATTCCGTCTCAACATCACAGTACAATACGGAGTAATCTTCCTTCCTTCCTTCCATCGCCTCTGCTGTGAATCCATGATTCCTTCCACCTCGCTTATCGGATAGACGTCCCTGTTCTGTTCGATGTTTCGCAGTCCTTGCCGAGTTCTTTTTGACCTTCGGGACCACCAGCACCACCACCGTCACGGCTGGTGCGGTGCGACTCGGCGACTGCGGGCGGGTCGCCTTACTTAGTACTGTACTTATTGTGGATGGGATGGGAAGACTGACTGACTAGCGAAGAGAATTGAATCCTTTCGCTTCGGAGCAGGAGCCTCGAGTCTCAAGGGACGGAAAATAAGCTCATTGCAGAATGTAGATCTCAATTTCCCATCCTTCTTCTTTGCTTCCTTCATTATTCCTTCGGACGATTTTCTTCGCTCGCGAGGGTATTCGGCGAGGATAAAACAGTGCCAATACTGGTATTGCCTTGGTCGGAAATAGCGAGAGAGACACAA
This sequence comes from Pezicula carpinea, assembly GCA_026119845.1. Taxonomy (NCBI): domain Eukaryota; kingdom Fungi; phylum Ascomycota; class Leotiomycetes; order Helotiales; family Dermateaceae; genus Pezicula; species Pezicula carpinea. The sequence goes on along the minus strand of JALRMK010000003.1, from coordinate 324,090 downwards.
GGCGATCAAGGAAGATGCTGTCGTCGTGAGATCCGATACGATGGGAGGATCATGGGAAGGAGTAGGAGTTTGGACGAGGACAGTGTGGGATGTAAGGCTGAGATGAGATATTGTGCTACTGTATTCGTGCTGAGTGAATATCCGGAGAATGAGTCGTCCTTGGATCCTTTAAGCTTCAATCTTGATCAGTCTTGAGCTTGGCTTACTTAGTCAAACTCTGCGAACAGCTGTGCCGGATCTGTAATCTCACGATACCTTGTACCGTAGTGCTCTAGCAAGCTGGGCTGAGGGTGATTCAAGGACTGGCAGCGGACGGAACGGTACTCTGTCGCTGGCCGTGCCTTGCACGAGGGATAGAGGACATTGAGGAACAATATGTAGGTTTATGGTACTTCGAATTTCGATTCGCATTTTTAACCCGATTTGATCGTTCCCACGGCCTGAGAGGATCGGATGACTACGGTAATGGTACTTCGTAGTCAACGCCTTGCGTTGCAACCATACAGTACGGTACATTTGAACCAAGCTGAAGTGAGCAACGAACGGACTACCAAGTAGCGCTACTCGTATCGCATCGCAACTCGCAAACACCCACATAAGGACTGACAATCATGACATCAACCTCACCATTGATTCCGAAGCAGCGAAAGCCAGAGGGGAGGTAGGTCAAAAAGAGAGCTAAGCCAACCAACAACAACTGAGCACCGCGTCAACCATTATTAGTACCCTTAGCTGCCTCTGGACAAGTCTAGCGCACAGCCATCCATTGTTTGCATGTTCTCGTCTTCCACATCAGACCAGACCAGCTGAAGGTCGAAACAACACTTCCCCAAGGCGGTACGCAAGCAAGCAAGCAGGAATGGGCGTCTCGCGGGGAGTGACATCAGGTTTGCTATTTCCATCCAGTCCGAGTGCCAGCACCCGCACCCGCACCAGCACCAGCACCAGCACGGTGGTGTGAGTTGCGCCACGGACAGATAGAGTACAAGCACACTGACAGCACCGCGATGCGCTAGGCGATTGCCGTGAGTGCCGTCCACACGTTACACCTGAGCGCTATACACAGAACGCGTGGCATATGTTCGGTACTCGCTAGATGCTCTCTACCTACCGTAGAAATTGCTGGAATTTCTGGTGTTGTGCTGCCGCAGTGAAGCATGTTCACAACTTTTATGGTAGGGGGCCCAGCTGGCAAGTTGCTCTGCTCGTACGAAGTAAGCTTCTGAGATGGTGGAGGCTTGCTCAGAGTCAGAGCTCTAGCATTGGTGGTCTCAGTCCATTTCGTTGGCTGAGGAGGGTTGGAGTTCTGGTCTGTTGTCTGCTGCTTGCGCAGGAACGGAATGCAATGGTTGGGCTTGGGCTTGGATTGGATTGGGACCCGACGGTTCAAGAGCACTCTGTGCACTCAGCGTCCTCCAATGCTTGTTAGGTCCTGGTAGGAAAAAGGCATGGGACGGGATGAGACACATAGTTTTGGACTGAGTCGTGTGGAATGCCCTGTCTTTACAAGCTTGCCTCTGAACCGTTTTGGAGATCTCAGATGGTAGGATGATTAGGCCCGAGGAGCTTCTGAGGATGGGGACATGGACCGGAAGACAGGCTCGCGTTGCCTTCGAGGAGCACAAGCTGAATCCATGGACCAAGCATACTGCAAGATCAGATGTCCATTGACCATCGTGAACTCTCAAACGAGACATCCACTCTACCTCCCGTGATCTTCGAGCCCGCTTAGAGGTCGAGAAGAGTCGGGGGAGGGTTGTGTGAGGGAGTTTGACAACTCAGCCTTGAGGACCTCCGAGACAATTTTCTAATTTCTATGGGAGAGCCTTGAGCGATCGCTAGTCGAGCTATCGACGATCCACTTGGGCCTTAAGCCTACCGGTATATATTCCCAGAGCGGACAACTCCCATTGAGGGGCCTCTCCGTTTTTAATCGGCGGGTTCATGCCTTTGGAGGTTTGTCTTACAACTCACAGCTCTGTTATCATGTTATGATCACAAGCCTCGAAGTTATGAAGCTTCGAGATCTTCAACTGCACAAAGCGAGGAGGCAGTTCGAGGCGAAGGAGAATATCTTGTCTGTATCAGGATCATCCCAATGTCGGGGACAAGACCTCTTGTCAGACTATTGGCGTTGAGAAGTATGTGGTCGACGATGTGGTCCCGATGTGATTGATGCTGTCGCCCACAGACAACCCTGCTCCCCATTTCGAGGGTGACACGGTGACAGGTTGACAGGCGAGCTGGCTGTCCTGGGGAGATGGTTGGCGGTTTGGTGGATGACCTGCACAGCATGAAACGGCATCGGTTTGCCATGACTTTCCACAGGGCCGTCAACGGCACTTGGAGTGTATACTCCGTACTTCACGATGTGGACGGACGCTTTGGACGCCTCCGAGTGGGCGGGCGGCCTTGACTGGGCCAAAGAGCCTCATGTTGAGGCATATGGCATTCGTCCAACGGAGACTGTTTGCTCCCGACGCCGATGGCTGGCTGTACTTGTAACAATCAACCTGTCACCACAACGCGGTACCGATGTAGGTATGAACGTACTTTTAGACAATTCTTTGTCTCACTCCCACGCTCAATGCTAAGGAATGGTCACGGCAACTTTCAGACTGGAAGATTTGGATTTCTCCAGGACCGGGAAATTCAGCAATGCTCATCCCATGGCCCGCGACACAAAGGCGATGGGTACTCGCTCGTGGTCGGGAGAGGTTGTTTCAAACCAAATCTCCTCGAAAAGAGTGAAGGTGATGGAGAAACATGGACAGCGTGTGCTATTTCTGTACTACGGTTCCTATCGATCTACGATAGGAGATGCACTAGAAGCTTAACGGATTCTCGAAGGGAGACCCATTCATTGCGCTTTGCACGCTGCCCATGGGCACCCAGGCCCACGACAGCGACCCCTTGTGCAGGTAAGTATTGGGGCCATATTGCCGTCATCCTCACCATCTATACCGTCTCAGCATTAAGCATACAATGTCGGCGCCCTTGTCGTTGTGGCCGTGAGTGGAGTGGGCCGTGGAATGCCTGCACCCTCATGCTCATCCTATGTGGACGACGAGCATGACGGAGCCGGGCCTTGGTTGGCCAGAACTTGCGCTCCTCCGAAATTCCCTGCTGCGAAATGGCACTGCCCCCTTTAATGCGCGATGCCATACTTGTACCTGCACTCTGCGCCCCCGAAACGTGCCTCTCTCTCTCTCTCTCTGCTTTCACTTTCCTCACCTCACCTAAATATCACCACTCGCCCATCAACCACCAGCATCTAATCATCTCTTCAACTGTCCATCATCAGCCCTGTTTGCTGTCCTGTTCTGCTCTGTTCTGTTCTGTTCTGCACCTGCTTCTATCCACGTCCCAGAGCCACCGACGTTGATACTTGAGCGAGACGCCGATACGAAGCCACTAGCCCGGAATTTGCAAGCTGACGCGGCCCTCACACCCTCGCCTCACTCTCGCAAGGCACCCAGTTTCCCTCATCAATACCTGAGGTTCCCCCATCAACATCACCACCTCACCCAAACCACTAAAACAATCCTTCGACTCATCTACGACGACTGTTCATCGTCCCGAGGCCACAATGTCGTCGCAAACCGAGTACAAGCACACGCCATCCTCTTCCATGTCCCACTCCGTCTCGTCGCAACAATCCGCCTGCGTGGATCCCCTCGACTCGATGGTCGACTTCTCAGAGTACGAGACCGTATCGTATCAATCTCCATCCATCTCACCATCGCAGTCAAAGAGCCAATTCCCCCGACCTCAATCAAAGACACCCACAACATTGCCATCGAGCCAGCAACAGCCACTCTCGGGCCCCAGCCACCAGTATGATCTCTACAAGCAACAGACTGGTATCCCTCAAGGAGCCGTCGCAACCACCTTGGCTGTGAACGAGGCGAACATGCACATCAGCCAGTACGGTTACTCCAGCGAATATCTCTCTGGTCTCAACCCGAACGACGACTTTGTTGACTTCGGCACGGCACCAAAATCGAGCCCTTACGGAGATATGGACATTGAGTTCGGATCACCAGAGCCATCATTTTACTACCCGGAGCAGTCACAGCAATTTGTTAACCCATCTGCTATTGGGGCACAGGAGAACCACCTCTCAGTTCCAGCCGTCCTCCCAACCCAGTCAAGCCATGTCGGTCGTCTCTGGCCGGGTATGCATCAACAACAAGCCGCCCTCGCCAAGGCACAAGCACAGCAGAAGCAGCAACAGCAGATCATCCAACAGCAGCGACAGGCAGCTATGGGAGGACAACAAAGACCACAGCAGCGACAAAGGGGATCTCACCCACCAGCTGATCCTATTGTCGAGGAGAAGATCTCTCAGCTACTCAACTCGATGAGACAGAGCAGCGTCGCCACCGATGAGGACTCCAGCCAGAACAGCAGCCATATGTCTCACGTCCACCGCATGCGCAAGGAAGAGGAGGATATGGACGAGGACGAGCGACTATTGGCCAGTGAGGAAGGCAAGAAGCTCAGCAGCAAGGAACGCAGACAACTCAGAAACAAAGTTTCTGCACGAGCTTTCCGATCCAGACGCAAGGGTAAGCTTACAGCGATCGATATATAGACACACACTAACACGGAATAGAATACATTGGTCAACTTGAGGGCGAGATCGCAGCAAAGGTCAATGAGAATACCGATCTTCGCAACCAGAACCGTGCCTTGATGGAGGAGAACACTCGTCTCTCCGACCTCACTCGCATGCTCCTCTCATCACCATCATTTTCCGGTTTCCTCGACACCCTCAGCACCAACCCAGCCGCTGCCCAACAGGCTGCACCAGCACCTCAACAACAACAACAACAACAGCCACAAGTCGAGCGTCAAATCCGCAAGGATGTCAACCCATACGCTCACGGTCACATGCAACAACAACACATTGGCATGACCATGATCCCCGAGCAATCCATGGATTTCTCCATGCTTGACATCAACAACGACGGTGGATACAGCTACCAACCCCAAGTCTTCTCGGTTCTCTCCATGCCTGAGACCATCGTTGACGCTTCCATCCTCTCTGGCAAGACCTCCAACACTGTTGGCTTCACCAGCTCCGATGATGAGAAGGTCGAGCTCCCAACTGTGGAGCGCGCTCCAGTCAAGGAGGAGATCCAGGCCCCGGCTGCTCCCGTCGCTGACGAGGAGTTTGACAACGATCCTGCCTTCGCTCTCTTCGCTGACTCCGCACCTTCCACCACCACATCCACCCTCGAACACGCAGCACAACTCTTTGCCGGTATCCCATGCGAAAAGCCATCTCAGTTCGAGCTTGTTGTTGCTCCTACTGTTGATTGCGAGGTTGTCATGGCTAGAGCACACCGTCTATTTGCCAGCATGGAAGACGCCACCGCGCGCCTCGATGCTCTCACTGTGGACTTGTAATCTTTCCATATCAGTCTTATCTTGTTGTGATTTGGTGTCTGCGTCTTAGCGATTGGGGGGTCGGCGTTCGGAATACTATTCCAGCATTCTTTTGCTGTGAACACATTGCTCTATTTTATATGTCAAAATTCTCTTATGTAGTGTCCTCGAGGAGGAAATTTGTAAGGAACGTTCAGGGAAGAAGGATTGGAGGGGCTCTTGATATGATGTTATGGTGTTATGATTGTGCTTACCCTTTTCTACTTCTTCTCATCTTTACCCTTATTGATCTTGGCTTTACCACTCGCACTGGGCTTGGTTGAGAGGCAGAAACACATAGAACATCACAAAACAATTTGATAAACATTAAAAAAGTAAAACCTACCTACTTATCCTCTTGACTGTCTCTATCTTTGGTTTTCAAAATCGTGAGTCTTTACAAACCTCGACTTCCACCTCATTCGTCTATTCGTGCAACGCCAGTTAACAAATAACAAATAACAAATGGGAGCCGATTTCGATTCGGGAAGGTCAGCCCGTGCGCCAAGAATGGGACGCGACGCACTTCAGCTAGACGTGTCATCTTGCATCTACCGCAGTACCGGAGTACGATAGTGTACGAGGTAAGCAATCTTCCAATTTCCAACGTAAGATAAGGTCGGGCAAGATACCCAGTACTTAAGTAAATACGGAATAAAGGATTGGAGTAGCAAGCTGGGTAGGGTGGACAGCAGCAGGGCAGGGCTGAAAGAAGGCTAATTTAACTGTTTCGTGTTACTTGTTGAGGCAATGAGGGGACGGAGATTTGGGTTATGCTGATTAGATCCATGGGTTGATTGAGTGTTGGATTTCTTTGTTTGGCTGTACGGAGTCCAGTCCTGTACAGGATGAGGAAGGGGTCGGATCTTTGTTTTGCAGTCCATTACTCTGTACTGGACTCACTCACTTAAGTCTCTTTTTATCTTCCTTTTCCTCTTCTTCTCTTCCCCCACGGCCGATTTCTTTTCTTGTTTTGCATTTATTGGAGATGGATAGGTACCTACCTACCTCCCTACCTCCCTTGGAATTTACAGAGAACGTACGTACGGCCTTGCTGCATCTAAATGTTGAAATCTTGAGTCGTGGATTAAGCTTGCTTGTAGTGGGGGGATTCGCTGCATCACTGTCACTCTAGCTCTTGGGTCTTGGGGTTCTTTTGGGAGTAAGTAGGTGGGTCGGGCTGGCTGGGCTGATATCAGGGCAGTTTGATCCTCTTGATAAGGGGAGATGGAGGTGGGAGTGAGTTACCTAGATGCTTGGCTTGGCTCTAGGTGGGATGCTGGGGCGTTTGCTGCTTGGTTTGATTTTGTTGCGTTTTGGGTGAGGTTGTGTCTGTTTTGGCTCCGGTGGCCTGTTCTTGCTGTTGGGGAGGGAGTGGGGTTTAGGATGGGATGGGATGGGATGGGATGGGATGGGAGAGAGGATGTTGCTATGCTGTGCTTTGTTGTTCTTTGTTATACATGGCTAGATTCCTAGAACTTTGGTTGCTTGGTAAGTCGTTAGATGAGGGGTAGTGTTTATTCGTAGAGCTTATATCTTCTATACAATATAACGTGATTTTATTCGCGAGTTTCTTTTCTTGTTATGTTAGAGTTGGAGTCTCTGAAGTTGAAGTCTCTAGTGAATATGTGAAGTATGCTATTAAAAGAGTTTATAGGGATGTTTCTACATGAGATCTCTTAAGGTACTGTCTTGATTTGTTTCTAGTCGCTTTCTTATTTAGAACATGATTTCTTTGCTACTACAGTGCCTACTGCGGAAAACACTGTAAATGCTGTCTGCAGAAACCTAGGAAACACAATAGTTTATAGGTAGGTACTTATTCAGAGCTAGCTTTCAGAAGAGGCTGTAGCTCCAGAAGCCACGAACATAACAGACACCTAAGTTTCTAGCGTTAGTTCTCCGAGCTTCTTTTTCCGCGTGGCTTATCTTGAAAGTCGTAGCCAAGATGGAGCCTCTACAAGTTGGGATAAAGTTGAGTATCTTGGTTCATTGACTGGTCTGTTCATTGGTCCTTTGTGTTTGATGACTTGGCCTTAAGGGTTCGTACGATCTACAAGCGAGTAGACTAGTTGGAAATAAGCTTGCATTCATGATTTGCGGCACAGGTGAAGCCGCGCAAACAACGCTATGGCCTAATGAGGTATGCAGTTCATCCTAAGAGCATCTACGCGCATATCTTACCAACACCAATGTGCTGCATCACACACAGACGCTTCTGCTACTCTCATCGGAAACTAACTTAGACTAGATAGAATTACATTTTAGATTCCGATCGTGTGAAGAGTTAGAGACATGGGATCGGGTGGCTAAGCTAAGCGACGTGGCGGGTCGTTGTCCTAAACAGGAAACCAGATCGTGAAGGGAAGGCTCTGGCCGTCTACTCCGTACTCCATACTGCGTTGGTAATCGAGTTCTCTTTCTTTGAGGGGAGCGATTCGTTGAAATAGCTATGTGACGCTCTGAGATTCGCAAAGTCGACCTATCGCGAGGTTTGCCTTGAACTACGACAAGGACCTGCTTCGAAGCGTTGTACTCGGCTGTGCTATTGTCCGTTATTTCGTCACTTGGCGTTTTGTAAGTGTGAGTATATAGGTGGTAGGTAGGTAGTGAAGCTCCCATCGCCCGGACTTCAGTTGTTGCTTGTATGTTTCTTCCGTCTTCACAACCTCGATAGCCAATTCGACGATTAGTTTCTTCCTTTTTCGACTCTTCATTATATACCTTTGTGCTACTCTCCCTTGTTATTGTATCACGATGGTCAAGCCTGTGATCTCACATTACAACTACGATCCCTCGATCCCAGGAGCAGCAGTAGTAGGAGCCCTATACATTCTCTTCGCGATCGTCACGACTTTCCAATGGATTAGGTATCGTGCTTGGGTGTGGTTCGTCATGCCAGTGGCAGCGTGGAGTATGTCATCGGCGGGATATTGATTCTTGACTGAGCTGAACTAACGTTGGACTAGTGGAGGGTGTTGGATATCTGCTGCGGATTTGGTCAGCAAAAGATGTAACGAAGAAATCGCCTTTTGTCGCGCAATTCTCGTTGGTTGTGCTGGCTCCGGTGCTTATGGCTGCTGGATTTTACGTCCTATTCGTAAGTCCCATATACCGGCGATGGTTGGGGTTTCTACTAAGGTAATTACAGGGCAGAATCGTCTATCACATCGTGCCAGCAGCGCAAAGAAAAACCAGTGTCCTATGGATATCTCGTAAGTGAATCTGAGATCCCCAATGAACTCCGTGTAGACTGACATGATTTACGTTTTAGCTCGCTGGGTCACACCGGTCTTCGTCGCAAGCGACGTCCTCTGCCTGTTCCTACAACTCACAGGCGCTGTAATAATCAGCTCCGTGGATCCCAGTGACGCCAATTGGAAAAGTAAGGCAAACAAGGGCAAGAAAATTGCCCTGATCGGGGTCATACTGCAACTAGTGGTCTTTGGATTCTTTTGCATCGCCGCCATCCGCTTCAACTTCACCTCCCGAAATTTCCTCGCCGCCTTCGAAAAACGCATCAATACGCCTACCGATCAGAAGTATGTGCAGATCGTAGGCTACCCGAAGAAAATCAAGAAGAACTGGCAACATTTGTTATACTTGGTTAACCTTGCCTGTCTTTTAATTATGGTGAGAATGAACTATAATGATGCTTGCTGAAGCTATAAGGAAGAGTAAAAATTAACCCTCTCATCAGGTCCGAACAATCTACCGTACAATAGACTTCGCCATGGGAAGAGAAGGATATCTAGAGCGACACGAGTGGCCGTAAGTGATACAAATCTTGCGAGCCCCTAGATTCGCACGCTGACAAGAGATGAATTATAGTGCGTACGTGTTCGATGCTCTTCCAATACTTCCCTGCGTCATGATGTTCACCATCTGGCATCCTGCACAATACCTTCCATATCTCTCCTTCAGCATTCCCAAGAGCGCGAAGGAACCCGCACGCGAGGATAATATCGAGATGGGGCGTTAGACTTAATTTGCCGTTGACCAGCAGAAGCATACTCGGCTCTGCTTCGCAGGATGCAAGTGATGGAGGAGAACGAATGGCCAATATACCTCTTCATGGCCGATATTAATGCTATGGTTCGTACCGGCGTATCTGGCTATATAGGGTGGCATAGGTAGGGAAGTAAAGAAGTTGCAACAATGCAGGTGGTGTCATAGGCCGGCGATCGGGTACATCCTCACGCACGAGAAAAAACGACGATACCCGCTAAGGAGGGCTGACGCTTAGCTTATTTCATATGTTTTGCTCGATTTCTTTTAGCGCTTATCCAGTTAATGCAGTTCACGTCTTTACCTCATTACTGTAGTGTATTTTATACCAGCTCAAAGTCGAGAACAAATGCACTATGCATCGTACTCAAAAATCTACAAGCTCTTTCCCACTGTGTCTGTACAGCTAAATAAATGAAAACTGAATCTGATGTATGTATATAGCTCTACATATAGCCCTACCCCATGTTCATTCCTAATGAGAAGGATAGCTGGGCTTAACAAGGTCAAGTGTGGTTGACGGTGTGTGCCCGGTCCAGTCCTAAGGAATTCTTGATCAAGTCGTTGTAGAGCCACTAGAAACGAGAAGTACGATCAAGTTTTCTACTAGCTAAATCTAGAGGTAGCCGTCCGATTACTAGCGGAATTTCTTGAGATTGTGGAATGAACCTTCCATTTACACAATGTACCAAAGACAAGAGACAATATGCTTGAACGCTAGAAATGTTTTGCACATCATTAGTGTTGCGTCTTTCTTTAAATGCCAAAGTTTGCTGAACATTCTATAACCAAGGTCCTTGACTAAGTACCTTATCCTTTTGGGTAGCTGAAATTAGCGGCCAACCGTAACAACGTTAAATGACTTTAGCATAATATTGCGATCTGGACAAACTAAATTCTAGATGATTATAAGAGGGACTCTGGGTGTTACTTTGGTGCGTATCCAAACATTTGCACGATCAAAATCCCTCGCCTCACTTACTATATCTTGTATGTGCGGCAAACACAGTGCTGTCCGAACCATTTATACATTATCCTGGAAATCTATTACATCTTCGCCCGAGACTATCATGCCAGAAAAATCGGTTGCTTCTTCTGCTGCCTCGAGCACAGATGGTGACGAAAACCAGCTCAATCCACCACTAGAAATGAAACAGCCAGCTCCCATCGAGGGCATGAATGCTGTACCACAACATGATACCCAGGATGAGGCAGTTTCCAGGACCCCAAGAGAAACAATTTTGGATGGAAGTAAGATCAAGAAACGTTTCCATGATATTATAGGAAAGATATCCGCAACCAGAGCAAAGCGTAAAAGCAGCAAACCAAGTACTAAGGAGGAATCAAGAACCACGTGGAGAGTTGCTAAGATGGAGAAGCCAGCTAGAAAGAGCGAGGCCAGGTACGCATACTTGGATAAACTGGAGCAAGGGAAAAAAGCATCGCCATCGCCACTTTCTCAATCAGAGGTGCCACCGCGGAAGCCTCACCAAACAACAACACAATACCCCAAAGCTAAAACCGAAGCATTTCCCAGTCTCAAAGAACTTATTACCATTGACGAATGGCAGCAAGACGCTCTCACGCAGAACGGAACCCAAGAGTCATTAATACAGACATTTGTGAAAGCACACCCTTACTATAGGGAGGAAGACGTGGACGAAGAGTCTCTGAAGACTCTTTTACAAGACAATATCCTGATGGAAAAAACATTCGCTCTTGTGAAGCAGTGTGATCCAGATGATGTTATTGAGAGGTGTAGTCCTATCCTGACTACGAAGTCATCAGTGGTAAATATGGGGATTAATGGAGATATAAAGGCCGGAGATGTCGTGAATGACAAGTTCTCAGGAGTGTAGAAAGTTGACATAATGACGACAGTCACATGTTTGGCACTAGCGGGAGCCGGTGGCCTCTTAAATGATAGCACCCACCATAGAAGATCAACAGAAGTCTATCTATTCAATTGACCTCCTCCTTGTGTCTTTTGTCTACTGCCTTCACATAGTAGTAACACCTTGTTTCTGATCGCAAAATCACCTCTGGAGTCGAGCTCACGATAACACACAAAACCTCCTCACCCCTTACAAAGTAAGATCAATTATCCGCACCTTAACCAGCTCCTTCCTACCTGGCCACAAATTCCTAGTATTAAGCCTTCTCGGTCCTCCCTCCGTAGGTCTAGACTAAATCATTTCTAACGGTCGATAACTATACATTTCTATATACCATCAAAGAGCAGTAAAAGTCAGCGATACTAAATCAACAGAAGATTAACAAAACGATCGGATGCACAAAGCACAATCAGACCAACTGTGATACCTTGGTTCAACCAACGACTCTTCGATAACTAGACTACTAGTCCTGTTAGTGTTGTTAGTGTTAGCGGACCACCTCTGTCAGAAATATGCTTAGTAATCTGGCGAAGGCCTTCATCCGAACGTTTCGGAGGCCTCAGTTCTGTAACTATTACAACTACAACATCAATTACAACTACTGAAATACTTCAATATTACCTTCCGCTGTGCTCTAATCCTGACTACCTCACAGTAGACGCTCTGCCAAGTAGTATTGCACGTGACTCTCCATACAAAAGTCAGATCGGCGCTAAGATAACCGATAGCAGAAATAAGAAATATTTTGGAGCGCCCTCAATTGCCGTTGACATTGAAAACTGCATAACCCTGGCCACGAGAGTCACCCACTATACACAATGCCTAAGAAGAGAGTTGGCGCCCTGGAGAAGGTCGATGCAGATCTGTTTGTGGTTCTATGCGCTCTCCCCTAACTACAAAGCTAATCTGTATAGTCCTAATCTGCAATACAAAATCCGCCGAGATCCAAGGTAAAGCTCTTTCTTGGTCACAAACTGGCCATATGCTTACACAAAGTTATAGATCATACAAGGAGGAGTTTGTGAATCAATATGGCCAGTATAAGTCTCAGCGCGACATCTTCATGGCGTCGCCCGGCACTGCGACGTCTGCCGGCATAGTCTCTTTCCGCGACCTGATCGACTTTGTCGCGCATGTTGCCGACTGCTACCCAGAAGATACGGCCGAGTTCACCGAGGACATCAAGACCATATTGTCCTTGCATCATGCGGAATTGGAGAACGATCTTCGCGAGAAGATCGTTGGAAGTTTGGTGTTACTAAGACGGAAGGATATAATTGACTCCTCGGAGCTTCTCAACACTCTATTCCCAATCCTGGTCGCTACACCGAGCAAGACCCTGCGAACTCTCTTGTTTTCAAAGATTCTTTCAGACCTGCGGACATCGAATTCGAAAACAACCAACCACAAACTCAATCGGACAATCCAAACCGCGCTCTTCAACCTCCTCGCAGCCGACCCAACAGCGCAGAAAGGAATATGGGCTGTCAAGATTACCAGAGAGATGTGGAAGCGACAAATATGGACGGATGCGAAGACAGTCGAAATTATGAAGGAGGCTAGTTTGGCGGACAATGAGAAGGTCATTGGTGGTGGTGTACGTTTCTTCTTGGGAGGTGACAAAGAGCGGGAAGAGCTCGAGGACGAAAGTAGCGACGACGATGCTATCGATATCGGCAAGCTCAAGCATCAGGCTGGCATTAACAAGAAGACTAAGAAGAAGGCCAAGACAATCGAGAGAGCAGTAGAGAAGGTCCGAAAACAGGAAAAGAAGAAGAAAGCACCACATGCCCTCAACTTTTCCGCATTACATCTCCTTCACGATCCTCAAGGTTTCGCGGAAACTCTCTTCTCAAAACATTTGCAAAACTCCAAGACGAAGCTGAACTTAGAGCAAAAGCTTCTAGTCTTGCAGCTTGTATCACGACTGATAGGTTTGCACAAGCTCACCGTAATTTCGCTATACTCCTACTTCATTAAATACCTCACGCCACGACAGCCATCAGTAACATCGTTTCTTGCATGTTTGGCGCAGGCAACCCACAGTCTTGTACCTCCCGATACCCTCGAACCACTTGTGCAAAAGATCGCCAATGAATTTGTGTCTGAGGCTTCTGCTTCAGAAGTTGCATCAGCCGGTCTCAATGCCATTAGAGAAATTTGTGTTCGTCAGCCTCTGGCTATGAATGATACTCTTCTGCAGGATTTAGTCATGTACCGGAAAAGCAAAGACAAGGGCACAATGATGGCTGCCAAGGGTCTACTATCGCTGTACCGTGAGGTTGGAGCTGATATGTTGAGAAAGAGAGACAGAGGAAAGACTGCAACAATGGGTATCAAGAGTGGTTCGATCAAGGAGAGAAGGTTCGGTGAAGAGGAAGCAGGCGGCATTGAGGGCCTGGAGCTGTTAGAAGAGTGGAAAGAAAACGAGAGGAAACGGAAAAGAGTCGAAAGAGGATTGCCAGAAGAACTTGGCACAGATGAGGAGGAAGAAGATGAGGAAGATTGGAACGCATGGGATGTTGAATCCGACGCTAGTAGTGATTCTGGAGGATGGATTAACGTCGAAAGTGATGCTGAAATTGAGATAAGTGATAGCGAGGATGAAAAGCCTACAGTCAAGAAAGCCAAGATCGAAGCAAAAGCAGATACCCCAGCAAAGGACGAGGAGAAGGAGAATGCCGATAAAGCACTCGAGCAAAAGATCTCCAAGCTTGCCACAACCAAGATTCTCACACCTGCCGATCTTGCCAAACTTCAAGAACTCCGCCTCGAAGCCAGTGTAAACAAAGTGATGGGTGGCAGCAAATCGCAATCCGCTGCAAGAAAAGAACTGTTAGCACGTCATGCTGACGATGCTTTGACTGCCGACCAAATAGAAGGCTTCTCAAAGCTCCGAAAGGATACGAAGGAGGAGAAGATTGCCAAGGGCAGAGAGGGCAAGGGCGAGCGTGGCGAGCACAAGAGTACACAGGCTTTAAGAAGGGAGAAGAAGGATGCCGAGGGAAAGAGTTCGACGAATCAGGAGAAGGCCCGTAAGAAGAATTTTATGATGACGCTTGGCAAGGCCAAGTACAAACAGAAAAGAAGTTTGGTGCAGACGAAGAGGGTCTTGCAAGGGCATATCAATAGGAGTAAGAGGGGTGGAAAGAGAGGAAATATTGGTATGTGAGGGTTGGAAGGAATACTTGTTAACGATTTAATTTGGTGGAGTGCTTGGAGTAGAAAGCAATGCGATACTAAGATACGCATCTGCAGTGTTTCATCAATTAACGGCCTGCTAAAGAACCTCCATTGTATCAACATGCAAGCTTCATTTGTTCCCAACTTTTAGCGGCACTCTAGCGACAAGAGCCTTGAGGGAATTTGTCATATCAGTGAAGTGCCATGCACCAGACCATAAACGAGAAGTATATCATTTCTAAGTTGGAACTTATCCATCACTCTATTTATTAAACTAATAGTGTTAGCTCTATCGTTACTTACGGCGGGCGGTTCTGATCAGTTTGTTGGTAAGGGACCCGTGTAGGGATTTCTATCGGAAACCATTTCAATGCTCCATCATTAATGTTCATCCACCTAGCATGTCGCTCCCTCAAATCTGCAGAATCAACTATTCTCCCCGCAGCATCAATACCCCTATTAGCATCTTCAAATAGTTTCCGAAGATGCTTCTCCTTCTTTTTCCAGAATCTAATTCTCACGTTCATGCCTGCAACCTTTGTAGCGCGAACAGTGCTAGGTCTCAGTGAATCTTGCCTGGCCATGGCAGTTACAAGGTTCACCTTTCTGTTAGCTTGTGCCATAGCAGCTGTCAGCCTAGCATTAGCCGCAGGGAAAAGAGCCATGGGAACCACAGGTGGGCCCAGCAGCATAGCCAAGTAGTGTTGCGACCTTAGAATCGCGGCTGTTGCGTCTCTACTTGCCACTGTAAAATCATGTGAGTGTATATCGTTCATGAGTACGGCCTCAGTAGCGGTTCGAAGTCTTGTTAGTTGTCGTTCGCCATAGCGAACATCTCCACGAGCTGTATCCAATTTCCTTCGCCACGTCCGCCGCAGTCTCTCCACTCTATGATGCTTTCGACGATATCTCTGTTCGAGGTATTGATACTGCATGGCTACTTTGGCCTCGCCATTGGGTCCCGGACCAATCATACCGATGTTCCAAGTGGGTGTTTGAAGCTCGCTTACTCCATCGACGTTATGTGGTGACCATGGATTCCCACCTCTACCAACTAATGCCATAGCAAGCATTAGTCGGAGTGGTCCATTCATGTCATTACCATAACAAGTATAAGAGAAATACGGTGCCGAAATTTGAAGTAAATGAAAGAAGCCCGGGGTATCCAGCGAGAGCCTGTATTGTCCTCCCGGTAGGAATTGAGTACTTGCTGGATTCGTGTTCGGAAACCAGAGCCGAATGACCTGCAGATTGGATAGACGATGGTGGTTTTGGGAGAAAATCTCCAAGGCTTCGAATGCGAACTCGGAATCGATGGATGGTTGTTTATCTGGCGCTAAAGTTGCATTGTCAAGCCATGTCAAGATAAAGACATTGACACGACTCAATCTAGTATTAGCAGCTTGCACCGCGGTATTAGCCCCCGTGCTGGTTCCAGGCCCGTCGGGCCCAAAATACGCACGCAGGCACTTCAGGTCCGGGAAGTCCAAGACTTTGGATCTCTCTACTGTCTGAAAATCATTGATCTCCCTTTCAGGTGGTGCACGGAAGTCAAGTGTGACCAGGTGGTTATCGTATTGCGCTCGTATGTTTGGGCTTGTATTGAAGAGTTCTGGCACCCTCACCACAGGCGAGCCTTCGACAAAGTCGTGTTGGAAGGGTCTGAGGATCCGGCTTAGGATCTCTGGGGGCAAGTTATCGAGGTTTGCCATCTTGGTGATTACGGATTGGTGGGTTTGATATCGTTGGGGTATTTTATTCTAAAGGGTTTTAAAACTACGATTGGTCGCACTTTAATCTAAATGGTAATGGGATTTTATTCGTACATTGTGACAAAGAGATTGAAAATGGATGAGCGGCCTCTTTGTTTGAAAGAACGCTTCTTTGATTGAAAAGTGTTCGTCGAATATGGACACCCTTTGACCTTTGTTATAAGATCTCATACCATGATTCTTGACTTGCCCTGACTTCCAGCCAAGTAGTTGTAAGTAGGTAGTTGGCTATGCTGAGGGAATAAAGAAAGGAATCTACTAGAGCGGAGTCTAGATTAGTATAATTATGTATTGGTCATGTGTGAAAACATCAAGTCGCAATTTCACATAGGCTTTGTGATTCAAAATCTGAATGGGGTCCACGGAGCATGGATTATACATGATTTGGTGTCGTAGATCCGAGTAGTGTCGAAAATCTGAGTGTCGCAAATTCGGTTAAACGATCTAAAGAGAAGAGAAATGATGCTTTATACCAAAGCACATAACCACGACCCCAAAAATGTGATCTGTTGGAATGCTATAGGATAAGTTGGACCTCACTATCATGATGAATTGCCATGAGCATGTAAGTGGAAACAATTTACAGCTTACACAGGAAATACATGCCGATATCATTTCCACCATGTATTTGTTTGACTTAGCTTGCATTTGAGAAGACTCGAGTTTGTAGAGGCGATTCTGAGAACTAGAGGTCAAAAGCCTTGTGATTCTTTCTCACCCAAGGCCACGTACCATTTTAAGCAGCAACGCTACTTCGTAAAGGGGGGTCTTTCGCTTAGTTTGTTTACACCACTAAAAGCGAGATATAGCCGAGATATCAAAGTTGTCATAAACAATCGATCTGTAAAGGAAAAAAGATAAAAGATCCTCGGACGCATGGAGCTTGTCAAGACTGCAAAAAAAAAGGGGAAAAAGGAACAAAGTGGCAAAACAATACGATATCAAATACCTCGTGAGAGGAGATGAGCGATCAAGATATGTACCCAAAACCAACTGTTAGTTGATTTTTCAGACGCCTATAATGTGAGATCATCGCCAAAGTCCGCTCTGGACCCCTAGCCCACAGACGCATTCATGTTGCAAACGAATTCATTATTTCAATATTTAGCTACTCTCGGAGCTCTATAGTCAAATGATAACCATGTGACCACACATTCACCAGCTCCAGTGCCTTCAGGCTACCAGGCGCAATCCCAGCCTCCAAGCTCTGTTCGTACATACACTTTCTTCCATTTTCTCTTCAAGCTAATTTAATCTCTCTGATCAGTGCGTTTAATGGGCGAGGCGGAGATGCGGTCAGATGATGAAGGCAGTCAACAAGATATTCCTGATCTCGAAGAGCACACTGATCCAGTTCTAGAAACCTGACCTTCTGGGCAAATATCTAGATAAGCTATTTAGATGGAATACATACCCAGACTTAAACTCTTTGATGCCGAAGCTGAAGAGAATCACAAAAAATGTCTATGCTATACACACCCATTGAACGACTCGTCCACCACAGCCAGAGAATGCGTGGTAGAGCATACCAACTTCTCCATTCCCCATATAGCTAGCATCGCGTACATGTGTGGGGGAACTGCTCATCGTCACCAATGTCATGATCAACACTTGTATCGAAGCAGCTAACAGATATTTCGAGATCGGATAGTATGGTCATTTAGCATGGAGGTTAGTGACTGAATAAAAAGTTACATTAGCAATTACAGCTGCAGCGATTGGCGTATGACCCCTGAGGAATGAGTAGAGACCATAGACAATAGTATTAATAGGTGCTGATGGCATGCTGGTTGGTTACTGAAAAGGAAATCATGCTTAGGAGACACGCTTTAATTTTAACAAATATCAAAGACATAACATCGCCCGAGCTCAGCAATTATGCTAATCAATAATAGTATACTCTTGTAAGAGCTGAGAACGTAAAGTGAGTTCTATTGAAATCAATCAATACTATACAACTACTATACAATTACAAATCCATCTCTCTAGAATTAAAATACTATCTAAATATCAGGATCTGGATGTAGACTAATGTGGCATTCTTAGGACCACCAAGCCGACTGCTAAGATATTATGCTCACGTCACCAGTATGTATGTATCTTACTCCCCTATCTCGCTATGTAAACCCCTCAGATGCAATCACTGTTCTACAATTATGTTCAACGCAATGCACGAACGAATGTATTTATAGCACGCTTTCTCAAAATCAAAACTTAAAAACTGTACAATTCACAAAAGCGCTGTTACCGTGTCGTTACATCCCAAACATAAAACCGAGAATGTGTACAAAGTAAACCCAGCCAACATCGCTTAAACGCTTCAAATATGCCCCCATCACTGCAAAAACGTGTCCCTCTCTTCATATCTGTTTACCAGCTTGCACTCCTGTTCGTCGCTGCTCCACGCCTTTCTCCTTGACCACATCATTCTTTTTTAGGACCTTTTTCTGAGTTGGCGGCTCGATGTGAAAGTGATCTTTTTCGATAGGCTGCACTTCCTCTTCAATGGGTACCTCAAGTTCGAACGTTTCTGCCTCTGCAGTTGAGAAATCCGGCATCTCGAGTCCAGACTCTTCTTCGTCTTCCTCTTCTGCCGCTGGTAGCTGTACCTCGATCTTCTTGGGGATTGGGTGGGCATTAGCTTTCTTTTGCACCTTCTTGACTTTCGGAGCTTGACGTTCGTCAATCTCGCGACTCTCCGAAGCTTGCACTGGAGGTGGGAATTTTTGAGCAGCCTTCTTCACCATTTTCTTAGGTTTAGGTGACTCCTCTATTTCCACTTCAACTTGCACTTCCTCCTCCACTTCCTCCTCTTCCTCTTCGTCCACTTCCACTTCCAACACAGGCTTGGCTATCTTTTTGATGGCTTTCTTTACTTTTGGCACTGCGGCCTGGCAGGCCTTGGCTGGTATTTCCGCCATAGCCTCCAATGGGTTGCCGACAACCTCCTTCACACAACTGACTTGGGCTGCCCCAACAGGCTTCTCGGGAACATATGTCTGTCGCTGCATAGCACGATCTCCATTCGGGATACTTGTTACCGGTTTGAGAGCAAGGACTAAAACTATGACGCTCAAAGCACATATGAGTACATTCTTATAATCTCGCATGACAAGTTTGAATGCAGCGAGGAGGAGCTCAGACAGAGACTCTGCGGGTTTGGGCGCCGGTGTATGTGGACGGCTGTGGGTTGACTGTGTGGGAGACTGAGTTCTCGACGGAGGATTGGTAGGATGGTTGTACAATTCCCGCATGCGTTCATCTTCCGCCGCATTTCTGCTGGCTTCCTCGTCTTCCATGTGTCGACGATGCTCTACTTCAGCCTGTTGGTGAAGGCGCTCTTCCTTGGCATTGTCATTGTGGCGCTGTTTGGCCTCATGCTGTTCTTCGAGGTGTTCTTCCACGATATGCTCTTCCCCGACGTGCTGTTCCTCGAGATGCTTGTCCTCGGGATCTTGCTCCTCAAGATGCTCCTCGAAATCCTCTTCATGGAGAGATTCAGCAGCTTGCTGTTGATAATGTAAAAGTAAACTTTCTAACTCTGGAAGCAGGTCAGCGTCAACAAAGGGTTCGATCTCAACGTCCACCCTCTCCATCTCCCGCCAAGCAGCTCCCCAAGCACCAGCCTTCATCAACCCGTTACTAGCGTATATCTTAACATTGAACTTCTTTTCAGATGATGACATGTCGTTCTCTTCAAAAAGAACATTACGACAGCAGATATCGCACCATGCCTTTCCTCCCGATGGTCTCTGACTCCCTGCCCCCCATGATTTGTCAAGATCATCTTCAGAGTCTTCCGCAGTTGAAGGATCATCAGGACCCATGTAGTGCCCGCATTTCAATATTTTAGCTCTTGGTCGGACTGGTAATTCCAGGGTTTCCAGTAGGCGCTCTTCCAGGACTTCGTAAGAATCTTGTGGATGTGACAGCAAAACCCCACGCGCAAAAACCTGCTCCCCGAGTTTCTCCTGCAACAATCTCCAATTATCCTTAATACCAAGCATGGTTCCAGGTATCTCTTCGTCGCTCATGTTCATTATTGCGGCATATTGGAATTGTAACGGAAGTACTGTGACGTGGAGAAGCACGAGTGGATGCTCGACCTTCGTCTTGAAGACTCGCGTTGGTGTTTTGCTCTTCATAGAGCCCGCTGGAGAGAAAGGGCGACTTTGGGAGAAATCAGACTGACGGCGAGGAGTACCCAGACGAGAAACAGTCGGGTTATGGGTTTGGGTTTGGCGCTTGCAAGAGCGAGGGGAAGCGTAAAGGGATGGTGTTGGAGAGGACATCTGCATTTTGCGGATGTCTGATGGAGTGCGGAATGGTGGACGAGAGAGAACTTTGCTCTGGCTAGGTGTCTGGGGAGAGGTCTCCCGGTAAGAGGTAATGCTGGGCATTCGCGATAGTGGTCCCTCAGGTGGCGCGGCCTCTTCACCGACTTGTGGTGAGCTCAGAATCTTGCCCTGGTATGCATCCTCGCTGCTGCGTTGGCCTTCGCTCGAATTCAAGCTGCTCCTCTTGCTTCGGCCAGAGTTTCGACTGAATACATCATCCTCGTCGATATCGCCGTCGTGTTGAGAGCTACTATCACCGTGGTCAGAGTGTTGCTCATGGTGCTCTTCAGTATTTGACTCGTAGGTCTCTCCGCTATCTGTACCCTCGAATGTCATTTCAGTCCCTCCGTATGTCAACTCAGTCCCTTCGTCATAGGCCACCTCTGTTCCGTTGTCATAAGTAAGTTCCGAGGCAGATTGATCATAGCTCTCGTCCGTTTGTATGCTCAACACAGAATCTTCATTATTCGTGTCATCGTCCTGCTCAATGCTAGCAACAACTTTGCGGGCGGCTTCCTGAATGGCGGCCTCAACTCTTGCCGCTCGTTTGGCGGCTTTTTCTTGCCTCTTGATATATTCTTCGTCCTCGTCGTCGTATGCTTCCTCGTGTGACTCTCCCTCGTTCGAAGTGTCGTTGCGCTCCTCTGTCTCGAGATCGTTAACCGTGTGTTCCGCCACACTGTCTTCGGTCTCAGAATTCATGGCTTGGTCCTGCTCGTCTTTTTCATGTAATTCATGAGCAGTTTCCTCGGGTTTTCCGACCTCACAAACCACCTCGTCGTCCTGCTCCTCTGGTTCATGATTACCATCACCGTATTTCTCCTCATCTCCGACCTCAACATTTATGTCCTGTGCCTCTGCCTCTTGAATATCATCAGAGTGTTCCTCTTCATTGTCTTCGACCTCGGCGTTCATGGCTTCATTTTGGTGCTCGGCATTCTGAATGTCATCCTTAGATTGGTCCCTCTCGTCCTGTTCCACCTCCTCACGCTTCTTTACGGCACGCTCCCACTCGTCATCCTCGTCATCGTCATGTTTCTGTTCGGCAGATGTTTCTCTTTCGGCATCCTCCGCGCCATTATGTTCCTCTTCTGCTGGCGTCTCGATTTCAGCATTTCCCTCGTCGCCATGTTCCTCCTCCGCCGACATCTCTCTTAGGCTCGCACTGTCATGCTGCGAAAGCTCATCGAGGAGCTCTTGTATCTCGTCCTTTCCTTCCGTCTCTTCCATGTCGGGCTCGTGTTCGGTCTCGAGTTCTGGTCCCGAATCATGGTGAAGCACCGTCTCACTGCTTGCATTACGGTCCGAAGGCATGTCAAAATCGGTAGAATCAGTCAAACATGAAGCATCGACATGTATTTTGAAGTCTGCGGGTGGGGAGCTCGGCATTGGAAACGAGGAGTAAATAAGATTGCGGGCGACGTGACGTGGCAGAGGGTATAAACAATCGTCGATCCAGCAACTCGGGGGACTGATATCGGACGGCGTATAGGTATAAACAGGTTCTCAAACAGGGCCAATTATCAAGTAGGTACAGTACAGTATTCGTAAAATCGTTATGCACATGAAGATGTCTTTGGTTGAATGGAAGAAGTTGAGGGCGACACGTTTTTTTGCTGATCGAATATTGATGTTTTGTTGCTAATGGCAACGCTAAGTAGGTACCCTCGTACCTAAGGTAGGTACGACAGCACCCCTGAATTAGCGAGACGGCTGGCGCAGACCGCCGACGTCTGTCGGTCTGCAAGTCTGCAATACGCACAGTCAGGTACAGTAGTAGTGCAGGGCAGCCTGCAGATCTCGGCTCTTATGCCAACCGATTTTATATCTTCACTCTCCTCTTCTGCACGTGCCTAGGGACCTCGGCTTCTCAAGAATACAGTATCACCAGCGTCGCTTTTTCCGTTGGTAGTAGTTCCCAGAACCAGATCGCCCAGCCCTCAGGCCGCTGCTTAAACGTGCCTCCATATATGCCTTAAAAGTTAATGCCTTAGGGACCCCTGAAATGGCCGCCTCTGCCTGCCCGTTGACGTCACCCTCGGCTAGCAGTCAATCATTCCCGCGCACGCCTCCTCGAAAGTACCGTCCCTACACAAAGGAAGCCCCCCAAATGCAGGGTCCAGACCCCGCCAGAGAGTCATGGCTTCTCAACCTGCGCGCCTGCTTATCGTCGATGCAGCTCCAGAAGTTGGCCAGCACCGCGCTTTCCTTGGAGAGCGCCGTGGGCTCAATTAGGGAACTTGGTTGAGATGAAGCTTGTGCCAGACGCTGCTGGGCCTGACAAGCTTCCTAGGTACCTGTCTTACGTATCCTGCCCTACCCACTGCCTACCTACCTACCTTACCTAGTATAATCCTTTTCCTCTTCCTCTCCTCCACCCTAGATGCTCTTCGCGCTCTTAGTCCTCCTCTTCCTCTCCTCCACCCTAGATGCTCTTCGCGCTCTTAGTCCTCCTCTTCCACATTCTCATCTTCCTCGCTGTTCTTCTACCCCTCTTCGCTCTCCATCTTCTCTACAATCGCTGCAGGTCTTGCTGTATAGCAACTCTGCTTCCGCACCCCTCTCACTACCCCTACTACAGCTCTGCAGCCTTCCATCAAGATGGCCTCCAGTATGTCTTGGTCCCAGTGGTGGGCTGATCCCTGGTCCGCAGACCGGTTACTGACTATGTCCAGATGAGCCCACTGCCGAGAACATGACCATGATGCAAGCATTTGAATGGTATGTTCCCGATGACCACAAGCACTGGGTACGGCTCCGTGATGCAATTCCCGGCCTCAAAGCCACCGGTATCGACAATATGTGGATCCCACCTGCTTGTAAAGCATCCTCGCAGAGCGGTAACGGCTACGATGTCTACGATCTATATGATTTGGGCGAATTCGATCAAAAGGGGGGCATTGGTACAAAATGGGGAACGAAGGAAGACCTACTCCAGATGGTTGAGGCAGCTAACAAAACTGGCTTTGGAATTTATTGGGATGCTGGTAATACCCTGTCATGCCCACGTACGTTGTTCAAGTGGCTGATTCCATGGTAGTGTTGAACCACAAAGCTGCCGCAGACCATAAGGAGAGATGCGAAGCTCAGGAAGTCGACCCGAACGATCGCGACAAAAACATCAGCGATCCATACGAAATTGAAGCTTGGCTGGGATTTGACTTCCCGGGTCGTGGAAACAAATACTCAGCCATGAAATATCATTGGTATCACTTCTCGGGAACAGATTATAGTGAGTTCGCCCTACCATGTACAATTGAGACCAACTAACAACACCAACAGATGCTCGGAACAACCAGACGGCCATTTACAAGATTCTCGGCGATAAAACCAAAGGCTGGGCCAAAGGCGGCGATGTCGATGCCGAGAAGGGTAACTACGACTACCTGATGTTCGCAGATCTCGACTATTCGCACCCGGAAGTCGAAAAAGACGTTCTGGACTGGGGCGTGTGGATGAGTAACCAAATTACCATCAAAGGAGTCAGATTTGATGCTGTCAAGCATTTCTCCGAGGACTTCTTGAGGAAGTTTGTTGCACTCATGAATGAAACCCATGGTGAAGGTTGGTTCTTTGTGGGCGAGTTTTGGAAGGACAGCCTAGAGGATATGAGCCGATACTTGCAGAGGATGGGAAAGAAATTCTCTCTGTTTGATGCGCCACTGGTTTACAACTTCAGCAAGCTTTCGCAAACAGAGAGTGGTGATCTGCGAACAGTCTTTGACGGTACTCTCGTCCAAGCCGAGCCTGTTAACGCTGTTGTAAGCTACCCCTCTCTCACCAACACATTCAATGTGTATTGATGGCATCTTAGACACTGGTGCAGAACCACGATACCCAACCATACCAGGCACTTGAGGCGCGAATCGAACCCTTCTTCAAGCCACTTGCCTATGCACTCATCCTCCTCCGTTTTGACGGATACCCTTGTGTTTTCTACGGCGATTTATATGGCATCAAGGGAGAGCACAGTTTCCCACCATCGTGTGGCGGAGCCTTGCCCAGTCTCATCCTTGCACGGAAGCTGTACGGTTACGGTGTTCAGCATGATTACTTTGACTACGCCACCTGTATCGGCTGGGTCCGATACGGCACTTGGGACAAGCGCTTCGGTTGTGCTGTTGTCATGTCAAATGCTGGTCCTGGAGAAAAGCGCATGCACGTTGGTGAAATGCACGCTGGCGAAGTCTGGACTGATGTTCTTGGCTGGGAGACGGGAGAAGTTACCATTGGGGAAGACGGCTACGGCGTTTTCAAATGCCCGGGCATTAGTCTGAGTGTTTGGGTCAACAAAAATGCCGAGGGACGTGACAAGTTTGGGAAATTGTAAGTGGCTACTCTCTTTGCGCTTGACGTTTGGCATACTAACTGACAATACAGTGATGACAATATCTACAAGGCCTGATGTCTTATAAAGAGGCCATAGATGACCGACGGCAGAGAACGACGAGAAGGGGATGCTTTATGAAGGCAATGCTTTTTGTAGACCGAGCTGATATTTATATGACGAAGGTTACTTTGCAATGCCCTAATAGATCACTTTCAAGGTAACTGTTCCCACTTAAGTCCACGGTCAAGAATGGTAAAGTAGGTAGGTACTCATTGCAATTGTTATGGTCAGGTACTACCTACAAGTACGACAAGCTAAACGTAAAACGCCACTCGATTTAGCCGACCAATCTTCCTGAAGCCGTTAATAAATGTGTGGGAGACAAGATGATATAGAAAGACGTGGGATAGCATAGCGCCTACTAATTAGGCTTCCGGAACCTCAACCGCAGTTGCAATGACGACACTTCCTGTCTGTACTTTCTTATATTTGGAAAACTTTCCTACTCCATCAATCAACCTATGTACCCATGCCTTGATGCTGTCAAGATGTTGTTGGCTGTTGGCCTGCCAAATGGAGGGTGGGTCGAAAGCACGCGCCTCATGCGCTTGGCCCAACTCAGCAGTTGAGTGGTCCGTTCTTCCGCGAACCAAGCCGAGCCATATCGGGAAAAGACGGTCCGTCTCCCAACTCTTAGCGCCAAAATTTCGCAATTCTAGGAATTGTCCTTTCCCAACCTCACCGTCCGCTTCTATCTCCATTTCTTGATTAACCAAGACCTCCTCCACGAGCAGCATTATTCCATCTGCATCTCAATCGCATCACCTAATTCATCATTCCTCTCCACTCCATTTTTTCCACATAATACACAATGGCTACCACCGGTTCTACCAAGGTCGACGCGGTCGTCCAGAGCCTCAAGGCCGAGACACCTGAGAAGCCAACTGGTTTTGCTCTCTATTCCAGATTCGCATTGGCCGGTGCTATCTGCTGTTCCGTTACCCACGGGGGTCTCACACCTGTTGATGTGTAAGTCCTCGCTCGATCCCAATCCCCAACCTCCCACTCCTGCGAGACATGGTCGCGGAAAAGAGGGAATGCGCAAGATAAACTAACAACTGACATTCCATCTTTACAGCGTCAAGACAAGAATACAACTTGATCCAGCCACGTACAACAAGGGTCTCATTGGAGGTTTCCGCCAGGTCATCGCCAAGGAGGGTGCTGGTGCTCTCTTGACTGGTTTCGGACCAACTGCCGCTGGTTACTTTCTCCAGGGTGCTTTCAAGTTCGGAGGTTACGAACTTTTCAAGCAGCAAGCCATCTCCTTCCTCGGATATGAGACTGCCTCGAACAACCGCACCGCTGTCTACCTCGCCTCTTCCGCTCTCGCTGAGTTCTTCGCCGACATTGCCCTCTGCCCTCTTGAGGCCACCCGTATCCGTCTCGTTTCCGAGCCAACATACGCCAATGGTTTGATCGGTGGATTTGGAAAGATGTTGAAGAATGAGGGTATCGGTGCCTTCTACGCTGGTTTCGGTCCTATCTTGTTCAAGCAGTCAGTTTCCTTATCTCCGTTTTATGTCGAAAGGGAAGAAAGGATCTAACCAGGTACGCAGAATCCCATACACAATGGCCAAGTTCGTCGTGTATGAGAAGGTCTCCGAGATAGTCTACACCAAGATCGACAAGGCCACTGCCTCCAACGGAATGCAGACCACCATCAACTTGGGCTCTGGTCTCATTGCTGGTTTCGCTGCTGCCATCGTCTCACAACCCGCTGATACCATGTTGTCGAAGATCAACAAGACCAAGGGTCTTCCAGGAGAAGGTACCACCAGCCGTCTGATCAAGATCGCCAAGGAGCTTGGTCTTAAGGGTTCCTACACCGGTATTGGTGCCCGTCTGTTCATGGGTAAGTCCCCGACTCCATTCCCCATCCTAACACATCCCCCCCCAAAAACATGAATTGGACAACAACTAACCCTTGACGCGTTTCTAGTGGGTACCCTCACTGCAGGACAATTTGCGATCTACGGTGATGTCAAGAAGGCTCTTGGTAAGAACTCCCCCTCATTCTGTCTTGAAAGTGCTCATGCTAACCCTTTTGACTTTAGGTGCCACCGCAAGTGTTGAGATCGCCAAGTAGAGTGTCTAGACGTTGAGGTGTCGAGGCAGGTTGGGCGGTGAGCCGTTGTTTCTTCGGGTTTCTGCAATGCATGCATCATTTGGGCTGGTTCATAACGCATTGTTCTCTGGTACGGCACAAGAAGGGGAGAACTTCTAGATTATAGACGTTGTTCTTGGGTTGGAAGTAATAGAGAAGTGCTCTCGGCTCTTTCCAGGCTTCGCTTTCCCTGTTCTAATGGGAATGAGGCGAACTTGTTATTAGCGCTTGTATAATAGGTCCTTCATAAACGAATAGACGGGGTTGATTTTCGTATCGGTGTCTTGATAGTTGTCCGTCGCGTGAGATCCCCGTTTTGCTGGTTGTAGCGTTGGTCACGTTGAATTCGGGTGGCTTTGAGTGGCTTAGAATTACCCTTCTCTTGCAAGGAGACTTTCCGAGGACCCTTTGCATATCCAGTAGGGAATGGAAGGTAAAATCGCTTTACACCCCGAGATGGGTTGGCTACTCGCAGTATATAACGAAGCTTAAACGTGGTGACGGCAATGCTGCATCATCGGCGCAGGCACCGCAGCTGTTGTCTACGATGATTCGCTGGAGCAGCCGGGGAGCGGGCTTTGCTATTGGGAAGTAAAAGCAGCAGACAGATGTACAAGAGGGGATGTATGGTTGTGTATAGGTAGGTATTCAAATGGCTTAGATGGGTTGGGTTGTTCGCTGCTTTTACGTACAGCATTCAAGCTCCCCTCTTTCGTGAGCGTGAGTGAGATGAGGGGCGGCATTCGATGCACCCACCGCACGTTACATCTGGAATCTGATGGTCCCTATTCCTTACTACTGTATCATATCACTCTTCTGGGTGTTCCATTCAAGCGTGTACACGTTCGCACGCACCGGCTCAGCTGTGCAGGGAGAGAGATGGCATAGGGGCTCGTTTCCCCAGACGCGCCAGACAAAGAGAGACAGACCAGAGGCGCTGCGTCATCGAGCCAGACAAGACTGGTGAAGGGCTCGACAACGAATCACGGTGCTGCGTGCACTGGATTCCCCCATATTTCTGGGAAGGCTAAGCTTTCTCATGCCAAGTCTGAGACACAGCTGCATCCCCGGCGTTGTGCCTCTGGTGAAAAAGCTTGGTGGTGGGTGGTGGGTGGTGGGAAAGGGAGGGGAGAGGGGCACCACCACGTAGCTAAGTACACGCATTTAAAGGCATTGACTACGCCCTCTTGTGTCCTTTCTTTCCACTTCTTTATTCTCTACGCTTTCTCTCTTGATAACAGTCCAATCTGCCCCAAGACACAACATACACACATACACCCACATACACACACCGCAAACATGGTCCATCTAGCCGCAATCCCCTCTGACCAGCAGAGGGACCAGCCCCTCGTGGAGGGCATGGAGAGGCTCACGATGGCCGCCGGTGACGCCCAGGATACCTTCACGAGCAGCGTTTACGGCTCCAAGTTTGCTGCTGAGGATCTGCCAAAGCATGAGATGCCCGAGAATGAGATGCCCAAGGATGTGGCTTACCGTATGATCAAGGACGATTTGAGTCTCGATGGAAACCCAATGCTCAAGTATATCGCCTCTTCTCCCAACCTGCTTTGCGAAGAGTAGAATCTAATAGGGATCTGCGCACAGCTTGGCCTCATTTGTTACAACCTACATGGTAAGTTACCCCTCCATCGCGCCCCACCCCCGCCTACACACCGACTTATGACCAGAACAGGAAAAAGAAGTCGAAGACCTCATGACCGAATCCTTCTCCAAGAACTTCATTGACTACGAGGAATACCCCCAATCGGCCGATATCCAGAACCGATGTGTTTCCATGATTGGACGTCTCTTCAATGCCCCGGTCGATAGCGAGGAGGCGGAGGCTGTTGGTACGAGCACAGTGGGAAGCTCTGAGGCTATTATGCTGGGTGTTTTGGCTATGAAGAAGAGATGGCAGAATGCTCGGAAAGCTGCTGGTATGTTATATCTGTTTTCTGAGGTGCTGCTCAGTTGCTTGTGGGGCTGGGTTAGTTGATCTTTGGGAGGATTATTCTGACACTATACAGGCAAGCCGTGGGATAAGCCAAATATTGTCATGTCATCTGCCGTCCAAGTCTGCTGGGAGAAGGCTGCTCGGTACTTCGAAGTCGAGGAGAAATATGTCTACTGTACACCGGACCGATATGTCATTGACCCTGAGGAGACCGTTGCCCTCGTTGACGAGGTAAGTCAAAAACTCGAAGCAAACCCGCTTTTCTAGAGTTTATTACTCGTTACTCCTGAATCAAGTTTTGAAGTACTCATGATACTTCATGAACAAGTAGACTAACTCCGAGGCAGAACACCATTGGTATCTGCATTATCCTTGGCACAACCTACACTGGAGAGTACGAGGACGCAAAGGCCGTCAACGACCTGCTCATCAAGAAGAACATGGATACCGTTATCCACATTGATGCTGCCTCTGGTGGTTTCGTTGCTCCTTTCGTGTGCCCTGAACTTGAATGGGATTTCAGACTCGAGAGAGTCGTTTCCATCAACACATCTGGACACAAGTAAGTCTGGACAGTTTACCTCCAATATCGCATACTAATAATTGACAGGTACGGACTCGTTTACCCAGGTGTAGGTTGGGTTGTCTGGCGTGCTGCTGAATACCTTCCAAAGGAGCTCGTTTTCAGCATCAACTACCTTGGCGCTGAACAATCTTCTTTCACACTTAACTTCTCCAAGGGTGCTTCCCAAGTCATCGGCCAATACTATCAATTGATCCGCCTCGGAAAGCATGGTTACCGCTCCATCATGACCAACCTCACCCGCACCGCAGACTACCTTTCCGACTCACTCGAACAACTCGGCTTCACCATCATGTCCCAGAAGAACGGCAAAGGTCTCCCTTTGGTCGCATTTCGCATCTCCGAAGAGCAAGACAAGCACTACGACGAATTCGCTCTTGCTCACCAACTCCGTCAACGTTCTTGGGTTGTACCCGCTTACACCATGGCACCCAAGACTGACAACCTCAAGATGCTGCGTGTTGTTGTCCGCGAGGATTTCTCCAAGAGCAGATGTGACCAACTCCTAAGCGACATTAAGTTGTGTATGAGTGTGCTCGATGAGATGGACAAGGATGCCATCAAGAAGAACCAGGAGTATATCAAGAAGCATACTACGCATTCTGGTAGGGCAACGCATAACCATTCTCAATACAAGAATGAGAAGCACTCGCTGCAGGGTAAATCTGGAAAGACTCATGCTATTTGCTAGATTGTTTTCTGCTGTCTATAGATATGTGATGTTGTGGAGTTGCTAGAGCTGGCGCCCTTGAAATGGCCCAGGAGGGATTGGAAAAGAAAAGCGGATATGTGATATGTTGGATTTTAACCCGATCAATGAATGGAATGAAGAACAAAACGCACAGAAAGCAAGATGTAATCTAATTCGCGGTGACTGTGAAATATACCTACCTTGTTACTATGATAGATACTCTTTCTATAGTGATGGAGGGTCCATTTACTTCATTGATCACCAAGCTATCCTGCTCTGCGCTCAAACATACCTTGTCAAGCTTGTGGACGTTATAAGGGTGGAGAGCACATGGTAGATGAAGTAGATACTTTAGAGCTGAAAGCCCCTTATGTTAGTATGTAATGTTGATGGTTGTGGAGATGATGTGAATGCTTTTGTAGAAAAGAGGGAGCACAGAGGTTGTTGGAGTGAACCTCGGCAACAGAAGCTGGGAGCTATCTCCCCACTTTACTCTATGTTCCCCAGCCTTCAAAAGCACTAAGCTCCAAACTTCTCATAATGTTCTCCTTCTGCCATTGAACTCTAAGGTAGGACAGTCAAATAGTCCTGTAGCAGCACCATGGCACCTATTTCAACCTGGCAAGCAATCGCTGCACGCAAACAAGCAGCTCGACAGGCCTCAATTCCCCAAGCCTGGCTGCTCTCTACACCACCTCCAACAACCCAATTGAATGTCCTATCGATCGCAGAAACAAGCGGAATCCTGAATCCCAAAGAACTTACCATAACTTCTTCACACGATGCGACCTCTCTAGCTGCTTGCATTCGCTCCAAAACCTACACAGCAGAGGAAGTAGCCATTGCATTTTGCAAACGCGCCGCCTTAGCGCAACAAGTATGTAACTGTCTCACGGAAATCTTTTTCGACGATGCCATTTCCCGAGCCCGGGAGCTGGATGCAGAGTTTGCACGAACTGGGAAAGTAGTCGGTCCATTACACGGTGTCCCGGTCAGCCTGAAAGATACATTCAAAGTAAAAGGCTACGACGCCTCTATAGGCATCGCCACTCTCGCTGAAAACCCCGCAATAGAAAATGCATTATTAGTCGATATATTACTCCAAGCTGGAGCAGTCCTCTACTGTAAAACTGGGATTCCACAGACGCTCATGGCTCTAGACAGTGAGAATAACCTTTTCGGACGGGTGCTCAATCCTCGGAACAGAGCTGTCACTGCTGGTGGGAGTTCAGGAGGAGAAGGTGCGCTAGTTATGTTTAGAGGGAGTGTGTTGGGTGTTGGGACAGATGTGGGTGGCAGTATTAGAGTCCCCGCTATGTGTGCTGGTATGTACGGCATTAAACCAAGCATGAATCGTGTACCTTACGTGGGACAAGAAGGTGGATCTCAACCTGGGGCATCGAAGATTGCGTTACCAGCCAGTGCAGGACCTATTGCTACGAGTTTGAGGGATTGTGAATTGTTCCTCAAAACTGTTGCTGATGCGAGGAGCTGGGAACGAGACCCAGCTATTGTGTACGGGCTCTGGGAGGAACAAGGAAGTCTTGGTCTGGGAGGGACGAAGCCTTTGATTGGGGTGATTAGAACGGATGGACTGATCACGCCTTTACCACCTGTAAGCAAGGGTCTCGAAGAGAGCGTAAAAGCTCTGCGGAGCGCTGGATATGAAGTCCTCGAGATCGAAGCCCCAGCCTTGAAACGCTGCCAGTCGCTCGCTAACGGCCTATTCGGAGTTGACGGCGGAAACTTCATGTTTGACCTCCTCAAAAAAACAGGCGAGCCACTGAGTAACTGGCTCTCTACCCGGCTTCGTAGGAAGAAGCCGATCTCATTAGATGCACTAAGAGATTTACACGCCAAGAGAACTGAGCTAGAGACTGAGATGCTGAAAATTTGGAAGGATCCGAGGACAGGTCGGACGGTTGATGCTATCATTTGTCCTGTGGCACCACATCCTGTGCCGCCGATCGACCGCTGGAATGGTGTTTCCTATACTAGCGCTTTTGTTTTGCTAGATTATCCGGCGGGTACCTTGCCCGTGAGAGATTTCGTCGAATCGGATTTGCAGGGGGAGATGGATGAGGGTGAGCCTCTGGGGAGTTGGGATGGGGTCAATAGGGAGCTTTGTAAGTTTGGAGTTTTGCTTTATTTTTTGACTTTTTCTGCGGCTTAGGGGACGAGTGTCTCGGGGAACAGAGCATGTGCTGTTGGGATAGGAATAGGTTGGTGGCATATATGCTGGAGTCTCTACTGGGCCGTCTGAGTGCTATGCAGAAGAAGTCTTCTGCAAGTAGATCACACTGTTGTGGGTGCCTAACACGGTTGTCGACTGCTACTGTACGATGACACAATTTAAGGTTGACGAGTGTTGGTTTCATGAATATCTGGGACTTGAACCTACGCATTATATCAAGGGGACTACTTAAATGGCCGTTGCTCAAAAGTCGGGTAGCTCAGTGCGTCTCGCTGGAAGCAATGGTCGAAAGCCTGTCAATTTGTTCATTTCGACTATTGTACAGAAAGCAGAAATCAAGCAAAGCCAGTGTAACATACGGTCTACCTTTCTGGTAAGTCAGTAGCTTGCAGAATGCTTGCAAGTCGCAACAGCATACTTTGCTCGGAGGGCTAAAGCTCTGAAGTACAGTATGCACAACATGGACAGAGCAACTTCATGCGACTTGTACCTTCATCAGATATTTATCCAGCTTTTGTCACATTGTCAAATGTGGTTCGCCAACACTAGCTACGTGTTCCTGGCCATGATTGCACAAATAGATTGTTGAGTCTTAGAAGATAAGGTTTCAACATTCAGAGTTGATAGTTTTTGTTGTTATTGCGTTGCTTGCTGTCAAATTCTATCATAACCTTCTCTCAAAAGTAGAGGTGAAAAGGTAGAGGATATGCTGATGCATGACACTATTGAAATGAAGATACAGTAGAACAATGATTCCCTTAAAAACTGAATCCCTTTGCCAAACAATCGTCTCTCGCATCGCCTTCCTTTTGTCCTCGTCAGACTTTCCAAGAGCCAACTTGCAGTCAAGCCATCGTAAGTCTGCAATGCAAAGCAAAGTTATCCCGAGAGTTGAAACTTAAAGCGAAGAGAATTTGGATTAGTCTTCTTAAAATCGTGAAACATTCGGGGTATTCATTCATGGCGCGCCTCGCTCAACATATGCTTAAACAACTCAGCCCATTCAAAAGGCTAAATCAGATGCGAAGTGCAATGTAGTAAATGCTCGCAACTCCCTCTTACCAATACTTGAGCGAGGTGAAGTAGGAGTTCACAAATGAAAGAAATTGTTGAAATTGCTGCGTAATGACTCGTCGCACATCTCGAAAGTAATTCTCTCACTTTATCGAGGAGCCGAGAAGTTGTGTATACACGCTCATTTTAACAGGCTTTGAAGATACATTCATGTTGTATCTTTCTCGTCCTACGTCATCTTTTTATACCCATTTCTGTTGCTTAATATGACGTTCTTCTCGATGTGTCCGCAAGCTGTTAATATATCTGAATCATAGCCTCTATCTAGAGGCGCTACTGCAACTTTGATGCTTGTTGTCAAGAACCCTGCTTGAGATTGAGTTCCTAGATAATCTTTATAGTTGAAGACTTGGGTGTGTAGCTCATGGATCATTAGATCATCTTACTGATCTTAATATCTAGTAATAGTCCACTAGATTTGAGATACCTCCCACTTAAGTGACTCTTTTGATGCTCGTATTGTAGTAGTTGTATACATGGATGTTAGCTCTTTCAACGCCTCGTTGCAGCTTTTTGAAGCTTTAATCGCCTGTGTGCTTTTGAAGACCTGGGCATGTAGCTAATGGATTGTCTCCGACACAAGCCTCTTCGGTTCTGGGTACTGCGCCAAGCGCAACATCCCCCTTTCCACTGCCTTATACTCTTACAAGTGATATGTCTTCCCTTAGCACAAAAGACATTTCTACCAAGACAGCCTAAGTAGGCAAGGAGAAGTGGTTATACCAAGCCACAGCCTTTGATAACTCACATTATCATCTCACAAATCATCTCAACCCCGTCTAGGGCGTCTTCTATATACCAATTTGCCAAGTTCCCATTCTTACTCAACTCACTAATTACGTACTGTACTTACCAACTAAAACCCCAACAGGGAACTCGAAAACAATCAACCGCAAAGTCTACCTCGACACAAAACTCTCGATTCAAGTCATTGCCCCGAGGTTACAGGAGAGGAGGCTGTACCAGGCTATGACGCTTATTGATGAGCTTCTTCGCAGTGAGGAGAAGGTGATAAAGAGGGGGATGAAAGCGAGGTTGTAAATGTGAAATGTAAGATTTGATCAGCGACCATGGTAGTAAATCTTACTGGCTTTAGATGATTAGTTTGTAATGAAATTAGGATCTTTATAATGACTTACAAATGATCGATGAATCTATGGTACCTTGATAAGATCTTGCTCACTAGATTACTAAAATACCTACCGCTACCTAACTTAAGACTTAGAAGATTCCTGAAAATAGATATAAGTAGTTAGGAGTCTAGCATCTTGTATACTATAACTAGAAAAAGAATTTCTATACACTTTATTAT
The DNA here is from genome assembly GCA_026119845.1 of Pezicula carpinea. NCBI lineage: Eukaryota > Fungi > Ascomycota > Leotiomycetes > Helotiales > Dermateaceae > Pezicula > Pezicula carpinea. The sequence goes on along the minus strand of JALRMK010000003.1, from coordinate 289,157 downwards.
ATAGTAACTAAACTTCATCTTTTTACTTTAGATTCTGGTAACTAAGTAAGAGTAGTATCGGTCTCTACGTACTACTATAGTACCTTGTTTACATAGTAACCTCTTGTTATAGAAATGTTAAGAGAGCTTTGAATTAGTATCCCTTCCTTTGCGAGATTACCTATCTTGGGTACTGTCAGGCGAATATATTGGTTTCATTGTCAGCAAAGTATTCAATATATCATGTCATGATCCTAAAGTGCATATTCTTGTTGCTACTGCTGCTATTTACAGCGCTTTTAGTAGTGGGTGTTCCCGTCCATTGCAGCCGGTTGAAATACGGTATGTGCTTGTTTTATTATTTCGCACTGGGAGATATCCATCTATGGAGGCTGTTGAGAGCCAATGCTAGCGTGCCCAATCCCAACTCCTTTAACGCAGCATGCAAATAGTGTCCACTCATAATCCTTCAACCACATTTATTTCAACTCTGGAAACTTAGCGACGCACTCGTCAACCTTCGCCAAAAGCACCGACTTCCTCTTATCGTCACACCAACTCCCCTCAATAGCCGCAACGGCGATCCCTTTCCACTCAACCACACTCAGGCTAAAAGCGTCCTGGACTGCCAAATAATTATCCAATATATAACCCCCAAAATAAGCCGGATCGTCACTGTTAATGCTGAATCGAACACCCTCGTCCAGAAATCTCCGGATAGGCAGTTCCGCAACTTTGGTAACGCATCTTAGCCGTACGTTGGAGAGAGGGCACATTGTAACGAGTGTCTTGTCCTTGGCAACTCTCTTCATCAATGCCTCGTCGTCGGCAAGATGGATACCATGATCGATACGCTCGACATGGCAGAGGTCCAGTGCTCGAGAAATGTAAGAAGCATCACCCTCCTCACCGGCATGTGCGGTCCTCCGAATGCCAGCTTCTTTTGCAGAAGCATACACCTCTCTGAATATTTCAGGCGGGTTACCCACCTCACTGCTATCAAGTCCAATGCCCGCAACGGTCCCATCCGAGAAGTGTCCCAGAGCCGAAGCCTCCTTGTAAGTCTCGCCCGCCTGGTCTGCAGTCATATGGCGCAAGAAACACAAGATCAATTTACTCGTCAATCCAAATTCCTTCTCGGCTCGCCTCTGAGCAGCAGTCAAGCCCTCGACCACAGTAGAGTATGCCACGCCTCGCTCAGTATGGGCTTGCGGATCGAAGAAGATCTCAGCATGGTGTACCCCGTCTGCGTGTGCGCGTGCGAAGTACTCGTAGCCGAGTGTCTCGAAGTCGGAGGCTGTGAGGAGGGCAGACATGCCGATGAAGTAATAGCCGAGGAAGTCATCGAGAGAGGTGAAGCGCTCGTAGCGGGCCTCGAGGGCTTCGGGGGAGGCAAAGGACGGATCGTCGTGGGGGAGCGCGATGTTGTTTGAGGCGGCCAGCTTGAAGAGGAGTGAGGGCGACAGGGAACCTTCAATGTGCAGATGGTGCTCGCACTTGGGTAGGGCCGAGAGGAAGGAGTTGAAGGTGGATTGGCACATCTTGGCGACGGGTCTTGCTGCGCTCTCAGGATGAATGCTGTATGTATGATGATGAAAATATAATAATATACAATTCTCTGGCGACTTGGCAGAGAGGGTATCTTGAAAGCGAGAGAGCAAGAGAGATGCAAAACGCGCGCAGAAGTTGAGGGGGGGGAGAGAGAGATAGAGAGAAGAGAGAGAGAGAGAGGAGAGAAAAATACAAAGGGATCGAAGATGGCACCTCGAGGAAACCTACTAGCAGCCGCGAACGGAGTGTTGTCGGTCAATTAACCAGCACGATTCGCAAGTTTCCACGATGCTTGGGAGAAGAAGAGGAAGAGGAAGAAGAAGAAGAAAAAGAAGAAGAAGAAAAGACGAAGATACCGAGGCGGTCTGAATCGTCGCCCCGCATTGCGATGACGACGGCTGGAGTACCGAAGCTTTGCTTGGGACTCTGGGAGTCTGCCGGCCGGTGCCTGCCGCTGACTACGACCTGCGTCCAGTACAGAACTCGTCGTCTTATTGTGCTGGTTGGGGATGCAGGTACCAGTGCCAGAACTTATTCATGACAACGGTACGTCTAGCACCGAAGTCCTCGTCTTATTGTGCTGGTTGAGGATGCAGGTACCAGTGCTAGAACTTATTCATGACAACAGGTACACCAGGTACGCGACAATCCAACGACCCTACAACGTCCAAGACGACCGATTCTGACAACAACATGGCTTGCTATTGTTGTCGGCTCTGCCGCTAGTCTCTTGTGTTTGCTTGCTTCCTCCTATTCCTGTTCCTCATTGATGAGTGTGATCTGTGAGCTTGTCTTGTCTTTGTTGCGAGTAAGTATCGTATCTGTCCTATTGTCCCATTGTCCTGCACTCTCGGCCTTACGGTCTTCCACATTGTCGTTGGCCTCCGTCGACCATGAGCCGTGGCCCTTACCAGTTGCCATCCAGTATCCAGCAGCAGAACCCGAAACTCCACGTTATGGGCAATCATACACAGACAGCCTTTGGAAACTAAACTAAACAGGAGATCCTCCGATTCGCAAAGCTTGCCGGACACGCTCCCCATCCTCCGAGAAGGATTCAAGGAGTCAAGGATTGAGGGTCCCTCCCATGTGGTTTGAAGTCACGCAAATAGCTCACTCGCACCTATGGTGAGCCCTGGTTCTGGCCCGTCCTACCGACTTGTACAACCAGGTACAGTACTTAGTAACACAACAACACACACAACTCTAACCCTACATACCCTATTACGCACAACGAGGGGCGGCGGCGCACGCAGCAAGCCGGACGACGACCCGATTTGACCTCCTGTTGCTTCAGCACTCGACGGGCTTACGATGCGGCATTTTCCCCGTTGAACTCAATGTGTTGTTGTTTGGGGGTCGTAGAGATCTGTTTGTGCGTTCCTTGAAGTGCTACTGTACCTATGTATGTACCGCCATGATGGGCCTATCTATGCCTTTTCTCTCGCTACTCGCTTCCATACGGCAACTCGACAACAGATGCTTCAGAAGTTCAGGCCACGAGTGATGGAAGGTTTGTTTCTATGAACGACCCGTCTCTTGGCCTGAAGATCTGTGATCATAGTCGGCAGCGCTCGCCGAGCCTTGGTTATGTTGAGCATGAATATGATGGTACTCACTCTGTAAAAGGAAAGCATAGGCTCTTGGTTTCAGAAGATCAGCATCATGACCGCCCCTTCAAAAGGCTCGAAGTTTTCTGGAAGACCCCTCCATCAGGGTCTTGGCCCTGCGTCCAAGATTATGATCATCAGATAAGTAATACTCCGGAGCCAGAAAAATGGCCATGTTGTTGCGATCCAGGGATTGTTCGGCAAGCCTACGGCATATGAGATCTCATCATATTTGATCTTGATGTACCTATATCTCGATGTGCGGACAGACACGAGTGAGGGTATCCTTCAAACCGACGAGCCGAAGTTAAATTGTCACGTCTGCGTGGAGATCTCTTGTCCGCCTCAACCAAGAGAGTAAAGATGAAGAAAGACTCCGAGTGCACACTCCATGTTCGCCAAGAGAAGCGATACAGGAGTACAAGACGAAGTACGGAAACAACCTACTCGTTTGGGCGACACTTCCGGCGCAAGAGACGACGAAGAACTCGTTGCTTGACACTGCCGATGTTAAACGAAAATGCGTTGAAGGCATGATGCCTACAGTATGGCAGCGTTGACGCCACACGGCAATTCAAACCTTTGGTCCTGTGGGGTTGCGCTCTTCTTTGCCGATGACATGATCTTTTGGGCTAGATTGTCATGTACCCATCACATCAGATTCAAACTCTCAGCGAGATCAACATTTCCAATATGCTTGGCCTCTGCTGGTTATACTACTCTGTGCCTGTGTGCCTGCCAACCCAACTTGCAGCCCAAGAGGGTCTTTTCGGGACCACCTCTCGCTTGTATACTTCCTTTGACGGAGCCCTATCGGATTTCCTGGCACTGGCAACGGATCTGCAAGAGGGTTCTCTCCTTTGCCTGCCCGAATTCGTTTCAGGGGAACGAACAAATGCACCGCTGCTACTGTACCATCGCCCATTCGAGTATTTACCGATCGGTCTGTCTGATCAACGCGAGACCACCGACAAGAATGATATTATTAGGAGAAACTCCGAGGCACTTCGGATGTCAGAGATGCGCTCCTTGGCTGGTCCCGGTCCCGGTCCTGGCCCTGGCCCTGGCCCAGGTCAAGAGTACAGTAAGTGCTGTACTTAGGCGACCACCTCGGCCAAAGTTTTGACAGATCTCAAACCCAGCGGGCACAGGGATCAACCCATGGTATCGGGGTCCGGGTCTCCGGGGAGTTAGATCTAATCATCTGTGCAGAAGAAGAAGTGGAACTGGGCCTCACGAAATCTGCGTTGCCGCCACGAACTTCTGGAATTTTGCGTCGATCATATATATTAAAATTATCTCGAGCTATGGCGATGGCTGCCTACCTATGGGTATGGGGGAAGGATCTCACGGCAAAGCCCAGACGCCCGCCGCTGCACGCAGGACGAACCTTCGGTGGCTTCTTGACTCGTGGTGCTGGTCGCCGACAGTGTGTCCCCCTTCCTTTGCTCAAGTACTTTCGTACCTTGGTGCCGGCCCAAAATCACTCTTGCATCTCGGCGATGCAACTAGAAATGGACAACATGGGTCTCTCCGGTCTAAAATGCTGTGCCCTTCAAAATTTCCCGTGGGCTTTCTATCTTTACATCATCGCATATTCTTGCATCAACTGAGCATTTGAGATCAAAGATCATCAAACGGGCGCAAGTGAAGCATTAGCTCCTCATGAGGCTGAAGATGCCTGGACCAGACGTCAGAATAGGTCAAAACTTCACTCCACAAACGTTTCCGCCCTGGTTCCAACAGCTGGTCGCCGACCTTCCCTTAAGCTTTGGTCAAGCCGAGCAAGAATAGCCTCGAATTCCAAATTCTTGACACCAAGCTTGTTCATCTGAACGGGTGTCCATAAAACGCACGTGGAGACCTACTTTATCTCAACGCAGTTACACACTGGCAAAACTGGGCCCCAGCGACCTGCTCGCGAGGGCAAGGGATTAGCGAAGTTAGCAGATATATTATTATGGAGTGATACCACCACGGCGATGGGGACTTTAAGATTTCCCTTACGTGGCGCCCGGAATCGCATATGACCGTCCCCAGCTTTTAAAGAGACGAGCATTAGCACTGCTATTAGAACCCGGCCAGCATGCCACGCGGTTAGAGTACCCGGACGAGTCGCTATGGCTCTGTGGCTCTAGAGTACCGTGCCGTACTCGAGTATGTCCTGTCCTGTCTGTCCTGTTGGCCCCCAAGTTGGGTCCAAGAAAGTCTAAACGGATTATGTGATACTTACAAAGGCGGAAGAAGGATTGACCGTGACGGCTGCTTTCTCAGAAGTCAGACTTCCTGAGTCTGTTGTGCTGTGCAATTCCCTGAAACGGCGCATGCTGTACGAGTACTGTACGAAAGGTACAAAGCGTAGCCAGACGATGTACTTTGAACCCGACCGGCGCATTTAGTGGCCCATGTCGTATTCTTAATTGCTTGAATGGCGAGTAGACATGTCAGGGTAAGCGACGACATCGCCGCTTAGTTATGCTGACATTAGCCTGACATTATGAACAGACCTCCGGTCGAAGCCATATCGGTTTGCAAAAAATACAAAAGGATGGGCACAAGAGGCATTATGTGCAGGTGAGGCAGGCGGGTGAGTGGCTCGCGGCAAACGCGGGGGACGATGATAATTTAATTGATCTTTTGCCATTGTCGTTCTCATTTCCACGACTTCGTATTCCGTCAGATGTTAGAGCTCTTGACGCTTCAGGTTCCATTTAACATGCCATGCGTTCTTCGGTTGCACAACTCCCAGTCTCCCCCACGTTACCTGGCCGTTCTGCGTTAGCTACAGCGGCCCACCACCATCCTCTCGGAACCTGCCACGATGATCTACACGCAGCTGCTTGACTAACAGTTCAGGGCTGGTTTCAAGCTGAACGCGCAGAACGGGCAGAAGATGGGCAGAAGATGGGCAGAAAGCGCTGCAGCAAGCCCTCGTTGCGACGCCACACATTCTCGACCATCGACCCCTTCTGCTCAACGGATCGCACCCACCGCCCTGGTTTGGTTGACCATCAGCACCTCGCCGACGACCTCGGGGCTCTTCACGTTGCGTGGTGCGTAGCTTGCCTGCCTCGTCCCAAGACGCAGGTATACTTACAAGAGCAACGGCTCCAGCCCCCGACCTATCAAGAGCAACATGATATGAAACGCTTCCTTAACCCTCTTCAACAGCTTCTGGACGACCATAACTTAAACTGAGTGGCTGTGGCAACCGGCTGCTGAGACACATGCCACTGCTTCTAATCCTTTCTTTCATATGCAAAAATGCAAATGCTTTCGCGCTCATCATGCGGCAGAGCCTGGTCCTGGTTTCGACGGTCGATTTCGGGGTCCTCTCAGAAGGACGCCAATGGCGCAGCCTTGTACCGTCGAGTACTCCGTACGAATTCCTGCCATCATGCATCTGTGCTGGTCCTTTGACACCCCTGGCTGATCTTCAACATGCGGACATGGCCCCCCTCCCCTCCAGACCAAGCGACAAGGCTCGTTTTCTAGTGCTGTCATGGTTCGACAACTTGCCTTGCTACCGTCGGCCTCGTCTCTCTGCACTGTCCGGTACTGTACGACTGCACTCGTGAAGAGAGAAGATGGCAAGGGTTGCAAGCACCACCTCTTAACCGCTATCCTCCTGAGAGCCAGAGCAGCAAGAGAAGCAAGAGCAGCACCATCTTGCGACGGCAAATCTCCTCCTCTGGTTACCAGGGACCACACTAGGAAAGCCACATTTCTGATCCCAATCATCCTACGAGCCAACTTACAACAACTGCTCGTCCTTCTTCTCGCAACCGACATCTTCAAGAGCACAATCCCCCGTCCTACCGCCAACGTCAGTCCGCTTTGCATCTATGAACACTACTCAGTTCTATGCTCTCTTGGTTGTACACAGTGTACACACTTCGGGCCTAGAACTCCAACTGGACAGTCCGGATTACTACCCTCCCCTTCTCCCGAAACCAACGACGCCTGCTCTTCACCTATCAGCGGGCCGAAGCTGCCGGTAAGTGTGCCGGAAGGCAGGCCTCACGCCAGCCATACATATCAGATTGCAAAGGAGTGTAGTTGTGGTGGATGTTGCAGGAACGCGCCACGACCCGAGCAAGTTCTTTTCAACTGCTGAACCGACCTTGTCACACAACCCCCACAACCACACTCTATCCGCATACTCCCACCATCCACTTACTGGCTGCACCACAGTGAACTTGCATGTCGTCAGCCAGACCAGAATTTCCCGGTATGTCTTCTAATCTATCTGAGCATCAGCCCCTACTTTTCCAAAGTGTTTCAAGAACGGCTCTTAGTACCGAGCTGAGCCTGCTTCTGCGGTCCCTTGCTCGTAGCTGCACTCAGAAATTTGCTCCGAGAAATTGTTCTCTCTGCACATCTTGTCCCGAAGTATGACAGCTCCTCTTCGGCCGGGCCCAGCGAACGAACCAGCAGTCTACTAAGTCGTTACAAAACAAGGCTAGAAGAATGCAAGTCTGCAGTGCAGGTCTCATGAGTTGGCAACGCCTTCCATGAAATTTCTGCCTTCTGTGGCCCAGATCGGCTGAGGGGGGCTCAAAAAAGAGATCTGCCCTCTACTCGGTCTTATTCCATTATCCCAGCGGACAGCTCCATCCGCCTTGAAACAATTCCCCGCCCCCCTGCCCCGATAGACAAGGCCTTGGAGACTTCGGTAGCGAAGGTCAAACATGGTCATCGCTCCTTGAAGGATGGAAGCATGGGTAATGGGTATGGGTGTTCGGGTAGCCAGGGAAGGGCAACGGGCAAGGGCTTACAACATGCCACACTTGGCAAATATTACTCCAGACTTCCCAATCAGCCTTAAAGCGGAGTGGCTAATGCTTGCTTCTCCGTCATATACCCTCCTTTTCGAACCCACCTCATCATTCGCAAGCGAAGCACTTTGTACTCACTTAAAGTCACATCCATCACCACCTCCGGCACTATCTTCCTCCCCTTTCCCTTCTCACCATGGCCTTGTTGAGCCCACCAATGTGCTTGCGTTACGCCCCTACTTGCCCCTGCTAGCAGCAAACAATTGTCTTCCCAATTGCATGTCACTAATGACTGCTTGTCATACTAGAGAACCACAACCTAGCCTGCCGACGATAACGGTTCAGCTGCCGAACGCTTCAAGTAGTCTGGTCATTGAGAACGCGTGAGCTACTGCGGGACTACCTGCTCTGCCTTGCGCCGGAGGTTTATCATCCTTCGACTTGCCCCCAGTGCGCAGCCCGCGGCGTGTCGCGGATCGGCCAGAACCTTGGATCGGAGGGGGCTTATTCATACATCAACAGATTTGTTGAATATCATTGCCCATCTTCTGACTAAGAGCAACTTCGCACCATATGCGCCGGGAGGACTTATATCCTCAACTCCCTCGACCATCTTCCGAAAGTTTGGCTTTTCGTTCCTATTCGACTTGCAATAAGTACTTCTTGGGTTCCGGGCAATGACGCTCGCCTTTACACATCTCCCTTCCACCGGCCCTCCCTAATATAAGGGCTTCTTTACCTATCACTTCAGTGCTGGTTGATATACGTGCCTTCCAAAATGCCAGGATCGTCTATGCCTTACCCAAGGTCACCAATACCCTCTACAACTTCCCAAGATTCGTCGTCTGTCTCATCCGCTACATCACCTCCTCCTCAGTTGGTGTTTGGAGGGGGGTTGATGGGGGCTTCGCCACGACCGATGAGTGGACATCCACAGCACATGAACTTGTCATCTGGTTCCCTCCAGAGCCCTTATCAACATCCTTATCAACCTACAACATCACCAGGCCCAAGTATGGATTCATTGGCGGCGGAGGATTCTTCAGGAGGTACACCAGGTGCTTCTGGCCACACGTCCACAGCTAATATGGCCGCAGCGAAGAGAGCTTACCGACAGAGGAGAAAAGACCCTAGCTGTGATGCCTGCAGGGAGCGGAAAGTCAAATGTGATGCGACTGAAACTACCAGCTGTTCGGAATGCACAAGCCGAAATGTGAAATGTCAGTTTACCAAGGAGACAAACCGACGAATGTCTTCTATCAAGCAGGTGCAGGACTTGGAGAAGCAGATCGCACAAGTAAAGCGAGAGAACATGCACCTGCGGTCTATGCTAAATATAAGAGAAAGTCAGATGGATGTGGAAGAAGGGTCTTCGCAAGTACCATTTCAACTACCCGAGATAGGTGCTCCGCCAAAGAGAAGACAGCAGCCTCCACCTCCTCACAACCTGTCCCAAGTCCGGCAGAACATTCGGAATTATGGCCGTGGAATCTTTAAGCCTCCAGCTCCTTATCGACAAATAGGCTCACAAGCGCATTTCAGTCCACATCAGCCCGAACTTCCCCCAAAGCGTGTTGCAGATCATCTCCTTGCATCATATTACGCTTCTGTACATATGATAATACCTATACTTCATTGGCCAACATTCGAGCAAGAGTACGATGCAGTCTACAAGGCTGGTTCTCTGCATGGCGTACCTCCAGTATGGACGTCACTTCTCTTCGCTGTATTTGCAGTCGGAGTTCTCTTTGCAACGGAGCCGAATGTGCGCCGACCACACAAGGGCAAGGAGTTTATTGAGACGTCACAGAGGCTAATCGATATATGGAATGATGAATATGTCATTGACCATGCTCGCACAGGTCTTCTCCTCAGTATATTCCTGAACGAGATGAATTTGAAGTCAGCAGCGTGGACTTGGTTAGCGGGAGCAGTACGAATCTCTCAGGACATTGGCCTTCATTGCGAGACTGGTCCATGGCCCATGATCGAAGGGGAGATGCGGAGACGAGTATGGTGGGGAATCTATGTCTGGGATAGGCAGATATCCCTAGAGTTGGGACGACCTCTCCTAATCGAAGACGCAGACTGCGACGTAGCTCTTCCAGCAGCCATCGACGACCATTACATCCATGACGGGGGCATGTTGGTTCCAAATGGCGTTTCACCACTCACCAACTTCATCCTCCCAATAATACACGTTGTGCGCGCTGTCTCACAACTTATCAAGACTCTCAAGTCACCCATCATCACTCCCACCACAATTGCAACCTTTGAAGGCCACTTCAGTTCCTGCATGTCATCATTTCCTCCCGCCTGCCAACTCTCCGCCACCGAGCCACTGGATCCACGAATGCTCGCTCCAGTCTGCCATCTCATGAACGCACGTCTATTACTCCACCGCCATAACCTCACAACCTCTTGTCCGCCTGAAGTTCGCAGTCTGGCTGTAGAACAAAGCATCCGGGCCTCTCTCGATAGCACCCACCTCATAGCGCGAGCAATGGCAGCTTCCGCATCCTCCTCTATGCCTCCCTTTGGCCCAACAGCTAACGCTATGACGTGCACCCACATATGGCGCTGTACCCTTTTTCTGCTGTTCGGTGGCCACTACGACGCTGCAATGTCCTGTATCCGAGCCTCTTCGTCCATTGGTACGCTCCGCGACGTCAATGTTGCCTGCGGACGCAACTTGGCTTTCTTCCTCGGCATTCTCATTGAGAAGAAGCGGTCCGGCAAGGGACGAGAGTACGATCTGGATGAAGAGCTCATGGCTTATGTTAGTGGTGACATGCAAGCGAGTACAGAGAACAGTTGGATCTGGCAGGGCAGTGAGACGGGGATGAACATTGGGGGCAACGGGCCGATCAGTCCGACGCTTCATGGTGGGAATGCTGACGGAACGACGGTGCTTACGGAGGCAGAGGCCAGGGATTGGGGTGGGTGGGAGAAAGTTGAGTATCTGGTCGGGGTCCTAGCTAGAGAGGCTGGTTATGGACAACAGGGACCAGTGGCTGCGAGGGACCCGAGATTCTCTGCTGGGCCAAGTGCTGCAGTTTCTGCAGCGCCGCCCGAAAGAAGGGCGGGCAGCGAGAGGATGAGTATTACGAATATCATTTGAAACGGGAGGAGGCGACAGGACCTTGCACGTCTTTGAGCAGCAGCTGCACCGGCACACTCACGCATACCCGCGTAGAAGGAAATATAAGCACAAATACCCCATTGAGACACGCGCGGAACGAATGAAGAACGGAAGCATGGAAGCATGGCAGCATAGATGGAGCAAGGGCAGGAAAAGTGTATTATATAGTTGGAAGAACAGAAAATTCTACGAGCAAAGTAGTAAGGAGTAGGTTGATGGGATGGGATGGAGCAGGAGTAGGAGCCGGAGCGTTATTTTTTGATCTTGTCAACTGCGGAGCGGGAGTAGGATTAGGAGTAGGGGGGAAAGGGGGAGTACGAGGGGGGAGGATTTGTACAATACCTACATATACCTCTTCCGTGGCGTTTTTAGCATACCATATCATAGAAGGCAAAGAGGCATTCCTGACAAACGCATACTACCTACCTCCCTCCCTCCCTCATCATTAATTCTCGTCCATGGAGGCGGTGGCCCGAGGGAGAAGTTTTCAAAGGGCGCCATCATTCACTTTTGCTCTACCTGATACCTCCTTCCGATGGTATGGTACGAGTCCTGTACAGCCTGCTTACCTTTGTTACATTCCGCAAAGCCGTAGCAGTGCCTGCCGGAGTGCCGTAGGCAGTGGGAGTAGGGATTCGGTATATCCATCATACACGCTGTCGTCGTCGTCGTCGTCCTGACAAACAAACTGGATGTGGGACATGACAAGTTGATGCTGATGTGAGATTACAATACGGTAGGCTACTACTACGATACGGTACGAACAGGTGCGGCTGAAGTGCGTGGTTTGCTGCTGCTGGTACGGGGCGCTTGCTGTGCGTTGTGTACTGTGCATTGTGCATTGTGCATTGGCTTGTTGTGTTACATTGATTATTTGCAACGAAAGCGCAGCGCTGCGATGCATGCAGGACATGCATCTAGCATGTAGTAAAGAACCAAGGGTTTGTGTCTGTCTGTTTTTCTTTTTGTTTTTGTTTTTGTTTCTGTCTTTTGCTCGGTCGAGACTCGGCTTTTGTTTTGTACAGGACTCTTAGGTTGTTACTCTGTCACTCTCCTGTGATGTGATGGTAGGTACGAAGTACGACGAGGGTACGAATGTACGGATCAATCAATGTACGAGCATCGTACTCGTACCGAGTGCGAAAAGATAAAGGGGTTGTTGGACTTTGGGCTCAATGGCTCGCTTAAGTTGCCTGCCTCCTGCCTAACTGATTGCTGCTACGGTGCGGTGCTACCTTACGACTTGGCCTCCGGTAGGGCCTTTGTTTTGTGTCTGTCTTTGATGCTGTTCTTTTCCTTTGGCTGGCGGAGAGTGCGAGGGGCGTAGGTTGGTGGAGGTTTAGGATCGCGTGGTTACGATGTTTTGATTATCGAAAGGGTTCAAGGTAGTAGACAACAAAAAACGACAGGACACCAACAGCACCAACAACAAGAGCTACAGACCCCTACACTAACAATCCAAATCTTTCCACGCATCATTCCTTTATTCGCACTTAATGGCCAGATAAACACCCAAGGTATTCCACATACTAAACGCGACATGGAGGAACGCCAATATCCAGCTCAGGTAGTCTCGGCGAGAATTAAGACGAAGGATAAGGAAGAACACCTCCACCACCACTTCTTTGTTTTCAAAAGCAAATCGAAGAATCCCGTCATCTACCGTGAAAATATATCTAGGGTGTGTAAACCAGATGGATTCTCTTTTACATAAGTAGATCGAAATTTGAACTTGACAACAGCGCGGTGCTGACAACAGACTCTCACATTCTTGGACAGGAAATCAGGGATTTCGTCGTGAAAGTGTGGGATGATATGTTAAGTTTATATACTACAGACAGGAGTTTCAATGCCATCTAAGTCCTTCCATCCTACCACGCTATAACCTACCAGGTAAGGGTATTGGCCAGTTGTAAGTTTGCCGGCGAGCTTTATTTCCCCGTTTTCGGCTTCTCGGCTAACTATGAAATAGCGCAACACGTATAAAGATATTCATCCACCAAGTCGAGTTCACAGCAACAAATTCTCGCCCAATGACCAATTTGTTTTCTGTGGATGGAGAGAAGCCTGCAGGAATACGTTGATCTCATGATTTCGTTCTCAAACTACATGTACTTCTTCATGACCAATAATTTCTCTCAACGACATAACACCGATATGCTCTGTTTTCGGTATATTAAACATTTAGATCACCCGTCTCGACCTCTTGAAGTACTCTTCATCGTTCACTTCTTCAATCATGACCAAGCGCGTGATGTAGAATTTTCTGATAGAAAATATGCATAGCCGTCGAGGGGTCAATGCAAATTCTGGGGGCAAGGAATGTACATCCTGAGTATGGCAGGCCTACAACATCAGTAATGCTTCAGAACCAAAGGTGTCAGCCTTACATAATGATGCCAATTGCATACAAGGTATGCTATGTCCTCTCGTCAGTGTGTAGCCGCGCCGGACCTGGTTCCGTTGAAGAACCGACAACCTGTAATAGTCTTCGGGCGCAAGATCTTATGGTGCGTTTTCTCGAGAAATTGGGGGATGCGACTCTCAGTATCTCAGTATGAAACTCTCTGGCCACGAACTCTTCATCCGCCACTCGCTCCCATGTTCCCTATATCCACATTCCCACTCATAGCTCCATCAGTTGCATGGCCAGGACCGCTATCAAAAAAATTCAGAACATCTTGCGGCAAATACTCAAGCCAAGGCATCATGTCACCACCCAAAGCTGACATATCAATCTCCTGACTCTCCATCATCATATCACCAACCCCTCCCATACCCATGTACCCATTTGAGCCACCAGCAAACATGTTGGTGTTACTGTTGTGAGAGAAATCCACGGCACTATGATGGTTATTTGGGGATGCCATGTTTTGGGTGTGGTCGAAAGAGTGCTGAGAGCCCGGTGTTTGGGCGAATGGAGAGCTTTGCAGTCCGAGCAGCATTTCGGCATCAGAAGTACTTGCTGGTTCGGATGTGATGGGTGCATATTTTGGAGGTGCTGGAGGAGGCATCTGCTGTCGGGATTGTGGAAAGGATTGGTATCTCGTGTGATAGTCTGAAGTAGACGTCGAAGCTGGGGCTGTTTCGGGAAGACTTTGACGGATGGGATCATATATCATATTTCCTGCGCCCAGTGGCGGAGGTGGTGGCTGGTCACCGCCATTCATGTTTTGGTACATGAAGGTAAGGTTGGAGCTGGGGGAATTCGTAGTTCCAGTTAAAGACCATCCGATGGCTTGTGCTGCATCGATAGCCGGAGATCCAGGTATCTTCTGTTGGGGTGAGCGAGTAAAGTCTGTGAAATGACGACCTGGAGATGGAGCTGCCACAGATAGCTTTCGTCTCCAGCTTGGAATCATGTCCGCCTTCGGGTGCTTGGTTGATTCCATGTCCTGTTCGGTGTAGGTTTCAGGGTCCCTGGAAGGTGGGCAGTCAGCCTTTAATCACGAAAAATGACGCTCAAAACTCACCAAATACCCTTCGCCTTCTGGTCGAGGGCAACGAGAATATACCTCGTGCCAGCCCAGTAAGCTTCCAATTGCTGGAGAGACTTATAACATCGCTGATAATTTTGATTTGCCGCTGATGCCAGAAGTGAATGTTTTTGTTTCTGTTCCTGTTGATTACCATCTCTGCTATCCTTCCGTTGTGTGCGTCCTGCAATCTGGCGTGGCGGACTTACTTCTCTAGACGTCGGTTGAGAAGAAGTGTGCGCTGCTTGTTCCATTAAGAATGCACAGGCTGCGATATACATCGGTTGACTCGTGAACGGGTTCCCAATGAAGCTCCTAGGATCTATGAGTTCTGCAAATGCTAATATATCAGCGACAGTCTTTGCAGATGACATGCTAAGTTCGCGGCTGTTGGGAAGGAGCTGCAGTATCTGGCCCTCAAATGAATGCATCAATGTCGGTTGATGTAAAAGCATTATGAGAGTATGAAACCAGAAATGAACCTTGAAAGTATTAGCTTTCTGTTTGAAACCCCTCCGCTAAAGAAGAGAGCATACCAAGATGAAGTTTGTGCCTTCGCCAGACTTGACGTAATGTTGGAAGTTTGTGGCGTTAAAAGTCAGCCGCTGATCGAGTCGTTGATACAACAGGGTTAGATCTCTCTCCATCCCAGAGAGGCCTTCCATCTTCTGTGGGGTGACGTCCTTGACGTTTCTTATGTTGTTCAATAGATCAGACACTCGTCCGTAGAGATGAATGATTTGGATGAGGGCTGGAAATGGATTTGGCCAGCCACTCTGTTTGTTTGCGACTACCGTAGGGAAGCTCAATTCAAAGTCATCATCCCTGAGAGTGACAGGTCTGCCTGTTCCACTGGAGATGACCCGGTCGAGCATGAAGACAGCCCACAGGGTGTCTATGCGCTCCTGTTCGACTTCTGCTCGTTCTTTATCAACCAGGGCAATCCGTTCTTCTGGGGAAGCCTTATCGTAGATGTGGTCACTTCCAACACTAGCTCTTTGGTTTTGCGGGTCTCTTTGGCCTTGGTGCTTGACGCCATCAAGTTTTTGGAGACCTAGGTCTGTTGCCATGCGAATTGCACAACCCAAATACATCCACAACGCGCTATCCTGACCAGCACCGAATCCTTCATACGCAAGCAATAAACAGGCCTGAACTGCTGCGACCGACGGAGCGGGAAATGTATCGACAACCGCTGCTTTGGCTCGTTGTGCAAAGACATGCCCATATTCTGACTTTGGATAGTTGGAGTCGTGGGAGACAGTAAGAAGTGGATGGTCGGAGAATCGAGCAGCCAAGGCGCAAACGGCATCCACAAGTATTGCTTCGACCTGTTTGTCCTCAACCATGCGCACGAATTTCTCTTGCCGCAGAAACGGATAATTGCACCCAAGATGGACAAAGAAGATCTCTACCAGATGAATGATCAGTCGATTAACTGGAAGATGGTCTGAAGGCTCGTATATTGGCATCTCCACAGATGACCTTGGCTCGGTCCCAGCTTGAGATGGGGTACTTCCATAAACCGAACCGCCTCCACCATATCCTGCCGAGGTCGGGGACATGGCGATTGCAGATCCAGCGCCTGTGCTCCCACGATGTCCTCGAACCGAGACCACCATCTGCTTGAAGCCTGGAACAATCGCCGTCGGGCCAAAGTATCTGAAGTACGGGACTCGGTGGCTTTCGGTATGCAGAGGTGTCCGAGTACTGGGACTTGGCCCCTCGTCCGTGAACACAGCAGAGTCTCTGTAATCTCGACTCAAATTCCCAGGGCCCCCTACATGCTTATCATCTATCCGGTCCGTCTTCATTCGGCTACTAGGGGTATTGTTTTCGAAGTAAGAATGGCTTGACCCGGTCCGGAGGACGTCGGAAGGTCCTCTCTGCCCATTGTCCAATAAAGCATCTCGCAGTACAGGCTTCTTCTCTTCCTCCTCGTCGTCATTCTCGATTTTCGCATCTGATCCTCGAGTGCCCTTCTTCCCTTCTTTTGAGTCGTCTACCTCGTACCCGAGACACTCGTGTCCACCCTCGGTACAGGTCGAGCATAGAGGTCTCGCTCCATCGCACCGAGTCTTGCGTTTCCGGCACGTCCGACACCTAAGGGAAAGATGATTTAGCAGACATACGTAAAATCAGACGCCGGGAACCCCAAGTGCACGACAAAGCCACCAGATGTCAGACGCAGTCATCCAGCATGATTACCGTAGACGGGCACACATACGCAGCATTGATCCTCCTCCTCTTGGTGGGTGGTTGGCCCTCGTTGTTGACAAAGCGGATCTGCTTGGGAGGAGGTAGCGCCGTTGCCGTCGGTGTTGCGCTTTCGGAAGAGAGTGCTGAGCTCATGCCTGCGCTTGGGCTGAAGTGATCGAGTATCGCAAGGACAAGGACATTCTCCGGGGTGTTGCGACGCGTGAGATCAAGAGATGGCTCATGGTCCAGAGCGAAGGCGGCGGTGATGCGTGGTATGCCGGTGTTGTTTGTTCGAGGAGCGTGGAAAGATTGGGAGGTCAGTGAGGCTGCTGCTGGCCTTGCTTCCGCAAATCTTCGCCGCTGCTAGGTTGGTATTGACTTCTCCACAGTTCACTACGGCGCTAAGCCCCGCTAATCCAGCATCATCGGGCACGGCTTCTCCACGGGGTAGGTCGAGAGGTCGAGAGGGTCGAGAGGGCGCCTTTGGCCTTGACTTGTTGCTTCTACACGATTGCGGTGCAATGTCATTGTGCTCGTGCTGCTGAGTGCCAACGACGCCGCGATCTTGATGATTGACCTGCCTGCCACGAGGGCCCATCTGGCTTGCTGGGCAACGGAAATGATGTGACGGACTGCCGAGTACGACCATTGCCAATGCCTGACAGCAGAGTTTAACGACGATCGGACGTGTCCCATCCAATACCAGAGCTGTCATGATCATAGTGTCCAGTCCGCGGCTCCGGTCGCAAAGAAACCTCGAGGCACTGTTACACAGGTGCTATCCTCAGCAGCAGGAAGTGTGCTGGGAGCGATAGACCAAGGACTCGCGTCCAGAGCTCTGAAACATCATCAGCCCAGTCAGCTGTCGCAACGAAACTTTGAGTGACCTGTCTTTTTTTCCTTCCAACAACGAATGTACGAAACACGAAAGGACTTGGGAATCTGGATGGAGACTACGATGTATCACCACCTCAGTACGCAGGTGCAGTATCTGCATGCGATCGCGAATCAGCCACCCCTTGTGGCGTAGCTGCCACCGAACGAGACTATCTTTGCCTGGGTGTGCAAAGAAGTTCGTCTCGTTTTGCTCCAAGTCCCTGACACGTCCCTTCGACTTTTGACTTTCGCTTTCTTGCCAACCACGGAGCACCGAAGCGCCATCTGAATTTCCTCCACTTCCTCTTTCAGTAGGCCTAAGCGCCAAGGATCCACAAATTGGTTCTCTTCGGAACGGATCTAAGAAGGGGGCTTTTTTCGGTGTCGCTAAGCAACGCATTTGCAATCGCTTAGCCTGTTAGTCGGTTGTTGAAAGCGAGACTAGCCGTCCAAGCTGGCGAGGAGCCATGAATAACTCTTCGCAGCACATACAAAGTAATCTCGTACTTATCTTTACTGAATTCATTCTTGTCTCGCCCGCCTCTAGCTTGCCAAAGATGCATCGATCACAACCGCACAACCAATCCCCTCAAAAGGAGACATAGGAGCTACAAAATGCCCTCTTGAGTCTTTACATGCCGCATTGCCGCGTTGTCGAAGATCTAGCATGAATGGAAATCCAGAGGTAGTGGCACACAGGAGCAGCAGAGTCGTCGTGCTAATACCAACAGTTATTGTTGTGTTCAGGCTGAGTGTTATCTGGTAATGCTTGAAAGCCTAAGGGCTAAAAGCATCCTTTAGATCCTTGATACGACTGCTCGTTTCCACCGCGACAAGTGCTTTATAACCTTGTAACAAAGAAGAGACCTATGCACAGAGAGTTGAAAAAGCGCACATACAGGAATTAGTAACACTCTTAGATTTATAATAGTATACTAAGAACTCTATATTAGCCCCTCTCTAACCTTTCTTAAGAGTAATTTTCAAGAAGTTCATCTAAAGTCAACAACAATTAATCACAAGTCACCCTTCTACATTTCCACACCAGCCAACCATTCAACTTTCTATTTCCCACCACCTAACAAGATACACACAACGCTCATTACAAGAAGGACCACGTGTAATGTCAAAACTCACCAGAAAGCCAAATACAACGTAACATACGTTGAAGAGCTTCGCGAAATGTCAAAAGGTGAGGGAAGAAGGTAAAAAAGCGAAGAGAATTAAACAAGAGAGAGCGAGCCTCAGCCTAGACATACCATCATCATGCCATCTAAATCTCTAGCTCCGTCGCGGCCTGTGACTGACACGTTCGCCCCTTTTGCGGCTTTGCTCGCCCACCCCCACCCCCCCAGGAAGAAGTCTGCTGTGGTTGAAGACTTGCTCTCCGCTTGGGCTTGACCGCCAGTGATTTTGGAAGCGGGTGGCTTCATCAACTGGAATCTGTGCTGAAGCGTTTAGATTGGCATCGGGAGTTGGTTTGGAGTTTGCTAGAATACCTGCAGCCGAGGTTTTTACAGCCCCGTCCTGAGTAGTCGAGACTGGAGGTAAATTAATCTAAAGAGCTATGCATTTAATAATAACACAGAACAATCAAATTGTAAGCATTGCAGGAAAGAGTAATCGTTAATTGTTAACTTCTTTATCTAGGATAATCGTTTAATCTGGATAGCCAAGTCATTACTATACATATCTAATTGTGAGGTAAATATCCACCTAATACATAGGCATGCTTGAAACTGCGCCAGAACCAGAATGCCACCATATGCATATCTCTCCCGTTCCATGGTATAAAACTCTTGGCTGCCTCGATCCAACCACCATCTACTCTTTACCCGAAAACAATGCACATCCCTCTCCCCTCACAAACCTCTCTCCAGTCGATCTCGACACCATCATCCCTCCCATTCCAAACAACCTGCACAACCTCCCAAGCCCGCCCAATATTAGTCATCCCCTGCCTCCTCTCGGTACCATCAAAGGCCTTCGTTGCTAAAGCCCTATCATTCTCGCTAATAGCTTCACAAGCAGCTACGAAGAGAGGCCAGAGCAGAGCAGACATGGGGCCAGCGTGTTTGATGACATTGGAACAGGCAATTAGTGACAGGTGTGTGTGCTTTTGGACGGAGGAGTGAGTTGAGGGGTATGACTTGATAGTGCGGTAGAGGTAGACGAAAGCGGAGTGGCGGTAGGCCTCTGCGTTTGCGAGGATGCTAAGAATGCGTGCTTCTTCGTGTGGATCTTTCTCCTTTAGAGGCACTCCATCTTCACCCGGTTCTACTGGTCGTACTTTTGGAGCGATAGCTGGCTGCCAGTTTTTGAGCGCGTTTTCGATGGCTTGGGAAGTGCTTTCAAGTTCTGTTCGGAGGACGGTGGCTTTGCTGGTTTCGCCGCTGGCGATTGCGGACTCGAGAGAGATTTTGAAGGACAGCAAATGTGAGAGGCGGTGGATTATTGGCCACAAGTCTGTAGAGAGACCAAGGAGTGTGTCGACAGCGCTGTACGGGTTGTGGTTGGTGTTTCCTGAAAGTACTGGGAGGGGGAAAGGTGTAGCTGTGGGCTGGGAATTTGTATTTGGAGATGTGCCGAGGGAAAGTGCAGCAATTACATCATAAAACCGGAATGCCTAAAACTGTCAAAAATTATATTGCATTGTAGTCTCGGGAGGACTCACTCGCTCTAAGAAGAGGCTGGTCGGAGACGAGACTTGTGGATGTGATTGCATGATCGTCATTGCACCTTTGAGATGTCCATTCACAATATTGGAGTTGCCACGTTGGACGAGCTGGTTCCAAGGTTAGTTGGTGTATCTTACGTAGGACGTAAAAATACTTACTACTTCGTAATACACAAGCAACATGATAGCCCCAAGAACCTCTTCGCGATTCGACTGCTCATTCTGCTCAATAAGATGCGCCAGGCCCTGTAACGCTTTATTATGAAAGTCCAATGACTTCTCTTGGTTCTCTATCCCTCTGTACTCGAGATGGGCACTCGAAAGAGCAAATATGGCATTCATAACCGGCGAGCTGGCGTGAGATAAGGGTAAAACCAGCTGGCGAAAAGGATTACCAGTATCTTCCTTGAAAACAATAAGATGCGACAAGACATTACAGAAATGATCCACTAAAGCTCGTCTGTTTTTCTTCTGTGTAAATTCCTGAAAAGCAGGTACGCTAAACTCAAGAAGCGGTGATGCCACTGGTGATGGTGCAATCATGGCCAGATCTGGGTATTGCCTCCGCGAGCCCGACCGGACCAGAGTTGTTACTGGCTCTTGGCTTTGCCCGGGCTCTTCTCGAATCAGCTTTTCAACATCTTCGTCGTTCTCATACGGCAGTTCCCATTCCACTCCCGAGATCTCAGACGAAGGATACTGATATAGTGAGCTATCCTCCCATTTATCCTGGCCATTAAACTCGGAGTCGATGGGTGAGGCTTGTGTGAATTGACTCGCCCACTGTTCGTTGTAAATCTTATGAGAACCGCCATCGTGTGAAATGGTGGATTCGAAGACGGACGACCGCCTGCGCTTGCGCGGTTTCACCGCTTCGTACTCGCATTGCAGAGATCGTTCTGTGCATCGGTCGCACCGAGGGCGTTGTTCGTTGCACTTCTTCTTCTGCGGGACGTGTCAGAAAGCGAGAATTGTTGGCTATGCCCTTCATAGGTACCTTTTCTTTACTGTCGAGTGTTAGTATGCGCAACGATGTCTGGAATTGGAATTACTCACCATCGAATGCAGCCTTTCATGCGTCTCACCGTCAGCATTTCTCGACATGGTTCGATGGTTCTTTCTTCGACGCTTACCTGCTCTTGACCGCTTCTTCGGGGCCTTAGGAGCTGCGCGTCTGGTATAGAGGAGCATGCTGCCGTTGAAAAGCGTTCCATGTAACCATCCTGTCCTAACACGGTCGTGGCAAAGTCATTGCATATTTCGTGGAGGGAAGAGAAGTGAAGCATTGGATGCTGAAGAAGTTTAAAAGTAGAAATTCCGGAGATGCGGGGGTCTACAGGGGCCGAGAGGCTAGAGTCCTTGGAATGATCCACGAAGCAGACCACGCGATGCTGAAAAAACACGGACTTGACCAAACAGGAAGCTGCCGAGGCTGCTTAAAAGGCCGATGTATATCCTCCATATGTCCGGCAGGTAACCAGTGGCTCGAAGAATGGATGACTTCTTGCACGTTCAGGATCGGACGAGGAGCGTTTTGAATCCAGGAGATCTTGCGATCGCATGGACATGGGCGTTGTCTGCCAAGATCTGGGGCCGAGTCTTCCGCTTACTTATTGGAGCCCAACGACTTCCCCAGATTTCCTCTCCTACGACCGTACTTTTGCATGCAGCCCAACCATACAGTACGAGCACTGTCCCGTCGTTCCTGCGGCATCACTGGTTGTTACGATTTTGGTAATATAGATGCAGATGCAATTGGAGCTCGTATTGTGGTGAAAATGCCCGGTCATCCAATAGTAGTTCGTCCAATAACCCAGTCGAGCTGCTCTGTGAGGTGCCAGCATCGAGGGCGTGTGGGGGATTCGACCTGTAAGCTGCGTTGCAGATTCCCCATTTCTTGGCCCTAGGGGTTGCATCTGGCTTCCCGGGTAAATCGCAGGCGTGGCGAGGGTGTTCACTGAACCAGCTACCATGCACAAGGTATGGATGAGTTCATGTTATAGATGACTACCTTGCCGAAATGATGGTGCGGATAAACACCATCAGATCAATCCAAGTATCGTGACGGTGAAGACTGTCAGGTGTCTCCGCCCTGCTCCTTGGATGGCCCTGCGTCTGGAAACCCAGACACCTGGTCAAAAGACACCCCAGTCCCATGAATAGAGCCGTGTCTCAACTGCGCATTCGAAATTTCCGTTAATGGGATATTTTCAAAGTCTCCTGTTGATTCTCGGACCTGGTGAATATGATCGAGTGGCTCCTCATGATAATTCAGTGCCAGCGCACCAGGCGGTTCAGATTTCCTTCGGAACACGCTCATTCCAAAACTTTGCATGGCCATCTTAAAACTCCGCCTTCTATCACCATGCGGCCCAGCATCTAATTCAGCAAGACTGCTCGAGATACGACTCCGCTGACTCTGTTCACTAACCTCGCTCAGATTTCTGGCGTGCTGACTTGGCCTGCGCGGTTGTTGACTCTGATCACTAGCATCACTATAATTCCTCGTGTGTTGACTCGTTCGACGCCCAAAACGTAGATTCTGATCTCGTAAGTCTTGGTGAGGTGGAATATCGAAATATCCTTGTTCTGAGTTCACGATGGGTTTGTAGCCTCGTGGGGATCGATGGTGTGAAGAAGGTGGAGATCGTGGTGAGAACGGGGAGATGAAAGGTGGTGAGATCTCCGTACTATCTAATTCGGGGCTGTAGATAGTGGGTGGATGAGATACACGTCGTTTGCTACTTTGGTCACCATCTTCGGATGGTGACATTAGAAAAGGATCATTTGACATGGCGTCGATATCGATATCAGTGCCCCGCGAGTGTTTCCGATGTGACCTTCGTGTTTCGTATGTATGTGATTGTTCTGTCGAAGCCTCGGATCTCCTCGACTTTGCGCTCTCAGATGTTTTCATTACTCGATTAAGACGTCGGAGAATGATACAAGTTGCTAACAAAACTACCAAGAGGATGGTTATAGCTCCGCCTATGATCCCACCGATTTCGGGCTTCGTAAGACTACTTGTTGGTGTACTACTTGCAACGGTCTTTGGAATGGGAGTCGCTGATACTCCGACTTTGGGAATCACAGATAGCGACGAGGAGAATGTTGCTGTGAGTGTGGGTGCCTGTGGCGTGGCGGCAGTGGCAATTGTACTTTTAAACGTATATATCTCAGAGCTAGAAGTTGTCGTAAATGTCTCCGTCATAGTGAAAGTTGAGATCTCGGTCGAGTAACAAGTATCGATTCCGCATGCCAAGCCCACCTTGCAACATCCGTAGTTGAGGGACGCAGGACACAAGTATGAATTTGCTCCACATGTTTCGCTGTAAGTCACTCCAGGCAGAGGACTGCAGCCATTCTTGTAGCATGAATAGCTCGAGGGACAACATCCGCCTGAGAATGGTTAGCCGAGGTCTACTGTGCGGATGAGACATACTTGCCTCCTTCATCAATACCACAACCGATATATGCTGATATTCCACACGCCGTTGCTGTAGTAGTTGTTATAGGATAACAGCTGCTAGTACCACACGCGCGGTCTGAAGGACAGCAACCCCCATTTAGCGATTGAGGGCATAGCTGATAGTCTGTTGGACATGCCGCCGAATCTCTTTTCTGCCCTTGGATAGCCTCATGGACATGATCCCATTTGCTTGATCCCAGTTTCCGTTTGAGCGAGTGGGCTCGAGTGGGCTTGACTGCGAAAATCGTGGTGAGAAGTAGCCAAGCCTGGAAACCCCATAGCAGCTCGCACATCTCGGCCGCGAGTCACTCCTTGATTGAAGGGTAAATCGACCAGAATTTAGGGCTTTCGACAGATGCTGTCGTGCATTTGATCTGATCTTTCCATGGACATAGCCGATTGCTGCGACAGTGGAACTGTATCGTGCGCCCACACCTTGCGCACTGCGCATACGATACTGCGGTCGCTAATTGTGGCAACGTCTTCGTCCTTGGGCAATCCAGTTGCTGGATATCTCGCAGATGTATCGTGCAGAGCAGCAATAACAGGCGAAAGAAACAATTATTGCGATGCAAATGAATGAAGGAGGATAAAAAAAAAAGAGATCAAGAGAAGAAGAGATTGCCAAAGCCTACATGAAGTAAGCCTGGGCCGCCCCAATCCATCGACCCTAACAGCACATTACTGTGGCCATCGGGACGTAGATCAGCCTCATCGTGCATCCATTAAGCGCAACAAATATCGTCCACTTTGCTTGATTGGATGCATCTTTCTGGCTGCTGCACGGCGCACCAATCTGATATTTCAGTTGCGCCATAAACGTTCTAGAGTGTGTGGTGTCGCTGTCAGCTGGAACAAAGGAGTTGTGGCTGGAGTGAGATGTGATGATGTGGGATTGGTGAGATTGTGAATGTGTGTATGCATGGCGTTGAGGTGTGGTGTAGTGTTGTAAGATGCTGCTTCGATGCTTGTCGAGGAATTGTTTAGGTACTCGAGTACTCGTACCGAGCCATGGAGGCTTGGCACGCTTAGAATACCCATATTTGACACGCATACAGTTACCTCCGACTCTTCACAACCACCTACTACAGTCTGGATAACCTCAAACCCTTCCATATATCGTAATATACCACATTCTGCACTACTCCAAACTTAATATCGGTGCATGGTAGCGTGGGATAACTAGGGACCTATTGGGCCACATATTTAAAAGCCAGAATTTCGAAACTTCGAGTTAGGGTCTTAAAACGTGATAGTTCTATGGCGTTTGGCAAACTTTCGAGTACCAGTATCTGATGTGAGTATCCGGCTTCGAAACCTAAAAATCTAGTACTCTACTTGCTTACCTATGTAGTATACAGATGTTTAGCGACCGCGCCGTACACACTGCCACCATGCATTGGGTGCTTTGGGTGTAACGAGGCCAGTTACCGCAGAGATATGACACCCAAAAGTACATGGTGACCAGCTGTTGGAGACGTATTGCAAGGTTGTTTCTGCATCTCAGGTCTTTCTGGGAGTAGAGCCTTGCAGGAAAACTCGTATCACTGAGCTCTTTCACTGGCGAAGAGCTATCCCGGCTGACCTCCTCTCTGCCTTGATGTAGTGGCGTGCATAGCCTGACCTTTCAAAAGGCTAACCTTGCCATGAACTTCCAGCTCCATTCTTCTTCTTCTTCTTCTTCTTCTTCTTCTTCTTCTTCTTCTTCTTCTTCTTCTTCTTCTTCTTCTTCACATCCTCGATTGCATGCCAACCCACGAGCAAGATCTTCTCTCGAGGTTTACAGAGACAGCTACCTCTTTTGGTTGATCGGACCGCTATACTCGCATATGAAAATGCGCGAGGCTACAAGTATGCTTTCATCATTATAGCCTCTATCAGCCGCAGACGATTTCATACGCCGGTTCCCTATTTTTTCCCCCATCGCTCTTGCGTGCAACTGCAAAAGTTTCAAGAGCATGGCTAGCTCCAGCAGTGCCCTCCTCAACCAGGTGATGGTTCCAAGGTAAGCATCGCGTCAATTTCCCAAGCAGCCTTGAAGGATCAGTCCACTCTTCTGACATCACTTATAGAAGTCAAGCGCAAAATCTGTGGGAACGTGCCGCTTCATCTTTCAGTGAAGAACACCGAGAAATTATAGATTTCTACCGTCCAGACAAACTTGCTGTTCTACAAGAAGTGGTCAGCTTGGCAGAAGATAAGAAGCAACAATGCTTACGGAAACGTTGGACGATAAAAACGCGGAACGGAGGCACCCTCATTCTCCGATACTTGTATGAGAAAATTGTTCTCTGGGTACAGAAATTCAAGGAGGTTGGGGACATTGCTGTCCAGTACGATCCTGTCCATGCGCTTTGCCGTGGGCTGGGGTACGACTAATTTTACAGGTGGGTAATTTGGCATTGCACCTTATGGCTGGCATTGATCTACCAAAACCGACTAATTTCTTTCAAACTCGTAGCATTCAGCTGACGTGGTTCATCTTCCTGTAGCTTTCGATCAACGAAAGTCAGACATTTGGAGCTATGCTCGAAGGGTTGGAGTACGTCTCCAACCTAATCACCCGATATGCCATACTCGAAGAGCTTTACTTGGGAAGATCCTCTGCTTCAACGCATCAGCTTAGTTGCTCTATCGTCAAACTCTACGCAGCTATTCTAGTCTTTCTAGGCAAATCTTATAGCTTCTTCAGCGATAACACTGCAAAGCGTTTTGCTAGAAGCGTTGTTAAAAGATAACAGACAATAAATTTGAAGAGCTAGTTCGAGATATCAATGAATGTCAGTCCGAGGTCGACAGAGACGCTCAACTCGTCAATACGGAACGTCAAGAGGATATCGCTGTTGATATCATCGCAGCGAGAATTGCGACAGTTAGCGTTGGCAGAGACCTCTTGGCTTTGGCTGATAAACTTGCAATCGAAAACACGGATCTCCGCAGCCATACCGAGCGACTACTGAAAGTGGCGCTGGATCTGAATAATCCTATCAATCGGATAGCAGATCGGCTGGCTCAGTTGAACGACAACCTGGAGAAGGAAGAGCGGCTTAGTATTCTTCAATGGCTATCCACTATTCCATATGAGCAACACCATCAAAATGTTCGCAAGGACCGCTTACACAACAGCGGTCGTTGGCTTTTGGAGAAATCGAAATTCATAAATTGGAGATCATCAAGTGTCTCTTCGATCCTATGGCTGCATGGGATCCCAGGCTCTGGAAAACGAAACTGGTGTAAGTATGGTATAGCATCGAACCCAGAATGCATCTAAGTCACTAATCCTATAGTTCTATTGTCATCGACCACCTAATAGAAGAGCAGACGAAAGTCAACTGCCCTGCACCAATCGCGTATTTCTATTGTGCAAGAGTCAACGCTGAACCTCAGCGTGCTGAGCCAGAACAGATCTTACGAAGTATAGCGAGGCAACTATCGGGTGCAGACTAAGACATGCCAATTCGACAGCCTACGCCCAAAAAGCATAGTGATCTACGGATTAGACATTTTCACGGAAGGAAGCTTAGCAAGGAAGAGAGTGTGGAACTGATCTTGAGCCTAACTGCAGAGAACTCGGTTACCCTCATATTCGATACCTTGGATGAATGTGATCCTTTGTTACGCCACGACTTATTAGAGGCCCTTGATACAATCGTTCAGAGGTCAACAAACGTAGTCAAAGTCTTCGTATCGAGTCGAGACGACAGTGATATTGTGTGCAGACTGGAAAACTCTCCGAACCTCTATATCGATGCCCAGGATAACAGCAAAGACATCAAAAACTTTATTCTAGCAGAGGTTGAGAATGCCATTCGACAAAAAAGGCTACTTGGCGGACTAGTTTCGCCTGAGCTAAGAGAAAGTGTCATCAGTACCCTAGAGAATGGTGCCCAAGGAATGTAAGCGAAGCCATATATTGCGAGGAGATTGATGGGTTACTGACCCTGTCAAGGTTCCGTTGGGTCAGCTTACAACTGCAGAACCTTTGCGATCCTCGACGCATGCGAATCGAGGCTGATGTTCGACAAGAGCTTGGACATCTTCCTAAAACCCTGATAGATCTTTATGCTGTAATTTACGATCAGATTCTGCATTCCGGAAATCATAGTAGACAAATTGCCGAAAGGGTTTTATTGTGGCTACGCATTGCTCGAATGCCGCTGCGGCCTGCTGAACTTATTGCCGCTGTCTGTGCGGATCACTCCGGCATATCGACACATATAACTGTCCAAGATGTCTTAAAGATGACTTGCAATCTGGTTGTGCTGGACCGTTTTTCAGATTCATTCCGCTACGCTCATTTGTCTGTTCTAGAATTTTTAGAGCTGCAGGCAGAGTACAGTCAGGAGGAGGCGAATGTTCTGGCTATAGAGAGATGCTTACAAATATACATTCACCTGGGTGATGAATGGAGGATAAGGAGGAAATCAATCGGAATTTCAGAAGACGTACGAGCAGGACCAGATTTTAAGAGATTACGGAAAGATTTTCTGGCCAGCACACGCCTCAGCCCTCAGCCCCGGTCACTCGAAAAATTCGTCTGTTTCCTCAGCTCAGGAGGTTTTTGTTTGATGTCAACTCCAGCCCGTCGATATTTGCAAGATGGAGAGCGGAGGTTGAACTTATTCGCCAAATACTGCCCTCAGTTCTTATTGAGGGAATTGTTTCATCCTCCACGCCTTTCTTCACCATATGCAATTTTGGATTTGCTGAGATGCTGGAACTTTTTAATAAATCTCAAATCGTGTCATCCAACTACAGCTTTGTCGTCACAATAAGATCCTAGGATGAGCTACCTGAGCAGAGCGGAAGAATGGTCTCCATATGACGATCAACCGTGGACATTACGAGACTGCCCGATTACTCTTGGATGCGGGCGTAGAATCGACAGAGTGCACTGATAAGGGTGAGACTGCCCTTCATTTAGCAACTCGAAGAGGTCATTCCAACCTAATACGTCTGCTCATCGCAAGAGGAGCTGGCCCAAATGTTAAGAGCTATATCCGAGACAAATATGTCTCTCTTAGTCCCAGTGGCTACAGAAAACGACCGCGATCCAGCATGGGCTTTCGGGACGGAAGAGACGGTCTTATCAGCGCGATCGACGAAGATATCGAAGCTCCGCTACATCATGCCGCGTTTTGTGGATTAACTTCTTGTGTGACTGCACTTCTATATATGGGTGCCGATGTGAACGTGTGCAGTTCCCTGGAGGGCAAGACCGTGACACAAAGCTTTAGAGGGGAACAATATGGGTATTGTTCAAATCCTCCTCGATGCAGGTGCTGATCCGAATGCTCCACTTCTTCATGGAAGAACTCCACTACACTGTACCGCCGCAAAAGGACAGGTTGAGCCTGCTCAGCTTCTTCTACATTACGGAGCGAATCCAGTACTGAGAGATCAGGCTGGCCAGACGCCATATGACACGGCTGTCAGATATGGTATGGAGAAGCTGACTGACCTACTTCACCCCTGGAAGCATCCGAACTTCTCTACCACACGTCAAACACAGCCTGCTCTGTTCAACGCTGAGAGGGAAAATACCAGTATGTATAGAGCAGATGAAAGTGGGGCTAATCCGAGGCTATCTGGAGAAGTACCGTCATTTGGCATCTTTGAATGGGATCCACTGGTAAATAGTTCATTTCCAGCAGAGGAGAAAAATATTGAGCTTTCGCGGCAAACCTCGACCGCTTTCAATCCAGTACCAATCAATGTGTCTCTAAAGCCTGGAGCAAATCTTACTCCATTTGCTGGAATGCAACCAAATCTCATTTGGGATCCAGTACAATTTCGCCGTGATACACAAACGGGACCTCCCTTGTCAAGGGACACAAGGCACGGAAAATTTGTGAGCTAGGTCAGCACTGATTTGACTATTTGAGCATCTTGAAATCCCTTCTACGCAGTCTTTACTTCGCTTAGGATGGGCTAGTAATGGGTTGGTCGTGAGAGAGGACCGGAGGTTTGGGATATATAGTATTCTTGGTCGTCTGTGTCAAGGTCGGTAATAGCGATAAGATAGATCCTCGCTTCTCCAAAGACGATATAAAAGCACCTGAATCTTCGATATAGTAGTGAATAACATAAAGTGTTGATTCTATATCTAAAGGAGCGTGTACATCATCACATAACGACTTCTTTTATCTACTTTGCGGCTCTGCCGCACAAGGGTACTAGGAGCATAGTACTCATCAAGTCGAGAGGATAACCTTGTGAGAAGCGGGCTTCTCGCCCTCCTGACCAAAAATGTTGATATCCCAACGAGGCTTGTCTGAAAGAAAGGAAAAGGTCGCAGATCAGCATTCTGCAAGAAGATTTATGCTTAACTTGGAATTGAGAGTGGGGACTTACTTGCAACGTATGGAATATTGAAACGCGTTGGTTCTTTGCCAAGAGCATCGATGGCAGCAATATCTTCGGGGGAGAGCTCTACTTCCTTAAAGTTATCGTGGATACGCGAGGGTGTGACGGATTTAGGAATCACGCTGTGTCCTCCTACTTGAGACCAGGCGAGACTGTGTCACATAAGCCGTTAGAGGGGAGATATGCTAAAGGCAAGGGGTTTGTGGTTGACTTACATGACGTGAGCGCCTGTAATCTTTTGACCTGTTGTCTTGGAGAGCTTCTCTGCGATAGCCACGACTTCTGGTCGGGTAATGAGTAGAGGTAGTCCTAACATGTTGTTGCCAAAGGCCTTGTGTATATATGTGTTAGGACTGTACGTTTCCAATGGCAGGACTGAAGCTTACCGAGTAGGCTGTGATATGGATACCCTTCTCCTTGCAGTATTTTACCAAAGGTAAATCTTGCAGGAGGGGATGTCTCTCGACTTGGTTGGCTGCAGGAACGACACCAGTAGCCTTGATGATAGTGTCAAGCTGGCCATGAAAAAACATATCAGTACGAGGAAAGCGGTATAGAATGCAGTAAAGGGTAATGGTATGTAGAAGCTCATACCTGCTCAATAGTATGGTTGGAAACACCGACTGATCGAGCTTTGCTCTTTGGAAGTTTGGTCATCGCTATACGCTAGTCAATTAATTGCAATGACCGACGCCTGCTCGCTTGGGTGGAGGTAAAACTCACCTAGCCAAGTATCGGAGATAGATACGCCATCATCTATTGCGACGTCTCCATCGGGCTCGTTCTTTCCGTTCACGAGAGGGAAAAGAGACTCTCCCTTTTCGAAGGCCACAGGCCAGTGAACAAGGTAAAGCTGGAAGAGTAGTCAGCCGGAAACGTAATTTTAGAATGACTTTCTCGTGTCGATCAGGCTTACATCGAGATAGTCGAGCTCGAGCTCTTGCAGACAGTCATCCAAAGCAGCTTCAACGACCTCGGGACGGTGCTGGCTACGCAGCCATTAGTGAAGGCACGTAACCAAGATCAGTCAAATACATACTTGTTCCAAAGCTTTGAGGTCTAAATAGAGAAGTCTAGTCAGCTCGATATTGTGAAAAGTATAAGAGCTGAGACATGCAATGAAGATATCCTCGCGCTTCAAGCCGGGAATTTCCTTGAACGCCTTCTTTAATCCAACAGCGACTTCTTTCTGATTCTCATAACTAGTGATTAATAAGATTAGCCAATGACCAAAGTGAACAGTGATCGTGTCTGTTGAGTCCGTCATAGTCGCGTAGGGGGATCTACATGAGTGGCAGCTGCTTACATCTTTGCAAGATCCTAATGGTGGATGATCAGCATGCATGCACTGTACTACCGATAGCTTGTCTGTGCAAGTTGCAAGGGAGTGACTTACAAGGTGTCGGTAGCCAGCTTTCAGAGCCTCAAAGACTCCGACTGAAACCTCGCCGGGAGCAGATTGCCATGTTCCATACCCCAAGAGCCTATAGTGAGAGGGTGATGTTAGCTCGGATTTGCAGATTCGGTACACAAGATGGTAGGAATAAGTCTCCTCACGGGATCTCATGGCCGGAGTTGAGTGTTGCCTTTCTCCCAAGCGACATGGTGAATTGATGTGATACTAGCTGTGCAGTTCTAAAGATTCAAGTTGATCTGTTTCCAATCGTAAGCACTGTCACCTCCTATGAACCAGGATTTCTGAGCAATTACAAATATAATAATGCTGTCTAGCTTTGAGGCGGATGTAGGTAGAGAGGTAAGAAATGAGAAGTGAGCTGGTGGTGGAAGTGGTCGTCGTTAAGGTCTGCCACCCACCCCTCTTTCAGAAATTTACAGAAGTGGGAGAGCGACGCGGCTATACTTCTTCAGGCAATCCATTGTCGCCGACGGGACCACCATCCATGGTGCGAACTCATGTGATTCAGTTGTATTTTCCGTTGTCAAAGACTTTGTCACCTTCCCCACCCCCCACCCCCACTCCCGCTGTCTGTCCCAACTTCCCCAATATGTAGAGAATGAAAATTATCAAGTAGTGACTTGCTGGCTAGCTTTGTCGTTGTCACTTAGATCAAGGGCAATGTACGTGATAAGTGCAGCTAGACTTCCTAAGTATCTTATAAGTTTCAAGGCTTGCTTCGAGTCTAATACGCATTAGATAGAACTGCCAAGAAACGACACTAAACTCTCCACGAAATTACTGTCTATCTCGCGAACTGCAACTCTTAGTAAAGCCCGAATCGAAAACGGAGTCCACATGCCGGTAATTCTAGATACTTAATCTACTACTGTCCCAAATTTCGATTGTCTTCATGATCAACGCAGAAGCTTAACAACATCTTCCTGAACCTTGATCCCTGATTCTTCCCTGCTTTACAACGTGAACACCAAGTCGATCAAATCACATATAACCTAATATAAATAACCTATAAAACTATTAAAACCTTATAACTAATATCTCTCTCTTCTAGTACTTACTTCTATATTCTTCTACTCTTACTACTATTTATACTTATCTATTACTATACTAAGCTTATAACTCTCTATCTATATCTTATAACAAGTAATTTCTTATACTTACTAATAATCCTTAAAAGAACTACTTGTTATACACCTATATTATAGGGTTAAACGTAAACTTTTACTTGTGTTTTTTACTATTTTCCCTTCCTTTACTAATTCTAATCCTAGTTCTAGTTGAGCTTTTAGCTGGCTTTCACTTTACAAGATTAGGACCTTATACTTGAGTCTCCCTTCTAGCGCGTGTTGTCCTAAATACCTTGACCTGAAGAAAGCAAAGTTAGTAATTCATATGCGACCCTATACCTGCCGTATAATTCCGCAGCAAGCCTGCTAGACTAATGAGAAATTGCATGGCACTATGGGCATAGGCAGCTGTAATTGTGAAGTATACTCGTTCGAAAATTTGAACGGAACCGATCTTAGGGGCCTATAAGGTATAATACAATAAACCGGCATAGGCAGAATAGTGATGCCAAACTCCGAGACCCAGCAACCAGTACTCCGTCCTAAAAGAACTCCAGCTCGAGTAGATCGTCTGATTACTCAACGGATTCTGTATATCTGCAGCCATTTCCTCCTCCCCCTCTTGCCGTCCATGATATTTGATCCTTTCGTAACTTGGCTGGCGCGGTACTGGCTATACGGCTGCATACCCTCCTCTACTTCCACCACCTTGTACAGTGTTGACAACCCGTCTCATCCAGTCTTTGAGCAGATATGGTACATCGCGGATGGTGTCACCGTGGGGAAGCAAATCCCAACCTCGAGCGCCGTATCGGTTGTAGTTGAGCCAGGAACCGAAGATGAGGTACGTTGCTGTGGATAGAAATGCACTACGTGAAAATATATTGTTAGTTTGATTTGTAAATTTCTGCCGGGTTTTGGGGGTCATGGAGCGAACTTACATAATAATGAACCATGTGAAGAATCCCCAATGGTTGCCCTTCTCGGCATCGGTTTTCTTCTTTTCGTCTTCGCAAGCATACTTCGTACGCCATTCCAATCGCAGCGTATCGACATCGTCAGCTGAGTCGTAAGAAAAAAAGGTCAAACTTGGCTGATCTTTGTCCTCAACAGGCGTCTCCTTCTCGCCATCCTCTTCGCGCTTCTTCCTGTCCGCTGGCGCGTATCTATCCTCCAAAGGATCCCAGAGATTCTCGAGACCCGTCCGTTCCGGTTCGCACAGAAATTCTATCACGGCCCTCTGCTTCCTTTTGTCTTTGCCGCTACCAAGAAACCCCCCGTTCATCTCCACTCGAAGTCCTTCCTTTTGGGAATCGGCATGCGATGGCGACTTGCTAAGGAGTGTCGAAATTGCATCTAGGTAATCGCCCCCTTGTTCTTTGAGCTCGCCGGCGATGGGAATGATTTTGTCTATCACGCTCTTATCCTCTTCTTTGTTGATTATACGCTCGATCCCGCAGACTGTAAGGTTGGATCAGCATTTGTGTTATGCTGGTAAGTTTGCTCCGAGGTACAGAGTGTACATACCTCTTGTCCCGCCAGGACACTGTTCTGTCTTTGGTACATCCTTTGCCCGGCGCAATGGTGCGCATAGGTCGATTGTATAGGTTGTGTTCTTGAAGCTGATGCCTTGGTCGACGCTATTGAGGACTGATCGTGGACCACCAAGTGGACTGAGGTCGAAAGAGGTCTTGTCTACGCGGATATGCTCGCAGTTGAAGTTACCTACAGCCGCCGCCAGAAGAGGGAAGAGAAGAGTAGACAGAAAAGCCGCATCGGCCGAGGATGCGAGCGGTCCCCGCATGATGCAGTCTTGAATTATCGAAGGCAGGGGAATATGAAGATATACAAGAAGAAGTTGTTGGTGAAAGTACAAGGTGAAGGTGCAGAAGTGGCCAAAAGAAAAGGAGGTCGCGCGGATAGTACTCCGTACTGTACTGCAGAATGAGGCTGGTGATGCTTTGTGTTAGGTTGACTCGAGATGACGACCCTTGGCGTGATTTCAGGCCCGCCGGAAGCTACCCCGAAATAGCTTAGTCGGGAATCACGTGGAAGCGATCTGAAGCTTGTCACGTGACCAACCTTAAATCTAACCTCATCTTTCTTCTCTCCGCTTCACCTGGAGCCCTTCAAAGCCGATATTTCTTGTTCCAATTAATTTCATGGCATTCACGACGTCTATTTTATATGAATGCCATTAGGGAAATCTAGGTTAGTGCACGTGCAGGCAATGGTCCTCTTCAGCGTCAGCTGTCGTTCGTGTATCTTTGCCTGGGGCGCCAGCAGACTCCCAACAAACACTCGTGGAATCCGAAGCAGAGGACAGTGGCCGTTACATCAAAAAAGTCACGATGGAGTGAGTCTATGGAGTCGAAAGTCTCATTCAATGTGTAAGCGCGGTATGTATCAATGGCAGGGTCTAATGTCCAAGCTCATAAGGTCCAAAAGAGTTGCAGAGGCCATCACCTTTCCTTTGGTGGCGGCCTGTATGTCTTGCTGTGTTGTATCAGCAGAGAGGATTCGCGTGTCCGATGAACTTCCGAGGAATCACGATGACACAGGCCCTTCAAAAGCACATGAAGGTGATAACGGTCTCTAGGCTCTTGTGCCGGGGCGCAACTTTGACGTCGACTTCGACTCTGGCTGGTTTTTACCCATAGCTCGTCGGTTCATCACCCCAGTCTATTTGGTTCTTCAACTTCGTGTCCCTGTTGCCAGCTTCATTCATTGCGCAGATGCAACTTTAGTTCTTCTATAGTACATATATGGCGATGCGGTTTGTCGCAGGGTTTCCAAGGAAAGTCAAGCGTCCCTACTGTTCACTCACAACCTTTACACAGGAACCTGGTGCCAGAAACCAATTACTCGGGCAGATTTTCTACACGAACCATTTAGAGTTTGAGGACTTGAGGAGTCTGTCATTTGTCGCGTTAATCTCGTGCGACTCATTTACCACTAACTGCGCTGTTCGCTTGCGTAAGGCACGGCGTGTCGTCCTCTCTTTGGTGTTGTAGAGGGTAAGTAGTCTTTATATGTCACTCGACCTCTCTTCTATTGACTTACATTGGCGACTTCATTTCCCAGACTATAACTGCCGACAGGAGGATCTCCCTTGAATCGCATGGTAATCCAGGTCATTGTACTCAGTGAGGGACACAGCAGTCATGTGTACCTGTTTCTTTGCCATCATCTACCTTCGCTATAGTTTACGACCAAGTTGTAAATTCACAGACACCAGTGTTGGGCCCAGCCAAGGCGCCACAGCCCTCCACTACTGGCTTTATCCTTTCCATTCACACATGCCATTTGAACGGAGGCGGGCTTCGTTTGTCACCAGCAAATCCCAAGGCCGAGATTGAAGGCTAAAGGTTCGGCGTTGTTTATAAGCTTGAGGGCTGCGTGCATGGTTAAAAGCAGCGAATCCCAATTGACTAAGATCGACTCGGCGTTTGAACATGATTGAAGCCTGCTTGCTCCCTTTGCTTTTTCTCTTTCAATTTTGATTTCTTTCGCGCGCGTTATTGTAGGACTGGAAGATCAACGGCGAAGACTCTTGCGAACAAGGTCGCCACTGAGCACGTTCCACATACAAAGAAGCCAGTCAGGCTACTTCGCACGTCATTATTGATCTGCTTCTTTCTCGTGTATCGTTGACGCGACTCGTACTGCGCCACACCGGATATGTGGCTGAGGCACTAAAATCCAAGGCCACGCCACAATGACCTCGTCGTACAGGTACTCCACACTGGAGCAACAGCGGGGTTCTGGTGCAGTTGTTCACATTCATCACAGCACTAACCATACACGCCCTGCTCCTAGCCTACTGCAAGTCCTACTGGGAATCCTCCTACTACAGTATTGTCTGCTCGCCATCTCATGATTTGCCTGCAGGGAAGACTCATCGATCTCGGAGCCGATCCTAACCTGTTTGGGTGTGGTTCGAATGGCCCTTTTCTAGCCACTTCCCGCGAGCAGGCGGTCAGCAGAGTTGGCGTCCAATCTCCATGTAATACATCGAGAATGCTACACGCTGGACGCACCCGCCACTAGTCCCGCTGCGATCAGCAGCAGAGGGGCAGCAGAGGGGCAGCAGCAGCAGCAGCGTGTACAACAACTTCAAGGCATGGCATCCACTCTTTGCGCGTGTTGGAGTTGGAAGTTGGCAGTGAACCTTCAAAGAAGGCCCGTCTCCCAGAGCTATGGCATGGCGGCAATGAGTGTCCAGAAGAAGGTCGTGGGCTGCTTTATCGAGCTGCTATGGCGGCATGTTCTGCGAACATGGCATATGAGGAGCTTGGGAAGTACAAAAACATGCGGCTAACGGTAGTCACGCTCCTCCAGCTGGGAGCTCCGTATCCAATGCGCCGTGCACAGCTTACGCCACACCATCATCGTCATCGTTCTTTGTTACCCCTCCATTGCCTTGTTTGTGAGATGAGTGTCTGGAGTGTCTGGAGTGTCTGGAGCTGAGCTGCTCTGGAGACGCGTCTTCCTCTTCCCCTTATATACTTCCTGGTCCGGTCGTGCCTTCCTGTTCATTCTCTGCTCCTTCATCTCTCACATACCCAACCTCTCTCACATCACATCATACACATTACACACGCGTTTCTTCATTTCTCAGTTTGACTTGATACCCAGAACCACTACATAATCATGGAGACACTCAGAAACATGCTGTGAGTTGTCAATTGCACCTCTTGCCCTCCACCAGTGCTAATAATGGCCTCAGCTCGGGCAAGTCCAACGATGACCAGACTCATTCTGGCACGTCTGCAGACCCTGCCCATTCGGGGACAGGTGCACCCACGACCGGCCAAGGAAGCCATCTCGCCAGTGCACACGATACGTCCCGAGCAGCTGATACGAAGCACATCCCAGGTGCCTTTGATACCGCAGACACGACAAACACGGGGTCGCACACGGGATTAGAACACCAGACTGCCCATCATGAGGCAGGACCAGCAACTGGTTTTGGACAATCCCAAACTTCTCCCACATACAGCCACGAGCAAGGCCCGGCCACAGGTTTCTCGAACACAGGCAACACTTCAAACACTGGGGGTCAACCCGTACACAACTCCAATATTTTGAATAAAGCAGACCCAAGAGTCGATGATTCAACTTCGCGGTTGACCTCCAATGTTGGTCAGGGCACTACCGGCCATACCACAGGGACTGCTGGCACTGGTAACCAACATAACCTTGGCCAGGATGCTGGCATTGGCGCAACTGGCTTGGGAGCTGCGGGCTTAGGCGAGCATGAGCATAGAAAGCATGAGGGTACTGGAACCGGTCCAGGATACGGAACCGCAACCATAACTCAACAGCCAGGCCAGAGTACGGGAACTACTTCCAACACGACTGGGCTACCAGGTTACGAGTCAGGAAATCACACAAACACAACTAATCAGCAGCCAATTCATAACTCAAATCTTTTGAACAAAGCCGACCCACGAGTTGATTCTACCGCTACTGGCACTTCCACTAGTGCCTCGTCAGGAGTTCCTCATACTTCGAATACATCTTCCGCGGACCACAGCGGACGCAGTTTCCCCTTGGGAGCTGGAGCCGGAGCCGCAGGCGTCGCTGGTGAAGGTATACATCACCATCGCGAGAATGAGCGGGACAACCTTGGAACTTCCACCACCCAAGGCGGCTATTCTGGCACAACACCATCTGGGCAGAGCAACGCTTATTACGGCTCGCCCTCTGGAACTGCGGTCGGTGGTCCACATGCTACCGATACGGCAAACCGTCTTGACCCCCATGTCAACCAGAGTAGCGGCACTGGCCTCGAGGATGCGAGTCACCATTCAAAACACCATGGCGGTGGAGCGGAAGCAGCTGATCATGACCACACTGCGCGAAATGCAGCTGCAGGCGCTGGTGCTGTCGGTTTGGCTGAGCATGAGCATCGCAAACATGAAGGAACTTCAGGCATTGGTTCGCAGACTGGCAATACCCATACAACTGGGACTGGGCACTCCTCTTTGAGAGACGATGCCTTTGAGCAACAACGTGGAACAGGTGCTGGTCAAAGTGGCTACGATAAAACCACTCACGGCTCATCTGGGCACCATCTAGGAAGAGATGCGGCAGTCGGCGCTGGAGGAGTAGGCTTAGCTGAGCATGAGCATCGCAAGCATGAAGGTGCTCATTCTGCCACAGCTCCCACCACGGGAGGCCATCTTGGGAGAGATGAATCAGACCGCAGTGGCAACCAATCTAGGACGGGACAACAAGCCTTCCCAGTCAGCCAATCTGGCACTTCCGGCGCTACGGGCACGACCAGCGATCGCACCACTGGCACTGGAACTTCCAAAGACCATCATGTAGGTCGGGATTTGGCGGGTGCTGGTGCCGTTGGTGGCGCAGCATATGAAGCTGATAAGCATCACCACAGCAAGCAAAATGAGCCAGGCTACTCGTCTACTACTGGTACTACTGGTGCTGCTGCGGATCCATCATCACTTCCAGGACCAGCCCCCAACACTGCTGGACCACACAGCAAGGATTGGATGAACAAGCTCGATCCGAGAGTTCACTCAAAGGGAGATGATAGTACCACTGCCACTGGAACTACTCACGAGTCTCACGACTCGCATAGAGGACGTGATACTGCCGGAGTTGCAGGGGTTGGAGCCGCTGGAGCTGGAGCTTACGAGGCTGATAAGCATCACAAGCATGATAAAGAGGCTGAGAAAGAGCATAAGCATGAGCTCAAAGAAGCGAAGAAGGAGGACAAGCAGGTGGCCAAGGAAGAGAAGAAGGAGCATAAGCAGGAGCTCAAGGAAGAAAAGAAGGAGCATAAAGACCACCACCCAGGAAGAGATGTAGGTATCGCAGGTGCAGGTGCAGGTGTGGGAGCAGGAGCATATGAGGCCGAGAAGCATCACCACAACACGCAGAATGTCAACGAGCCAGGTTACTCCACAACCGGTAGGACAACAACTGCAGGACCTCACTCTTCTGATATCGCCAACAAGGCAGACCCAAAGATAGACAGCGACAGATCTAAGGACCATCACTATGGTGAAAAGGCCGCTGGGACTGGAGTTGTGGGCGGTGCGGCTTACGAAGCTGACAAGCATCACAAGCACGACAAGGATTTGAAGGAAGAGAAGCGTGAGCATAAAGACGAGAAGAAGGAACACAAGAGCGGTGGACTTCTTAGTTTCTTACGTAAGTCCTAAACCCTTATAAACCCGTGCCACGTGACGGTCGCTAATTTGTTCGTCGCTCAGATCGCGACAAGAACAAGAAATACACCCCAGAAGAAGAAGCTGAGTTCGATCGTCAAGAACGTGAACACAACAGCCACGGAGGTAGCAACACAACCGCTGGTCGTGGGCCAGTCCCATTGGACCAAAAACCGTTAGGAACTGATCTTGGTGATAAGTTGCACGGTGTTGAGAGAAACCGTGGTGTTCAAGGTAAGCGCTAAACTTGCTCGGGGTTATGGGACCCCAATTATTGATTTCAATTTATTGTCTATTGGCTGACAAAATGTAGCAGGGTCAGGTACCACCGGTCAAGAATACGGTCACGAAGGCCAACATACTGGCACTGCGACTTCTACTGGAGCAGGCTACGGACAGGGCCAAACATCGGGCACAGGCTTCCAACCAGACGCTGGACATTCACAAGGCTACAGTCAATCAGGCACAGGTACTGGAGCTTACGATCAGACTCCCGGAATCACCGGCTCCGATGGACATAACAAGCTGCACAAGGCTCCTCCTGCTTCTCACCCAGCTGCTCAGTCTGGTTATGGACAAACTTCAGGACTCGGAAGTGAAACTACTGGTTCGCATGTCCCTGGATCTTCGTCCGAGAGAGAGCGATTGGTTGGCCAGGGTCAGGGTCAGGACAGACTTCACCAGGACTCTGGAGTCAACCCTTCCCAGAATTACTAGATTATCATTGATTGTGTTTGTACTTTGTGACAATTCTTCGCGACCTTGGGGTTTTGGCATTGGGCTTTGGCATTGGGCACTAGGGTTTAATTCATGGGCTTATGTTCAAATTATGTAGTTCGTAATCAGAATGACACAGATCCTATTACTGTAACGCGCTATTCCATCAACATGAAATGAACTTAAACTATTGTATGCCCCTGTTAAAATATTTTATGATTTGCTTAAGTAGACCTCTTTGACGGTATCAACACTGCTTTCGTCGCTATTCCTGACTTGACATTCTAAGCTAATTGAAATAGCTAAGCAAAGAAACATTATATCCCTTCGAATTTTAATTTACTTTCATTGCCGCTACACGTCGAGCCAGTGCTTCGCAACTGCCAAGACGAAAAGGGGGGTGGATTTGTTAGCCGAGATCACGTGTATGTTCCTTGCGGCCTCAAAAATTTCTGAGCATTCTGTATCCGAGTTAACACATCTAAGATCCCGACAGAGACATCTCAACAACAAATTTAGATCTCTTCTCACTCAGGGCAGAAAAATCTCCTACACGAAAGAACTAGACCAATCTCATAAATTCTAGTCCAATTCGAAGGGATTTCGAATATGGAAGACACATCGCAGTTTGCGCTTTCCCGCGAGACAATGGACTCACAACTCTCCATGATCGACCTCCTTACAGCCATGTTCCCAGAATCCCACGAACTCACCATCAATCCAGAAACACTTACCCTCATCTCACAGCTACGGCACTGGTGCAGTGCTGAAGAACAACCCCCACTCTCGACAATACCGCTCAAGATATCAATAGCACTTCATCTATCCATTGGCGAGCACTCATCAACTACAAATTCAATTCGCTTAAACATCACCGTCCCCTTACACTCCGCCGAGCCTAAAGCTGTTGAAGCGCCGCCGATGAAAGTAGTCATCAGACAACCAGACTGGATGTCGAAAGCCGAGGTGGCAGAACTTTCTGCTGTAATGCCTACAGATGATGTATTCTCGGCCATTGAATACATCCGCGACGAAGCACAAAAATACATCAAATCAACCCACCAACCCCAATCACCTGGTTCCACCAACACCAAACCCGACCCCTCAGGACCTCTCACTCGAGTATGGTTCTACTTCCCCTCTCTCAGCACGCGCGAAAAGCGTAATGACCTCGTCAACCACGCCCCAAGCTACAATCTAACAGGTTTCGTACTGGCTGGTAAACCAGGCGTGCTGTGTCTGGAGGGCATGTCCCGGGATGTCGATGCTTACATGCGGTTTATCAAGACGGAATCTTGGGGCGATATCCCGAGTTATCAGAAGAAGGTTAGTGAGAGGTTTCGGGAGGAGGGAGAGGGTGTTGTGAGGGTTTTTGAGGGCATGGTCGAGATTACCGGGTCCCTTGGGCTGATGGGTGGTCAGAGGGGTAATAGGGGGGATATGCAGGCTTTGGAGACGTGGTTGGTTGAAAGGGGGTTGGGAGAGGCGTTTGCGAGGGTTGTTATGTAGTGTGCACTTCTACCTTCTAGTAAAGGTTATCACTGAAGACTACTATAGTAAGGGAAGATAATATATAAAATGATAAAGAAAGTATTGTCGTAGGTGAGGATTTAAGTAGAGATGCGGAAAATTTCACAGAAGAGTGATTCTACTGATCTGAAGTTGGCAATTAATACTGAAGAATAATGAGCGTCGTACATAATAATAAACTGGGATGATACCGGTTTCAAGTACGGTCCTGTCTTTGCACATACAACTTGAAGGCACAACCCCAAGCCGAATTACCAGACGCCATTATAGTCTCCTCTTTTCAAGCACCTAGTGCATCCAAAGTCCAAGAGGTCTGGCCTAACAACTCGAAGCAGTCAACGAACGTATGCACTATTTCTGTTCCATGTCCTCCACTATCTGTGGTCGACCAACAGACACCAAGCTAGCGCTGCGAAACTGAGCGTATGTAGGAAAACAACAAAGAGACTTCGAGGACCCACAGGGTCAAGTTTGCGAGCCTAAGCGGTAGAAATGTTAGAAACTTATTCTTGTCGTAAACCTGATACGCGAACTCACATGTATGTGTGTGTGCATTTTTGAGCTGCAGCTGTAGGTTTAGCTTCGAAATCTAATTGTTGAACATTAGCTTCAATTGCTTACAATGGCCTCGTTCGTTCCTTTAGGTTAAAAAACACTTAGGATGTACCGAGGACG
Source organism: Pezicula carpinea (assembly GCA_026119845.1). NCBI lineage: Eukaryota > Fungi > Ascomycota > Leotiomycetes > Helotiales > Dermateaceae > Pezicula > Pezicula carpinea. The sequence goes on along the minus strand of JALRMK010000003.1, from coordinate 246,429 downwards.
AAATGTAAGGAAATCAGGAGAAGGCATCCTCTTACCCAATCCGTTCAACGAAGGGTGAAATGAGTACAGCGCTTATTAGCACAATCAGACCGAAGAAGAAGAAATCCGCTAGCTATTTCTTGTCTGGAGCCTGGAAAGCACATGCTGGTTAGTCCCCTTCTGAAATTCCATCGGATCGTTGAAGGAGAGGGTGTAAAGCTTACGAGGAACATGCTAATAGCCTTCATGCAGTCCTGAATACCATTGCGAATTCAGAAACCTGCTCTATCGCCTTGAATTCAGCCGCAACAAAAGTTATAGCCGCAGTTGTTACAGTTACAGGTCGAACTGTAGCAACAAAACTCCTCTGAGACCTTTCATATTAATCGCTGTATCTTGGGAACCAGCAATATATGATAGTTCTTGGATTGTGTTGGGTGGAGTGTAGATTGTAGAACCTTGTGAACTAGCACTCCATGATAGCTGTTGGGTAGTGGTAGGTGGTGTTGGTGAACACACTGTCCATGTCGTCGTCAAAAGAATTAAGAAGCCGGCGCTCTTCTTCCTGGTCCAGGAAATGCTGCTCGTCATCTAGAAAGGATGGTGGAGACTCCTCTCGCTCCCAATCTGGAGTTTCATCATCTAAGAATACAGTGTTCATTGAAATAGCAAGTTGGGCTTGAGAATCCTTTGTACGGAAAGCTTTGGACGTGTCATAGTTGGTGTGGCTCTTCTCAACCTTCTAAATTGTATCTCTCTCCTCAATGTGGTCTTCGAGGCCGGCAGCAACTTGCAAGCGCTACATGCTTTCCTTCCAGGCTGGATGAGTCTCTTCACCCTTGAGTTTCATGGTGGCGGGTAATAGCAGGTTGGAATTGCTAATTGAGGCCATTGAGACGGTATGTGTAGTTTCCTCCCCTGTATGTGTATCCTCCTTTGTTTCTCTTGTATCTCTGGTTTCGTCGGCTTCGGAATCGGCTTCGGAATTAGATGAGTAACCACAGATCTGCGGCGGCGTATTTCGAAATGCCTATTGCTACGGGTTTACGGTAGCTGAAAATTGTGGCTACGGATCTACAGTAGCACTTGAGATGTCGAAGTGACGACGAGGTCTAGTTATCGTACTAATCGACGGACAAATGATGAATTAACTAGATTACGAAGCTGAAGAGCTCCCGGGCTCATAACCTGTTGAATGGCCAGATGTATAGCAGCATCATATAGGGCAATTGTTTGTATTGAGAAGCTGTTGACTATCTAGAGTGTGGACTCGAGGGGGCTATTTGTAGTAGCTAAGCGACAATTACTCTTGGCGATTAACAGGCTAAATAGAGTTACATGACTATTCCCGTATTTCTGTTCAACAGAAACTATCAATGATGTAGTCTATGTATGAAATGAAAACAGCATAAGTTGGCAGCTTGTGTTATATTATAATCACAGCTCAGCTCTAACACACTAGAAAGTTTCCTTCTATTCAGGCTAACGACCACCTAAGTCTTGGATGCTCTATCTGTCTTTAATGTATAAAAGACTGAAATCATTCAAGTGTCCTTTAATCAATATAACGATCACATTATACTACCTAGTCTGGTTGCTTCTACATTCTTTTTAGGAGGAGCGACTCCCACTAGAACCCGCTACTCTTTCGAAGAGGGAAGCCTACCATGGAGAATTTATGCTTTTCTCCTTCATATAATACAAACGTGATAAGAGCATCTATGACGGCGAATTTTATGTCTCTTACCTGCCACTCAATGTAATGAGTACCGACTACTACGTTGGATAGTTTTATGTTGCATTTCTGTAACAAAGCCTTGCTAATACCCTCTCTTTCGACTTCGAAGCCGCATACTATTCTATTATATCACGAGCATGCGCTGCCGGCTGGTTTTAAGGATAACCCTAGCATTGACGCAGTTTATAGGAACTGGCATTATTAGTTCATTGAAATGCTCTTCTCTTCAACATCTAACTAGAGGATCTTGTGTTAACTTTATGCGCATCTGCTACGCACTTTTCTTCTATCTAGATTAGCACTAAATTGTATGACAACACGTTGTACTATGACAACAGCGAATAGTAATGAATAGTTCTTTAATCTTTGCTTATTCGTAAGATTTAGAGACTTAGGGTCCTATATGTCTTTAAATTATAGGCTCTGCTATGTCGTTTATTTTAACTCCAGTATCCATTATCCTTATTCTTTCGTTCTTTATTGGTCTCGAACGACTTGAGATTGCATTACTTTGAGCCTAGAACATATATTTTATACAAAAATAAAAGAGGACTTGGCGACGGCGATTACAGTACTCTACCTCTACCGCCCCTACACAGTCAATTACCTCTTCCTACGTCGCTGACTAGACTCGAAATTAAAGAAACCTAGATCTATCTAAAGAAGCCTTAACACTACCCTTACTATTAATACCTAATTCACCAAACCTAGTTAGTTCCTAGCTATAGAAGAGACTACAGCAATGTGGGAAAGACGCTGCCTACTACCTAGAAGCTCAACAAAGAGATTAATTACCCTACATAGAAGGAATCAATGTAAAACATAATGGAGTCTAATAGTATCTAGGGCCTCGTCGATGAGTATTGTCAAAGTCGCTTGTAGGTTTCTCGCACCAGTTTAAATAGACGATAAAAACAAAGAAAAGCCTACAACTTACGATGCATAGAAGGCAAAGGATAGCAGGGCTAAGTTAGCTTCGATTCTACATAATTTAAGCAAACCTCACAGAGATTACATCACCAACTAAAGTCCTACCGAACCAAATCCCTGTAGTCTTTGTTGACATCAAGAAAGGGATCCGAGACCCCGCCTTAAACGCCTTTGATCCCACCTTCTACGTAGACAGGTCCTACGAAGGCTGGCCATTGTCACTTTGTTAGTGTTAGAACACCGAAAACTTATTCGATTTAATATTGCTAACACTAACATAGCTAGTCTAATCAGTGGCAAGGCAGTTACTGTGTTACATATATAGCTTACAAGAGACCTAATTCCGAGGGTATTTTAAAATCTGACATTTTGTTGCCAATGCTAATGTTGTTTTTATTCCTCTATTAATCCAACTAGGACATCTAGATCAATAATAACCCTTGAGATTTGTTTAACAATGAGTTTGCCGCGTTGTAAGAAATCGCGTTGACATGGTAGGTTGGATGGTGTGCTGTCGCGAGTGGACTAAAGTATGTGCTACTGTTACTGTTACTATTACTTAGATAGCCATCTATAGTAGACTACCCCGATGTCTACCCGGGGCCGGGAGTACACTTTGGCCGCTATACAGCGCCATACGCTAACCTGAATTCGTATTTGACGAGCGCTGAATGGGCATTATTAATATGAGAATATGTAACGGTACAACGATAGAAAAAAGGGTTGAATTAAGAGAATCTTTGACGTCAGTGTATATGGAAATAACGGAAGTATTATATTTTGTCCGTCTAAAGGCGCCTGGTAAAACCGTCTTCTCCGATAGAGTTGGCGGTTGTTGTGTCGCTAAGAGATTTATATAAAGTCATCCTTAATCCTGATTTCCCTATCCATCATATTCCGATTCCTCAATCACTCGAAAGCCTTCTCAACACACACTCCTATACGTCCAGCCTGCCCAACCCAATCCAACCATGCCCTTCGACAACAAAGCTGCCTGGCTAACCTCCGCCAAAGCCAAACCTCTCGAAGTAAAACCAGCACCCTACATGCCCCCTCAAGCCGACCAAATCATAATCAAGAACGGAGCTGTAGCAATCAACCCCGTTGACTGTGGTTTCCAAGCACTAGGCGATGTTCTCTTCCCTTCGGTGAAGTACCCTTGCATACCCGGCATCGACACTGCAGGCACCATCGTCGAAATCGGCAGCGCAGTCACGCGCTTCAAAGTAGGCGATCGAGTCCTCGGTTATGCCACCAGTTCAACAAGAAATAACCCCGACGGTGGAGCCTATCAACATTATACTGTAAGTCTTTGAAGATCTCGAAGTAGTAATTCCTTTCTGGGGATTAATACTGCTTTATCCTTCAGTCTTAAATCATGGGGGAGCTACTCTGGGATTTTCACAGAACAAGTATGCTGACTCCGAGTTCTTCCTGATTGCAGGCTGTGTGGGAACATCTGGCGTCTGAGATTCCGGACGGGTTGTCTTTTGAACGTGCTTGTGTTTTGCCACTTGCTTTCACGACTGCGGCTTGGGGTCTCTTTCACAAAGACTATCTGGCACTTCAATACCCTACTGTGAATACGGCGAAGAGGGCCGGTGAAGCGCTTCTTGTCTGGGGTGGTGCATCGAGTGTAGGGAGTAATGCAATTCAACTTGCCGTTGCAGCCGGGTACGAAGTCATCACGACGGCCTCGCCAAAGAACTTCGAGTACGTCAAGAACCTCGGAGCAAGCCAAGCCTTCGACTACCACGGCGAGAGCATCGTCGACGAACTAGTCGCAGCGTTCAAGGATAAGACTGTAATCGGTGTCTACGACTCCATTGGTCGCTGGGGTGCTTTCGAAGCTTGTGCTGCTGTTCTCCAGAAGACAAATGGCGGAAAGTTCATTGCGGCTGCTATGCCGGTTCCCAAAGAGATGCCAGAAGGGATCGCTGCGAAATTTATTTTTCATGATCCCAGCAAAGACGAAATAGTTAACAAGACTGTCTTTCAGGATTTCTTGCCCAAGGCTCTGGCTGAGGGGAAGTATGTTGCAGCGCCTGACCCCGAGGTTGTTGGGAAGGGCTTGGAGTTTCTTCAGGAGGCTTTCGACATCCAGGCGAAGGCTGTTTCTGCGAAGAAGCTTGTTGTTTCTTTGTGATTCTTTTCGAGGGGAATTGGTTCTGATGTCGTTGTAGTTTTAAGAGAGGCTGGGCCAAGTTAGGTGATAGCTGCTGTCTCGGGACAGGCTAGTTTTAGCTCTCCTGATATGCTGCATTTAATTTTGGCTTCAAACTCTTCTCCCTCTTCTTCTATTCGCACTTCTTACCATCTACTTCTGCCCCCCCTACAGCTGCTGTATTTTCATAAGCTTCTTTGTATGAAAGTGTGTACTTGGAGAATAGCTATTGAGAAACCTTCACAGCCATTTACGTCGTATCCCATGTGTGCCTGCAGATGACATCGCCTTAAGCACAGTAAGCGGTAGATGGTGCTTAGCTTGAACAGAACACAGTCTGTATGAGATGGCTTTTGTAACATTAAGCAAAGCTTAAAGCAAAGGCGAGGGATGAATCTTCCCAATAGTTCATAATTCGTATATTCCCGTTAATATGTACAAGCCGTTATCTTTACCGTTATCTATCATTTTCATGCAAATCATACTCAAGCATAAATCATCTATCACAGCTTATAGCTTCCAGGGCTCCAAAAAATACAATTCGAGGATAATACTAGCAGCTCGGGGTAAAGGATGGGGCGTGAGCTTGCAGTAATGGTTTCTGTGGGCCAAATTAGCCATGCTCCTTTTCTGCAGAAAGACTAAATAGGAAAGACCTACATAAGCATATGAAAGATCTTTAGAATTCCATCTAACGCTCCTCCCTTAGAGCCTCCGAACTTGACGAACTGATCAAAGATCCCTTCACCTGACGGATCTTTGGCTTTGGAACCATCTTTCGTAACTACAGTAAAGTTAGTTCCAATCTAGCACTCGGCTGTCGCCACAAAATAAACAAGAATACATGCCTTTCTTCGACTTCTTCTTTTTCTCACTAACAAATCTCATCAAGCCCTGTCCCGCACTCACAAGCCCCTTCACCAACGCTCCAATAGCCATAACAGGCAAAAAGCTCAACAACCCCATCTTGAACGGGTGCCTTCTAGCAAAACTCGCAAGGTCCCTGATCCACTCCTGGAACTTGCTGAGCACCCGCCTCACAAAGCCCTTTCTCGGCTTCGGCCGGGAAGCACTGTACGGGCTAGGGACACGGTAGAGAATGGGGGATCCGCTTCGACTACGAGGAGTGCGGTAGGCGGATGGGTTGTAGGGTTTGGTGTAGGTGGGTGAAGGTGGACCAGCGTACGTGCGGGTTTCTTCATCGTAGGCTGAGGGCTCGTAGGTACTGGTTTCTGGGTCATAGGCACCTTGGTAGTAGGATGCATCTTCGTGTGGTGCTTCGCCGATAAGGCCGAGTGGTCGTTGATTGCGACTGTGGCTTTGATGCTGTTGCTGTTGCTCTTGTTCGTTGTATCGACCTTGGGTAGTGGTCAATTGGTTGTGGTACCCTGGATGGCTGGAGTTCTTAGGAGAGTGCCTTCCACTGGACAGAGGGGGTGTAGGGTATCCCATGATTTCCATCAAGCCAGTGATGCGTGGAATATGGTCTGATGAAGCACGTGAGGTCCAGATCTGGGATTCTAGAATAACGATGCAAAATCAATTGCTCGCTACACTCAACTTGGGCTAGAAATGCCAATACTGGAACAATGGGAGGGGAGCAATGGCAACAAAGTTGTGAAGACGATCGATGCAGATGCAGATGAAAAGATCTCGGGCACTTTTATTCACGAGGTTGGAGAATGGCGGTGTAAGTCTCAGAATCCTTGCAGTTGCGAGTACAAATGCCGGCCGGACCGGTAAAGCTCGCCCCGTAACCGAGCCCCTTTATAACAGCAAAGGGGTACGCGAGTAGCGAGAGACACCAAGAATGGGGGACCACAGAGAGCAAAACATTGACTGACGCTGATGAGAGTCAATTTCAGTCCTTTAAACATAAGAGACTTGCAACAGGCGCTGATTATTTGTGATTTTCAGTCGCCTGCCCACTTCCGTCTCAGTGATTGTTACCAGCTTCATAAACTCGTCAATGGTGTCTCTGCCTATCACCCTTTTCTACTTAGTAGTACCGGTATCTCTTAGGAAGATCCATATTCAAGATTAGCCCCCCTATATATCCCTGCAAAGATCATCTTTGTGCCGACAATATGACCATCTAGACGTTAAAGCCACAATAACAAACAACCCTGGCAAGTCTTCGAACCATAGCAACGAACATAGCAGTCCTAGTAGGGGTATCTTAAACTGCTTCGGATACAATGTGTGTTCCTCAAGTTTTTTTTAATTTTCACATTCGCTCGTAGCTAAACAACACTCTATATTTTGCATTCATAGTATTGAGCGCACCCATTGTGGACGTTACTTAAAGAGGGCACAAGCTCACCGCTGATGTGGTTACAGCATCATGAAATCTCTCCCTTAGGTCTCGCGACCACCCATAAGAAGCCCGAGTGTAAAATGTTAGGTTTCATAAGGGCAATTATGCTTAAATAAGCTCAGGAACGTCAGGTCAAATACAGGGCCAATTACTGTAGCAGCAATAATGTATCAGCTGACTAATCACATAACGTGGGAATCGCCAGTGGCGTAGACATGAGAAATACAAACTCCTAATGGGAGGCTCTAGTTAGCTATAAATGACAGAATAGACCTGAGGTCTCAGAAGCCGTGAATAAAATCAAATCGACGTAATTATTAGAATAAGCAATTATAAGGCGTCTTGATCCTGATTAGCAGCTCAAACGTCAGGGAAATAAGTAAGGTGTTAAAGTTGGTCTCAATCTCGACACAGAATTGTTGAGTCCATATCCCAGAATGCACTAATCTATTCGCAGATGAGGATGTTTCAAACGCAAGATGTTATCGATGACATACTAGAGTCAATATCAGAACGAAATCCGGACACCTAAATAGAAACAGAGATGCTTAAAGATCTTCTCTTCTCTTCTCAAAACACTACGATCCAGTCGTCAATTTTCCTTCACTCAATTAAATTAAAGGTTCAACGTATATTGACAAGCATTTGCACAATGTGTCAATGCCAACACTCAGACTCGCTCTTTTGAACTTTCCAAAATGTGCAGCAAGCGCTGACATTTTGTGGCCCTCCGTGCCCTGTAAGTTAGCTTGATTACGAGGATTGTGGAGATATTCCTGCTATTTTCGCTCGAGTCTAATCTTAAACTATATGTGCTATGCATTGCTTGTCTTTCGGCTCCCAGAATTCCTGATGAAAGTCATTATTATCATCCTCTTGAGCTTGCAATCAACCCTTTCAACTCCGTCCTCTCATCAATCTTTAGGCCATGTACTGTAGCAAAGATATTGTTACAATTTCCTACTGTGGGATTTAGCTTCAATTAAAGCGTGCACAAGTTTACTGCTAGCGTAGTCCCAGAATTGATAGAAGTATGAAAGTTCGCCGCATAACTGGCATAACACAGTGGGAATAGACAAAGACTTATATTTCCATTTTTATCTTCATTAAAGTAGAGACTGAAATAAGTTGTGTTTGACATATGTATCTTTGCATTCTTGAAGAATCGAGCTGAACATCGTATCTTTGCTTTGATCAGAACCACGAGAAAACAGAAAAATGTACCAAGTAAAGTCTGCCACAATCCAAAGCACAAACCCGAAAGACCACAAGGATATCTCGATCCAGCGCTCCCCAAAACCCACCAAGGCAACACGATGGCGATTGAAACAACCAGCATTTGCCTCGAGTATATACTACTCAAGTCAAACTAGGCGTCTCCCAATCCACCCAATCACTCTTCGTAAAAGGCTCATTACTGGGCAAATCCGACCTCCAAACATCGGATCCCGTCTTCCCCAACAAGAACCTCCCAATGTAGGCATCCAGATCCGCCTGCTGACTAGACGGGAACATACAATGCGAATGACCACCAATTTGGCTGAACCCAAAGTTACCCTTGACGCCCAACGCGGTGTAGACCTCCTGCGCAGCAGTCATGCAGCCGAAAGAACTCCAGGGCCCAAGCCATTCGTAGTCTGTATTCTCGATAACGAAGAGACCTCTGGGTGCGACGAGGCCAGCGAGTTCGTGGTGGTCGAAGGGAAGTGTGGGGATATTGTTGGCGAACTGGGAGCCGAATTCCTGTGAGAACCAGCAGTTTTCTTGGACAATTTCGCTGGCAGTTTGGACGTCTTGGTTGTCGGCTAGTTCTTTGTGCGCCATCGAGTAGTCGCTTAGGCGCCAGCATGCTGAGCCTCCGCTGCCGCTCTCCTGAGGGATGGTGAGTACGATTCGGTCATCGAACGCGCCTGCTACGAACGCGCCCTTGCCGTTGCGTGAACAGCCCGTGACGCCGAGGTGTGTAGTGTCGATTTTGTGTGATGATGCTGGAACTTGTTCGAGGGCATCGATGACGCGAGAGACGCCCCAGGACCAGGCCATCATTGCACTGGCTGTGGCGCTGGTGCCGTACAGGTTGTAGAACTTTCCTTGTCCGCGTGAGGAGGCCGAGTTTTGCGCTGCCATGTCATCATTGTTGAAGTTGATGATGGCTACTCCGGCGGGTGAGGGCAAGCTACCTCCACCGAAAGCAATGAGTGCTGGGTAAGGAGCGGTTCCGCTACTAGGGTACGTGATTGACACCGAGAAAGAGATTGACTTCCCAGAATCACTGGCAGTGATTGTGAGGGTCGGAGACTGGAAGGTAGCGGTCAAGCTGGACGGAGCTGGAGGTTTGGTTCCTAGCTCATAGTTTTGGAAGAGCGTAGAGAGCTCGGACTGACGGCAAGTGAAGTCATCTTTCGTGGTGACGAGGGTTCCGTTTTGGGTTTCGAATGGGTTCGGGAGTTTAGGGATCGCTGGGAAGTCAACTTGGGATGGAAGAGGGACGCAGGCTATTGTTGATATTGTGAGTAGATATTTGAGAAATAGCGGGAGGCAACATACCTTGAAGCGTGGGCGCCGCAGCGAAGAACAGGATGATTGCTGAAGGGAGCTTCATGGCTGAGAAAAGCTTGACTTCTTCTGTTTAGGGTAAGAACTTGGATTATCTCGAAGAGCTGTTGTTCTAGAATTGCGGCACCTAGTGCTTTATATATCACAGGACATGTGAGTTGCCACAACCTGAAGCCATAATGGTTCAACAGAGTTCCCTTCGTCCCTCTTCAGGCAAGAATCAACCTCGTTATGGATATATCTTCTCCATATGGATATATGTTCTCGAAATCTATAATTCTTCTCGATATGGACGTGCATTCTCAAAATGGCTATGTCTCCTGACAGACTGCACTCATTACAGAAAGGAGAGGGAACGCTGTGATACGACACAGTACGAAATAGGTATAATCGGCAAATAACTTTTCAGCCTGAATTGTGTCTGGAGCAGCATCAGAAAGCATGGCAAAGTATGTTTCAGCCTAGATGCCGAATGCCGTGTGGGGAGAATCCGGGGGCTGAGAGAAGAATAAATTACAAGTTTATCCAGAAGAGGGGCTCTGGGGGGATCGCCATATTTCCCCTCATAAAATCAACCACCGCCAAAGGCAGCCAAAGATAATGCTTGGAATACTTTCCCATCGATTATATCTGCTGCGTATAGCTAAGTCGGAGGGGAGCAGTTACGTAAAGGCCTCCATGAATATTTACTTCAAATAGACAACGCAATGCTCGGTTAAAAGACCTGTTTATTTGGAAACGCAAGGCTATCCACGACCTGTTTAAAGGAACTGGACTCCAATGGAACACACACCACAGTAGTTTCTGTCAATTACATGAGGCGAGAAACTACAATAACCAATACATACAGGCCTGACTTTGGGGGGTGCACCTTTTCCGTCAGCCGCCAGTTGTATGAAAGGGAAATTCAGAGCGCCGACAGGTTCCGAACAATAGCAATTTTACCAACTATAGAAGCCATCCCTTGGGATGAAGTCTTTCCCCAGATCCCCCCACTCGGCTTGGAAGCAGCTTGGGGCCGTCTTTCGGGGTAGAGCCAAACTGATTTTTGGCAGGCGCAGCTTGAATGAAACATAATCAGGCTGATACTTATGGCTTCCCGGCTGATACTCATCCTCATCAACGTCGTCCAGATGCTGTACCGCAGTATCCTCCCTCAAACTCTCCATATCACGAGCAATAATGCTCTTGATTTTCTCTGGCTTATCATGATTCAAATTCCATCGGGGAACGTCATTCTCGCCGGTCAAGGGATTGCCCTTAAGAGTCTCGAAGTCCACTAATGCCAAGCCGCAGTCTCCGTTGTGTGCATACATGCGTTCTGTATCATCCGTCACCCACGGGCGATATGGGAATGGATTAGCTGATAGTGGTCCGTAGCAGTGGTATGAACTTGGCAAGAACTCGTCCATGGAACCATTGCAGCTAGAAGATGAGAAGATAATTTCAGGATCTTCTTCATCGCTCGCGAGATCTAAATTGCTAGGCTTTGTCTCGAATTTCTTCGCGGCTTTTCCCAAGGCTTTCCTCTGGGTTTCCTACACGACAAATTATTTTAGTACTGGCCTACATGGGTCTCCCTATTTTGCTTACCGTACGTTCGTACATGCGAAACTCCTTTTCGACAAACTTTGAAGCTTGCATTGCGGTCATATGTACATCAACATAGGGCCACTGGGCGTAAAAGGGTGTCTCAAGATCCTCGTTTTCATCTCCCCAGCCTGCTTGCGCGTTGCCCACAATAGTCAGGTTTCTTAAAGCCGACAATCTTTCAAGCATGCCAGGAACACCGCAGCGTTTGAATTCCAAACTCCCCAAATGCATATACATCGTTTTGTCCCATATGCACTCGTCAATAGCTAAATTGCGCAGTTGATCAAGCCCTCCGCCCCTCTCTACAGCTTCTAAAAACTGCAGATTGTGCAGATGGCTCACTCTGCTCCCAATATATATAGTATCAATCTTCCAATTGACATATGTGCCAAAGCACCGTGCGTATTGTATTCGTGTCGCGCAGTACGCCCTCGCTTCGCGGTTGATTTGGGAAACAACCGGCAGCTTATAGCATTCTCTCTTGCATACACATCGTACCGCTTTCCACATGTAACGGACGGGCGTTCTGAGGTGACGACCACGGTCGAATGGCGCGACGGGTCGAACGTAGACTTCAATCAAACGAGGTCCTGGAAGGGATAGATCGTAAATGTATTGGCGGATCTCGAGGGGGAGGTCAGATAATTCGGTAGCTGATGAGGTTGGTGTCGTTGCTGTAGCTGGAGCTATAGCTGCCACCGGACGGGGACGCGACATCGTCCACCGTTCTCGATCAGGTGCTGCTGGCATTTGGATTGGAATGCGTGAGAGTGTCCCGAACTGAGATTAATGCAGCTTGATGCTGGCTACCATGGATGGCAATGAAGAAGATGGTAGGTAGATCGTGAGAAGCTCAGAAGAGGGTGAGGATGTAGAGTAAGGGTCCATGGGACCTCTGGTGGCCGAGCCTTGGCACACACCTGGCACACATCTGACATTCTCGCTTACGACTTTAAACTTCGAAAGTCGTGAGGTTTCAATCAACCTCTTAATATACACAATAAAGGTTAGGGCTAGTTTAAGACGTATTATTTCTAGATTGATTATGCATTGCGATATTTAGTTTTTCTATACTTTTAAGGGGTTTAATTGAGTCGTAAACGAGACATAGCGTGTGTAGAAACGTCAATCATCGTATTCTGCAGGCCCTTGACCCACGTGAACAGAAAATAAAGCATACACCATAAACCATGCAGCAGAGAATCTTGGAAGCTGTACGCTATGTTGCAAATGATAGAGGGTACGAGTGCATACACTGCAATAGCTTCGAACTAAAAATTCCATCGTGGAATAAGCTGCTTGTGGTTGGTAGAGATAAAGCGAAATAAACTCCTATTTATGCAGTACACCGACCTTTTATTCCCCACAGACCCTATAATTCATCCCTTTAGCTTGCTATGTGATAAAGTAGTACACAAAGCATTGTAACTAAACAGCTTCAGTTAACAGAAGCCTCTATATTTTAAATGTCACGATTCATGACGTCTATCTAAGCGAGCACTGACATTGAAGATGAACTTTGCATTACTTAAGAGTTCACATGTGCGCAAGCAGGCGGCATCGAACTCCTCTGCTGTACAGTATAATCTGATACTGCAGCCTAATACTCGAGACCCACTACTGCAAAGTACCATCATCTAAGAAGTAAGGAAAGCCATCCGGCGCAAAGAGCCCAGGTGACCTAAAACTTGAGATTTCCAAAAGCACCCTCTTCTGTCCCTCCACACTTAGCCCAATCCCCAAAACCTTGAGCGTCTCTCGCCTCAAAATTATTTCATACCTCTCACTCTCCCATCTTCCAGACCGACTCTTAGCACTTGGACCCAGCCAACTGGTTTCCCACTCTGTCCCGCTATGTCCAATGACTGCACAAATGGAAGGACATCGGTGACGTAAAGCACCAGACATCTACCCACAAGATCCGGCAAGTTTCCTACAATGGGAATCCGCTTACCATTCCTTACTGCAGCACTCACAACCACAACTCTATCATCCAGAACACAGACCGATTTCTTGAGGTATCTTTCTTGACTGGTTGCTCGAAGATGTAGCAAGTCGTCCCCGTATGGCGGAAACCCGGCCGTGAACAAGATCATCAACAGCAAGAGCTCAAGAAACTTATCCACTTCATCCATGAAAGCCGTCGCTGCTATTCTGGACAGGGTTTTCCTCTTGCAATTTAATGCTTTATCTATGGAGAACCCTTCGCTGACCGTGTTGACCATCAGCCCACCTTCATCAGAAGCTTCCAAGTTCTCGGTTATATCTGCAAAGCCTTTTCCGAGAAGGCTAGCGTTTTTGGGGTTCCGGAGAAAGGTTGTCTGGGTCTTGACAGAGTCTTGAATGGAGGAGAGAGGAATCTTCGTGAGGATTTCGGGGTCTCGGAGTTGGAGGATGTTGGAGGTGAGTTGTTTTGCTAGTCGCTTCATACTTGAATTCAAGAAGACTGTAATTGTGCAGAGGAATTGGATGACCATTATATGTTAAGAAATCGTCGTCGGCAGCCACTGTGACTGTTGAATTGGCTACAAATGGTATTTACTGATGCCATTCTTAACACTCTGGACCAAAGTTGAGTATTTAGTAACGAAGTTCGTAACCATGATATACTTGCTTCCATCATTTTCAAAGCAGGGGAGAAATGTGAGGCTTAATATCTGTGCTGATTGGGTAACTGTGATGCCATTTTGAACGGACTGCATGAACATTGAAACCTCGGCGGGGACGGTGACAGTGACTTGATTCGAAATGGTCTGAAGTAAAGTCGAGATATCGGTGATTAAGTTTGTGATAATGAGATATGATGTTATCCTGGGGCCGCTTGCTTGAGAATTCGATCCTTCGACTAAAGAGAGAACCGTCATCGGTAGATCTCGAACTGTCGCTTATTACAAGTCAGTTTGTAGTAAGTGAGTTAAACTCAGGTATACTTGATGTAACTGTAAACCGTTATACTCAGTCAGTCGACATATGCCCTGGCAACATTCGGGTCCGGTCAATGTAGCTCATTCGAGCCACTGTGGGTATCGACACATTTCCAATCCCCAGACCCATATGAGACCTCGCCAGGTAGAGATATAGTTGCGTATTCTGTGACAATGATGTCTTGCTGGCTAGACTGGGTGATTGTCGCTATGCTTTGAAGATCTGTTTGAGTGACCATATGTTAGTTACACTGTAAATCCAGCCAGAATAACGGGGTCGCAGCACCCAATTTGTTTAGCTTGCACAGTGTATTATATATGCTAGCGTCTTCCTTATTTGAAGCGGAGGGAAAGTGCTCGGAATTGTGATTTCTAAGGGCGGGAAAATGAATAGTGTTATGATATAACATGTGATTTCACTAATAGCTGTACTGGCTGGTAGATGATATATGAAACCAATCTAGAGACAGATGTTTGAGACAGTGCTGGCTGGCAGCATTATGTAGGAAATGGATATCGAGACAGACGGCTGAGACGCAGGACTCAAGACAGAACTAATTTCTTTTTGAAGATTTGATAATAGCGCTGTTGGGCGCAATGTTGCCGATTCAGTCATCATTGGGAGATCGTGCTGCGAATGGAGCGACAGGCCCGAAGTGCGCGCAGCTTCCAGCATCTTGGGCTTGTACCATACCGAATGCAACTTGGATTAAGTAGGTAGAATCTGGTGATATAGTAACCGATGCAATGAACTTCAAACATAAATCTTGCGGATCTCGAAACCAGAGTGTCAGTCAGCGAGGTCTGGTAGGAAGAGGACAGAATATCGGAGGAGCACAGTCAGATCCATAGAATCTTGCTCAGGGGCGTAACTGTACTTAAGCTCTAGTAGGCAACCATCTACCAGACGCCTTTATGCATGGAAGTATTTGAAGGCTACAGAACTCATATGCAGGTCTCCAGACATAAGACACTTATCGTGCTCGCGAGAAGACAGCTGTGATGTACCTGTCACATATTAAGCTTTCACTTGGAATAGAAATGGAAAAGCTCGAGGATGAGGGCGATGTTCCTCCGGACATGGAAGGTCGTCCAGATAGTCTTTGAAGGCCATAGTTGGCTCACAGCTCATTGACTTCGAATGTGCGCCCTAGGGGGCTAGAAGGTCGGTGGCGAGAACTTTCAAGCCTTGGGAGTCGGCGAACTACAGTTTCCAGCACCGCAACGATGATCTGAAGAATGGACACTGTACTTGACAGCTGCTTTTGCATTTAGTCAGTAAGGTATGTATTCTGGAGAGGAAACAAAGCGGAAAAACCTCGAACATGTATCATGCAAACCCCAACTACTACTTGCCTCAATCCTTATCAAATATCTCAGCGGACGGTAACCAAATATTCAGCAGTTGTAAAGGTTACAGCTATAGCTACCTAATAGCCAATCCCTCGTTTTGCTGAGCATATCCTCTCTTTGCCTGCTATCTCACCTAAATATATGAGAGAAAAATGGACCTTTTCAGATGACCATTCCCTCATGTGGTAGCTACAATGTAGCTCTTCAGAAGAAAGTCCATTATCCTACAGACGTTCCTCACTTCTTTTTCTTCTTATCCTTCTTCTCTTTCTTCGGCTCGATAGCCGCACCTCCACCACTTCCACTGGCGGCTCCCATCATACTTTCCATACCTGGTGGCATACCAGGCATACCAGCACCCTGCATCTCAGCCATCATATCACGGAACATATTATCCGAGACGCCTCCACCGCTCATGGCGGGACTATAATACGGAACGATAGATCCCAACTTCCTACCCTTAGGTACAGCTGGGTGTGGGAACGGTTTCTTGGGGTCAGGAGGAGGAACACCTGGCATTTTGATCATACTGCTGGCTGCGATCGTGGTTGGGGTCGCTTTGAGGTGTTGTGCGATGAGGATATAGAGGTGGTGTTCTACTCACCATCAGATGCTAGCCACCAACTTCCAGTTTCGCACAAAACCATGCCAGAGAACTCCCAGAACTTAGAGGGGGGGGACGGGGATAAACGTACTGTTGTTAACCATCTTATTGTTTCCACCCTTCAGCTGAACCTTCACCCGCCCCGGATTCCCCCAGTCCTTTGGGTGCGTCTTCATTATTTCAAAACAACTCTGGAGATTCAGTCGCGAGCAGGCAGTCGCAATCTCCCTCGCCATTGGGTTCTCCACCGCTAGTTCCTTGCTGACCCTTCGCCCTTCCGCTCTGGTGCGGTTCACATCAAAGTAGACTGGATAGATGCACTGGAAGTCTTTGTACTTGGATTCGTCCTCCTGCCCAACGAATTGGCGGCCATCTTCGAATTGATTTGGGAATGGTGCCCTTGCGTTGGTAGGTATGTCGGAGGAATTGATTTGGGAAGCTTTTGCGGCTGCGGGAGTGGCTTTCGAGGACGGAGCAGAGCGTGCTTTCAAGATCTCGCGCTCGTCGAAGTCAGAGTTTACGTCTGAGATGTCGCCTTCGGAAGGGTCACTGGCATCAAGATCACTGTCGCTGACCTCCTCTATGCGTGCGTGAGACATCGTGGGAGCTGGCGATGTTCTTCGAGAGTGGTGGGGTCTGGCGAGGCTCGTCGAGGTTGAGAAGCTGAAGTGGGGAGCTAATTGCACACGTGACGAGCTTTTCTACCCGCCAAGGTCAACAGAGACAACCACCAGAAATTAAGAATGCAAGGAATCTTTTCACAGATCCAGCGAATGATCTGTCTTCCTCGTCTGAATCCTGTGAATGTTGTGAGTCGGAACTGGAAGATTGGATCCTACGCATTTCCATCATCGCCATTTGACAATGCTGTTTTGCAACGGAGTAACGTCCAACGCGACATGACGGGAAGGGAATAAAGAACATATATCCAATTTTGGGCCTTGTGGACCTGACGGGTATCGCTACGTGCAATAATACGAGAAAATGGAAGCCTGATGTAAGCAGGCGGTGTTGAGATTGGTTGGAAGGCCTTTTTGATGTCAAACGATGGGCCCGGAATACAGCATTTTGTGGCGGAGCAAGTGCTGCGGATGCCACTATTCAGATTGAGAGATACACAATGTCCTCGTCTGGACATTTTCCATCCCATTCTTTCGAGAGGCTTAGGCTTAGGCCTCAAATGACCGCTGCACGGCACCTGGCTTCCGCAGATTTATCACTTGCATCGGCCCTGTTCTTCCACCTCTCGGTGTTGGTATGTCATTGATCAGAGCCATTACTCATATACAAAGTCCTGATAAGTGAGGGCATATAGCAGAGCGTGGAATTGCCTCTGTTTCTCGCTCGCAAGATCCATCGCAGAAGAAAAGAAAAAGAAAGCCAATTAGATATCGCTGCCAAAACGCCCTGGCGATATATTTTTCTTCCCCTTACCTACCGATTTAAATCATTCTCTATTTTCGACCCTTCTCGCCCAGTCATCACCTACTCTGAGACTTTCAACAACGACAACTCCTCTTCCACGTCCGACCCTATCTTCTCTTTCCCACCAGTGTTCTTTCTTTTGTTGTTGTTCGGCCTCGGATTCGCTGTCTGCTAGGCCACCATGTCCTCCATCTGCACCAACAACTACAACAACGTCTTGACGTAGCCAGCTTTGTAAATGTGTTATTACATCACCTTGGTTGCCTGCGAGGGATTCCTGTAGGTAGACAATTTCGGGGCTGAGATGACGGAGAATATGGACGTGCCCGGTCGGGGTTGTGAAGGGGAGGACCATTGTTTCCTTTTCAACAAGGCCAAGTGCTTCTGCGTAGACTGCATTGAATGCAGGGCTTGGTGGTGATGATGGTCTATAGATGTCAGATATATGCAGCAGCAGCAGAAACAACAGGAACAGCAGACAGATTTATTGACTTACAGGGATTTCTCAAGCTCTGGGCTTGGGGTTTGACTCTGTTCGTAGCCAATATTCTCGAAAGAGGAGCCCAGAGATCCTCCCGGTGGGCGTGAAGGTTGTGCGTCAAGTGGGTGTTCTTTCAAGCCTGGTGCGTATATGAGGATAAAGAGACGTATTTTTGAAAAGTCGGTATTGTGAGGGAGATGGGACAGGATAGACTGCGTAACACCAAATTAGCAGAGGCCTCCCAGTCATGGTCATTGGGACCATACAGCATGCTCATGATGATAGCCTTCATCACCGCCCATATCTTCTAGACTAGTATCTGCAGATACCACAACTGCCACCGTCTTCCTCCGTCCATTGCCAGTCGCAGGTGCTCTCTGAGTCGGTAGAACGCCTGCTTGTGATAACGGGACTTGAGGGGGACCTGGACTTGCTCCAGGTCTACGAGTATCTGCCTCCTCCGACCATGTCTCATGATCCTTATAAGCATGCTCGTCCTTCTCCCTAATACTCGCCAAAGCACTTCCGACAACAGCACCTGCAGCAGCAACCCCGGCAACAGCACTCCTACTCACACCGTCGAAGAATTGCTGCGGACTTGGAGTCCTGCGCAAAGCTCCTGACATCCGCGCCATGTAGCTTGCAGATTCTTCGGTTTGTGCCTGTTCTGTCGTGCCATAAGCGGCTTCTCCAGGTCGCAGGTCTGCGTATGAGGGAGGTCCTGTGCGGAAGCTGCCATCGGCGTTGCGACCATAGTCAGGCCTGACATGATCACCGGTATATTCTGGCCCTGGGCCGCCTTTATCCTCATCTTCATCGTTTCGTTCACTCCATATCCAGGCTACAATCCCAACTGTCGCAACAGTTACCGTCAAGGCCAACGGTAGCCAGTATGTGAATGTGCCTCGGCGTGAGCTCCCAGCTCCGCTTCGCCGTTCGTATCGATCGTAAGAGTATGACATTTAGTTGGAGAAATTAATCATTACATCTGTTGCATGCTCCCGCCTGCCAGCCTGCCGTTAAAGGTTGTAAAAGAATTGACACTGCCAACGCATGTAGGGATGGCGCAGGATTGCCAATGAAAACAAATCTCGAGGCTGGGTTCTGAGTTGTTGTTCGGTGATCCCTATTGAGCTTAGCAGACACGTGATCTAGCCTTACGGGTATGTGACTAATTTTGGCGTCGTTTTGGAAACTTTTTGGATTGGTAGACGCAATCTATATCACCATTTCCACGGCATCAAAGGTCATATACGAATAGCAAGCTGATCGACCCCAAGTCACCTTTGACCAGTCTTTCGTCCAATACCAGTTTCGGCCATAGATCGCCAGAGCGCGAGCACCTTCTTCACTATCAAGTCCCGCACCTCCAACCCCACCAAGGCGTGCGCTGCCTCCCATCATCACAATGCCTCACGCCCTTTCAATGCCAGCTCCAGGCTTCCAGGCCATAATACTTTGTGGTCCAGGATCCTCGTTTCCGACATTTACAGCAAACGCCGATGAAAATCCCAAGGCGCTTCTCCCAATTGCCAACCGGCCAATGGTCTGGTATCCAATTGATTTCTGCTACCGGATGGGCATCACAAGTATGTCATGAGATTCTCTATGTTTTTAGTTATTCGATCTTTACAGCAATGTCAATTTCTCCTTCGTTCTGGTGTCTCCAGGGTCTGGCATCTCCACTCGTGGCTTTAGCGAGCCTCGGTCTCCTCGTCATATTAGTAGAGAGAGAGAGAGAGAGAGAGAGTAGCGTCAACATTTATAAGCAGCAGGCCCTTCGTATAATAAGACGACCTTGTGTTAAGTGGCATGGTCGTATGGCTGGAGACAATCGAAATGCGGCGCTCGAGACAAGCTGTCTAGGGGCTTCCCATCTTCACCGTTGTCAACTCTACCGCAATATGGAACTACTCTGTACAACGTTTCTCCTGAGGAAGGGTGTCTGAAAATATACGATTGATTCGCGAGCAAGAATAGGCATGATCACTTTGGAGCTATGCTTCCTGCTCGAGACGCAAGTGCTATATCTCAATGTACACAGTTTTCGATGCAGGCTCTTCTTTGCTGGAAGTTGTGGTTTAGTTGGTATTAAGCTGAAATGGACTCGTACATGTACACACATAGTACAATTGCTGGTACATACGACCATAGACTGAGGAGAACTGGGCATCCCGTCCGCTCTGCCATATATAAGCCTCAGATCGGTAGATTAGTAGTTGGGTGGGTGACCACCAGCGAATACCTACTGTTGTATGTTTTTAATTATTTTTTGCTTCTTGTGGAGGTTTCATTTCATGTCATTTCAAATTCTTATCTTTTACTATTTCCACGATTCTGCTTCACTCTGCGTGTTTTTGGGTTTGGTTTCTTTTTTTTTCGCATGTCTACTTCGATGTGCTTCACCCTGAAAGTTCAATGCTAATATCCCCCACAGATATCACACTCATTACACCACCATCGTCAGCACCTGCAATCACAACGGCAATGAACACAAACCCACATCTCACCAGACTCCCCGTACCAAAACCAGATATTCTCGCACCTGAAGAGCTTGACCAGAATACCGGCACTGCACAAATATTCCGCCTTCCCGAAGTCCGTGCCATTATCACAGGCGACTTTGTAGTCCTTCCGTGCGATCTTGTATGCGAACTTGGCGGCGAGGCTTTGCTGCAAACATGGATGATTAAAGAGGCAGGTCTCGGTGGTGCTACTGGTGGCGGACCCGAATTCACTGGCCCCAGGATGGCTCTTGGCGGGGAGAAAGGCGGTCGAAGAGGTGGTCTGGGAGTATGGTACGAGACAAAGGGTGGACCAAAGGGAGAAGAGACTGACTTCATTGCTACATCACCATTGCAACAAGGTGCAGTTCCACCATCGAAGACTTCATTGCTGCCCCATCTTGCAAATCTCGTGTACTCAGTCCCGACGGATACTCTGAACGACATTACCGAAGATAAGAAGAGTCTGCCTATTCGTCACAGCTTAATCAAAAACCACCCACGGGTAAGGATGTTGAGTACTCATCGAGATGCACATATCTATGTCTTCCCAGCTTGGGTCCTTGACATGATCAATGCCAACGAGTACATGGATAGTATTGGCGAAGATGTTATTGGTTGGTGGGCAAAGGCCGGCTGGCAAGAGGGCTTGGGTGATAAGTTGGGCCTTCGAGAGATATTCATTCCTTCGAAGCCAACCGATAGTGACGACAACATGCTCGATAATAGCCACGAGAATGAAGATGTTGATTTCGGAGATCTCAGCACGACCTGGACGTCGAAGATTACTACTTCCTTGCCTGAGACTAGAAGCACAGGGACCCAGGAACCTAAGGTTGTCATCCCACCTATTCTCGCATATGTACATCCATCGGTGGCTGTAGCTCCCACATCTGCACTCATCCGCCGCGTCGATACCGCGCCTCTCCTTCTCGAGATCTCTCTGCAACTAGCAAAGTTGGATTCCTTCCGAGATCTTGAGCGCAAAAATCTACCCCGAGAATCAGCATCACCATTTGCACACCCAGAGAAAATCGCGTATGCACAAGGTGTCCCCAAACTTTGTACCGTCACCGCGATAGACTGCCTCCTGGCAGAAAATGTTACCGTTGAGGAAAAGTCACAAATAAAAGAATGCGTCATTGGAGCCAACTGCCAAATTAAGACCGGAGCCAAACTCAGCCGCTGCGTACTCATGGATGGCGTTGTTGTGGGGAAGAACTGCAGACTAACTGGTTGTGTGCTGGGTCGGCGCAGTGATATTGGAGAAGAGTCAGTTCTGCAGGATTGCGAAGTTCAGGAGAATCTCATGGTCGAAGCTAGAAGTGTGTTGGCCTTGCTCCAGCTCCCCTCGCAATTCCCTTCTCGTTTGCTTACCGTGTAAGGCACTGATGCTAACCAAATATCTTTATCATTACAGCCGAGGAGAAGAAGACCAAATTGATGTCGTCGGAAGGAATGGAAGCAACTGAAGAGGACCTGCAAGAGGCCTTTGCCGACGAAGATCTCATGGAGCCCTCGGAATCCCAAGATATCGAATCTTCCGCTTAGACCTTCCTCCTCCCCACTCCACCAGATCTATTAGCAGCCTGTTCCACTTGAGCCTCTATCATAAGGTTAGTCAAATTATCCAATAAAAGGGTGAAATGAGTCTTCTTATAGCAGAGTTCAAGGGGGGGGCATTAGCGAGCTGCAACTAAAGTATCTGCAGAGTCTTTCTTTTCCTTTTTTTTTCTTGCTCCCATGGGAATGTCCGAGAGTTTGGATTCATTCGCACAAGCTGGAAAATCCAATGCAAAAGATAGGGACTTGCAGATGACACAGCTCTTGGCCTTGGGTTCAGAACATCTGAAGATCTGGTGGGGGGCTGACGTAGATAGTGTTCTGCCTGCAGTACCTAATTTACATGGTCATGGGCCGAGCTGCCATGCGCAAACCTTAAGCACGAGAACACATTGGGCGTCAACCTAGCCTCAAAGTCCCAATGCAAATACTGTGCATACGCTTCTGACGTGAATCACGAGCCCTCTTTAATTTGGGCGCCGTTACCCGTCAAGATACTCCGAAAATAGCTATCTTTGAACTTGTAACTTGTGAGGCGAGACCAGAAAAGTCAAGCGACGAGATAGTAATGCTAATTTCCAAGTTCTTTTCCTCACCCTACTACATCATTCTTACCTCCTGACTGTAGTTAGGTATGCACGCATGATCTGACCCATGATCAACATCCCCTATCTCTTGCCTACCCAGCCACCAACCCACCCATCATCTTCAGCCCGTACTGTACCACCCTCCTAATTCTCCTCTCCTCCCAACTAAGTCACCAAGCCCGGTTCTGAAATCCGATCTAACCCCAAGCCATGTCACGTAATCAAGCCCCGCATACCACCACATCACACTATCTTCAACAGCTATAGTTGACAGGTAACGCGAAGCATACCTAAGGTGCATATGCATATGTATGTACTTGATACTATGCCGTACCGTACCATACTGCACCATACCGCAAACTCTGTAAAGCCTCACCTTTTTCATACTTTCTTCCCTTCTTTCCTTCTTGGCGTAAAATTATTTTCCTTTTGCCTGCCTCTCCTCTCGTCTATGACCTATCTCCTTTAACTTCGAACTTTGAACCTTGAACTTTTAAGTTTGTTCCCTAACAATGCAACACAAAACCAAAACTATAATGAAAACTATAACCAAGATGAAAATCAAAGTTGTCTTGCATAGCATAGCATAGCATAGGTATGCAGGTCATAATGCGTGCATATGTAACGTGTAGGAGATACGAATACCTAATTACCATCAATGCCTGCCTCCCGTCTGTACGTAACTACAGAGCACAGTATACATAGCATAGCACACACAAGGTAGTAGCAACATTACATAAGCACAATACAGTACCTGTTCAAAGTGCAAATTTTAAACTCGGGCGGGTAATGGTGAAGTTTTGCTTAGAGTTATGTATGCTATAGCATGGTGCAGCATAGGATTACGTCTTTCCCCTCTACTACCTTATTTTAATTAGCTGCTGCGCTATAGTCTTGTCAGACGGCGTATCTGTTGGAATTCTAGAGAGGATGGAGATGGTTCAGGTTGGACTGTACCGTAGGTTGTTTAAGTTGGGTTTAGTGTACTAGTGTACTAGTATTAAGAGTGGTGCTTAGTATTATATCGTTTATAGTTTTACATCTAAGTATCTAAATATTAAAGAGTATGTTTATAACTAGAGTTGTGTATTGCTCTTAATTTTGATTAGTGGTCAAGATAGGATTTAGGGTTCTATAAGGACCTAGGGCTACTTATCAAGTCACTAATGTACCTTCCAGTTCCAAGACCGAAAGAGAAAATCTCCATTTAAAGTCCATCACCCTCGCCTAATACAGTATCCCACCACCACCACTAATAAAACGAAACAAAACAAAACACCAGAACTGCCCAAACACGACCTGTAGCACCAAAAGCCCGAAAGACAAGCAATCAATCAACCAACCAAAACAACACCGGCCGGCACACCAACCGACATATTCGGAACTCGGAACTCGGAACGAACCCGATTCCCGAAGCGGCATGGATTCTCCCACCAATATAGTACCACACCGAGTCCGTATGTATGTATGCATATATGTATGTATGCTATAAGGATCTGTGCTGTACAAGCTAGTCGGGACAAAACTAGACACGCGAAATGAATCGAGGTTGCCATGGCATTGGTCCTTATAGCACGCAAAACGTTAGACGTGTGATAGTGAGATTGAGATTGAGATCGCGATTGAGATCGAGAGATTGTGCTGTTACTGTTGCACTGACACCTATTTAAAGTCGTTGATGAGAATTGTATACATGTTGTACAGACATTCAGGTACAGGTAAGTACACAAGTTAGTAGCATTGTCCACGCGTTTGTGTTCGCTATGTATGAGTATGTATCTCGCGTAAATCTTATCGCCTTACCCTCGTGTACTGTATGTACAATGCACCGTTGACGTTGACTTTATGGAAGGGTAAAGATGTGGAGATGGAGATGTGGCCTCCCCGTTGATCAAATGCTTGTATCCGACTCGGTTGTTGTGGTACAGTATAGTAGCACATAGGTAGGTTATGGTGTTTCCGATAGGACATTCAGTGCCAGTATCTGGAGCCCGGGGTGTAGTACAGCATGGAGAAAGACCACTTGCTTGGTTGGCTTGGTTACCAATTATTTTTACCTCCGAAACTGATCACACATGAACGAACCGCAGCCGTTGCGGTGTTGAGTAACAGACGGACGGAAAGAAGCATGCGAGCGAGCGAGCGTGTGGTGGCGAGCGGGATATGTGTGATGTGATAGGAGGACGAGAATGAGGACGAAGACGACATGCTAAGGACGAGGTTGACATTCGATTTCGACCGTTATCGAAAGGAAAGAAAAACTGTATTGAAGGGATGTGTTTGGGCCAGACTGTCGATGTATGAATGAATGAATGGCATTATTGCTGCAGTTGAGTGGCACTGTTTCGGCCCAACGTATTTGGTGACAGGGTATGGGTGAAGAAGGTACTGAGTGATACCGGCTTCGATGGTACGAGTATCTCTTCATTAGGTAGGTAGAATAACCTAACGACGTTGCCGTCTTCTTCTATCCTCTCTCTCCTTCCTATTAATTCTCTCTTGACCTTCTCGAATTCCTTGCGCGCTCCTATCATAAGACAATAATTAATTAGCTTCGGGGTCGCTACTCGCTACTTGAATCATCCGGAATTTAAGCATGAATTTGTACGTACCTCTCCGGGAGATTCTCTGGCGGCAACTGAAAGCCCGTGGAGGTCGAACTCTTGGCTCTTTCGTGTTCTGGACAGTTGCCCCTTTGAATTATTTCTTGAATGTATAACCCTCCTTCCTCAAATGGCAGGTTTTCCATATAGTGTCCACAGTGGGGATAATCTAGACAGTTGCTTGTCCATGAATCTACGATACATGAACAGCTGTGATACTTTTCCCTGACATGGAAGCACATCGTAAGAAGGGTTAGAAGGGGAATGGGATGAATGGGTAGATGGAATAAGTTTGTGCGGGCAGAAGGGAGCCTATTTGGGGAACAAGTGGTATGATTTAATAGAGGGATGTTGGGACTTGCTGGATAATAGGAGGGACTTTCTGGAGGTAGAAATACGGAAAAGTTATCCTTCTTCTCTTGAGAGAGTATTGATCGTCCTCCGAAGTATTGTACAACTTACACCAGCAGCAAACAAAATCCCCGTTGCCTCTTTATCTTACATCAGATGCCAATCTCAACATTGCCTCCCTTCCTCTCTAGTCCTACCAAGCCCCTTCTACTGCAGTCTCCCGGTTCGAAATGGCTTAATACTGTTGACATGGCTGATGTTCAAATAATGATTCCTTTCTCTGCATTCACACCGAGTACTGGTAATCCAAGGAAATTCCGTCAAACCCTACTACATCAACCAGTTTGAAGCCACATACATTCGTAGTTGGTGGATCTTCCTCCGCGCTGTAACACTCGAATCCCGAGAATAATGGCGATATACATGATTTTCTGTTCGTAGATAGGCGGAGAAGACGCTATAAAACTGGGAAGGCATGCATGTTATGCAGATGATGGGTGTACCGCTAGACGGCTTGTGCTACAGTAACGGATAACACAGAGATGTCGAATGTTTGTAGGCTGTAAAAGCCTTCATATGCGCTACCGGCTGGTACAGTAGCGCTTGTTTCTCCCACTACTACGTAGAAAGCCATAGGAAGTCTCCGTGCCACAAGCGCCGTTAGAGGATGGAGACTCCCCAGCATTACCTGCTGCCAATAGCCTTTAACATCTAGATTTAGTGACGCCAGCACTACAGTAGAAACATGTTACACAGAAATGTTTGCAGATATATATTCAAAGGTGGATACGATGATCAAATGACTTGTGAGGGGCAAATGCACGAAAGATCATGTCGGCCACGACACTCGAGAGTGGTCTTCTCCTGAATTCAGAACGCACTAAGTACGCGAGATGTAGATTTACATGCAACTTTGTGTGAATTCTGATCAGAACGTGCAGCTGAACAGCTTCTGCGAGCGTTGTTGCTTAGCCGAGTAATTGCTGTAATATCATGCCGTCATCAATTTGGGCGGAGAAAGCAAAAGAAGAGAGAACAAAAAACTAAAGGAACTGTAGAATTAAATCTGCGCGCTGCCGATTATTTATAGTTGACTATCATAGTGCATGTCAAATAACTTGGTGGACTCCTATGAGTTCGCAGCGACCAAAACTCTCTTGGAGTGCCTCCCAGGAACTGGGAATGAGACAGTGGTCCCTCATGATACTCGTACACCATTCAGGATCTTTAGGTTATCGGGATGTACTTGTCAGGATTGACCTAGTAGTAACAGGCCTGAGATTGTTTAAATATTTTCTTTTCCGATTTAACCGCGAAATTATCAAGCGCTCTTTGCCGCTGTACTTGCAGACAAACATGCAGCAGCCTTTTACTCGCCTCGAGATACTTTCAAATAGGAGTTAGATTCTTTGACTACCCGGTCCCGGAGTTTGACAAGCACCAAAAGTTGACTAACTTTCTATCCAATGCTAAGCGATGAAAGGGAATGCCAAACAATCCCGTGATCGTTTTCGAAGGGTCAGCCTACCTACAAAAAGCCACAATCTCGTACTTCACTCCCAGAAAAGAAGCAATGAAGATCCCCCGCAGTCCACAAAGCGACAGTGTCCACTTATACCGCGAAGGAAGGCTGCAGGCCGGGACAGACATTTTTCAAGTGTTCCCTCCAGCGACGACCACAGCAACCGCAGCATGTCCAGCTCGTCAAGGTCTTCCTCTTATTGGAAAAAGAAAACAATAGCACGGACAGTGAACAAAGAATTCAACGGTAGACGGCACAAGCAGCCAAATCAAATCGTGCGTTGTGTCTTCGGGCCAGAGATCCGACACTGTTTATCTCAATGAGATATATCCCATATCCAACGATCGATATTAATTGTCTCGGACAAAGCTCTGTCTTTGGATTTCAAATACCCGACATCACGATGACGGATCGTAGACCTCGGAGGTGAGGTCCGCTTTATGTGAAGCGCATACTTCATGAGATGCGGATGAAACAGTCGACCCTCTCTGGGAAATGGTCTCGCTTTCCGAATATTTGCACGAGCAGTCATGAACGCCTCAGTAGTTTCCTAGTTATGATTGGTAGGAGGTTTGAATGGATTTCACTTTCCTTTCCTTGTTAAGTAGTGTGTACTACCACACTCATCTTCATTGGCGAATGATAAGTTCCTAGAGCAAAGTCAAGACCGATATGATGAAATAAAAAGATATGCATTGAAATGAGAGAAGATCATATCTCGAATAAGGGAATCTGGAGAGTCGAGGTTTTGATGGCTAGCTGCATTTCACAGTCTTGCAGTGTGCAAAATGCAACGAGAGCTCAAACTGGAAAAAGGCGCATCTGCCGTCTCGCACAGCCAAGAAGCAAGAGCATTTGTAATTGTTGGCCTTTTAGCTCGTCCACCTGCCAAGTCACGCGTCTTTGGGGACTGGCAACTCAACATGTTCTTTATCTTTCATCTGCTTAGGTTGACACTCGAGACTCGAGGGTAAGTTGCAAGTGGAGTATAGACTCCTCGGAGAACGGCAACAGATCCGCTGTTCAGAGTTCTACCTATTGAGTGATACTTGGTGTATTGGTGTATTAGCCTTTCAGGCCGTCAAGAGGGGTTCTCATGCTCCTCTCAGGGTCAATAAAATACACCCACAAGGATACTGGGAGGTGGTTGGCCGACGAGTCGAGGCCTTCTGTCATTTATGATACATCTCTGGTAATAGGACGGATGTGGTAAGGTGGCATTCTGGGTCTGCCACTTGTCATAAAAGGCTTGGCCAGAAGAATAGGACGCTAGATTCTCAGACTCGGAGTCCTTTTCTACGCCACAATCTCCAGACGTCCCATCTGAGCATGTCTTGTGCAACCGCTGGATGCTGTTTTGTTTGCCTTGGTCTGTATTGTAACGATGGTCGTTCATGGCGACGGGGCAGAGGCGCCTACTTATGGTAAGATTCTTCTGGAAGTGTGGCTTGAGACATTTCCGAGGGGCTTGACTGGCACGAATAGACGCCGTCGAAGGGTCCGGGATAATTGAATGAAGTCTCTCGGCTCGCATTTCTTTTCCTTCTTTCTCTCTCTGCAACAAACAACAACCATCAACAACCATCATGTAAATGCCCGTTCGACTCGAATGAAGGCTTGCAAGTCGGATATGTACTGCAATGATAGACTCGAGTTAAATTGCCACGGGCTGCGCAGACTGAAGCACTTATTCATATGCTTTTATGCAACTGGGGTCTGGGAAGCAGACGACGTCCTGCAGAGTGCCAGAGTAATGTGGTGCGACACACTGAACGAAGTGCACTTCGTACCGTCACTAACATCTCCTGGGGCGCCATCGTATCAGTAGTAGACTGCCAATGATTGCGATATAAGCTCAAAGTTCGGGCCGTTGCTTGACAACTTCACTACTTCTAGGCTCTAACCTTCCAGGTACTAATGCGTCCTGGCTCCCTTTCGCTTTTTCCTGCCAGCTTCAGGTGAAAGGAGAAGTTGAGCCTGTGACGGAGGATGGAGGCTCTTTTCTAAAAGCCACTGTGCCGCCTGGGAACGCCTTATGCTTCCATTCCGGCTGCTGCCGACCGTCTCTCAGATTCAACCAACTTTCATTCCTATTACTCGTATGTGGTCTGATGTTGGTCGCTGGCCTGACCTTTAAGCGCTTCATGCAACTCCAAGCCGACTAAGCACAAGCTGGCTGTAAAGTCTTGGGGGTCCTCCGCTGAAGACAACAATAAGTAACAAACTGGAGGAGACTTCTCAGGCACTGTGCACCGGTCTCGCCCGTGATATGGCCCCCATCTTCTCCCCTCGGATGGCTCCTTTCGTCCCTTCTGCACAGTGCTTACTCGCCTCCCACTTTCCGCCTGCAGCTTCACGCAGTCTGCTGGGATGCGTTGTTTGATTGAGCTTTGTTGAGCATTCCAGAGTATCGTCATCTCCATTCTTGGATCTCTCGGTGACTGCCCTGAGCCAATCACCATGCAAAGCCGTTTTTTGTCAGCTAACAAACGACAAGAATGCGAGATTGATTAAATCTTATGCACGATGGCAGATCGGGGCTGAGCAAAGTCCAACCCCCTGCACAACTTAAGATCTGTCAGACTTTCTTCGAATCTTCTCCTTTCGCCCAGGATGCACAACCAGGTTGACTGAGCCGTTCACTTCGTGCTGGCTCTCGAATCAACGTGCAGTGGTTCATGATGTGCCAGATGTGCCAGATGCACCTTCCTAGTCCTGCTTTGCTTTCTCGCACTGTACGGTATTCTCGCCCGGTAGTTGGCCCGAATCTTGTCAGTGAGCCCGTAATAGTCGATAGGTTCCTGACATGATAGCGACATGATAGCCAAGGGGGGAACGATCCTTGGGGCTATACGACAGGCCCTCCCGAGACCTGTGCAGCTGGGTCGTACTTAGGAGGAAACGCAGTACCTAGTTGGCATCTGATATGCAGCTTTGCAGATCTGGAAGAGCATACCAGCAACCCAGCGACCCAATAACCCAGCAACCAGTAACCAGTGACCCAGTAACATATCATATCACTCTTTGTGATGGTGAGACTTTGCCAACGCCAAAGCCTAGCTTCTTTCGTCCCGCCATCTCTGGAAGCTCACTGCAGCGAGACTCTGTCGAGTACCTAGTCTGTGCTATGCTGGGCTCCTGCAGGTGTTCTTTCATGCTTTTGGTCGACTACGACAACCCCCACAATTCGGCAGCTAGTGGCCAGGGCTGGTGTCCCAAGTCCTGCCTGCCCGTGGAATTGATATCGCCATCGATCGTAATTTAGATACGCCATGGAGGCGAGGGACCCCCCAATGGTAACTGCTTAAGATGTGGTTAAACCTCCCCTCAAGGGATTCAAGAGACTTCTCTGCAAGGCACTCACCATCGAACCGATAGATCGCCCCCAACCTCACCTGTACCATAGTGCGAATCCTGAACAACATCCGTCTCTCGGGTTGGAAGTCGTCAGCAAAGGGTCAGTTTCTGTTATTGAGCTCGACTTGGGACCACTGCCCAGGTAGGATCCGACCAAACGGGGAGTCCAGAGGATACACATTGACAGTGCTTTGCTGAGTAGTGTTTCCTCGTCCTCGAGCTTTCCAAGCTCCGTCATATCACGTCGCGCTCCACATTCCATCCCAGGACCTTGCGTAACAAGAGAAGGCGGCTCGTGTCAATCGAACTGTGGTGAGTCTAGCCAACTCTCATCCAACCCAAAGTGATTCAGTCAGCCAAGCGGACATGTCTGAGGCTGCGAGGCATTGTTCTCAACGTCTCCGCGTACCTGATATATGGAGGCACATACCTCGCATCTTAATCCGTCGATAACTTCATGGAAGCTCATCCACTCATTGCATTGTTACAGTCCCTCGTTCATATATACATACCTGCGCTCCCATTCTGACAATCCCTCAACGTAAAGAGTTCGTCCATCCTTTCTATCTTGCCCCACGATCTGCACCACCTCACTGGTTGGGTCAGCATCAAAAAACTAATCGGCGGCACAGACTTACTCGACCTCGTCCAAAAGCCCATTTACCATAATTTATACCCCTCCTCTCTCGCCATTTACTATGAACTTGTACGAGGACCACGCTGGGCACTTCGACTCAAACCACCCTCCAACAAGCCTTCCAGACTTCAGCCATTCCATGAATTCTTCGCTTTCTTCTACCTCATCCTGGGACTGCTCGGTTATAGGCACGCCTCCATCAACTCGTCGAACATCTTTCGACTCCGTCAAGCTTGAAGATATGTCCGTAGCCTGCCATACGCCAACACCATCAAGGACGCCAGAAAGATACGGAAGCGCAAATGGCTTCTACCACGTATCAAATATTCCCCCAAAGGTGTTGACCGGGTTCCAGGACCAAGATATGATGTTTGGGAGGCCATTGTCTGGCCAGTCTTTCCTGGGTTGCCAGCAGACCTACTCAGGACCAATGTACAGCTCGTTTGGATCGAATGACGGACTCCCAAATCATTTTCCTTCCTTCTCAGCCCACAGTCTGTCTACCTCGCAACAACAAGCAGGTTCGTTCAATAGCATTCCAAGTTCCACCCCATTACTTGAGATGGACTTGTACTCGCCCAACTCCGCAATGAGCTCTTCCCCAGTGTCCGGTGGTTTTGTAGAACCCTCCCAAACAACCTTTGTCGACAGCTTCGACATGTCCTCTCCCATGGGTCAAGTTCATTCCCTCAAATTCGATAGCCCTCTATCTGAGACCTACGGCTCATCGCCACCAGGCCGACAAAATCAGCTGCAGTATTTCATGTCTCCATCCAACTCGAGCGAGCATCTCTCTTCCTCGCCCACCACAACACCCTCTCGTCAGCCTACACAACAAAGACAGCGACAATTTCAACCACTCTCGTCAACCGCAGCACTCCACCGCGTACAAACGACTCAACCATCTGAAGCCCGCATCTCTCGTCGCCGAGGAGGAAGCCAAAAGACTCGCGAGTACATTCTGCCCAACAACCTTTCGGTTCAAAAGCAAGCCAAGAGACACTGCACCTGGCCCGGCTGCCAGGGTCGATTTCAGAGACAGGAACATTTGAAACGGCACATGAAGACGCACGAAGACGCTGCAAAGGTGCCCTGCCAGTTCTGCGGAAAGGCTTTCGGAAGAGCCGACAACCTGAAGTCGCACATCAAGCTCCATGCTGATCCCAACAAGAAGTCTTCCCGCACTGACTACTTCCCTGAGGCGCAGAAGGTGTGGGAAGAGATGAGTCGGAAGTCGAGGAAGACCGGGTGCCCACAGTAACCAACTTACCTACCTAGGTACTTAATGATGGGATTTTGATTGTCTGAATGATTGTTTGAATGATTACGCTACGCTTTTCGATGATGGATTCGATGCCTCAAACGATAACGACAAGAATCAAGACCTGGATACCAAATGTACGACGAATAACACGAATATATTTATGAAGAACCGGTTACCCACGATCTGGAAAGAACGGCTTGCTGCTTAGCAAACTCTCGACGACCCCTGGATGAATATTGTTAACGAAAGAAACGGGCGATGAAAAGACGAAAGATGAAAAGATGATGGGATGTATATGTAAATACGAAGAGTTTTGTACTTGTTTACCGTTTGGCCTTGCAATTTGCGTTCATGGTCTTTTGGGAAGAGGGCTTTTGGGCCTGGCACTAGCCGAAGCGAGTGTTTGCTTTCAGTCCGGCTGCCAGCCTTTTACACTGTTCGTCATAAAAGCACCGAAAGTATGGCGGGAGAGTGAGATCTGAGAGAAAGAAGACTGGTAGATCTTTCTTCCAGGCTTGGGACAATCAGGCTCACCAGGTTTTGGTTTTTTCCTTTTGTGGTCAAGGGGTGCTGCGTCACTTGCAAGCTCCTATTGTATTCTAATCACTGATTGCGACTTTCCTTTGTCTTGTCATGTCATTCTTGGAATTCTGAACTTTTTGTGCTTTACCTCGCTGCTGCATTGGGTGGTATGATTGGGGGGGTGGGATGGCTATTGATCAATGGTCGGGGAGGCGGAGCTGTTTTGTTGTATCGTAGGATTATGGCTTCAGAGTGCGTGCTTGCATTCCCAAGCATTGGGAAAGAGGGAAAGCAAATAGAGAGAAATCTGGTCTGATTGTCAAGCCAACAGTAGTTCTTAATACTCAAACACTCGTTTCGTGATTGCAAAGCTCTTCCAAGCACGCACTTCCTGTTCCTCGCCTAGGTAAGCTACCTTTGACAACTGTGTTAATGTAATCTAGGTAGTCATGAAATGAAAATATAAAGCTCGACCGTCAGATAACAACGAAGCAGGTAGATCGATACCTTGGGTACCTAGCGGACGGTGCTTGCCAATCTACCTACCTACCTAGCACCAACTCTTTTCTCTCACGTGCATGCAGTTAAGACAAAACAAACATGCAGGTCTCAAAAGAAAGACCAACCTCATCCCTTTCTAAGGCGAGATGCGGTAACTGTTTATAACTTTATGTTTATTCCGAATTTCCGAAAACGGCGGGAAATCCTCCGCAAGACATCATGTGTTGCACGAACGAAGGAAGCAATATCTCTACCCTTCTAGAAATGCTGGGGGTTTTGCCTTCCTTCCTTTGGCAGTTTGATGTCTCAGCACCTAGGTTAGGTATCAGGCATCAGGTACCCAGATTATAATCCCGACGAAAATTGGGTTTATAAATATATTAAGAATGACTCCCACGGGCCGTCTTGGTGTGCAATGAACGGGTAGGTAAATATGAGATATCACGTGTATGTATATAAATCCAACCCGACATTTCTGTTGCTAAATACCTATGTAGATAGATAGGTAGCCAGTTAGGTCTGTCAGAAACATAGCGCTCGTTGCGTTTCTAGTATGCTTTACTGAGGGACGTAGGTAGATAGGTACAGTAGTTACAGGTATGTACATGAATCGTGAACGGACTACCGACCAACTCCGATCCCGATATCTGGGAATAGCCACCAACAATTCCAAATGCCAATCCTTTGGCACTGGGACTCAGTGCCTATCCAACATCTCGCATCAAACCTGCACGCCAGCCGGATTACACTACCCTATCCTTCTGGAGCCCTAAATACGTTCTAATCTGATATATCGGTTGCAGCTCACAACTGATTGATAGCTTTCGGTCGGTAGGTAGCCCCTGAGACCCCAAAGACATGAAATCGTGCCTGCAGAGAGGTTGCAATGGAAAGTGAGGCGGGGGAGGTGATAGGAGGATTAGGTGGTCCGAAAGTGCGAGATGCTATGCTGGGTGCATTTGCGGAGTGTGACGAACCCCTTGCTTAAGTGGTCATTCTTATCGATTGGATTGGGAACTTGATGATCTGGGTAGGTATGTTTTGGAAATTCCCCATCTAAGACTTTGTACTAGAGATTTTCATGAATGTTTTGTCATGGTTGATGATTGTGGAAATCCAACAATAGCAGAGGCACCGATCTCTCCCTGTTCTTCGGTATTGCCGTGTTACTCGTATAAGAATTACTATTAAAATGCCTTGCTTTCAAGATTCAGCGCATCTTAAACGTCGGTATAGGGTACCTGGGTAGTATTGCAAATTCTGCCAGGCTGCATGCGATGAGAGACACTGTTATTTTTTCCACCAACAATACCAACACTTGTAGCTTTCCGATCCCTTTCACCGGATCTGAATTGCATGAACGGGAGGGGAAGGGGAAATCTCTTTGTAGGATGGTCTTGCGAGTCCTACCGGGCGGTAATGTTGGTGTGTGACAGTGAGTCCAGCAAGACCGACACTTCTGATCTTGGGATCCCATCCACTGGACGTAACATGCATGAACCCGAGGGGAAAGTTGGATAAATATTAGTTTTCTGTCACAAATCGGCCTTTAGATGAGAGGCTTGCTTGTTTGTTCTTTGCTTGTTTGTTCGTTTCTTGTAAAGAACAAAGCACTTTGGGTAGTCCCTCACAAGAAGGTCTTATATGAAGATCTTGCGGTGTTCTTGTGAGCAACGGTGAGGTCGTGCGTCCCGAAAAGACAAGCCCAAAGATAGAAGATAGAATATTGGAACTGGTAAAGGCGAGTGAGGAGTGTCTTCTGTTAAGTTTCTCTGGCCGTAATCTGGCTTGTACTGTACAATACAAGTCTGTGTTGTAGGATCGGGTGATTAGTAGGACTTTCACATTTGATGAAAAAATTCTTGGTGTGGTAAGCTGGCTGTGAGTGTGCTTAGTCGTTAAATCGAGTCATTGGTCCTTCCTAGGTATGCCGTCAACGAGCTTTTTGAAATATACTCCATATTACTTCTACACAACACATATGGTAGTCAGTGTATCACGTTTCTTGCTCTTTCCGACATCACGTTTACATAAAGCCAGTGCTACCTGGAAATATGCCACCGCCATTTTCGGCATCAGGGCCAAAGCCGTTTTCTTGTCGTTACTGGTACCTTGCCAGTCTCAGTACCGCAAGAAAATATACAGTTGCGCCAGACGACTACGAGTCATTCAAGCAGCTTGAGTAACTCAAAGACAGCTTGGGACACGCTGATCGAGGCAGCGGCAGGGCCATGGGTACAGAGTGGAGTAGGCTGTACACCTGGGTCACAACTAGACGAAACAAGGCTGGCTGTGTAAGAGGACGCTTAAGATTGTATGTCTTGATACTCAGTACTCTTCCATTAACGGCAGCACTGGTAAAGGTAAAGCCGTGTGTGCATCTTTCGGTAACAACAGCCGCAGCGTTCTCCTGCCCGCCGTCTTTCCTGAACACAGTTGGAAGCAGACAGAGTAAGAACCCCCCACATTGTCTTCTGCAAAGCACATTCTGCTTCAGTATATCATGCTTCCTTCGAGCTAACTCTTACCTCGTTCCCAGGATCCACTTGAATCAGAATTCAACATGTCTACACACAAGTCAGTGCATACCCAGCCGACAAAGTCTCCCTCCAGAATCCCTGCCAACTAGCAAGACACGACTTGTGCTCAGAGTAGATCTCCTGAGGTGCTATAATCGATTGCATAGCATTGGTATCCATGAGGACTTGGGAAATTCTGGACGGACCGAGGCAAGAGAAGCTGTGGCAGTGGTAAAGCTCAAGAGACGAGATATACATCAAAGCAACACAACACCACATCACTCCAAAATCTCGCTTCTTGGGCGCTCCCGGCACTCAGTTGTTTACAGAGGACTGGGTAAATATACATTGCATTTGCTGAATTCGGCGATGGCAGTATCGCCAAACCTGGAGCTTGCAAGCGCGCTTGCGCCGCCGCCTCCAACAGAAGATGGAACGGATTTGCAGACTGGTTGCTTCGACTGGCAAGAACGTATGGCCTTGTACTTGCTTGTGGCAATTCAACGGTGAAGTCACACTGGCCCTTCAGATTGGTACCACTTCACCTACACCTCATTCCCTCTTACGTATTCTTTTAGGATACACTTGCAACGAATACCAACACCATGGTGGTGATATCTTTGGCGAAGACCTTATTGCCAAGGAATGTCTGTGATGGCTAGAAGATGGATAGCGCAAGACAAACTACACCTAACTTTTCAGAGCGCCGAAGTGTCTTTTTCTGTGGCAAGACTAGAGAATGAATTGCCTTATGGAGCGATACCAATCTCCGCGAGAAGGCAAGTCTACGCTATGTCCGTACATCGCAACATGGAGCAGTCGCTATGATACCTCAGAACTCAACACTGGACCTGGACAATGTGTCCTACTATATCCGAGGCTAAAGAGAGGCTTGTGATCGATCCATTTGACTTCGAGCTGGAATTTCAACCATGGACGTAATGCGATTATAAGTTAGTTTGCTTTGTGCTCCCTTGCGTGGAGGCTTGACAGAGCTATTAGTCGGGAGCAACGGCAAAATACTCCGTATTGCCAGGAACTCAAAAAAGTGAGTTTGAATCCGTCCCCGATACCCTGCTTTGCTCGTACAAATGCTAAGTTTTCAGAAATAGGAAAGAATACTCGAGCCTGCGGAGGGAAGTATGATAGTCCATAATGCTTAATGTTCATTCCAAGAGAATTGATATGTTTTCCAAAGCCACGATACGACAGTGATTGCGTCGAGCTGAGGGAAATCCAAGCAAAGCAATCAACCGCTCTTCCTATCCTTCAACATCCACTCTTTCACAACTCCTCTGTAGTCTCCGACGCCATACCACTCAAAGAGTTCTCGCCAGCCACCTTTTCGTTTGGGATTCAATCCGAGATCTCTCATCAAAGTATCCACGAACGGCATAGTCTCAAAAACCATGTCAGAACACTTTGCACCAAGTCCAGTCGGTGCTCTGAAGCGATAGAAGCGATTCTGTAGCATGGCCTCCCATTCAGCCTCATCTTCACTGGGTAGTGATGTGCTAAGCTTGCCATCCAAGAACGCAGTAATCCATAACGCAGTTACTTCAGCAAGCAAGAATCCACGGAGGCCAATCGACATGCCGCAGTATGCTAGATTTTGGGACTGCAAGAACGCTGGTGGTACAGTGCCACGATATAACGTCCAGGAGTCTTGCTCTCTCCCCTTCTCGCCATTCTCCCCTCCTGCAGGCGGCTGATCTCGGAGTTCGGGATGGCGTCGCATTATCTCATCATCCGCTGCTCTGACTTTTGGATCTGTGGGAGGAACCGTACAGAGTCCTATTTTGTATGCAATGTTGCTTGGTGAGAATGTCACCGTTGGTGTGTGCTTCCAACCAGTGGCACAGATCAACATGTCTGCTTCGATATCTTTGCTATTCGAGAGATGCACGGTGTGAGGTGACAACGAGTCGATATCTTCCAGATGAACGTGAACGAGTCCTTGACGAAGCAGCTCAAAGAAATCAGTTGGATAGTTGAAGATGCTAACGGAGGTGCCGGACCAGTAGATGCTGCTTCGAGGTATCAATTTCTTCGTGGTTGGGTGGTCGTTGAACCTTCCAGCGTTAATCACATCGTTGTTTACAATTCCGAAGAAACCTCGCAGCAAAGCTCTGCCCATCGCCGTGTTATGAAGAAGTTTTCGGATCCAGTAGTATCCATCGTTGTCAAATGCTGGGCTGAGGAATGACACGAAGCGCGTTGTTGCAAGTTTCTCAAACTGTAGTTGAGCAGGCGATACATAAGCAGGGGAGAGCCACGAAGGTCCCTTACCCGAAGCTCGAATAACCCAATCGACATGTCTTCCTCTGACAGCATTCATATATACCATATCTGCTGCAGACTTGGATCCACCGAGGACTACAATGTTCTTTGCTGCGCTCATGTCATCTTTGACCTTCTGGTTTTGAGTGGACAGCTCTTTGGTATGAATTATTTTGCCACCAAACCTCTCAGATCCTTCTATCACAGGCATGTTTGGCAGCGATGTAGTACCTGTTGCCAACACCAATTTCTTAGCACCTACTTTTACGTGCTCCCCAACTCCTGGGCCTTGAGTAAAGGAAAGAAGCCAGCTTCCATCCTTCTTCAGTTCAGCCAATTGCACAGTGGCACCAAATTTGATCCTGTCGAAAAACCCAAAATGCCTCGCATACATCTCGAGATATCGATGCATCGCAGTTCCTGGGACATGTGATCCACTTGGCACTCCGAAGGTCTCAAAGTCCATGGGGAAATCGCTGAATTCAAGCATGCCAACCAGATTGTTAGTGTTCAGATCATCGTATAATCTCTCCGAAGACCATGTTCCCCCAATTGACTCGCCAGCATCAAGCACCAACAGCCGGTTTGAAGGATGGACCTCCAGATATGTCTTGGCGACCGGAAGCCCAAATACCCCTATCACCGTTAGGAGGGTTTCCATGATCTGCCGAACTGCTCACCAGCCCCGACGACCACGAGGTCGAATTCTTCCATGATTCTCGTTGCCACAGTGTCTATGTTTGGTCTCAGAGTACTCGTCGCCTCGCCATTCGAAAGCTATCGATATCTCACAATTATTCAGCAAGCCCATCTTCCTTTATACCTAGGCCTGAGAAATACACACTAAAGTCTCACTGGTGTAAGCCCACGCCAACGAAGTAAGCCTGCAATTTAATTCGATACGGCGCAGCACACGTATATCCAAAGAATCCATAGCGGCAAGCTACATCTGAGAGCTTGATTCTTATTTCCGATGGGATAAGTTTGTGGATGTCTTCGTGGGTAATATCGATGCGATTGCCATGTATGAAGCAGCGAGTCGGACTGTATCGAGTGTGAAGGGGACACCCGCCAAAGAGAAACGTCGTGTTGGAAAACACGCACAACTCCTTTTGTCCGTGGAAGAAGGGAGGGACACTTTGGCAAGCACCCGGAGAGCCTAGACCTGTCTGCAAAATAGAAAATGAACAGGACCTACAGGAGCTGCATTTCTCCTGTCAGTAATATACGCAAGCCATTGCAACTCACTGTGCAGTGCGTAAGAGAACCGCCAAAGGACAAGCCGAGAAAGGCGAAGACAAAGACTTTCCCCAGAGAAGTGAAGGCAAGGAAGGAGTGCTCGAAAGATGCATTTCAGATCAACAAAAGTCAACTAATTCCAGCAAGTCAAAATTCACAATAATTATGGAGTGAAAAGTCGAGAGAACAGCATATCGCTTACTACTCTTCCGGAAGCAACGCACTGGTTGGGAAAGACGACTCAAGCTGTCTTGTGCACCATGCTCCGCCGCGCATCACGATGTACCCAGGGGAGCTTGTCGTAGAGATCATCTTTGAGCTTGTCTCGCATCGGGTTGTCCATATGTAGCTGACTGCAGCTTGTTCCGGCTGATTGTAATCCTTTCGTGTCGAGGCAGGCTAAAGACGGAGAGAATGCAATGCACAGCCTCTGTTTCCACGACTCGTTGCCAATCATCATGACGTCGCTCTACTCGCGTTTTCTTGATGGGACAAGGCAATCATAACATTGCACTGCCCTCGAAAGTTGGTGTAGTGATTTGAGATTCGTGATGCTCGTGCATCTGTGGAATATCATGCCTGGCTGTTTGCTATGTTTGCAGAGCTACTCGTACTCGTCCATCATGCCGGATCGTGCCGGGGACATCGCTGTCGCCAATTGGCTGTGCCAATAGCGGATGCACAGCGTCATGACCGCTGCACAGCCTCCTCCATTCTACATCGGTCTTCTTTCTCGTGTGCCAAGATGGATGTCATCTCATCTCATCTCATCCTTTGTATCCTCATCCTCTACACGACTCTGGACATTCGATATATCTGTGCGTATGCTAGTGCACGTTGCTGGTAGTTTTGGCATCGATTGCTCGTTGATGTACCCGTACAGTACGAGTACTGGGGTAACTGCCGGAAGATATCGCCACAGTCTCACTCTGACTTCATGAAGAACGCTCAAGGAACCTACCCAAATCATCAAGTTAGTTGGAGCAGCCGAAAAAGAGGGAGAACTTCTGTAGGCAAAACAGAGCCTTATACGAGAACCGAGATGATGTGGAAGTTCCACAGTATCTTGACCCTCGGAGACCTGCGTTTGAGGGCATTCGGAAGTCGTTGATTTGGCGCCAGGACATCCTGTTTGAGTTACTCGAGTCGACTCAATGACTGGCAGAGGGTGCAGGCCATCCAAACAATACTATTTGTTGTCGTTGAAGAAATACCGCAGGCCTCCAAGGCATTTTGCATCGTTTAGAACTCCAAGCGCCTGTTCGAGTTACTCAAGCTAATTCAATAATCAAAGACAAGTGAAGGGATACTTGCTCAAAAGACTTGTTGTCGTTCTCCCGAGGAAAGATTAGTCTGCCTTGGATCACTTCTACGAGGTCTGTCGAGCCTCGTGACTTAGGCATCACAGCCTTGCGCTCTTATTCTTTGAATTTGACCACAACGCGTCGCTGTCTTTCACACATCATACCTCAAGCATTGTTCGAGGACCTTTCTTAGAGATACAACGCTTTTGTGTAGGTCTCCTTTGCTTTCCTGAAGATAGTTGGATCATGCAATCCTAACTTTATGAGCAGTTCGGTTACCAGCACGCAACGTATCATCGTAAGTGGTCCTCTGGATGGTTTTGTGGTTAATCTATAAATACATCTTTGTATATAGATACTTCAACTAACTCAATCTTTCAGAACTCTAGCAGTCAAGATGCGACTCCCAAGTTACTGGGATGCGGTGACCGAGCCTTCTGCATGGGAACTCATTGTAAAATACTGCGATACAGTCACACTCAGCAGCCTATGCAGACTGAGTAGCGAAATCAATGAGCTTGCTACAAAAGAACTCTGGGCCAATCCCATTCCTCGAATCCTCAACCTTCCTAACCCATGCGGTAAGTAGGAAGGACTTGTACGCAACACGCTTGAACTGATGCCTGTAACAGTTCGACTGGTCTACTTTTTTGGCCATGCTCCTCTAGTCGGACAAGACGCGCGTGACCAGGTGCAAATCATGGATCTCAGACGTATGGGTCCAAGTTGTCGTATGAGGACCGACTGCAGAAGTAGGCATTATCCCGAGACATGCGAATTTACAATAACGGGAAATTGGGCTTGTCACAAATTAGACCTCTTCCCAAAGCTCCGCTTTCTGCTGTTGGATGGATTATGTGGATTTCGAAATACAGCTGTCACCATCTTTGCCCCCGAAAGGGAGGCAGAGAGAAGCGTATACCCACTTATGATATCCGCAGCGAATTGTCCCAGCTTGAATTATCTTCGAACTCTCAAATCACCTTACTTGCACCATATTCTCTACCTGGATCTTACTGGTGCAAGAGAAACCAACACTTGGCAAATGGCTTTATCTGCGGATTCACTTCCGCGACTGCGAGTGTTGAAGCTCAGGAACACAGGACTGACCGACGCGAAAATTCCTCCTATCTTGAAATGTCTAACCTTCCAGCTCTGGAGTATTGACCTGAGGAATAACCAACTTACTGATGGAATCATCGATGTATTACTCGGTATGTCAGCGTCGATGCTACAATGTCGCAAGCCATATGAAGAGATTACACCGGACAGCAAGTATGACGAAGACCCGCCTCAATATAGAGTGGATGGGTTTGACCCCGAGTCTTTGCGTACGATGCAAGATGTAGTGACTTTCAGACCGGACGAGGAAGATGCTTTTATGGATTACCTCAACATGCATGGAGATATGTCTTCTCAGCCACCAATCGACGTTAGTGACCCAGTGTTAAGAATAACCGGTCTCACCCATCTCTACATTTCAGGCAACCTCTTTTCCGCACATGGCGTTCGCGGTCTACTCGAGAGTAAGTTGGGTAGTCGTCTTCAATATTTCGATGTTGGTAGCGTGAAAGAAACACCCTTCCAGATGACCCACAAGCCATG
Organism: Pezicula carpinea; assembly: GCA_026119845.1. Classification (NCBI taxonomy): domain Eukaryota; kingdom Fungi; phylum Ascomycota; class Leotiomycetes; order Helotiales; family Dermateaceae; genus Pezicula; species Pezicula carpinea. Next base: position 204,007 of record JALRMK010000003.1, on the reverse strand, counting down.
GGGTCTGTCACGTCTCTACTCTCAAACCATCGGTGTCGAATATCTCGCAAGAGCCTCCGCCATGCGCCTCGAGGTCCTCCGTATACACCACTCCATAATCACAAACGTCACTAGCATCGCCAATCCTAGAATCCCACCAGGAGAACTGCCCTTCATAGCCGAACGTAATCAACACCTCATCGACGAACGTACATCACCCCTCACATCACCCGACACAAACCCACGCATCCACACCCTAATCCTCACGGATATCCCTCGTCGTACTCTAGGCTCGGTGATCGACCGCTTAAAGACCTTCATCACAGCTTGCGCTATTCAAGAGCAAGAAATCGCCACAGTAATCGCAGCAAATAGTCCTCAAACCCGACGCTCACCCAAGATCCTCCCCGGTCTCCGCATCTTACGTCTAGAGTTCCAAGAGCTCGATCAACAAAAGCATGCCCGTCTTGATAGCAGAGGAAGTAGTAGCTTCACCTCATACGGCGACAGCGGTGCTTCAATATCAGGAGATCCCGATGCAGACGAATTCATCGCACAATCAATGAACGACTTCTCGTTCTTCTCGTCCGAAGAGCCTCCACGGTTCACCACCTCAACTCAGAGCTCTTCCACCTACATTCCCAGATCACTAGCAGCGAGTAGAGATGTAGCGAGCGAGCTCCAATCATGGAGAATCTGGGGTGATGGTAGAAAGTGGGGTGGCAGGTTGGAGATGAGCTTCAGAGAGCATGGCGATGGTGACGAGTACAGGGATGTTGGTGGTAGAGTTGTGAGTACTGGACCGGACGTTTGTATGGAGCTCTAAATGTCCTGGAGATGAAATGGTTAACAAACGAGGCAACGAATGATGGATGATACGATACGATACTATTGCTTTTAGAGTTGCTTGTATGTGCAATTAGAAAGGTAGATAGATACCCTCCCCGTTGCCTAGTATCACAAACGAACTTTTAATCTTGATGGAAGCCGTTGAGATATTACTGCACAGTAGATCCCACTTCCCCTTACTTTCCCCTCCCCTCCCCTCTCCACAAACACGAATACAAACAAAACAAGCTGCACCGCCAACGTCAACACTGTACCTCCCTCCCACTATACACCAATCGCCTTTCTAGAAAAGACTCACCGAGCTGAGGTCCCAAATGCTGGCGTGGCCAAGTTGTAAATCTAAACAAATACATGCGCACCTCAGTACAATAGGAGAACACAGCAATAGGAGAACACAGAAAGGGAAAGCACACAAAGAATCAAAATCGTGACTTTGGTTATCTTCATTAACATCCATCGTACCCATCTACACATCTTTTATGCCAGCCCGGCCACCCTCACACTTGTCATCCATCATCTGTCATTTGTCATCCATGCCTCGTTCCCTAAGATATCTATCATATACTCCGAACCCTAGAAGCCCATTGCCCACGCCAGATACACCTTACTTACACTTGGGAAAAAAGAAAACGCCGCTCGGCTTGACCGGTCCTCCGAGATGCAGATTAATCAATATGGTCCACAGCAAGTATGTGCAAGAACTAAATCTCCGCCATCTCTCATCAACCCTCCCTTAAAAGGCCTTCCCTCTCACGATTAGCCTCCCAATTATCTAGCATCTTCCCAACTTCTTTGAATGCCACCGGTTTGGTGAGGAAAAGATCGATGCCACAACTAAACGCCTCACTCTGATCTTTAGAACTCGCTAGGCCTGTCAAGGCAATTACTAACGCCGGTGTTACTTTTAACCTTTTCTCTTTCATCTCTGGGTTGTCCTTTTCTTTCGCAGCTAGTTTTTTCCGTCTGGATTCTTCGATGGCGCGAATTTGGCGGGTTGCCCCGAAGCCGTCGAGGATTGGCATGCTTATTTCCCCAAGTTTAGCATCCGATTACAAAAGCAGAGTAGAGAACAGGATGGAGGAAGGAGAAAATACGTACCTAATATCCATAAAAATGATGTCAAAGCCAATACCATCCTTCTCATCTCTCTCCCGCACCTTATTTACAGCGTCCAACCCATTCTCCGCTTCTTCAACAACCTCATACTTGCGCTTCCGCATATACGTGCGTAGCAATGTCAGGTTAATCTTGTTGTCGTCTACGAGTAACAAACGCGGGGAAGGAAACGTGCTTTTAGCTTTCGCTCGGGGGCCGGGTGGGGGCGTAGGCATACTGATATTGATTGTCGGTCCTTTGGGAGATGGTAATGAGGTGGAACTCGTAGATGAGATAGAGCCGCTGGTATTCTCAATGGATGAGAGAACGACAGATGCGACTTTCGGATTGGGCGCATTCTTGCTTTTCATGAGACCCTGTGACTCCAAACTCTCCGCATCACCCCCCATACTGTGGCTTTGCAGAAGAGGTGGCTTCGCATCCATTGGGAACGGAAACTCCTTGTGCTTATCATCGGCAGCATTGGGAGTCGGACTCTCAATGGCCTTCCTCGCATTGTCGCTATCCGCCGCCATTCGACTATTATCCAACATCTCCGGTGAGATAGATAGCTCTTCGAACACATTGCTGAGATCAGTGGGGCTGAGGTGTGATGAATCTCTTCTTGGGTCGGAAACGAAGCTTGGAGTGACTGGTGCACCTTCTAGCACTTGAAGGAGCGCGCGTGCGAGTTTGAAGGGCCCAACAGGTTTAGCTACGAAACCGCAGTTTCCGTTTGTTTTGGATTGGGAGAGCGATCGGTCGAAACGGGAGGAGTGGGAGCAGAGAACTAGAATTGATGGGCTTTTACCATGGTTGTTTGATGGGCGGTTTAGTTTGGAAATGGTGGCTGGGTCGGCCTCGTTGGCGATTATCATGTTTACTTTTTGACCGAGAGGCACGACTTGTAATCCATACCAGTTGGTTAAAAAGTTTGTGACGGATGCTTTGAGGTGTTGGCCCATTTGGTAAATTATTGGATCTTTTGTATCGAGGTCGAAGCCATAGAGAGACACCTGGCGGCCCATAATACGGGTACGGAGCAAGGATATGGATTCGTCATCCTCTCGTAGCATGGAGGTATTAGATTTTGGTGTGTTTGAGCTCCCCGCAGAATCAGCAGTCTTTGGCATTTCTCGGAGAAGTGGTAATGTCACTCGGACCTCTGCATACTATTAACATCTCAAGTGTTGTCTCGCAAAATGCGAGTCGCATGGGGACGAAGAGAGTAAAAACTCACGAGTGCCACGTCCAAGCTCACTGTCGATCTGAATCTCTCCTTCAAGCAGAGCAACGATACTGCGGACAATCGATAGGCCAAGCCCTGTCCCACTTGAGAGCGAATTCTCCTGTGCGAAAGGGGTGAAAAGCTTCGAGCGGAGGAACTCTGCTGAGATCCCCCTTCCTGTGTCTTGCACTGTTAGTGTGACCATGGATCTTGGTACTACATCTCCATTAGTTATCAGATCATCCATCTCTCTAGCTTCTAGTTTGATCTGCACATAACCATGCGAAGTATATTTCAACGCATTCCCAAGGAGGTTCATGATGACTCGGCGGAAGGCTCCGGGCTGTGTCGTGAAGTGATAGTTTTCAACATCCACATCGAGAATGACAGCAACATCTGGATGTTGGATTGTGTCTGGTGCTGAACTAAGCTTCTTTGGATCTGACATTTTCCCTCGTGCGTCAGGTACCATATCAAAAGATTTTGCCGTCACGTTCTGAAAAACGTGGCCTGCAAAAACACCTTCAACAATCTCTTCACAGACCACGGAGACATCAACATCGGCGAATAGATTGATCATGGGAACATCAGAATTGCGCATACTAAGGCCACCCGTCGCGTTGCGAGGGGAAGGCCGCGCTGTGCGCTTATTTCTGCGCCAATTCTTTTCAAAATGGTTAATTTTGGAGAAATCAAGAATATGGTTCTGCGGACATCAGTAAGTGTCGAAAGACGGAAACAGCAGCACATAAAGACGGGAGCTACAGAGATTGAATAAGGTGACGCAAATGACTTACAATGGTATCAAGTAAGGTGCGGCCACAACTGTCTATGGTTTCAACCAAGCCTTTAGAGAAACCGTCTGTTACCTCTTCGCCCAGGAACTCGGCACTTGCCAGAATGCCATGAAGTGGAGATCGAAGCTCGTGAGAGATGCTACCGATAAAATCCCCTTTTTTCTGATCAGCAATCTCTGTATCAATCCGGGAGCATTCCGCCATCACCGAATTTCCAAAGGCGCTCAAGAATGCCAGTTCATTCTGCTTGGATAAGATTCGAGTTGGCTCTGTTGACCATGCGCAGCATCCACTAAGCCATCGTGAACGAGAAGCATCCCAGAGGGGAACGAAAAGAAGTTGGCGAACACCGGGGAAATGGCTAAGCAGGAATCTGGCGTCTGATTGATTTCGGGTAGCTCGCTTCCTGTTCCGTTTAGCCTCTCTCGCTCGTTGCAAGGCCGGATCCAGCTTCTCATAAGGCCTAAAGGTCTCATCTTCCGATGAAGACGAGACGGCGCCATGAACGTCAAATGTCCACAACTTGCCACGAGGAAAGCGACGAAGAAGGGTGTGAAATGATTTCTCATCAAACGGTATAAATGAATGTGAACCTGGGTACTCATCGCCGTGGATAGATGATGCGGCTGCTGTTGAGAAGCCCAGTATTTCCACTGGCTTGCGGTTCGGGATAGACGAGCGCGAGAACATGCCCTCTCTCTGCAAGCCGGGCGGACTCGAACCGCCTGGTGACATGGGCGTTGATATAGCGGGGGATGAAGGCAACTTACTGGACCACGCGCCATCTCCGGTGTTTGGACTGTCACTTGTTTGTAAATCATCGCTACTGCTTGCGCTTTCCACACGTGATAAATTCGACCTCTGGTCAAAATCGGTGTTGAAGCCCTTCTGCGCATCGTAGAAGACCGTGCCGCCATCAATTTCAAAGGCTTCTCGTATAAGATTTGCGGCACGTGAGAACAAGATCTTCATGGTAGATTCCTCGGAAATATCATCGTCGGGTGTTGATGCAGTAGTGTCTAATGGATCGACTTGGGGCGATGACATAGTTTGGCTGTCGACAGATGCATCCGTACCGGTGGGCAATTCTGTGCCATGTTCTGCTCTTGTACTTCCAGTTTCTGACTTGGCGTGACCGGCAAGGAGTGTCTCCTCGGTTTTGAAAAGAGCATTGGAGTACTCCTTCTCCTTGCGCTCAATACTGCTAACAGATCCTGCATGCGAGTTTCGCGTGGACCCAGCTTTAGACCTTGACTTGCTAATTCCAAACCCATTGTCCGTCTCAAATTGGCCGGCAATCCGCGATCCTTCGCCTTCCTCGGTATCGGCTTCTGCTTCAGCAAGCTCCGCACGACCTTCGACGAACGAGGCCAAACCACGGCTCATCTTCATTCCCCGGCGGTGCTCCTCGACCTCTCCAACCATCTCCATATGTCTCATAATTGTGCCGGCCATTGTACCCATAAATACTATCTCGTCCTTCGTGAGACCTTTTCGTACCCTGTCATCAACTACGAAAAGACTTCCTATGGGGATTCCACGCTTTGTTATCAAAGGCACGCCGGCATAGAACCTCAGATATGGAGGCCCTGTGACGAATGGAAGTTGGCTGAAGCGCTCATCCAGTCTCAGATCATTGACTATGAAAGACGGGTAATCTCCTGGTGCCGTGGGGGCCACGGCAAGCGTTCTCTCGCATAGCCTGCCAGTTTTGGGTACCGTACTACAGCCCATCCAAATTCCGTCGCCTGGTGCATGTTTGGTGTTGTCCAGTAGGTCAACTGTTTTTGTGCTCTCGGCGATGAAGTATTGCGACTCGGCATCGATTACACTGATCATCGCCCTTTGCGCCTTCGTCCTCCATGATACCAGCTGGCAGAATGCTGTGAGGGCCGTATCGGGCGAGGATATTTTTGAGGTGCTCACATTGGAGTTAACCAGAACCTCGCGCCGGTCATCGTCGTCTGAAATAATGGCTGGCGAAGGAGATAAAGGCGTAGCGAGGGCTGGGGGTACTCCTGATGCGGGGGTATTGGGTTGATAATATCTGCGACAAGATCAGCGCCATCGATTCCGTGGCCGCACATCACATCAATCAGGGAATGTGCCCCCTTACTTGTATAATTCGCGTGCTCTCGCACTGTCAGACACGCCGTCTACGTGCGACAGCGCAACAGTGGCAGCGACAGGCGCCATGTGCGCCGCCTTCAGCTTTGTAGCAATGCCAGGACGAGAATCAGCAGCCCGGCGTGGTACTGCGGTAATGGACAACAGATACTTGGATCTGTGCAAGGGACGTAAGTATGGGAAGGTACGGAGGGGACCAGCACGAGATATTAAGTGGTCTTTGTTTGTCACAGATGAAGGCAAGAAGGCACTTACAGGAGAGAGCGTCAACATTACTCGCTACAAAGCTAGGCCACTTACTACGTGCCTTGGTGGTGGTGGTGGTGGTGGTTGTAGTAGTAGTAGTGGTAGTAGTGGTAGTGGTGATAGTAGTGGTGGTGGTGGTGGTGGTGGTGGTGGTAGTAGTAGTAGTAGTAGTAGTGGTGGTGGTGGTGGGTGGTGCTCTGCGGCTGCAATTCTGTCGCGGCAGTCGGGTGAGTTTGACGTGGTCAGTGGTGGTGGTGTGGGATGGGATGGGTACGGAAGTACTGGGTGGTAGAATGTCAGTGTAGGGTATGGAATAAGGATCAATGTTGTAAGGAGAAACGTGAACCTTGGAAGGACCGGCCGGCATCGACGTCAGCGTGCATAAGCGACCGGGCCTGAAGTTTGCGAAAAAGCCAAAGGGAGCCTTGGTCTTGGGTGCACGAGGACAGCCGAAGACAGTACAGCAGCAATACAACAAAACTACAATACAGCTACAACAGAACGATGGCACAACTACAGCAGAACGATAGCAGAAGTACAGTAGCATTACACCAAAACTACAGTACAACTACAGCAGAACTACAGCAGAACTACAGCAGAACCACAGCAGAACCACAGCACAACTACAACAGAACTACAACACAACTACAGTGCCGGCAGTACGAAAGCACAAGAGAACATCGTCCATGTGCACTCCGCCTGCTTCCCTACCTACCTACCTTTTGCACACCACGTGAACACACCAACCTCCAGCCATTTGCACCTTTGTGATGCTGACTTGACTCGGCCACAACCATCGCTGTCGGTCGTACTTCGACGTACTTCGACGTCCCTCGTTCGTAATTAAGCTCCCGATTACCTACATGCTGTACAGTACAGGACCTACCTGCCTGGCGACCGAGACAGGGTCCAGCAGGGTAGTGCAGATCTCGAGCCCTGGTGGCGTCCCTCTGCCCGCTCAAGCCAGCCCAGCATCCTTCTTAGCTTACCACCTAGTCCTATTCCCCTCGGACCCAGGTCGTTGTGATGTGTCAGGCACAGTTGCTGTGAACGATGATGGCTCATGCTGCCGTGCGATTTGGCAAAGTCTCGCCCTTCAAACTGCCGTGCGGAATAGTCGACGGCAACAGGGCACGGAGGAAGGCAACATTATCATGATGGGGCAACTGGTTGAAGCCATCAGGCGTTCATCTCTATTTGCATGTCGACACATATTGCCACCAGGTCTGCCTTGCGTCGCCCGGCAACTCGAGTCAGTAGAAGACCGCACAAGGAGCCAAGAGGGAAGGCCGTTGAGACAACCTAATTCCTCTGCAGTAATACTGACAGCACGAGTACCAGTAAGTAGCATGACACAGTAGCCGTAGTCGTATGATGATGGAGGGTAGCCAGGAACAGAGTTCACTTGACCATGTGGGTAAATCATAAATCTTGCGGTGTAACAATGGTCCCACGGGATCCCCCAGTCCTCGCAAGACACTCGAACAGAAGAATGCAATTGCGTGCAGTGCGGGGGTCCCTGACAATGTCGACCCAAGAAGAGCTCACAGCTGAACACATCAAGGAGCACAGCGTCGCGCATCGAGGCTGTTCCGGACGAGTCACCATCACAATGGCCATGACAATGACAAGCACAATGAATGTGTTGCTCCTGCGCCGCTATACTGCACGGTATTACATTGGTCTTGGGGCCGGCTCTTGGAAACACAGCACAGCTCCGCAGAGAGCGCGCTAGTTAGTAAGTACCGAGGGGACGGGGGACGACGGAGACGACGACGTGAGCCTTGACGGTGGTAATGGGAGCCAGCACCATTCAACAACCATCAGCACTTCACGTCCTCCACACGCAACCACCTGCTCCCCCCGACAGAGGGAAACTCATCGCACACGGCGCCCCCCAACAACCAACCCTGTGAGGGGGACGCAGATTGCTTGACCGTCACCTACTACCTATGCACCGCAATCGAAGCATCATCCTTCACGAGAGCGCAAATCTTCCGCGGGGCCTAGGCGCATAGACATTCTAACACCCTCTTTTTCATCACCGCAAATCCGCGTCATTACCAATTCAAATGCCAATCCAAATGCCTGCCATGACTGCTCCGAGTGCAGCAGATAATATCAAGAGGGACCCGGCGTCCGACCAGGTAAAGCCACCCAGGAAACGTAGGCGCATTGTCATCTCGTGCACCGAATGCCACCGGCGCAAGCAAAAGGTAGATGGACTCCTCCCCTCAACGCCGCAGGCGCAGGATCAACTCCGGGGCCATCCGACTAATGCGCTGCAGTGCGATCGCGCTTCTCCCTGCTCCAATTGTGTTACTCGCGGAAAGCAGTCGGCCTGCCATTACGAGAACGAGTCTGCGAGGAAACAACAGCTGGAGGAAGATGCGGCGGCGTCATCCAACGACGGGAACACTTCTGCCGTTAAACTCGAATCTAGCTCGGCTAAGCAGGTGGCATCCCTTGGATATGCCAAAGAGAATGGAAACAATACGCTCGGGATATTCAAGAAAATCGAGGGTTATGGCGGGGACTCCTTCCTGTCCAACTCTACATCCTCCGGTGCGAATATCAACAATCTACGGGAGAAGTATAAGAGCTTGATAAGACAACTGCCATCGAAGCCGCACATTGAGACGCTCCTTGAGACCTTTTTCCAGGATGTGAACCATACATACTTTTCCGTAGACGAGTCGATGTTTCGAGATCTCTGGGCTGATTGGAGCAATTTGTCTTTCTCCGTCCTCAACAAAGGCCCCTTAGAGTTGACGGCAGACTTACGATTTTTCCCTGGCTTGCTGTTCCAGGTACTCGCTCTTGCTTTACAATTTCAACCGCCAGACTATGACCCAAGCCTCGATGCGATCAAATATGCCGCCGCAATGACTTTCGATGATCTTGCAAGTGATTACAGTGAGTCTGGCCAGTCGATTCTATGTTTACTTGGGAAGCGTAGCATAACCCTGGTCACCGTCCAAGCTGGCTTCCTGAGGACATCATACTTGAAGAATTGTGGAATGGTGCCTGAAAGCTGGCATTCTCTCTCACAAACTATCCGAGATGCCCAGGAGATTGGCCTACATAAAGAGATCGTGGACCACCATCCACGCAACGCATCACAAGCCCTAGAAAACCTATGGATCGTCCAGATACAGAGGAGAATGTGGTTGCTTCTTTCAATATGGGATGTACACATGGCCTTGGTTCTGGGGAGACCAACAACAATTGATCTGCGGGATGCGTGGGCTACATTCCCAATTGACGCGCCTATTCCCAAGAACCGAAGAGAGGTTGCACCACAACCAAGATCCTCTACGGATCCTCCGACGCCTTTGACTGCCCTTCTCTGGAATGCGGAGATTGCTGCACCATTACGTGATATTCTCCTGTTGGAGAAAGAAGGCCCACATCCAAAAAACCCTTCCAAGATCGAGAAGATGCACCACCAAATTCTCCAGATATACGAGCATTGCCCAGCCTTTTTCCGAACCGATAACCCAGACACGACTTTTGATGACCTTCCTGAGTGTCAATGGCTTCGTTGTACTAGACCTACGTTCGAAAATGCTGCTGCTTCCACTGTAATGGCACTGCATCGGCCCTATATATTTACGAATACCGGGAGTCGAACCACCGCTTTGAAAGCCGCCCTTGACATTCTCCGGGCCCAACGAGCTTACTTCCAACAACTGAAAACCAAGCACTACAAGATGTTCAGTATTGTTCTCAACACATTTGATGCCATTGTTCTTATCGCTGCCATCTACATACTACATCCCCAAGATAATAGAGAATTCTTGGATGACACCTTACAACATTTCGACTGGGCTATGGAGCGTTTCCAGATAATCTCAGAACGCAACGTCATGGCAAAGGCGGCCTTAGGAGTCGTGAAAGCAATTCATGTCCGCATGAAGAAAGCACTTGGTCTTACCAAGCTCACTAATTGCAGAACCCTACCTCTCCCAACCCCGCCATCAAATATGTCGAATGACCTCGCCAACATTGCTTCTTACGAACCTCTACAACCGGAAAGCACATCTCGCTCTTCCATATCAACCACCACTTCTATCCCTACCCCCGGCACATACCTCAATAACACCACACCGCCCTGCAATTCGTCAAACTCCAATCCTTCGCCAGCGCAAGCAAACGAAACTCCATGGAACACAAACATCATCCCTACCGACGTAGATTGCAGCTCATTCCCCCCCCTGCAGCCAATGCATGATCTATTCTATAACGATCTAACAAGTGTGGCATTTGATCCACAGCTAGGAGCAATTGAGACTGCAAACGCCGGTGCTGGGCTTGAGATGTATGATCCAAATCTGGACGGTATCGTGAATCAAGGTGTACCCCCGGCAAATAATTGGCAGTTCGAGGGTGATTTTGGGACTGATAGCTTCTGGGGATTTATGAATACATATAAGCCTTAAAAATAGTAACAGGGACGGCGTTTGGAAAGGATGTCTTGCATGGGTAACGAGAGGTATGGATGGTTTTGGATGAAATTATGATGCCATTAACGAAAAGCAGGGTTTAGTTATGACACATATACCATACATAGTCTTTATCTTTGGAGAAGAATGCTCTCCTCAGAGGAGGCATTAAATTGCGTGGTTGAAGCCGTTCAGCTGTGATAATTGCTTTTGGAACTACTCACTGCCATTTCATAAACCGATGTCAAGCAAGTTGTGTTTTTCGATTGCCAATCAAGTGACGAAGCAAACACAGTCCTTGTCTTGTAATATGAGTTTCCAGTGCTTTCACTCTCAACTTCGTATTCAAGAACTTCTGTATCCGTCGCTTAAGCTGCATGGAAGATAACAGTGGCCGATAGAAAACTAAACACAAAATAAGATTAGAGACTTTTGACTATCTGTCTTTCTTCGGGGTTTTTGTCATAGTAGCAATAGTCCCGGGCTGACTCAAGATCACTGAGTAAATCAGACAAAGTCAGTAAGTACAGACTTCAATTCACCTAGGTGAGGACAAGTTTAGGAAGGAACAACTACCCAAACTAAGCGAGCAACTTCTCTAATTCACCTCGTCGCTTCATTTGTCGAGACGTAACTAGCTCCTTCGCCCCTGTTATTTCTCTCAACCTTCGCGTTTGACCTTTTCCTAATCATCATCTTCTTCCTGAGTCAAGAACCTTTTTTCTCTGAGAGATCTTCTTTCTTTTTATCCTGCTCGTCTCGACAGTGGGCTTGCTCCTGGTTTGGCCATTCTCAACCAGAACGCCAAGCACGCTTCATCTCCCGCTCATCGAAAGTCGGCATCCGTCGACCTCATTTATCTTTCAGCCCCATCTGCAAGTCAAACTCATCTCCCGCAGTATCCTCTCTCCTCTTTCAACACCAAACCGCACCGCACCACATCACGACAATGGATCTCCAGGAGACCACTAATCGACCGACGGCCACAGAGACAAAGTCGAGCATGGAGCTGAAGTCAACCTCATCGCCTGATGCTACCCCAACACCGGATAGCACAGTTCCATCTCGAGTCCACTGCGCTGTCCCCATCAAGATCGAGACCTCCGCTATCCCAGGCGCTGGTAGGGGTTTGATATCTGGTGCTAGTATTGAAGCTGGAGACTTGATCTTTAGTATCAAGTACCCGCGCTTGAATATAGTGAGTCCTTTCATTCTTTTCTTCCTTCTATTCCTTGTCCGTTATGACCTGTGCCCTTCCATCTTCTGAGTCATATACATTGCTTCTTTCCCTCGTCAATCACAACAAGGCACGTACTTTGACACAGAAAGGCAGAAGGGCTAATTCTTATGGCAATGCCATAACCATAGATTGATCACACGGAAAATGCCCTGGAGAACATTTGCGATAACTGCCTTGCCGCTAAAATGCACTACGTTGCAACTGTCCCAGATGCAGAGAATTTGAAACTCCGGGTTTGCACAGGTTGTGCAGTTTATCATTACTGCAGTAAAGTAAGTTCTGTCTCAGTCTTCGCCTTAATTTGAGTAACTCAGACACCACAGAAGTGCCAAAAAGAAGCATGGTCCCGTCACCACTCAACAGAATGCAAAACCCTCGGCTGGATCCACTCATCCCCCTACGCGTACCACGTCGGTAGCCCAATTACCGAGACCGAGAATGAGAATGACTCAAAGGGTAATGCTATCAAGAAGAATTCAATTGTCTTCCAACGAGAAGTTCGCATGGTCGTTCGTCTTTTGACCTTGAAGAATAAGGGTCGCATTGGTGACGATGAGTGGAAGGAGTTTACGCAGTTGAAGACAAATAGGGAGTTTCGTTGCAAGGACGAGAGCTTTGTGTCTTCTACGAAGGGCTTAGCGGGCTTGGTGAAGAAATTTGTTCAGACTAGCTTGAGCGAGGAGGATATTTTTGACTTAATTTGTGTTGTGAGTACTACTCTCTCTACCCATACTCTTCTCTTGAATCCAGATCATACAGACTAATAAAGCTACCAGATCACAACCAACGGCCTGTCAATTCACCAACTGGTGCTCTTCGACCAGGATTTCGAGGCAATCTATGATGCCACATCTTCCGTAGGTAAGCTAGAATCTCGGAGTAGAATTTTCTTTCTGGGGGTTGATACTCTTTAATTCTGAAGCACATTTGACTTACTCTCGGATCGCCCCAGACAAAGTAAGCTGACATCGAGTTTTGGGATTAGGTTTCGGTTGCTGTGTCGAACCCTTCGCCTCTCTTATCAACCACTCCTGTATGCCAAATGCCATGTGGATCTGGGAAGGAAGTGAACTACGTATTCGAGCTCATAGGTCTATTCGAGCGGGTGAAGAGATCACTGTCAGTTACACAAGCCCGGGTGAGTATGAGGACCGTCAAGAGATATTGAAGCGACAGTGGCAGATTTCATGCGGTTGTCCACTGTGTTTGAAGGGTCACATGGGACTTGATGAACCGCTTAAGACGCGTATCAGGGATTTGCTCGTGAAGGACGTACCAAGGACCAAGCAAGAAGTCCAGCAGGAGTTGCTCGCCAGCAAGGAGGTTGCTAAGCAAGGTCAGAAAGGCATGTCGGAACTCCGCAGACTTCAAATGCGAGTCTACCGCGCAGCCATTGATTTCAGCAATGAGAGACTCGCCCTCAGAACCGCCCTAATTCTTGCCTACGCAATCGAACCGTCCCAAGTCCCCGCTGTGTCAGCCGACGAACGCCTAACTACCCTTTACAACATCGTCTCTCTCATCAACCAAGCCTTCGCCTTCGAGCTCTTCTCTAGCCACACCAACTACATAACTGTTATGATGGCGTTACGTTACAAGGTGAAGAACATTAGCGAGACATACTTTGGCGAGGACAGTCTTGTTGCACGTAGAAATGCGCAGGGGTTTGTGGAAATGCTTACTACCTTCAAGGGACGCCACAGTGAAGAGTATGGCGAGGTATTGGGAGAATCGAAGAGGGAAGCTTGGTTTGTGGGGATGGAGGGGTTGTTAAGCTGGGCGGGTATTCAGATTGATAGGGAGGAGTTGTTGAGGAACGCGTTGATCTGATTGCCGTGGGGGTGTGCATGGGATATGGATAGTGACCTGATCGCATCTCATCAGGATAAGGGAAACAAGTGCAAGGCGCTTAGAAGACTTTTCATTGGGCATTAGACGACTTTGAGAATAGGAATGCAATTAGCTAGGTTTTTGATCTGAGATGTTTGGCAATTAAGTTTTCTGAGGTTCTGTTGATTGTTGATTTACTTCTTGGTGTCTTTTTTACAAATACTACTCTCCTTGCTCTAGCCAAAGCAAAGTCGCATTTTAAAAGGAGGATTAGCCTTGGACGTGTGCTGCCTATCCACGACCTGGCCCCACCACACGTTCTCGAAACCCTTGGTCTCCTGCTCGGCCCATACGTCTTCGAGCAGAGGTGTTGTGCTACGGAACATATGGTACCTAGTCCTCTCGTCCCAAAGCGAGCAGAACCTTACAATCTGTCTCTGCGTTGATCCATCTCGCAACTCGCAGCCTGCAAGGAAAAGTGGCAACAGAGCTTGCCTGGATATCATGTTTACGTCGCGACACGAAACGACGTGGTCCACGATAGCCCTTGCGCGGTACAAGATATGCGTCGGGACGCTACCTCCTGCTTCCCACTTGAAAACCCGGAAGATATAAAGAAGAAGGCCATTTCTCCATGCCTCGGAGCAATGCATGACATCCTGATCTTGGTGCATGCAGTCTTCGTCTCGGAAAGCTGTCGCCGCGGGGATGTGACGCCAGGACTCAAGCGACAGCTCAATTTCTGAGATGGCCGTGTCGTTGGATGCAGAATCGAACGTCGAGGACCCTTTTTGCCTCTCTGCGCTAAGACGCGCCACCTGCATTACAATCTTTGCGAGACTCGTTGGACATCCGCATAGTCCAAAGAAATCCCACTCTCGCTTATGCTGGTTCGATAGTACGGCATCGAAGTAGGCGTAAGGGAATACGCAGTCTTCCCTGGACAGGAGACTGGTTATAGCATCCCACCTGGCAAGTTAGCTAGAACTCAGAGACGGCTAGTAGTTAGGCTTTGCGTACCAGGTCAGTATTCCTATCTGAGCCTCGACCCTAGAGGACATGGCTAATGTTGTGATACCACCGCAAGCTTCAATGAGATTATATGCTCCCATGAGATGTGTGCTCCAGTTTCCGAGGATAGACTGAGTCTCCTAGTATCTACCGTCAGCCTGGACTTACTCTGAGGCACATAGAAGTTTGACTAACATCTAGCGAGAATAGAATTACGATGGTGTCAAGCATAGAATACATAGTTTCCGCATCACTAAATGCGTTGAGACTCAGGCGAAGCAGTTGAAGTGCTGCGTGGCGATGACTCAGGGTCGAGGTACTGTTGACGTGATGGCCCGCTAAAGCCATCACAGCGTGGACCAGAAAGGTCGGTTCTGGATCGATGTCTGTACGGTATCGAAACGGATTTATCCGCAGGTGGAATGTCAATGGAATCGTGCAAAACTCCCCGTTGTCTAAAAGTTGTTAGTCAGAGGTGGGAAGAGTGAATATGTGCACAAAATGCATACATCTGTTGAGTATCGGCTTAAACCGCTGAGTAAGGCTGCTGTACTCTATAGTCGGTGGTGGATATGTGAAAAGAGGAGATGGAGTGTTGGTCAAAGCCCAAACTGCCGCGCTATTTGGCACTAGGCCAGCAATATCACGCTCGCTAGTAATGAGCTCGGGTGAATGCGAGGGTACAGATTGGTCTTCGTTATTGCACGAGTTCAGATGAGGTTCGGTCGTTTCGTCAGTTGTCTCTAGTTCAGGAGATCCTTCGCTCCTAATCGATCGATCGTTATCCAAGGTTGCGTGTGACAGGTCATTGAGAGGTCCATTTTCCCTGGTCGCTTCCCTATGAAAATAAGATCCGTGTGTGTCTAATATGATGGAATGCTCTCTTGAAGAGCTAGAGAGAGACCCTGAGTGTGTAAAGGTGGTGACTAATGGGGAACGTCTTGCGTTCTGGGGATGCTCCTCGACGAACTCAAATCGCTGCTGTCTATTCCTGCGTGGTGCTGCCCTTTTCGCGGGCTTTCTTGACAGGGAAAATCCCGGCTGCCAGGACAGCTGCATCTCAGGCATCACTAAGGTGAAGATACTCGATGTATCACAAGGTCTGGATTGAGGTTGTCACTGTAAAAGTTAGCCAGAAAAGTATAGTCGGGTGTTAACGACGACGAGTCCTGTGGTTGTTAGCGCCTTTCATCGTTGGGCCTTGGCATTACAGTAACTAGTTTTGGCTTCCTGCCCAATACGTCCAATTGCCTTTTTGGTCGTCCCCACTTCCAATACCAGCCTAAGCAAGCGACGAGACTAGTCACAGCAATAGCATAGCTATGCCTCATGTTCTCCCTTCGACGGGTGCATTCACCATCTCTAATTAGAATTATAAAGTATCCTTCACCTCCACCTTTCGTTTATACAGCACGTTATTTGTATCATTTTAACAAGTAACTAAGTTCTTGGGAAACCGCATAGCAGTTTCCATACTTATTTCCCGACCTCTTCTCTCTAATTGAGCCCTGCCATGGTTTCCGCTGTCGCAAAGGCCGGGAGTTCACGTCGAGAGGATGCCGTGAGAACGGATGCCTCTACAAATCACTTTGAGAATGTGCCTGTTGTGAGGGACGATTTCAAAAAAACTGATCACTCAGCTCTATGCTCGCCTACTGAAGGTTGGTACACGCGCCTGCAAGCTATTAAACTAGCCAGGACTAATTGTGTAATATAGAACCCTGTCATGACCCAGATGTTATTATTGTCACCTGGGATGGACCAGACGACCCACAAGATCCATTCAATTGGTCTGTACAGAAGAAATGGTGGACAATCGGACTTGGTCTTCTCGCGAGCTTCACTTGTTCTATGAACGGCACTATCCTCTCGGTTGCTCACAAGTCAATCTCTGAGGAATTCGGGATTTCTGATGAGCTTTTCCCTAATCTCTATTGGATAACCACGTCCTGGGGAGTAGGAGCCGCGATTTTCCCTCTCATCATGTTTCCTTTCATGGAGGACTGGGGAGTTCGACCGATGGTTCTCAGCACCTATTTCTGCTTTATGTGCCTTCTTATTCCAATTGGCCTGGCCCAAAACTTCGCAACACTCGTCGTGGTTCGGTTCTTTACGGGCGGCTGCGTTCCACTCATGAGTGATGCCGTCGCTAGCATCACATCGAATGTGTTGCACGGAGATGACGCCAGGAGCGTACCAATATGTCTTTACGTTATGGTATACCTTAGCGCAACAAGTTCAGGTCCAGTGATTAGTGCCTCGATACTTCAATTCCTGGATTGGCGTTGGATTGGTTATATTGAATTGATTTTCACTGCCGCCCTTTTCCCTTTCTTTTCCCTTGGTCTCCACGAAACTCGTGGTTTGGCTATCCTGCGAGCTAAGGCCAAACGTATGCGCAAAGAGGGAAAGAAGGCATACACAGTGGAAGAGTCTAATCATACACCTTTGCACCAGGTCCTTATCAAGAGCATACAAAGACCAATCTACATGCTCTTTACAGAGTCGGTGGTCTTTGTCGCTGCCATTTGGGCTGCCTTCAGCCTTGGAACGATTTACTTATTTACTGAGTCTGTCGGACAGGTATATGGTCAGCTCTACGGTTGGAACGCTGTCCAGGCAGGATACATCCAAGGTGCTATTGTCATCGGCGAGATCCTCGGAACCGGCCTTTCCCTCTCCACCAACCATTGGTACCATGCTTCTGCTGCTCGCAACACAGAAGTCCCGGGTACACCTATCCCTGAGGCAAGGCTCTATTCAGCTATCATTGGAGGACTTTTTGGCGTTACAGGTGGCATGTTTGTGTATGGTTGGGCAGCATACCCTAACATACATTGGATAGTAATCACCATCGGCTTGATCATGGTGGGGTTTGGAACTACTGCTGTTGTGATTAGCAATGCAAACTATCTCATCGATGCGTACAGCAAGTACGCAGCAAGCGCTCTTGCAGCTGTTGGCTTGGTCGAGAATATATCTATTGCTTTTCTTCCTCTTACGGTATCAAACATTTACACCAACCTCGGGTTTCACTGGGCTAGCACAACTCTCGGATTCGTGTCTTTAATGCTCGTTGCTACTCCCTTATTGGTTGTCAAGTGGGGCAAAGCGATCAGAGCTCGCAGTCTATTCATGAAAGAGGCCATCATAGTCCGGCAAAGGGATTTGGGCGCTGTAGCCAGTGTGTAATTCAATAGTACTGTATTAGCTTCACTTCCTATAGAGTATAGCACCCCTCTACAGGCCACGTGTTCATAATAGATTTTCCTGTTTCTCAAAGGGCAACTAATATATAATAAATGCCACTTTACACACCACTTTTTACCTCACTTTTCAAGTGATTCTAACGGGCTCACAGGTAGCTTTCTTGCTTTGTTTTCTCTAACATATTCTTCTTTCTTTACTTTTTGTTGTTTTATTTGTTTAGTTTATAAGTAAGTTGGTGTTGCTATTAGTGCACGTGTTTATACCTTTCTGTAAAGGGTGAAACCTTACTGATGACCAAAATACAAGATCGCAGCCGTCGAATCCAGCACACTAACCTCCACCGTCCCATTCTCAATCTTTAAACTCTCACCAACCGTCATATTCTGTAACTTAACCGGCCGTCCCTCATCCAACTCCCAATTAAAACTCAAGCCATCCCAACTAATACCAGTAATAGCATCACTGCCATTAGCAAACAACCTCTGCACGGCAACGTCCCCTTCAAGACCCTCTGGAACACCAAACTCAAATGTCCTACTCGGTCGCGACCCGGTGCTCACAAAGTCACTTGTCCCATTGACGGTATAGTTCCACGCGTGCATATTAACAACCGCAACTCGCGTCAGCGTCCCATTAACATAAGCCGCATACGCACTCTCCATCTCACTTTCAAGCGGCAAATTCACAATCTGCACCTCGGCCTTCGTCAAATCGCCCAACATAGCCGCCACAGCCACGTTTCCATAGTAGGGCGCCTTGGTCCCTATGCTCGTCTTGTTGGTAGACACAGGCTGCCAAGAAGCATAGCGGTAGTCGAGTCCCTGGTGCATGTGTACGCGACGGATACCGACGCTTGCGCACCAGAGGTTGAAATCGATTCCCCAGAGGGCGGCGCCGAAGGAGTTGGAGAGGCCCGGTGCGCCTTCGTTGTAGAGACTGTTGGTTTCGCCCAGGATGAAGGGGATACCAGTGTAAGCCAGGTGGGTGGAGAGGTTTGTTTGGAGCGCGACTGATGTGATGGTGCTGGTGTGGTTCATGAGCGTTCCTTGGAGCGTGACTCCTGGTTGGGTTGCTCCTCCGATGTAACTGCTGTGGGTCAGCTTGTAGTATATGCATATAGCGCGATGGGAATAATTACTTATGGGATGAGATTAGTTTGATGTCTCCATCATCATTTAATCCATCTTCCCAAGTCGTCACGGGTTTCAGATGGTTATCGACGCCTGCAAATGACGGAGCAATATATCCATATGAATCATTCGAAGTCAATTCCGGACATGCCTTCTCAAGGCCAGCTTTGATAGCTCGCGTCCCGTTCAACCATTGGCTGACAAAGGTACTCTCATTCCACGAAGCTGGACGCACAGGGCCTTGAGCTGACGTAGAGAAAAGATCAGGTTCGTTTCCGTACTCCCACCAAAGTAGTTTTCCATCACCTAGAGCTTTGCATGCTAACGGAACCGTCTCTACTAATGTCTCCCACCCGGCAGCACCGAATTGACTAGTGCTGTTACCCCCGAGTCCGAGATTGAATCCATGGATGAATTTCGTGTCTGGCCAGGTCGCATAGGATTCGAAAAATGAAGGTCCAATGTATACCGTCGTTGGGTAATCCGCTGACCTAGCCGGCACGATGGTACCATTGACAGCATCCTTGAGACTAGAATTGTAGAGGGCGTAATCTTGGGTGTTACCGCCTACTCGGATGTATGGCTTTGTGCCTGTGAGGTTTCCAAGGTTGTTAAGCAGGTTGTTGGAGAATGTATTTGGTGACGAGCTATTTCCTGCATGATGTCAATTGGGGTTCTCGCTACGATGAGCCAGCTTGGTTCGAGTTAATTTACCGGCAAAGTCTGGGAAATATACAAACTCGATCGAGTAACTGACAAAGGATTCGGGTATTGGCGCACTCGCATTTCCAGATGGCGACTTGCTAATCTCAATAACCGATCCTACAACACTTGGAGATTGGAAAAGAAGGGTCAAAATAGGCCATAGGATTGGAGAAAGCATTTTGTATTTATTTTTTGAAATAAATAATCGAACGGTGATCAACAGGAGCGGCGGAAGACGGAACTGTTGTGGAAGTTGAACCGTGCGGATTCGAAGGAGGCGTTAGAAGGGGGTTTTATATGTATGGTTCCGGAGGATTTCCTGCTTCTCGTTCATCTCGTATTATGTAGCACCGAAGTTGGTAATGGCTATGACATGACAAGGTAGTGCTAATGATTGCCGCGTTGAACATGCGGGGAACAATGGTGGGGAAGGTACTTAGCCTGGTTCGTGATCCACCCCCTCCTAGTGCTTATATAGATGGTCTGGCTATATAAGTAGGTAGAGAATATATGTCTAACACTACACCTATTCTAACGCACTCTGAATAATTTAGCAAATTGAAGAAAAGGCCTCTATTAGCTTACTGCCTATATTAGGCGAAGTGGGAGGAAGTGTAAAGTCCTAGTGAGAGAGTTTGATAGACCCTAGCTTAAAGCGTATAGTCTTGGAAGCAGTGAATAAACCATTTGAGAATATAATATCAAACTTAAAAGACATTCTTTGTGCCCTAGTCCTAAATACCAAGAGACTTTAGCAAAAATCAAAACTATTTACTATGGCTCTTATATATACTTTGCATCGAGTCTAGGGCTGCTCTTGACATGACACTTGTACTGCTCGCGCCGAAGCGAGGGAGCCCCAGAAGTTTACCGAAGGTCCCCGACGGGGAAACACGGCCCGAGTTCGCTGGTGGTAAAGACGCGCTGCAAGAGGTTCTTCAACTTACCAAAGTCCGTGTGAAATCAATCATTCACGGGTTACAAGTGTACAGTACTAGAACCGAGAATAACACAAAAGCAGAACCCTAGAGAACAGCCGAAGCTATAAAGCTACACTGGCTTATATTTTATGCTAGCTCTCTCCACTCTCAAATAGTCAAGAACTGTTTTAAATTACTCTTCGCAGTCGCTAGTGCCTTTGATAGATAGATAGGATTGCGATTGTCTTTATGCATTTTTAAATGAGAGACTATCAAGTTTTGTCGATAATCCTGCCTCTTCCTCTTCCCTTCTCGAAGTCTCGTGGTCCCTAGATTAAAGCGTACCTTGACTTACCACAGCATTCGCCCAGCCGCGATGTTCAAGCCACTATCTAACACCTTGAGCAAATATCGACTTTTTCATAGAACCAAGCTTAGTCTTCCCAAAGAAAAGCAGCTGATTCTCTGGCAGGACAAGATTGGTAACAAGCAGGATCTCCCGCTCAGATTTCATCAAGGACCTGCCGACTATGCTTTGGAAAGCCTCTTGGGTACCTCTATCGTTGCCAAATCCTACACAGCATTCGCAAGTTATATCAAGAGATTTGGCGTCAGTAAGTGTTTCTTGCGAAGCTTTGCTGACTCAAGTACAGTGTTTAATGGTAGGAATTAAAATGGAACATGCATAATACCCACTATCACTCTCTTATTGAGGCAAAAGGGGCCACTCATACGAAAGCGAAATGTCGATGGCAAGAGACCGCACAGCGGCACAAACTACGCAGCAGTAGAATTCATTGAGATTCCTATAGCAAAGGAGAAAATGTTGACTTGGCGCATATTCAGAACTAGAAGATTAGTATTTAGTTCGCAAACCGATTTCAATTCCGTCCAAACCCCACCCTAGTGACTTGAGTAGAAACAGCAATTTCCAAATTGTCTTGAAAGAGAACGAGAAAATTTGATACCTCCTCAACAACTATGACTCAGCTTCCAATTATCACCAGCCAGCTAGAGAACTTGAAGCCTAGTTATAAAGCAATACCACAGGACGCAATTACTGTTGGCTGTAAAACGCAGTAAGAAAGTAGTAGCAAGAATAAACACAGATAATACTTTTAGTACCGAAATTAGAAGCGCATACCCTCCAGGGGCCACTTTGATGTTCATGTCTTCTCTTTCTGTTTCCCAGCACAAAACTTCTTATGAAAATGCCAGGCAAGACGTTGATGGGCAGCATTACAGTAATGAACGCGACAAAGTGTACACTTCTTCAACCTGACATTTTCGGTGGAAGGTGCACCACAATGACCACACCAAGGCTGACTCTCTCTGTTATCCCACCTCTCCTTCGCCCTCATCGCCGCACTTTTCAGCCAAACATCATGAGGCGTAGGTCCAATAGCTGTAGAAACCTTCGGCCTCTTTCCACCATCCGACCCAGCTACCTTCTCCAATCGATTGTAGTATTGTTGCAATGATTCAAGGGCGAACATGTCATTTGACTTTAGACCTCGACCGAGATCTCTGAATTGCATGGTTGCAAGATCGAGAATGACTCGTACATTCGCATCTCCTATCGCTCCGAACCCCATGGCGGCATGGGGAAAAGACTTTCCTATGCCCGAGACGTAGGATTTGGGATCTGGATTTGAGCATGTTCTTACGGTGGCAAGGGTCAAGTGTTTGGGTTCATGAAGCACCCATTCTACAATGACGGCGTTTGGATATTGTTGTTGTAAATTCGTCTCCTGTGGTCGTACGGATACGTAGTTCTTGCGTCGCAGGATAATTCCGAAAAAAGTACTGCAGCAAACGTATGGACATGAAAGAGCCATCATGACCACGGGATTGCCAGAAAATCGTCTCGAGTTCATCCGCCGTGCAAAGGGCTAGTGATGTTGGTGTGGGATCCGGAAGCATATTAAAAGGTGCATCTGGTTCATCAGAAATGGCAGTATTTTCGTTGTCTTTGTGGAAGAGGAAACCGCTTTTTGAGGGTCGTATGCTGTAGCCATATACTGTGTACTCGGGAAAGGTTGTGAAAGGGTTATCGCTATTGGCTACTGCTAACTCCACGAGCTTCGCGTGCCGGAAGCGTGTGTCTGTGGATGCTTTTTCATAGTTGAGGAGGAGCGCAATGTCGTGAAGGTCAAGAGGCTCAATGCCTGGGGTAGATGTGGTTGTCATGGTGTTTTCTGCTCTTTTGCCGAGTCGGAGTTGTCGGTTCGATGACCTTTGGTACTTATTAAATGTAAGTATCGCTCAGCTTCTGGAAATTTTCAGTGTCTATTTTACGACTGTTGTTACCTGGTATGATACAAATATGAGGATTACCCCGCAGTATACGTTTATTTTCTGTCAGGGTTCCATGTTAATAAAGGGAAATAATTGACTGCTTTCCTTGCTGCTTAAAGCTATTGGTAAGTCAAGAGATTTCGTAACTCAAGAGGCTCGTGGCTCCCTGGGAAAACCCCTGATCGAGCACATACACACTTCTCTATGATGCAATACTATCACGTTATGCAATCTCTTTACTCTGCTACATCTAAAAGCTAACATATATTGTAGAGAGAATAGAAAGCTAAAGTACAGTGTACTGTACATTCACCTCTAATCTAGGGACTGTAATCTATGGATACTGATTTACTCCTAAACTGATCATTAAATAAGTTCGTACCTCCTCCCATTCTCTACCTTTTCCCTAGCCCAAACTACAATCCCCGTCCCATCATCTAACTTCTTCTCTATTCTCATCCACACAAAGCCGCCTAGTCGTGGTATAACCACCTGCCAAATGCCCCAATACAACACACCACTTCCAAGCACAAATACGCTCACCAGTGGCGCGGCCCAGTATGGCAAAGCAGTATCTCCCTTTCCATCTTTGGGAGGGATAAATGGCGTAGCGAGAAGGAAGACCTGAGCAAGGATAAACAAAATCGCCAGTGGCTCCCAGGCTTTGAATGGTCGAGGGAGTTTGCTGTACGGTGCTCGTTTACGAAGGAGGAAAAGGCCAAGCGTGACGAGGAAGCCGATCAGAGCCCCCGGGTAGCCGCCGACATCGAGCATAAAGTTGTATGCGTCTCCAAATGGAACAACCGCAACTGTAAGCGATGTGCATAAACATACCAAAGCCAAGGCTGCAGCAGGACTTCGGTTTCGTTTTAAGTTCCCAGCCCAGAGCCAGCTTGCGGGCAACATGCCTTCCTTTGCTAGCTCCTGGTCCACTCTTGCCATTCCAAAGCTTCCCGACATTACATTCCCCAACGCACTGAGAGCGACAAATGCGGCAGCGCTCCTCCTAGCCGTAGCACCGAACACCTTGCCCATGAAGAACGCAGCGACTGTGACGCCAGACGACGAAAGCTCAGTTGGTGTTGCTGCGGCGAAGTATGAGATATTGGCGAGCATGTACAGGATTCCTACGATAGAGAGCGAGAGTGGTCCTGCGATCTTGACGGTTCGTACTGGGTTCCGGACTTCTGACATTACGGATGTGCAGCCGGTCCAACCACCGAAGGAGGAAAGTACCTTGAAGAGCGCAATTGTGTAGTCGTATGTAGAGGATGATGAGTTCGCGAAAGGGGATACGAAACTCGTACCAGGGTTTGGTACGGTTGCTATGCCTGGGGTGAAAAGAATGACCCCAATGACAATTATGAAGATCAGAATGACAATTTTGATGATAGCAAGAGAGTTCTGGAGTTGTAATGTAAGTACGGGTAAATAGAAAACTTGGGTTAGAAAATACAAACCATGACCAGGACACCAGAGCGGGGAGCAAGCGCATGCATTGTTGTAACTCCAAGCATAGCCAAGATCGCGATCACCTTCATTATGGATTCTCTGGGCTCATAGCCAGCAGTAATGACAATGTTTTCAGCAAAGACAATACATCCGCCGGCTGAAAACGCCAATCGTTAGCATCTGTCATTCAGAAAAGTTTGACACAGGTCCCACTTACCAGAAGAACTCAGTACGACAGCATACACAGCAAAGACGATAGAAGTCAGATACCTAGGCTTGGGGTATGCTTTCTCGAGATACACTTTTTCACCGCCAGACATTGGGAAAATACATGCTAGCTCCAGCCAAACCAGGAGGCCGCAGAAAGACAGGAGGAAGCCTAATGCCCAGAGAAGGAGAGAGGCGCCGACCGACCCAACACTCATCGTTATTGAGGAGGGAGTCGAGAATATCCCGGTTCCGACCATTTGAGATATTCTAGAGTCAAAAACTTAGCTCATTCTAAACACGGGATATAAAGATAGAGCCATAGAGCCATAGAGCCAGGGGTATGGAGTCAAGAAACACGGTGGGGCCGAAACTTTATCCAGAAAAGATATATAGGAAAGCAAATGCTACAGCAGCTTGAATAAATTCTTTCCGGATATCAAGGAAAGTAGTCACATACCCCAGAAGCGTTGCAGACGTCACGCCTAAATGCCTTCCCAACCCAGCCTCCTCGATGTGGCCAACAACCGTCTCAACCACCAGGTCAACCTCTTCTTTCAATTCCTCGGCTTCAGGTTCACTTTCATTAAAACTTTGGTTGTCCGCATCCTTCTGCCCATTCATGTCCCGCATGAGAAGAGCCTCATTCTCATGCTGGTCCCCCACGCCGGTACCATCGGCTTCCCCATCCTCCACGGCATCGTAGCCGTGGGCTGGAGTCATCTTCTGAATGGTTTGGCTTCAGTTTCATCGATTCATATCTGCGTTGGTTGAGTTGTATCGAAAATGCCCTGGTCAAGAAGGGTTTGCAAAAGAAAGATGGCTTTGGTTGTCAACGGTCGTCGGCAGCTCCCTTTATTTTTGGTGGGGGTAGGACGTGTCCTTGTTGGCATGTGTTTCATAGCTTTGTGCACATTAATGCTGGCAATGATGCATTACTAGTCTGTATAAAAGACGAAGCGAGACTTGGCGTCCCCTTGCAATCCCCCTTTTTACGCGAGGAGGTCATTTGGATCCAAAGGGGCGGAAGAATGATATTACTGTCTGCGTTACAACTGGACACAAAGCTATTCCACGAAGCCTCTTAAATCTCCTCTAAATCACTGTGTTCTCTCTCATTCCCAGCAAAGAGACCAGCATGTCATGGAATGTCGGCTTTGAACCACTGGATCAATCGGTGCCAGAACAGATGCTGCTAGGACAGGAGTTGCCAGGACGGATGTTTCCAATGTTGTTAGAAACGGATCTTGCCAGAGAGCACGTTTTCGAATATCCGAAGGTTGCTGATTTAAGATCCGTAGGTTGACCACCATGATACGTATTATAGTACAATGTACTTGAGGTTTAACACGACACTTCAGGCTCGAAACTGAAGCTTTCTACAGTGCACAACAAAAACCAGGCGCAGGACATAAAACAGGCGCACAACTTCCAATCAGCATGAGCGCCAAAATTTCTCCTGTTTTGAGAGCGACCGTTGACCTGCGAGAGGTAACGATTGGCTTTGGTAATGACTATCTCAGTTGGCATTGGGAGATGACAGAACCAAGTAGAAATACAAGGAGACAACTGCTACTGCTCCTAACAGAGTGTTTCAAGGGCGCTAAGGCATTAAATCGATTGTATATCAGCTTGTCTTTATATCTATCAGTGCGACCATCAGATGTATAAGCTCGCGATATACCTGCAGCAATAAATGCAATCAACCTCCTTCTCGAAGTAAATGCGACGCTTGCGAGAATCATTGTATGGCGGATACGAAGTATTCAAGCGACGTCTAGATTGAGAAGTGGGTCTGGGAGGTAGAAGGGAGTAGAACGTTAGATTTTGGGAGGTTGGAGGGGGAGGAGTTCCGGGAAATGGAGAAGAGATTGAGAGACTTGCTTTCAAGGCAGTTAGATATGTAGGGTTTTTAACGTCTTATATGAGAATTAAGTTTTATAATTGTTGGCCGATATAGTTTGCTGTCATCCTATCAGGTGTTGTGAACAGCCCTAACTTTCTAGTTTCTATGAGTTATTATATGCGACTAAAAGGTATAAGATACTGCGCTAACTGAAAACTCTGTCTTGTTATTCAACATTACATAAAACTATCATCCTTTGATAAGCTAATATTCCCTATAGTAACTCTACTTTCAGTATCTGCAGTCACTATGTCTAAACTAGTGGTTAAAAGGACAAAGAAAAAGAACACATGCTTAGGTTCTCTGTTCCTCAGTTTTAAACCTTCATCCTCACAATTCTCTAAATCTCCGGTGTCTATGATAAGTCTAGAAGACAGGAAAGATCCGACAGCTGCTTTTCAGAACTATTATCAAGATGTGGTTTACCTAATTTGTTGTCAGCTATTTCCTATTCTTAAATCAAGTTCAATTATTATCACAGATTGAGCTTAATACTTCCGTATACCGACAAAATAGCATTTATGTTCTATCTTATTTGTAGTATATATTCTTATTTAAAAATAGAAAGTTGTGAGGTTCTTGTAATTAGAAAAGGGTCTTCCAACTTAAAGATGTCTTTTAGTTGGTATATTAGCAATAGCGACGCATCCAAGCATTAAAGAAGAGAAATACTGCGTCTTAGCTATCTTTATGCAACAAGAGACTAGGCACAAGTCTAACAGAGAGTGAATAAGGGGTGGTAGAAATTAAGCGAGCACTCGTTATGCAGCGGAATCTTGGTCTTAGGCCAAATAGCTATTAAGCGAGGGACTATGCGTTATGCAACGGAATCACAAGACTGCAGGTTCATTAAACGCAGGAAGTCAAGTGATAACGCGTCATGCAACGAAATATAAGTAAAACCAGAGGTCGACTAAAAGAATGACCGAGAGGACAAATCAAGTGATCACTCGTTATGCAACCAATGCATGAGCAGAACTAGAGACTGACTAAAATAGTGAATAGGGGGCAAAAGTCAAGTGACGACGCATTATACAACGAAACCTAATATTAGGTTGGTGAACGGGGATTATAGTTACAACTAGTACTAATTAGCTCCTCCCTGCTTGCGTTAGATTCCAGGCCAGATCCATAAATACCATCTCGATAAGACTTAATCAAGAACCATTCGCCAAACTGAATATCGCTTGAAGTGGTCAGAAAAGACTTCTTCTTGGCCTTGTTGAGAAAAATAATTTACACGGTGTCCTAAAAGTCGATGAGCTTATGCACCACTGTTTACTTCTAGATACAAGATACGTGTTATCTATGCTCCCTTCCCATCTGATTCAACTCCATAACCCAATGCAATAAATCAAAGAGCAACTCCATACTCATCAATAACACTCTGTGGTTTCTTGAAGACTCCTAGAGGTTTATAAACAACATCGTCCATACCAAACCCCTTGGGGCCACCAATCTCCAAACCCCGCCGTGTCGAAGTCCACCTCTCTGATGCCACGATCCCAAGAACAATTACTAACAGCCCATACCTATACTCAGGAGTTCCAATCGCCTCTCCGTTCTGCGCATCGATGACAGCGATCAGATCCGGCACTGAGGCGAGAATCTGTGTGATATTAGAATAAAGGGCAGTTTCCAACGAAGAAATTAGATGAACATACCACTTCACTACCATCCGCCTCCTCCTTTACAGCAAGAATATTCTCATTCTTAAACGGAATCTTGAACCGTTCTTTTCCCTCTCCAACTCTGGAATCAGTCCCTTCAATAATCACCTCTCCATAAACATGACCCATTCTCAAAGTCCTCTCCACACCAACAGTCTTCCCTTTGAACAAGACCTTCGCGGCTTCATTGCCACCAACTTCCTCGATAATGGACTCAGCTACCGTATCAATCTGATTCGTGTGTCTTGCTAAGGCAACGGCTCGGCCTATGCGCCATGAAAGAGAGATAGTGTGCTCTACAACCCAACTCTTGGTGTTCTTGCCAGATACAGGACCCTTTGCACATGCAACATGGGATCCCATTTGTGATAGAGCTGCTCGAAAGGCTTTCTCGACCATTAACTCGCTCGTTGCTTGTGTCATGAACTAGATACCGTCAGCGACCATCACGCACGCAATAGTAGAGTACGCGAAGAGATTTTACCATCACGTTTCCATTCCCGTCGCAGATTGTTGAGGGCAAGAAAACGGGCTTCTTTTCGAATACCACTGGTGTCGTTTGCCATGCAACGGGATATGCCCTACCCATCCAGTCACCATCTACGGTAGGAAGATCCATATTTGTCGAAGCACCCAAGATCATTCCTTGCAGTCCATTTCCACCTCCGATTTCTAAAGCAATAACGGCATTTGGTTTGACGTTCATGAATTTGTATAGTTCATTTTGAGACTGCATCATCCTAATTTACAGACTCATAATAAGCAGAGTAGATTTGTTTGGGGCGAGGGCATGTGATACGTACTCTTCACCAGGCAATTTCTCGATGGATACTGTGGGAGAGCCTTTTCCACCTCCACAGGCAACCAGATCTTCGTCTTTCAGATCATCCGGCGAGATCACTCGGACAACTCCCCCTTCTCTCATGATTTGGCGAAGTCGCAGCATATGGCTATAAGGTGAGCCACCTCCTCCTGTCCCAAGGATATAACAACCTATAGTAATCCAAGCCAAATCTGTTTCCGAGATAATCCACTCTCGGCCCTCTATTCTCGGTCTGTAAGACTTGATGTCAACCTGTGGAGCGTCCGCTTCATGGTGTCTATCTTTCTGCACAGAACCATCAGATGTAGTCTTCTTTTCGAACTCGGCCATATCTTCCTCCACACCAAGTTCTTCGCTCGCAATCAGACTCCCTGTATATTCTGTTCTGCTGAAATCGAAATCTCCTACAGCTTTGACGATGAATCGAGACTTGTTAGCAATATACTGCAGAGGAATATGATCCATCTCCACAACTTCAACAGTCTCTTTCTGGGCACCATTAAGCACCGCCTTCTCAACAGCACGCAAAGAAATCTCCTCCATAACCTGCGCCGAAGTCTTCGATTCTGTGCTCTCAATAGTATCAATGATACCACTGACGCGTGCTGTCGCAGCACCAATCGCATTCGCTACCCCTGACCATTGCGGCTTTACGACCTTGCTTGCTCCAGAGAGCTCATCTGGAGCGAGGATTGCGCCTCCACCAACTAGCAGGACTGGAATATCATCTGCAGACGTCTTCATGGTGTCAATGACCCTCTCAAGTATCTTCTTCACCACAGACTTGAACTCAATCAGATTCGACTCTAGTTCCGCACCCACGACCAAAGTCCGGTCGCCAATGTCAGATTCTGGATTTCCCAGTACCGTATAATCCGTAGCCGTGACCACACTACCACCAAACACAATACTCTTCGTCGGTAATTGATACCCAACACTATCCGGACCAACAGTCAATTTCTCATCCTTCTCCTTTCTGACAATCGAACCGCCTCCTAAACCGATACTCCTCACATCAGGATACGAGAAATTAGTTCGAACGCCAGAGATCTCACTGAAAGCCGCAGCCTGTCTCGGAAATCCATTAGCTAAAAGAAGACCAACATCCGTCGTAGTACCACCAATATCAACCACCATCATAGCCTCCTTGATATCGTTCTGTGTAAGGAATGCAGCTCCGCGCATACTATTAGTAGGACCGCTTGAGAAGGTTCGGATGGGCAGTTGTGCTGCATCTTTGGCGAGGAGTATCGTCCCGTCATTCTGCGTGATGAAGACAGGACAATGAAGATTAAGCTTAGAGATTGCATTTTGGAACGAAGCGATTGTCTTCCTTGCGAAGGACAAAATGCTCGCGTTGAGAATAGCAGCGTTTTCTCTCTCCAGAAACCCTAGGTTCGCCACCTCCTTACTCATCACCACATCCACATCAGGATACACACTCTTGATGATCTCAGCCGCCTTATCTTCCTGCTTGTACACGACGTCAACAGGGCTAAAAATCCCGGCAACAACTATACTCTTGATCCCCAACCCCTTGATAACCTCGGCCTCTCTCCGAATCTCCTCCTCGTCAATCTCATCAATCAAGCCTCCATCCACCTCCAACCCACCCTGCACGAAACATACATACCCCAAGATCAAATCCCGCAACGAAGCAGGCCAATCAATACAAGGTACCACGCCCCTACCAAAAGGGCCACATAATCTCATGACAGCGACTTTGGCCAAACGAGCTGCGTCTTGCTCTACAACGGCATTAATGAAATGCGTTGTTCCTATTGTTACGCTTGCCACATCGTTAGGATTGATGTTGGAGCTGCTGAACATAGAGGAGATGGCGCTGTTTATGCCGAGGGATGGGTTTGTTGTTGTAGATGCTTTGTGCCAAGCTAGGATTCCGCGACTTGGCGAGTTGGAGAGCGATGGGTCCAGGACTACTCCATCCGTATTTGTTCTGGACAAAAAGTCAGCATTCTCTTATGTGCTTGGTGTCCTTGTCGTTGAAGGAATGCAAGGATGGGGTTTTCGTTTGCCTTACCCACCGACGTCGACGCCGATTCTGAGATGCGGAGTGCCCATTTTGGGCTTTGCTGCTCAGAATCGGGGTATCAAAGTCTACGGAAAGAATTATCTCCGAACTTTTTGAATAGGCTGTAGGATGTATGTAGGTGGAAGTGAAAGATTGTTTACTTTGCGAGTGAGATAGCGGTCACCGCACGTGATAATTTATCCCACCAATGAAGCTCACGAGTCACTTGCACCCACTTTTGAGATAGTTCTTTCAGCCGGTGACGGAGTATGCGATTTCATTCCCTAGAACTCATGGAATGCGTATTGTTACAACAAGGATGCATTCCTTTTCACTTGTAAGCTTCCTTGTGCGCATGTCCTCCGAAGCGAGGATAAAAGTCAGGGGCAAAGAGGTGCTCGCTTAACATTTCAAGACGACGTTGACGCAATGAGTGCCTATAAGACCTAGAACTATTAATATGGAAATCCTCCACCAACTCGAATTATAAACACAAACACAAAAGAGCTTTTCAGCTTTGTCAAATGTCAAACAAATATACTTCCTATATAACAATGACTATAGAGGTATCTACAAAAGAATTACAAGTCCAAAGCATAAACTCCAGCGTCCTTGGTATCTCTATAAAAAAAAGCCATCAACACGAAATAAACTCCTCAAACCCATCAGTTAATATATCAAATTCTTGGTTTCCAGCTCAAAATGTAGGCTGGACTTTCGCTTCCGTCTGTGTCAACTTCAACGCCCTCAAACTTCCCGTCATAGATCTCGCCCTCGAACGAGCACTATCCACACTACTCGTACTTCTCATCGAGCTCCTCGCACTAGCATGCATCAACCTCCGCTCATCTGGCGTCCCATAACCGGGCTGTGTCATACCCCTGGCACGGTCACCAGGCAACGAGCTCGTTGGCGACGGTGGTTTATTGCCAGCACTATGTGGCGCAGCTGTTTGGCGACGGTTCATCTTGCTGAAGATTGAGGGGAGGGCTTGGGACGCTGGGATTGGTGTTTGATGGAAGCTTGTGGAGGTTTGGAGAGGTGGCGTTAGGGCTGGGGATATTGGTCGTCGAGCGTGTCCTGAGTAGGAGATGTTGGAGCTGGTGGACGAGGTACTACGGTTGCGCATGGCGTCCATGCCGTTTGATTTCGATGCTGTGCGGCCGCGTATGTTGAGACCGTTCATTTGGGGCATTGAATTCTGATCAAACCTGTCTTGATACTCGCGGGATGTGGCTGAATTCCTACTTGATCCTGGTGGTGTTGGTAGTCTACCCATACCCTGACTCGGGTGCTGGTACGGCTGAACTGCTGGGGTCGGAGGCCGGCTGTAGGTGTTCATCAATTGTTCGAGGCTTACTCCAGTGGTAGGCATTCTGCTGAGACGACGAATGGCGCGCATGTTGGTACTCATGAAAGTCGACATGCGCTTGATTGCATGGCCGTTTTCGTGAGTCTCATACGCCGACGGCATACCGTTTGGAGTTGCTTGTCCTCGTGCAAGATGCTGTTCAGTAAGGTCCATAGCTCGGGGTTTCGCAGCTGGTGCTTTATTGATGCTTTGTTGGATCTGGGTAATAACTTGGTCCAGTTCCACAGCATCTTGGTTCCGATGTCCAACATAAGGAGAACGCGAAGTCGAACTTGTATCAATACCGAGGTCGTGAGTCAACACAAAGAAAGATCCATCGCGGACTTTGCGACGCACAAGGTTCCAACGCGTACGAGCGGGGTTTTGCTCCATTTCGGGATGGTAAACCGAGTGTTGTGCTAGTTTAGAGTAGAATCCATCTAATCTAATGGCCATGCGCTCAGCTACTTGTAGGAGAAAAGTGGAGAGCGCCGTTAGGCGGTGGATTTCTGAAGGTGCATCGAGGTCCATCACGTTGTCGAAAGCATCCATTCCTTTACAAGCTTCTTCGCGAATACCCTCCAGAAGTTCCATATTGAGCTGAACTGAAGTTCTTGCATATTCGACGATACCGCGTTCGTGGAATCTTGCTGCCTCGCTATCAGCCGTAAACTCTCCAATTTGAGAGACCTCGTTGGTGGTCTTCATTGCATCTGGAGAGCTTTTCGCGCGGGCAATGATACCGAGGACATCTGGAAGACGGCTCGGACTGGCCGAATTCGCGGAATTGGCGAGGGTGAACGATAGCTTGAGGTAAAGTTCTTGAAGTTTTGCTCCAAACAGAGCTGAGAACCCATTCTGGAGAAGTCGGGATTGATGGTGGTAAAATCTTCTGACACCACCCATGTTGAAAAGACTACCCTGGAACCAGAGATTCGATGAGCCCATGAACTCGTGCACCTCGAACTGTTGCG
Organism: Pezicula carpinea; assembly: GCA_026119845.1. Lineage (NCBI taxonomy): Eukaryota > Fungi > Ascomycota > Leotiomycetes > Helotiales > Dermateaceae > Pezicula > Pezicula carpinea. Next base: position 170,482 of record JALRMK010000003.1, on the reverse strand, counting down.
ACACAAGCGTCTCAACAGACGTCCTCAGGTAATCGGACCATAGATCGTAGAGCATACTGATTTCTTCGCAGTTGTGGTAAGCGGGCTTGCGGGTGAGGTGGCCGATGAAGTACTTGTTCAGGAGACTGGATACTTCGGGGTTATTGGTGTGAGCGAGCATATCAAAAGATGCCGTGCAGTCGCCTCCAGCGTTGGATTTAATGATGTTTGTTCCGCCGGGGTGCATTGGACAGAAGTCAGTGACATCGTATACGCTTCCATGGACTGCGATGAAGATGCGGCTGTCTGGGCGATGACCAGTGTTGCAAGCCAACTGGGAAAGTGGAATGGTAGGAATGTTGCATGGTAGCGGCTTTGGTGACATGAACACATCCAACATGAAACGTCGCTCGGCAAAGGCAGTGTTGAGAATCACATCTGTCGACTCCATGCTCGCTGTCCGGTGATTATAGATAGCTTTTCGAATTCCAGACATGACAGAGTCAAAGACAGAGAGGGAGCCACAGACATAAAGGTATCCTCCCAAGCCACCTTGCTTCTTTGACATGACAAGGTCGCAGACGGTGGCACCTTGCTCAACAATCACCGAGTCGATATAGCGTGGGGTGGTCTCCTTCTCGACCAAGTCCCGCAGGTATCTATCGTAGCTAAGACCACGGGAGTCCCGAGAGAAGGCAGTATAAACCTCCATATAGCCAGCGTTCATGTATTCGCGGAGCTCATCTTCGTAGCAGAACTTCTCCCTCGACTGCACACCAAGGAAGAGGATATTCTTGCCAACAGAACGACCAGCACGTGCTTGCCAGAAACTTCGGAAAGGGGCAATCCCGCTGCCACCAGCAAAGAATGCACATGGAGCTGCATCTTCGATTGGCAACTGGAAAGAGAGGGGTCGTGAGACACCGACGAGCAGTTCCTCATCATCTGCGATCATCCCGTCTTCGCTTGAGACTGGAGGGTTCAAAAAGCCACTACTAACTCCATTGCGCTGAGGCCAAGGACCGGACAGTATAGGACTAACATTGTACTCGGACCTCGAAACAGTCAGGTCCACAGTGCTAGGCAGGAGCTCTCCTGGATAGTTCGAGATACTGTAGGTCCTTGGGACCTCAACTGGCACGAGCTCGGCAAGCCATGGCATGTTTCCTGAGATGTCAAACGCCTGATCCCAAATTTGTGAAGGCGTTTCCGCGACAGCTGCTTGGAGAAGGTCGCCTAGGGAAGCACGCACAGGCCACTCAGTAGTTGCCAGGACTTGGAGAAGAGTGTTGGAGGATGCTCGAAGCATTGTATGAAGCTTCATAACCAGGTCTTTGGTCAAGGGTGCGAGGTGCCCTCGGCGCAAGATATCCTTTACAGTCAATCGGGGAGTTGAGATCTTTGACACGGAGCCTAGATGTTCTGCGAATCGAGTCCACTGATGGTCCATGGTCACAGGATCATCGAGCATGGTATCAAGACCCAAGGCAGCTGCCACCTTCGCACATTCCACCCAGCTGTTGAGTGGCATCACAGCAAGACGATCTCCAGGTTGAAAAGTAATGCCAGTGTCCTGGATATCAAGCATGATCCTAGCAATTGATCTATCCGGGTCCGTATCCACGAAGGATCTGCTGAGAACCGTCGACTTGTATCGACACTCCGCGAATGTGCCACGCATTTGATGGGGCTCCACGGCAAGACTACCACGAAATGGTTCGAGACGCTCTTTCATTGAGTCGGAAAAGGCTTTGTGTGTCTCTTCCCATGGCCTTGTATTGGAGTTGCTGGATCCAGAGTTCCCATTTGTCTCCGCTCTGCCTGTCTTGCCAGCCACCTCAAGCAAGCCGAACACCTTGTAGCGATGCGTCCCCATGAATCCGCGTTCACCAGTATAAGCTTCAACGATACCGTCTAATGCTCCAATGAGTCTTGGATCTCCGGATTGATTGACGTAATCGGGAACGCGGTAATGGTATTCAATAGCAGCGATGAAGGCTCTCCAGTTTGATGGAAGCCAGGCTCTAAGATGGACACCCTCGGCGCCAAGAAAAGATTCGTACTTTGTGCGGCCTAGGAAGGCATCCATCACGAGGTAAGGAGGAAATTGTAGACCTGATGTTGCTGGGCATCGCTTAGAGAGAGGAGCCGAGAACTTCGCCCAACGTACCCACTCGGCGGGAGAGACATAATTTTCGCCCGAGCTTGGGTTCATGGAAATGGAGTGGAATGCATTGGGCATTCGCTCAAGAACTTCTTTCAGTCGGATCAGTTCGCGTAGCAAGCCTTCGTTATTCTTGCTCATGACGTGCTCCTGACAGCTTGCAATAGCATCAACGCCATGTTGGAAGGAAGCTTGAAGTGGTAAGCGAGGGAGAAAGTATCTTGAGCTGTGATGACTTACCTGAAGTATCGGCGCAACCCTTTAAGAATGCGATCTCTGATTTATCACCAAACATGGGCCATCTCAGGTCTGTGTTGTCGAACCGCCCGACGTAGGGATAAACGGAGGTTGGGTCTCGAACCTTGAGATTATATGAAGACTGGTCGAAGAACGTAAGATGTGGGATCGATCGACCCATGCGTTTGCAAATCTGGTAGTAAGGGAGGCCGATACTTTTTGGTATGCCCTTGACTTCGTCGCCTAACTCGTCGCTGTACTCCACTTGGCTTGTTGCTGCCCGAGAACTGACATTAATACCCTCACTGCCGTTGTGTTTATCCTCATATCTGTAGATAGAGCACAGCATACCAAGAGCAACCAATGCAGCCCAAAGTGCCTTATCTGGAATGACGTCTTCAGTCCCTTCGACGATAGGGAGGTTGGCGACAGATTCCCGTACTCGCCCTCTTGCAACACAGCCAGGCATACGCTCGCAAAGATCCGACCAAACTCGGCCAGGCGATCTTGCCAATGCACCCGCAGCTGCGTCAGCGTCTGGTGGGCAGAACCCGTATTCCATGCTAAGATAACCATCTCGCCATCCGGTTCGAGGTCCGACTTCTTCCGCCCGAAGGAGAACTTGCCGAGCAGGGGCACCAAGTGCTACGGCTAGTAGGTCTTGCTCACTCGCATTCAACTCGTCCAGGCTTTTGACACCTTTACTAATTTGTATTTCTTTTATGGTCGGCATTGCAGGGACGTTAGAATATAGTAACTCGTTGATTGCTTTGCGTTCCCTAGATCTAATGAGCATACTTCTTCAAGTGTGATGGTGGTAGCGCTAACCGTAAACGTAGATACTGCACAGGATCTACACCATATGGAATCTATGAAGCTTTAGTATTCAGATCTTGAAGATGTATAGGGAGACACAGGGGGAAACAACGCACCTCAAAAGCCGTTTGCATATCGCCTTGTTGGGAGAAATTTTGAAAATTACATCCTCGTGGGCCAACACGGCCACCATTGTTACCCATGGGGCATGCTCCTGAGCCAACAGAGGCAGAGACTGGACACGATCTCTCCGACATGTTTATGTAGGACACTTCTTGTTGGAAGTCTGCTCTGTAGTGTCGTTCGCGGCGAGGCGCCCCCCGAGGCAGAAATCAAAGAATGAGTCTCCAGGACGTTCTAAAATGATGCACGAGCGAAGTGAAGAGAATTAATGGAACGATGACGACAGACACAAACTTCAACACAAAGACACATTGATGCAAGTTTGCTCCCTCGGAGCGAAGTCTGATGTACTTGTATACCTACGTTTAATACGGTATGTGAAGGCCACTATACTAAGGCAAATAAAATATTAATAGGTGACTTGGCTGGAACCGAGAACCACTTTTAACGAGATATGATAGCTGTCAGTAATTGTCTTCCGTCTATCCATGTCCTTCACCATCGCCAAGCACTCAATTGAGACCTCTCGCAACGCACTGTGACTAGGGTAAACTACCTTTGCTTGCCATGTGGGGACACAGCTGCCACGAGAGCCACCCAGACGAGTGACTTGACAACGGGCCAGTCCTTTCCTAGGGATGCATCCCAAATGTGCAACCGCCATGGCTAAGCCTCGTGCTTCACCAAGAAGTGCAGCAAGGGAGCTAATATACCGTGGTAAGTGTTCGGACGAGGGTTGGCATTATAGTTAATACTGAGTTGCGGGTTGCGGGGGGAAAGCCAAATATATGGCACCACCAGAGGGCGAAACTATTCGGGCGTGTCATCTTCTGAATTTCTGTAATCCAGAGCAGAGCAACTAAACACTGGCTCGTTCCTCATTGTATGTGAATTGAGATGTTTATAGATGGTGCATGTCTGTGGTATTAATCCTTGAAGAGACGGGCATCTAGAAAGTGATCAGATGGATTTTAGGAACTTTCTAGTGTGCAGGTATTTCCATTCCTGGCTGTCATGATACCATAGCGCCGAAGAGGCTCTTGATAGAAGTTGGGATGTCGAGGATGGCTGCACGGTCTTGCCGACAGGGCTTACGTCCAAACCCCTCGGCGGAATGGCAAGACGGTCTTGGCCCAAAGTTCAAGCCCAGGCGCTACTTGGCATGTTTGAAACGGACGCAGAAGCAGATTTCTCGGGGAAAAGAAAACAGAAACAAGAAAATGCTACTCCGACGTCCCAAGCGGTCCAAATTGGCTAGGAATGCCCGTCGGTGGACTTGGTGAAATACACTGAAATGACGAGGTGGACAAACCCATAATGCGTGATGCGCCAATACTACTGGTGAACGCGTCAGTCCACAAGAGCCTTTCGCCCCATTTCTTGGGGAGACATCTCCACGCACGGAGGCAATATAGCCAGATGTGCCCGACATGCATAACCCTCAACGGACTGCAAATCTTGCAGACGGTGTAGCATCTGTGATATCCCGTGCTTAAAACCATCTCAAGTAGGACGGAGTACTGCTATTTCAATCATACTTTGCGCACCAGAACCTTCCGGCCTTCGAGACCAATGGGCGTAGAACACCATGAAAGTGCTTGTAATGCCAGGCATTGCCACGCACAAAGATGCAGGTGACTAAAAAAAAAAGGAGCCTCAGCACCGTAGCGCCGCTCATACTCCCCACGAAAGGCTAAGAATGCCTAGGTATGAGTTACGACAAGGCGGTATCGCATGGAGATTCGAGGGCACGTGCAACAGTGTGTATTGCGTCTTGTTGTCTGGATTTTGTCGATCCAGTGCGGAGCATGAAGAGCCCTCCAAACCGTTGGCCTTCATTGTGTCGGAAGACGGTTCTCATTTCCAAAATCCATCGTCTCGAAGAACAATGATAACGACTCAACTCCGTGCAACCGTCGCGTGTTTCGGAGCCGGTGCCGAAGGCTCATCGCAGCTTCGTTGCCTATCATGACCTGGTGGACGGCAAGTGAAGCGGCTCCTTTGCTTAGAGCACTGTAGATAGCGACGAGGATTGATGCAGGTGCAACAGTTGTGTGTGTAGGTATATATCCCAGTACCCTGACTGCAGTTGAGCAGCCCGTCGCATGCTATGAGCCTATGTAGAGAGCCTGCCAAGTGTAATGCAGACATCGGGCGAGCATTGTGAGCTCTGCAGCCGTCGAATCGCGGCGGGACCAGGGCAAGAAGCGTCCTCTGCAATCTGCAGCTGTAGATTCGCCCGCAGGCTGACTGCACTGGAGGTTATCGGCATACTTCGTACAGTCACCGGCACGGGATATGGTTGATCGTGGGAGCTGTTGCAGTTGAGAGCAACGTCGACCCTGACGAGCACTTCAGGATGTGTATGGCGGAATGATTTCTAGTGAAGCAGTAGAGCTACTCGAGTAGTGCTACCCTCACGATTGGTTCGCTTACCAACTCTGGCGCTGTCTGAATACCTTCGCTGTTCTCAACTCTCTCTCGACTTCAACCAACTTCTTGGCCTCAGCGGAACACTGCCGTGTTCTGGTGAATCTAACCAAAGTGGTGGTCAACTGGACATGTCTAATCCGCTGTCATCCATCAAGGTCGCTGCTGCGAAAGCAACTCATACTGGGGTTGGCACAGGTCCCCAGAGTATCAGAAATCTGCAAGTACTGCACGACACTCAGCAACTATCTACGCCCTATAATTCCAGATCCCAATTTCAGTATGCGCGTCGCAGAACAATGCCGTATGTTTAGTGACCCGTCGAGGCCTTCTTTCCAAAGGATTCGTGCTGTGCAAATCCGAGCTTTCGTCGTAAGCCTGGCTCGTGCTGTGCACAGATCCAACTCCCAAGAATTGACGTCCTCGTGGTCCAGCACGGTACAGTACACGAATCCTAACCTCCGGTCCGCCACTGAGCCCAGCCCGAGGTGACCACAACTTGAAGTACCAAGGACCTTGGTCTCCGAGATACTTTGGATCCAACTACAGTAACATTGTCAGCCTTGCAATCCTCCATGATTCGCGTATATGTCGCGCATCTTCGATCGGCGCAGGATTTACATCCATCCACCAGATCTCCCCAGAGAATCCAGCCAAGCTGCGGCCACGCTACGCGACAAACCTTCAATGCTCTCCTGGGGCAGATAGAGATCAAAAGAATCGCCATCGATACAGGTGCAGTACAGAGCCAAAATACAAGCCTGCCACATCATCATCAATGCACATCAGCCACCTTTTCTTTGATGAGAAAGTCTGTCTAATATAATGTGGAATTTAGCCAATGCAGAGGACTTATGAACTGATGAAATGCTTGGAATGGTAACGCAAGGCTAATAACTGAGTAATTGTTGCCGATAGACAAAAGGGTGGCAACAACTACGTACTTTCGTACGTTTTCACTCCTGCTTGAGTTAACGTTGCTAATGCCATGACCATCTTCAACACTGCCAGAACCGAAGAACTTGATGCGTGGCTTTGTGTAGTGTGAAGAACACTACCTCTCTTACTAGGACATACTAAGATTCTCTCGGCATCAAGTTTTCACAACTGAAGCGTTATTGCCGACCAAGAAAATGGTGACAACAACTTAGGTTGGTACTTTTTAACCATGTTTTAAGTGCACCAATACTCAATAATGTCTTCAGGGACTCCTAGTAATTTCCAGAAATGACGTCACTGATGCCTTGATTACAATGCGACTTCTTCGCGACCAAAACAGGAAAGGTCAAGTTTCCCTCACCATCTGACGACCGCTCCCACCTTCTTCTGGTAGGCAAGGTACTTCGTACCTGGGTAGGTATGTTTACTAACCCCTAAAGCAAGTTACTACCTCGAAGGAACCTTACGGCAACCCGAAAACTCCGAGACAGTCACTGGCGGTCGCTTAGGTCGCTTAGATGCAGAGTAAGACACAATGTCTGGTGAGCAACCTTCATAAATTAAGTAATTCAAATCCAAACGTCTAGGGCCTTAACTATTTATCCCCCACCTACCTCACCTTAGGTACTTTTCTTTCCCACGCCATCCGGACCAAGATCAGACTAGGTTAATAACATGTATACACGAGTAATTCTAAATCTCTCGTTTAATGGTAAGTAGATATATGTAGAGTAAGACACAATGTCTAGTAAATAACCTCCGTAAATTAAGTAATTAAGTCCAACCCACAGCTCCGACGCTCCAGACCCATAATTAGCTAATGACGCCTATCCACGATCCCGTATCCCCTCCGCTTCTCTTCCCCTCCTTCACCCAATGAATCCATCCATCCCAAAGGGCCAAGGAGGATCAGCAGTCAACCTCAGGGAGTCGACCATTGAGACAAATCCTTCGCGCCTTCGTATACGTAGCAGCAGTGAGACCAGCGACTTGCAAACGCACGCCCGAACCTGCCTGTCGGAACTGCATCTGCATGTAGTACTTCAAAACATCACATCTTGTTGGGAAACATCTTGTAGCATTCTGACTTTGCCTACGAGTATCACGGTGATAAAAGCTTCTTATGCTGTATTGTCCAATCGCTCTACATGCCTGAATTGACTCTAGCCATCTTCAATGTCTTCTGCTACCGTCCCCGTCACAGATTTCTAATCGCAAAAGTCTTTAGGCCGGTTCCACTAGCAATTCTTTTATAGACTCTTGTGATTATCTAGTCCCTGCGCTGTAGCAGCCACTTGAGTTGAGTTATGAGAAAGAGCTTTCTCTGTTTCCGAGACAGAGATAGCAGCTCATTAAGAGTACTCGAATAATCCTATAGACAGCAGGCTATAACTTCTAATGAAGCGTCGAGGTCAAATTTTATACTCGGTCTAGATTACCTTCATGGACTTCGGCAACGACGGTCACACTGAATCAACATTAGATCTAAAAGGCTTCAATCAAAAATCCACATATGCTTTCTACAATGCTATCTAAATGTGTACATCTCACAACTCATCAACAACATGTTCCTTCTTCTTCTCATCCTTCTCATTCTCTTTCCTTGTATCCTCGGCTGGCTTCTTCTCATCCTTCTCCTCTTTCTCTTCCTTAGAATCCTCGGCGGGCTTCTCTTCCTTAGCAGCCTTTGTTTTCTGCGCTTTCATAGCCGCAAGAATCTCCTCCTCAAGTGGCATATCATCATTCTCTCCAACCTTAAAGATAGGCATATCGGCATCACCAAATATCTTCCCAAAGTCGGGGGTATTCTTCGCTTTGTCTCCGCTGACAGTTGACGTCTTTTCGCCCTTTGCAGTCTTCTTTGACTTTGACTTGGTAGTCTTAGCCTTCTTGGAAGTGGTGGGTTTCTTTGTGACGGGCTTGGGCTGCTTCATTGCTTTCATGAGAAGATCTACGCCGGCGTCTTGTAGCTGCTTTGCCTTAATAGAGATATCTTTGACAAAGATAACGGGATCAGCATTTGCTGGAAGCTTTTCTTGAGCAGCGAGTTTCTCCTCGAGCCAGATAGAAACAGAGTCGTAGAGGGCTTGAGGGGCTTTGAGATCTTCGGTTGTGTAGGTCGGAGGGTCCAGGGTAGGTTCGGCAGCTGCAGATGAAGATGTGGTTGTTGTATCCTCATCTTCGAGGCCCGCGAAGTCGTCCTCTACCTTTGCCGATGGGGAAGGCGTCTCTGTTGATGAGGTGGCCTTGGAGGCGGAGAATGAAGAGGCTTTCGCTTCGTCATCCTTGATCTGACCCTTGACACCTTCAATAAAGGACTTCGTTTGGTTGAGAGCATCTTGGAGCTTCTTCAACTCTCCAGGTCTTGCAGCAGCTTCGTCTCTTCGAATCTCAATGGGGCCAACAATATCCTTCATCGCATTAAGGCGTGATTTCAACTCCTCGCGGCTAGCATCTGCGCCACCAGAATAGATCCAATCACTCGCTTCCTTGGACTTAGCTTCGAGGCTTGCTCGCTCAGCTTCGGTGGATGCTGCGATGAAGTCCTCGTTGTCCAGGAGATCTCTTGCTCGGTAGGTAAATCCCTCCAATTGGTTCAATGCCTCTTCGCGTAGCTTCTGCGAGCGGTCAGAGTCCTCGAAAGCAGAAATACGGTCCTTCATTCTTGCGAGCTCAGCCTTCGATAATTGTGGTATGCCCCTGAGTTCCCGATCGTACTTGACGTTGACCTCAATAATTCGCGTCTTTATCTTCTGATCCTTCGCATCTTTGGCGGCCTTGGATTCTTTGGTGGATGCTGACGAAGATGACTTCGAAGACGAAGAGCTTGTTGATGTGGAAGAGGTAGATGTTGATGTGGAACTTTCGGGAGCGCTAATGGTCTCGGTCTCGACACCTTCCTCGCCCTCAGCAAGAGGGACCTGATCCTTCTTGCCAAACCCGAACAGGCCTTTAACACCATCCATTACTGAACCTGCCTCCTCTGGTTCCTCAAGTTCGCACTCAACGAATAGCTTCATAATCTCCACCTCGCCGGTGGTTGGGCTGAGTCTAGTGCTGAGCTTGAGGTGGATGTCCTTGTTTTCGCAGTTGAAGTTGTCCTTGACGTGGTTAACTGAGTCTGTGAGGTTTGTTGTCGTGATTTTTAAGAGCTCCTTCTCAGCAGATCCGGGGGAAACATTCTCTGAAGATGGAACATGCTGGTAGAAGAGAATATCGAATTCCTTTTGGTTCTTGAAAGAGTACTGCTTTTCGCTGCCGAGAAGGGAAGTCGGTTGCCAAAGTCTCTGATGTTGGGGCTTATCGTGAAGGTTGATCCACTTGATTCCCGCCGCGTAGTCGGCTGCCTCCAAGGCTCGAATCTCCTTGACTCTGAAGCTTGGGCTCAATGTAGCTCCTCTAAACCCTGCGCCAAATACTGCTGCTTCATCAGAATTGACATTGCTTCGAACCTTCTCCGTATTTCCAATGAACTTCTCAAGCTCCTTTTGTACAAATGGGGTTCGAACAGCGCCTCCATGAAGAATGATAGAATCCAGTTGTGCTGGCTCCATACTAGCCGCAGCCAAAGCCTTCTCGATCGTCTCGCTGATTCGCGCAGCATAAGCCTCGGCCATCTTCTCGAATTCGGCACGGGTAAGCTTGTACTTGAAATCAACATCCTCGTAGAGTCCTTCAAAGCTTGCTTGGGTGTTTGCGTTAGCACTAAGAACCTGTCGGAGCCTCTCGGCTTCTTTCCAAAGCTTCGCCGCAGCCCTGCCATGACCCTTCACAGCCTCGGCGGTAATCGAAGCCTTCTGTGCTGCTGGAGATTCGACAAACTTGGCAACCATATCATCCACAATAATCGCATTGAGAGCATCGCCTCCAAGTGTTCTGTCCCAACCGCTACCAACGACAACAACCTCCTGAATGGTCTTGTTGAATTTTCCGATATCCTTCACGGTTCGTCCTTGAAACTTCAAGATCGTAGCTTTCGTAGATCCAGCGCCCATATCAAAGACCAAGTGGTATTCAGGCGCTCCGCCCTCATTGATGCTGGGGAATGTTCGAGTGGTGGCGTAGTTCAGTCCAACAGCCAATCCGTCACTGACCAATTCCAAGACCCGAAGACCTGCCAATTCTGCTGCTAATATAACTGCTCGTTTTTCCTCTGCGGTGTAGAAAGGTGGAACGGTGATAACGAGGTCCTTCACCGTGCTTCCTTTGCCTGCGAGAGCTTCGGCGTTCTTCTGAATGCTCTGCAACTCCATAGCCAGAATCTCCTCGACAGTCCATGATTCCTCGTCCTTTGTAAATGCACCGCTCTTGAAAGCAACGGTCCCTCTCGTCTTGTCCTTCTCCAGCTGCAACGCTGGGTGTCTCGAAGCCCATTCTTTGACCAATGTGTTGTCCGCTGGAAGACCGAGAAGGGTCTTGAGGTTAGGGTAAACATCTCCAGGGAAGCGCGCCGACAATGCTACAGCGTCAGATCCGTACAACCGTTCGGGGAAAGCTCCAGCTTCGATTTTCTTTGCAGGCTTGAAGGTCACGGCGGACATCTCCTTCCGGCGCGAATCCTTGGTCAAGACGATTTCCAGCGGGATTCCCGGCTTGACCAGAGCTGCTTTGATGTATTCGGTGCCCAAGTCCACGCCCAGAACCGCAGACGCAGCCAGTGCGGTCGAGCTGAAGAGAAAAAAGGCGCATAGGATGGCGAGGAAGGGTGAAGATAGCATGGGCGACGCCCATCTCATGGAGACCATGTTGGATATGAATTTAGGAGCTACACTCCGAACCGCTGAATGAGTGAAGCAGTAAAAATGCAAGTGGGGAGGGGACAAAATTTATATTCTGTGTAAAATCGACATAGAATGTATCTGTCCACAACTCGACCTCAGGTAAAGTGGCTTCGAATTGGTCAAGTGGAAGGAGGAGCTTCCTTGTGCTTCCGTAATTCTTGCGTCGAAAGGACAGCTTTCGAAATCCCACATGATCGCATTCGGCTTAGCGTCTAGAAGGCGGTGTACTGCACTCCCAGACCGAGAATACGATTACGAGGAGGGAGGTAGGCACCTAGTACCTTACCTCTCTACTAGGTACCTAGGTACATAGGTGTAGATACACAAGGTAATATCTTATCGCCAGGGACTTCTAAAACTATAGAGCGATGACCAAACATCGCCCTATCTACATTAAGCGGTTTTCAGGTCCGATGATGTTCTCTTATGCCATCAATTTCTCAATCAGGAATGCAAACTCTTACATCACTCACTCTCAGTTCCATGACACCGAGTTCTCTCCAAGCCTACACCTCCAATGAATACCAACCTAACTGTTCCTAATCAAGCAAACAACATCAGCGGCTTATTCAGTTCTCCGTCCTGATATACGCAGGTTCATATGTGCACGAACATCATCTAGTCTGGTATTTCTTTTTACTTCTTTCGCAATTCATCTTGTATCCTTATAAGCAACCCAGCATGCAACCAAAGCTCAGGACCACGTTTCTCCTGCAAAAAGACCATCTCTTTCAAAACATGCAACTTCATGATAGTTCTATCAAGATTCGTCTAACTTGGGGTTGGGTGACTATAGTCACTGCTGCTAGCCTATTTAGCTGCCACGAAAGGTTTGAAATGAGACGTATCTCTTAGGCCACCGCATTGACTGTACTCTGTAGTTATGCGTAGCTCTAGCAGGTTTTAGGCGTGTTCTAATTAACTCTTAGTCTCGTCATCAAAGGAATAAAGTCTAACAAATCATTCACGCCTTCTATTACGAAAACATCTCTCTTACCTTTATTTTATGCTGACGTTCTTGTGAATCTCTTGATTTATATATTCCTTCCTGATTTTATAAGCTAGTCTAAGTAACGCAGCTTAAGAAAACTATGACTACTTAGTAAAGGATTTATAAACTTCTTAACACAGCTCGCTAAGCTAAGATGTAAAAATTAATATATGCTCTAATTATAGTAGTGTCTAGGACAATAATCTATCTTCTAATCTATCAAGCCTTACTAAACGATATATAGATCTTTTCTTTTCTTTCCTAATCAATCTTAGTAAGAACTCTCTTACTATTCTAAATGGTCGCGTGATTACGATAGATTTTAAAGTTTTAAACTAGGGTTTAACTTACTTATAAAGACTATCTATCTGAAATAAAAACTGCTAATGATTAATATTTTTAAACTAACATCTTTTCTCTAATACTTATAGCACTTCCTCAGAATAGGTGGAATAGTTAGGGTAGTCTTAGCGGTTAAAGAAGGGGGTCTATTATACATTACACTCAATAAACATGTAATAAAAGGAAAATGAAGTCTAAAGGTAGAACTGTAGAAGTGTAGGATAAGATTCAATTCCTCTACATGTTTATAATTCAAGTAATATACATATGTTTGTTTTAGTGAATCGTCTATCATTGAAAATCAGACCCGCAGCACAGAGAGAGAGTTCCTAATTTTTCGCAAGTTGAGACAATAGACATGACGCAGTTGACGTAGACTATTGCTGGCTATGTTAACTGCTAATAGAGGCAACATTTAGGCTGTAGTGAATCTAAGTGATTTGTAACATTGTGTCTTTCTGTGGAATCAGGTATCTCAGCATAATGAAATGCTTATGTTATTTATCTTCTAGTTTTGACAGATGCTATACATCTATCTGTCTCTGATATTTGCTTGCTCGGTAGATATTGTAAACACTCAGGTGTGCATTGGACTCGGCGCGATTCCAGACCTCTCTCTGGGAGTCCCGTGCCATGCCTTGCAAATTCACTTCTGTGGGACGTAGGCACACGTAGTAAGGATACAGATGGAGACGGATGAGCGGAGCAGGGATCCAGAACCTGTACATCATCACTTGGCCCAACAAGAAGTTCGAAACCCTCCGAGTGTTATGATTTTCCGATTTCCTTTTGGGATGCAATAACTGCATATTATTTACTTCTCACGCTAAAGCCAGTACGCGATTCTCGTTGACAACCTCGGGAGTCTCTGACAACCTATTTGAGTTTCTTTCTGCCTCCGAAGTCTTTGAATCATTGTTATTCAAGACAGTGGAGACGGAATTAGAGCGTACTCGTGTGCGTGAAGGAAACTTCGCAGCTATGACTTTGATCAACGGGCGTAGCGTGACTACATTTCCAGCTATGATTCCAACAGCGCCCTCGACAGACGATATGATGATGAGGCTAGAAGCCGTGTCTAATTCCCAATTAGTTTCAGTGGAGAATACAGCTCCGCATGGAACTTACAGAGGAAGTCGCTTTCTGATGCTAGCAGGAGACGGATTTCGGGAATCCTTACTATCGTTGCTGTACTGCCACTATTCTCCGTTAGTCAGTAAGATATTTATCAACACGAAAACCGGGAGGTAGGACTGGATGTAATTTAAACTCACATGGCACCGAACGCAAGGACGCAGGAAACAGTGACTTTTGCATTGCGAGCTAACGTGCTCTTCCAAATAATCAGAATGGGTAAAGTTCCCAGGGTCCAATCCGATACAACGTTCAGGGCCGCTTGAGTATAAGCCAGACTTGGCACGACGTTCGGGTTGATACATTTGCCCTGTGGAGTGAATACCTTCCAGAAGTCCGAGATGGGAGTACACTGGAATATTGCAACGAAGAAAAATGCGCCGCCAAAGACTGTACCCACTACCATAATAACGCGGATAATCATGATATGTGTTTTTTCAATGGCAACGCGTAGGATCAAGGCTCCTAGTGCCAATTTGAGGAAGGTAGTTGTTGCAATGTAACCTGGTTCCGATGCCCAGAAACACTGCGTCTGTTAGTCACAAGCTTTCCTTGGTTGGATACGAAATAGTGATCACTTACCTGTAAAGCAGTGGAAATCTCTGCTTGTGTCAGAACCTCCATATGTCGGCCGATGCCATAATGTACGCCTATGATCTCGTCTATGAGCCATAGTGTATTTAATACCTATGTCCCGTTAGTGAGTGAAAGACAAGAAATATGTATTGTATAATTACCAGAGATATAAGCATGAGCCAGTCATCGATCCAGAAGCCCTTTAAAATCCATACCCGAACATACAGCCTCAGAAAGCTCGTGATCCAAGTCAATACAATGAGTACAGACAGAATGGCTACAATCTCGGGACCCTTGTCATCCAGCATATCGTCCTTTGTTGCCCGTGATGGATCTCCTATGCCAAAGTCTCCACATAGGATTCTTGCACCCCTTAAGTAGAAAAGTCGTGGAGGTGTCTGCGAATACGAGAAGCCGGAACAGAAGTGCAACCAAGGCCCAGGCTTAAAGCAGTACTTGTAAGGCACTGCCATCCCTTTCAATAAAATAGCCGTTCCAGTAGGTTATAATATTTGTGACGTTTCCGGAACATGTAGTTTAAAGTTCCCGCGAAGTAACATTGCCATTGCCACGAGAGCCCGTCTTTGGACAAGTGCTTATACCTTGGCGGAAACGCGCCAGCCATTCTACCGCTTTGAGAACTTGCTGCCACACCAGGACATGAAAAATAAACTTTACGGGTTGGCCACAATGTTCTGGAGAGCATGTATTACCTCCAGGAGCACTCTCCGCTTATACAACATCTTTTCTCTGCAATCATTACCTATAGATCGCGCAAGTTTGATATTATAGTTTCTTGTGCTTTGCATGTAGCCAAGGTGGCTGGTTACTTACTCCCCAGTGGAGTCTTAAAGCGCCTCAATATAAATAGTGTTAGCTTCATATAAAAAGGAACAGGGGTTTGTTTACGACCTTTTAAATAGGTAGGCTAGTAGCATTGAGATCTTGGTAATGTAGTCACGTAAACGATGGACTTGAAAACTTGGTGACTCAGTGATGTCTTGGAGCGATTTAGTCCTGGGAGCAAGACTGTATCTACTGCGAATGTCAAAAAAGAATTGACTTTTACAGCAGCTTGCAGATTTCCACCTTCGGCTTCTTTGTGGTTTGGTCGTCCTCTAGCTACAGTCTTACCTGAATGTTTTGTTATTGATGTCGAATTCCATTGCACAAACTCAGCGGATAAAGATACGCTCCAGGTATAGTTTTCATATACGTAGGGCTTACACAACGGACACTGTAATTGAACACAGATTGAACCTCAAAAATAGTCATATTTTTCATCGCGTCTTCAAGCGCGGAACCCCATGTGGGCCTCATCATAATGTAAACTACAAACACCAATCGAAATTAAGACAACAGAAGTCGCAAGTATATATACTGCATGAATATCATCACCTCCAAATCCCAGCCAGGTAGGTATGCACCATCTGAAAACTCCGTAAGAAAACCGCGACACTTTTCCCACTCTCTATCCGACTTGAACCATCCATCTAGACGAACAGAGCCAAACCGATAGCCAAAAGACCTGAGAAGGTAATGGCCTCGGAAGCCTGGAATGATGGGATCGCGGAAGATGTAGTGTTGGACTTGGTGGTGCCGTTGGCGCTGCTTCCAGTGCCAGTACCGGTGCTTCCAGTACCTGAAGTACCTGAAGTTCCAGCGGCGGTTCCTGCTGTGCCGTTTGTGACAGCGCCTGGTGCAAGGTTGGCAGTTGCCTTTGCGGCGAGAGCGGCGAAGTTGGCTAGTGTGCGGGTAGCGTTGGCAGTTGGGCTATTGAGAAGTTAAGTATTAGCCGACTATGCTCCAATTATGTTTCACGCTGGTTTTTAAGCTTGTGGTACATGAGATGATGCTTACTTGACGTTGATGACCATAACCATTCCAGCCTGGCAATGCTTTCCTTGCGAGCAGTACAACCACATAGGTGTAGTGTTGTTAACGAGGACTGTGTATGTAGGAGTCGTTGTCGCAGTTGCAGCAACTGGCATGAAGCCGGAGTAGATTCCAGTCACGTTGCTATTCATGGAGATAGGCTGGCAGGGCTGGTCGAAGGTTGATTGTGTGACGGTGTGGTTGTTTGGTGCGAACTGGAATTGAACCATCTCTCCTACTTTGGCGGTGACAGTATCAGGGGCGAACTTGAGAGTTCCATTGCTTGATCCGACCTTGACGACGTGGACGGTAGTTCCTGTTTGAGCTGACAAGGTTGTTAGTTACTGGCGCATTGCGAGTTCCAGCTTTCTGGACTTACCAAAGGCGCTGCCGATGCTCAGAGCAGCGAGAGCGAAGGTGGTGAATTGCATTTCGGCGGTTGATTTTTTTTATGATGTGAAGATGGGATGAAAAAAGGGACTTTAATTCTCGATAATGAATGTGAGAGTTTGGTAGTATTGAAAGTAAGGCGACTAGCGCTTGTGTCGTACTGGCCGACAATTAGGTAGTATAAAGATGGAAAAGAAGAGAATTAGTTGAGGTTGAGGAGAGAATCAAAAGAGAGAAACCGAGAAGATTTTGTGTGTCTGAGCCAAGAAGAAAGATGTTCAAATGGGGGAGGGCAGGGCATAAATAAGAATGTGGAACTGCGTGAATGATCTGCTTGCTCTAATACAAACCCTTGCCTTTTCCTATTGAGATGCCGTGGGCTGTGTTAGGCATGTTAGGCATGGAACGGACCAAGGCTTGGGTAAGGGAGCTGGGTACAGAGTACAGGATACATCTCGGTGCGTTCGGAGATGGGAGAGGGGAAAGCTACGCTGTCATCGAAACATGGCTCAAACGGGCGACAGGCCCAGCGCGTAGACGAACATTGGATGACACCCAGCTGGTAGGGACGAGAGCCAAGCCGCGGCTTGAAAGGTACGTCTTAAGGTTATTTTGACCTTCTGTTTTCTGGGCGCCTGATACCATTGAGGCCATTCTCAAGACCTTTGTCAAGCTCTCTGTCCCTATCGCTTTGCGCTCCCTCGCGCCGTCTTCGACGTGGCATTGGGGTGGCTTTGGCGCTGCGGAGAATAGCTCGAATCTCTTCTTTCCACCTGCAATTTCCTACCTAGAACGTGCATTCGGGCACTGACAAGCCGTCGGCTCTTCATGCTTTTCGCAGCTTGTTGTCGCGGTGAAAAGGCTAAGCGAGGTATTGTGAGGCACGAGTGTGCTTCAGCCCTCAGGGCGCAACACCACCCAAAACTGACTGGGTTTCACGACAGGGGGATTAACGCCGACGAACCCCGTGACGGGCCCTTCACCCCAACATCTGGACTGACAGCGCGACTGAACGAGTGCAGGCACGGCTGAAGGTTTGATTCTGACAAGCACAAGCAGCGCAGAGACTTCGGATTTCGTGGCCGCGAGATTGGCACGGAGGTTTTGCTGAGATGGCAGTTTGGAGATGCTGACCGGACGAAGAGAGAGACGAATCGCCACCTGTCAAGGGCACGCCGACACGAGAAGAGATGCCGAAGATGTTTGGAGCGGAATGGAAAAGGGACCCAGTCAAACATCGCCTGGGAATGCAAGCCAAACACTTCAAGTTCTGTAGTCTGAGTGGCAGACATGAATGGCTTGACACAAGCTTCAAGAAACGGGCTTTGGCTCGCACAAATGATTCCCTCAGCATCGAGGTCGCAGAACCTTTCGCTTGGCCACCGGCATCTCTGTGATAACAGTCCTGAAGATTGATCACTACCGGTACAATTTTCACAACGTCAAATCCCATCGCCAACTCAAACCGCTAACTCGTCCAAGTCTCCAATTTTCAAACGTTTCGGAACGAAGCTTGACATCACACCCAAAGAACGTGGTTCGCATTCTAGAGGAATCTCTCGAACTCATTAGCCGCCAAAAAAAGAGGGATAAGGACTACGAGTAAGTGTGTATCGCAACCATGGCGTGGATCTGAAGATGCACGCCTTGGCGGGTTTGGTTATGGCCATCACCCGAACCAAGTGGTTCACGCAGCATCTTCGACGGACCATCGCATATGGTGTATATCGTAGATGCTGCGACCACTACTTGTGTTTCTATATAGCAAGTTGCGACATGAGAGACCGTGGTTCGTTCGGATGGTGATCGCCGTCCACACCTTGTCTTTTGAGTTGCGAACGGTTCTGTGCGAGGAGGTCAGGTAGCTTCAGCAGTTGTTATTACTCCAGTATTGATTTATCTTTACGGCATACTTTACTCAATCACCGAGGGGCGTTAGGGTAGGACTACCCGGGAAAATGCTAGCCTAATCGTAGGTTCAAGATGCGTACTCTGCGGCGGCTATTAGAATTTAATTCATGCTAATCGAAAGTTCAACGGCTTCGTACACTTCAGAGCTCCTGGTGGAAGGACAATGGTTAGAGATGACGCGCCACTGCTTAGCCTCGGGTGCAGTGATACCGAGAGGGCCGATCCATTTCAATATTAGATTGCAGCTTGTAAGTTGTCTTTGCGAGCTTTCGCTGACGTTTGCACGTCTCGACTTTGGAAGCCATTAGCGGCCTTGTGAACCACCGGCTCTGCAAACGGACACCAGCCCTCCATCTACCTGGAAGCTGGGTGGCATACTCGTATACTCAGGCCAAGTCTTCAACGCAGTCATTTAGTTCTTTCAAAAGTTCCAGTGACAAAGCCATACGAACGCCACACCGCTTATCGCCAACTCGGGGATTGGAGACTGGATGAGGCGAGGCGTCTTGCAGTGTTTCTTCCCACAGCGAAGCTTCACAGATGCCTTCTACGTCAACTACCGCTCCTTCGATAGATCAAGCATGGCCACTCGCTACTCATAAATTTGGCTTTGGCCTAGCATGCAGTACAGTACACTCATCTTCACTTACTCGAACCCACCACTTACGACTCCACGCACCCTTGAATTTCCCTCATGTCTACGCCGAGGGACTTGCAACGTTGTTAGATCGTTCAAGGGAAGTGCTTAACGAACAGTCAACAAAACAGAGGGAAACTACCGTACGATGCTTCTGTTTAAAGAGGACCGTAACATGGCTTGGGTTAAAACGTGAAATATCAAACGCGCCGGCTTGAATTCGAGAAGAAGGTTCAGAGTCGCTCTCGGACGTCAGACCAGTGCTGTAAGTAAGGCTGAGTAGCTCAAAGCTAAAGGTATTACGAGTAGTGTGAATAAGTGCCGGACAACTACAAAGTATTCTAGATCCCTTTGACATTGCGTTTAACCTATTACCACAGCTCGCTTACTCGTACGAAGTATGTGTATACGAGATGGAGCTTCTAGAGGCTTACTTGGGTGCGCATCGGGCCTACTACTCGGGCCTACTACTTGGACCATACTTTCGTAACTACGAGTATAGTATTTACCGGTAGCTGGAATGTGGCTCGATCGATGGTGATCGTGGAGAGTGGTGCCTGGCTTTGGCCAACCAAGCAGCCACTCAGAAGTTGCGATCAGACCATGCCCGTAGGTTATACTCTGTACAGTACGTACTACCCTTTGCACTTCGTAAGTTCCAATTTCCAAGCCAGCTCTGCAGCAGCTCTTGCAGGTACAGGGCGCCGACGGTATGGTTTGGTAGTCAATCGAGGTACCTACAGCACAGAATCCCCCGGCCCTCCACCCCGCACCCCGTTTCCCCGCAATTCACAGCACAGGACGCTCGCAGCTGAGACAACAACAACAACAACTCTAGCCTGGCCAACGCCGCCTTCACCATATCCTCCCAGCTTCATTGTCATCGTCGTCCTCTCATGATGAATTTCCAACGACCAACAGATCAGCGACGACGCGATAGCGCAGCTTCTAAGGCTGTTCGCCGTCAGCATCGCAGTTGCGATCAATGTCGCAAAGGGAAGCGAGCATGCGACCTTCTAATACTGAACGATGAGATTCCCAAGGAACATCGCAATGCGGTGCCGTGTTCCAATTGCGCCAAAACAAGTAAGAGGTGTACGTTTGAATGGCTTCAAGCCATGCAAGGCACTCAGGCTGGGCGCCAAAGGAATGCAGGAAGGATAGACACCGTATTGAGGCAACGCCAAAGTCCAACCAAAACACGAAACACGGGAGATTATGAAGGCCAGCATGGGGCTGGTGACATTACGAGCAGCCAGTTTTATGATGAGATATGTAGAGGTAAGAATTGAGGCCATCAGCTACTGCTACCTCCGGCGTGTATCTTTCAAATTAGATGGTTGAATGAAGTCAAAGTCGACTTGACCTTCACTCTGTGGGCACTGCGGATCCTGACAATAGCTCATGTGTTCAATGCAAAGCGTATAGCTAATCTCGTAACCCCTAGACCTGCCGATCCCGGCAGAAGCTCAAGCCGTCCCTGGTGGTCAAACTGGCAGTAATGACTTCTCCTCGCGGAACCGAAAGATCCTGGATTGGACTCAAGAAGCCAATCTGCTAAAGTACGCAGAATGCGATGAGGAAACCGGAATCGACAGCAATTCAAGCCAGCTAGCGGTTCCGTTGTATACTGCCAACACATATACCGATACAACTTGGGAAACTGTCTCACACGGCTTTAAGCCTGGATCATACAGTTCATATCCAGAGTCAACTTCGAGCCAAAATACCTCTTACAGTATCAGCTCTTTATCACCCAATTTACTTCAGCAACGTTTAGCCGAATCGACAACGCACTCCTTCTTAACAGGCGGTTTAATCCGCGTTTATCATGACAGCATGGAGAATGCTTTATCTTGCTGGTTGACCGAAAGGACTTGTCCCTACAGCGTAGTTTCAAAATCTCGTTCAAGCATGAAGGTTCAAGAATCAATGTCCGCCGAATGGGGTCCTAATTGGTCAAACCGCATCTGCGCACGCGTATGCAAACTTGATAAAGTCTCTTCTAGACTCAATACTCTGCCTTTGACCAAAGTGCAGGACAGGGCCGCATCGAAAGCGCTGCATACTGCTATTATGGCTTTCGCCACTCAATGGGCACAGTCTAGCCAACGAAGCAGAAGCGAGTTCCCCTCTTTCATGGTCAGCACCAATGCCTCTGGTAACCCATACTTTGATACAACAAATGAAAGAGGATCTTCGTATCGTACTCCTGGCAGTTCTTGTAGGAATGAACCCAGTTTTTCCTCGCAAGTTGAGTTTGATCGGTCAATTCAGGAAACGACATGGCACCAAGCAAGAAAAGCCCTCCAAGACTCTGCAGAAATCGAGTCCTTCCGAGTCATTTTTGCACATATAATTTTTTCCCTAACACAGCGTCCACTTGACATAGAACACCAGATTCGAAGTATGAGAACAAGGAGACGTTGGCAGTCTTCCAGCCAGTCCGCAGTTCCAATCGACCTTCAGGACGATACAAGCGAGCTCGATAAAATATTTGAAGTAGAAGGCCCTCCAGTTTCCCTCGAGACAGCCCTTCGACAGCTTCACTCGTATCGTTGCAGATTGGAAAGAATAAAACGTGAAAGAGCAGCCAGAATGAAGAAAATGGATCCCTCATCATTCTTGCCATCAAGATCCGATCCTCTCAACGAGGAAGATCGCGAAACATTCAATCTTTTATACTGGCTTGGTATCATGTTTGATACTCTGTCTGCCGCCATGAATCAACGACCTTTAGTTGTGTCTGATGTAGACAGTGCACTCATTCAACAGCAAGACCGCGAAGAAAGATATTTAACAGGACCGGTCTCAGAGAAACACAATATATCTAGCAAAGCGTACATGATATCAGAAGATAGACCGATCGAGGAAGAGGATTCTGATCTCTGGGGTGGATTCTTTTTGGACACAAAGGAGCAGGTTCGATCTAAAGCGAGATGGCCATGTTCTTACGACGAAGCCGCCGCAACATTATGCGATGCAGCGCCTGTAAAAGTACTCCTGTTCCGAAAAGTAACTTATCTACAATCACTACTCACGCGGCGTTCCGATGTCAACTCTCTAGAAGAAGCAATACGTGACGCTTTGAAAGTATACCAACATTGGAACCAAGTCTATGGACAATTTATCCAAGACTGTATTTCGTGTCACAACACTCTCCCACCACGTATTCAATCCTGGTACGTTATACTTGCTGGCCACTGGCATCTTGGAACTTTACTTTTGGCCGACACGATAGAAACCATCGACGATGGGCAACTAGGCTCTGCAACCGAACGTAACCTGCGACTTTCATCTGGACTTGTGAGTAAATTGCGTCGACGAAATACACATGCCTTAGCCAACCTTGCGCGATGCTCGTCTCCACACGAAGATGCTTCGTTTCCAGACAGTCCAGACTTTCATTACGCAGTCAACAAGGGCGCCTTGTTAACCGAGCCATGGACCGTGGTACTTATACGTGCATTTGGAAAGGCTGGTTCTTTACTACTAGATTCGATGCCTCCAGCCAATAGCAGTGGCTTTGAGGAAACTCAAGATGCGTGTGGACACTGTTTGCGAGCTCTGTGGTACCTGGGTAAGAAGTCCGACATGGCATTCTTGGCTGCAACTGCTCTCTCCGAGGCTCTTAAGGAAAAAATTAGCTCGCCATATACAGCCCCTCGTCCACTGGGTACCGACCACGACGCTGAGATGACTGAATGTGGCTGGAGTAACACTGATTTCTCTGAGTGGACAATGCCGGAGCATTCTGATTTAAACTTTTCTTTCTTGGGCCCGGAACGGCCCTACCAAGCAGTTTCCAATCAGGCAGAGACAGCTGATGTATCGTGGGTGGGTTGAGAGTATCACTGGTTTACAAAAGACTGCTATTCTTCTGCCGTCAGTCATTGTAGAGTTCGATCTGGATAGTGGTCATTTCTCGTGGCACGCTCAATTTGGGGCGCAGGAACCACCTCAATAACTCAAGACTTCGAGTACGATTTATAAGCTACACCAGGACCTTCTTCCGACAAACCACTTTATGATAGGTAATTCTACCCTGAACCATTATTGTCTGAGTGGATGGATCAGAAAAGCTTACAACAGTAGTAGTAGTGGTATCCCTTTGGGAGTATTTAAGCTATACATGATGCTCAGTCAGCGTGTCATATCTTTCAGTCTTTATGTCAGCTATAATTAAAGGTAGACTTAAAAAGCGGAGAACATGAAATTATGCCCCAGCTGGCAGCTCGCTTAGCAACTGCCCATTAAGACCAGAAACTTGAAGATAAAAGGACCGGCTACAGTAAGTAGAAAGCTAAGAACCGCAAAATACAAAATAGCACATTCAATTCACAACTCTGAAACCTTTCCACCCATTCAAAGCATTCCTAATCTCAACTGCATAAGAAGGAATGCCCCCAGCCCAATTAACCTGCTCAAAGGCCTTTCCCGGCAAACTACCCCCCATATATGTAGACTTGGTAGTCGGGAAGAGCGATTTGTCTGAGAGCTCATTGATCTTCTTCTTCCACTCCTTCGTTGCTTCAGGCTCAGGATCGATATACTTGATCTTTTCCCTCTCAATCTTCTTGATCGTGTCGACAATCCATCGCCCTTGGACTTCAACGCTTGTGGGTCCGTTGCTGAGGAGCGTTGGGCCGTGTGGTCCGTAGAGGTGAAACATATTGGGGTAGCCGCTGACGGTTGTGCCGAGGTAGGTGTTTGCTGCGCTTTTCCATTCGTCTTGGAGGGTGCTTCCGTGGATGCTTTTTAAACCCATGTTTGTCATGCCGCCCGTAGTGATATCAAAGCCTGTAGCCACGGCAATCACATCAAATTCGTGATGAGTGCCGTCCTGGAGTCGGATTCCAGTTTCTGTGAACTCCTCGATTGGATTCGCCTTGATGTCAATAACGTCGACATTGGGCCTGTTGAATTGTTCGTAGTAGTTCTGCTCGAGGCAAGGTCGCTTAACACCAAAAGGATGAGGTGGCTCCAGAGGAGCGAGAATATCTCGTTTTCGTGGATCGCCAATACGGACACGGACGTTTCGAGCCCAAAAGTCGTATGCCTGTCTATTCGCTTTGGGATCAAAGAGCATGTCTTTGTACGTTCCTAGCCAGAAGGAAAAGCCGCCGTGGTCCCAGAGCTTGTGATAGAATGCGTCTTGTTCCTCCTCGGTATCGTCGAATGTGTTCTTCTCGGAGAAGCTGAACAGGAACCCACCGAAGCATTTCTCACGAAGCTCAAAGAGCCGTGGATAGTGGACCTTCGCACCTTGCTGTTCTTCGCGGCTCAGTGGACGTTTGCCCATGGGAACGGCAAGATTGGGGGTACGCTGGAAGACCTTGAGATCTCCTACAATAGGGCCCCATTCCTGAGAAATCTGGACACCTGAAGCTCCAGTTCCAATCACCGCACATCTTTTGTTGCGGACATCTACGCCTTCTTCTGGCCAGAACGACGAATGATGGATGATACCCTTGAAAGACTGTATACCTTTATAATCGGGAATGTACCGCTTTGCAGCGAATCCAGCAGCAACAATAAAGTACTTGCTCTTAGCCAACCTGCCATCTGCAGTCTGAACATGCCACTTTCCTTCATCCTCGTGAAACTGAGCATCAACAACGACACTCTCAAAAGCACAATCCTTCTTGATCTGCAGGACCTCATCAACATGATCAAAATACTCGCGCAGCTGCTCGTAGTTCGGATAATTGGTATCCCAGGTCCAGTCCTTCCAGACTTCCGGGATCGAGTACTCGTACTCGGGAACTTCAGAGTCGACCCGCGCGCCTGGGTATCGATTCCACCTCCAGGTCCCGCCAAGGTCTGTTCCCGCTTCGTAGATGACCGTCTTGTAGCCGCGCTTGCGAAGCTCGTGGAGGAGGTAGACTCCGCCGAAGCCGGCTCCTACGATCAGGACGTCGATGTCCAGATCATCGGCATAAGGACCTTCTGTGCCCCGGCGTCGTGCATATTCTTTGAGTTCGGATTTCATGCCGTCGGACTTGCGGGTGTTTGTGTCTTCCATTTCTGCGGAAATGGGTGTGTCAAAGTGATTTCTGATTGGTGATTGATGATCAAAGACTTGAGTATGCTTTACACCAGCTCTCGATTTGACAAGCTAGTTGAAAAGCTTGTTGAGATGATGTTGTAAACTTGTAAATCAAGAGTCGTTGAGACCATCAGGACAGAAGGAAACCAAAATGCTGGAACTATATATAAGTTTATTCTGCCTTTCGATTTCGATATTTATAATCAACAGTCCATCCCGTCTTTGAGTAATTGCTCTTGCTCGCTCCATAGAATCATCGGCCAGTTCTTTTCGTCGGCTCCGCATAACATACGATTTTACAACTTACTAAATTGGGGTGAAGCTGGCGGAGGAACCCCTCGATTCGAGGAAATATCATAGGCACTCGTGTTGCCGTATCATCGGGGCTCGCTGGGTTCTTGGTAATCCACACTCGTTACAGTAACAAACCTCTTTCAGACACCATCACCCGTTGAGACCAGATCGACGGCTTATTGCTTGTAAGTAGTTGATTGAGGATTAGCCTTCAACTAATGCCGCAGATCATATCGTGCCTCTGCACAGTGTGGTAGCAGCTGATCTTGGCTACTGTACGGAAGGTCCAGTAGTGACATCAATCATGGACCCTGCAGAGCCTTTTACCTCAAATTGGACAGCAAGATGACGAAATCGCGTTGTAAGAATGTCCAATGAGTCTGTGTTTTCTCATTACTCCTACACATCCGCATTCTATGTCCGCACTGTTGCTGTATCCTACGTTCCAATGTGCGGATCCGCAACGCAGTAGCCATTTCCCGCAATGCGGGGTATTGGATATCAAGCTCTCTATGGACAGGGAAAGTCATCCTAATTTCGTTCCTTGGGAGCCTGTTTTACTGAAGTTGGAATCCCGATAATGATATCGATGCTCTGCAGGGAATCTGGGGTTGTTTGTAGCAAAGTATTGTGACCAGTAGGTAGGTGGCAGCCACAATGTTGCACCAAGAGGGAGGAGGCTTTTGGCTCGCTACTCGTACTCGCAATGTACAAATAGGGGCCTGTTGGTAGACGAGCCCCTGATGGTAGGGAGGCTTCGGCAGGAGACTATCTGGTAAAATAGTTGGGAGAGGGTGGACATTGAGGTCCTCGGAGCTATGTTCTAATTTTCTTTAGAAGAAAGATGGTATATAATTAAAAAGAAGTTAAGGAAAAGGAAAAGTCACGATGCAACAGCGGTGAAGATGCAGACTTGGTAGCAGAGGTTCTGGGTCTTGGCTTACGACCAGTGAATCTTATATTGCAATAGTCTCGGAGTCAGAATAGCTATTAATATATTGCTTGTAAAGATTATTCGGCATGGTAATCATTATACTATGTGTCGTGTTGTTTTATCCAACGTGCCGCCGTGTAATTCCCTTCAAGTACAAATGCCAACACCATCAACCGCAGAAGTAGCAAAGAAGGATAGAAGGGGGATTTCGTACCTTGGGATGAATATTGAAAAGGGCGCGCTCGCGGTTCTACAAGCAGTTGGCAAGGAGATGAACGAAAAACTCCGTCCTCAGGCGACCCAACTCGTAGAAGGCTTTGGGAGATTTCAAGCAGGCGTAAAGAAGACCGATACGCTTTACAGGCAAGCTGAGCGTCTCCTCTAGTCCTCAATCATCAAAAAGAAGAACACTTGAACGCTGAGATGATTCGCGGGAACCCATACTAAACTAGTGGGGATCAATAAGGATCACAGTGTTGTTGAAGAGATTACATCTGACAACGAAATGTGTATTTGAAGTTACTCCACCGTTTGATCCAAGTATATGGTGACATTGCCATAATTATCAAGGATGATAGCCAAACTACTGACAGGGGATGCAGGTACTATCAAAGATCACGTTTTGCTGGAATTCGTGATCCATTCTTATATATCACTTCTGACCAAGATTGACACTCTCAAGAGGCATCAACTCGACGGCCTTGAAATTAGGCATAGAAAGTTAATCAACAATGGGAGAAGCGACTTTTATCGTCGTAGTCCTCCTACCCACTAACGACGATGTCTTACAGTGTTCTTTCTTGTCATCTGAGTCGCTTATCGAAGGTTATAATACAGTCTTTGTTAGTGCTGAAGGGGTATTATAAGCGTAAAGAATCTTCACAAGATATTTCTTTGTCGTCGTTGGCTTCTTTCATCATTCCATAGACAATTATTCTATTGTGCATTGTTGACGCTTTGATGATTATATATGCGAGGAATAACAATAGTTAGTATCAACCCATATAGACTAGATTCTGCTTGAGAACCTTTGCTCTCCCTTATCGAATTCGACTTCTTCAACCTACCAAGAAAGAGGCCAAGCACTGGTTCACAGCAAAATTGGTTTTTATTCTTGGAAGATTGATTCGAAGCATTCCAGAAATCTCTGGCAAATCTCCCAAAGTGAGTCATTCTCAACCAGAAGAACATTCGATCGCAATGTCGAGCACTGATAACTCTTCCCGCCACTCGGCGGCGAAGACCATATATACTTCGCGGGCCGAAGTAACTACCCCAGCACCAGCATATTCCTCTCCAGAAGAATTTGAATTCCAGAGCGTGGCTGGTCCATCTGAGCCACGCCGGCCTTCCCCAACACAGGCAACGCGTCGTCACTCGCAGCCGCTCGCACCAGAGCTCGCATCGGCCTTCGATCTTCCACATCATCCCAATGTCTTCGAGAACCAAGCACATGCACAACCGCAAACAAAGAGAGAACTGCCCATGGAATTTTACAAGCCCCGAAGAGCGCTTGGTAAGAGACATTGGTGGTTACTCATCATAGTTGCTCTGATTCTGATCATCACTGTCCCACTCATCGTTTTCTTCGTCGTCAAGAATGCTCACAAGGACGAGCATAGCACGGTGCCGCCTCCGCAGAACTTAACTTCAACCACTACGAACAGTGCCACACGCTTCGTGACTGAATCCATGAAATTAACCAAAACGCAATCTACAACACTTAGGACAACACTAATACAAAACACAACTCTCGTATCCCTCACAACGGCCACTCAAACTACAGTTAGCATGACAACGGTCACTGAGATTCAGAGCTATCCCACCTTCCTAGTTGTGACTCAAAGTATCCCATACTTCATCACCCAAATCTCGACTCTGTCTGTCACTTCCGTACTGACATCAATTCTGACGCAATCTCTCCCCATGTCAGTCCCAGCAGTCACTGAAATGTCTACTATCACGTCGGTAATGTCCTTCCCCTTCTTGGCTACGGAACTCGAGCCTACAACTATCACATCGCTCCTGTCGGATTCGATTATTACACAGACAGTCACTGCATCAGGAACAACTGAGACCGAGTCCACAACCATCGTCCTCTCAGGAACTGCAATAACCCTCACAGCATCAGCATCGACGATCACTCAAACGGCTACCGCAACCACCACTGAATCTGCCCTGATGCAAGCTACGATGGCAGCTAGTTGCTACGGCTTGATGAACTCCATCTGCGCCAACAACACAGAAGTTCCCAGTCCTTCTGAAAGGAATGCCGGGCCTTTTCAAGGCTGCGAATATATTCTCCAGTATTTTTACTGTAATCTTTTGGACCAAATAGAGCAGTCCCATGAAATGATTACACCGGCCGGCTTGCCTGGTCTAGTATGTGACAACCTCAGCGAATTCTGCCAAGAAATCTCCCAAGCTTCCGAAGACACCTCCTCTGCAAGTATCGTTGCAAGCGCAACCTCTCCAGCCAAAAAGCCCACAACGGAACACAAATCGAAAAGAAACGCAGAAACGAAGGACCGAAGGACGGCAACTAGAGGAGGTAGATCTAGCAATACGCGATCCTGCTAGGTAGTTACGTAAGTAAAGTTCTAATTTTCCTATAAATGGATTAATAATCTAGTTAGAAAGC
Organism: Pezicula carpinea; assembly: GCA_026119845.1. Taxonomy (NCBI): domain Eukaryota; kingdom Fungi; phylum Ascomycota; class Leotiomycetes; order Helotiales; family Dermateaceae; genus Pezicula; species Pezicula carpinea. The sequence goes on along the minus strand of JALRMK010000003.1, from coordinate 141,239 downwards.
TCGCTAATTGCAGGATAGCGAGGGAGAAGGTGAGTATAGTTAAATTATTAAATTGTTAACTAAGGAGTAGTAATCTATAGGTAAATAGTGTATATTAAGAAACTATTAACTATCTAGACTTAAGAGGGCTATCTATAGTAGCTAAGGGAGCCTTGGCGACGTAAACAGTCTAAACAGAGTTATATAATTATTTCCCTATTTCTCTTCATATAAGTAATAATGTAAGGTTCTCTTAAACTTATTCTATAGGTATGTATATATATACATATAATAGTTATGTGATTCTGTCTAGCCTGTTTTCCCTCGCTAAGCCTCGCTTAGCCACTACAAGTATCCCTCTCTCTACACCTTTTCTAGAGTAACATTTTTATAATACAAAGAATTGTCCTATGTGTTACTGTTTTACATATGACTACTTGTTACAAGGCAGGTACGTGGGAGCCTGTGAGGCTACCGTCCCTTCCTGTATATATCTCTAGCGCCGGCCTCTTCTTGCGCTACTCTTACAAGCTTTTTAATCTCACTGTCTCTATCTCTGTCTCTGTCTCTGTCTACGTCCTTCATGCTTGCTAGTGGATTTTCTGCACCTGGACGATGGCGTATTTGTACTGCAAAGCCGATCCCGATATACATCAAGTCATCCGGCGGCTTATTTGATTGTTGAATTCCCTTCTGCTGTTTTTGTTTCTTACAGACACCGTTTCAAGCACAGATTTTGCCGGACATCAGGAATGCAGCCAGTGAGAGGATGAGGACAAAGCACATGGAATGTATAATCCGATGAGAGAGTATGGAAGGACATGTTTCGGTATCTTCACCAGAAAGGTCGAACTTGCTGGCAGTTGACATTTCGTTACGCAAGGTTCTCGATTTGTAGTATTGAGCGGTGGTGCTTGGTGTAGGGATATTCGAGAAATGGAAAATTCGAATTGAAGTTGTTCGAGGTTAGAGATAACCGGGAGAGAAAGGAGAAAATCGAGAATAGTCGTTTGTATGGACTAACTGTCTACTATACCTATATCTACTAGACAATAAGGTTTAACCGGTGTGGTCGAGACGGACAAAAAAAAAGGTGGAATGCGACCTGGAATAGAGTTTGAATAGCGAGAGCCGTCTGAGCCTTAGCAAGGACATTTGAATCAAGTATGTAGCGGTCTTTTCTCAAAGCCGTGATGATCGCCTGTTCCCGTGCTGTATCAGATGCTCTTTCAGACAGGAAACTGTAGTACGAGTGAATGGGTACGTGGTTGTACATTTTTTACTCGCAAAACCGAGTCGGTTGTGATTACTTGATGCTTGAATCACCATGTTACCTATGGAGTAGGTATCTTGGGCAACTCAAAGAGACGAGTACTAGTATGAGTTCAAAAATCCAGCAACAGCTGCGGCGCTAACTTTTCCAAATCCTCAACCTGTGTGCACAATCAGCCTTTTTCTCCCCTACTCTCTCTCCCCTACCATCCTCCCCCATCCTTCTCTCAACAATTTTACCTTTATAGTCTAAGTGGGAAGAAACTCACCTCACAAAATCCATTATCAACTACCCCCTCCTCACCCTCTGCCTTCGCCCAAACAACTCTCGCCAAACTCTCCCTCACAAAAACATCCACATAGCGTCCAATAGCTGCATTGGCATCCTTATTAATCCTCGTCCCCTCCTTTGTGAAGAACTCGTGCAGCAGCTTCGTCAATAAGTCTGGCGGAATAACAGCTTTGTCCTCGTCATCTCCCTCGCCCTCAACCACCTCGTCTTCGACCTCTGCTTCTGGCTCGACTTCGGCGTCGGAGGCGAGAGCTACGGGATCGGAAAATGGATCTTCGTCATCATCGTCGCTGTTTTGAGATTGGATGAATGGGGAGGTCTTTGAGGGTTTGGCTTTGGCTTTCGAGGTGGACGTAGCTGCTTTGCGCGATGTTGTGGGCTTTGATTTCGCTGCTGTCTTTGGGGGTTTAGTGGTTGTAGATTTACTGATAGCACCGCTTGGACGAGGAGGTTTGAAGGCTTTTGGTGGCATCTTCGTTGATTGTGTGAGGGGTTTCGGGTTGCGATGGAGATGTGATGATGGACGCGGCGAATGTGCGGGGGTTCTTTGGAGAACACGGGTTTTACGAGATGTGAGAGATCTTGCTGGGAGTGGTAAGATGTCGACGGGGAATGCGACGGCTACAAGTTCGAGGATTTCTGGGCAAGTATACGGCGTGAAGTGTCTGAGAGGACAATGCTTTAGCTTGAGGAGACGCGTTTCGCGGACGCGATTTGTGGAGATGCTGCGCTTGCACGTGACGATAACGTATTTATTACTGGCGTTTGTAGCTTGTCTCTCCTCCAGAATTTCATTTTTAATATTCTTATAGGTAGACATTATAGGTAGCATAAACGTTCTCTTTATATATTACTCACGTTTAGGTATAATATAAAGTTTTACCGTCTTTCTTTTCTTACTCTCTTTTTCTCTCTATAATTATATAAATAGTATACTAGATACTCTATATATCTAGAACACTAACTACTATATTTCTATTAAATGTCTATAGATAGCTACTAATAGTACTAGACTTTATTATAATCTTATAATTTTAAATATTTAGTTTTTAGAGTAGTTTTAAGGTTTTATAAGGGCTTTAGTAATAGAAAGAGTCTTATAAAGGCTAGATTTTATAGTAATAAGACTAGTCTAAGTGTTTTTACTATAAAACTTACTTATATAGTACTAATTCTAGGTGAGAAAAGCTTAGGCTAGTCTTATTACTATAAAATTTAACCTTTATAATAGGGTTTTATAGCTTACTAATAAGTCTACTAGGTAAGGTACCTAGATATAACTATAGTGTTAAAGGATTAATTAATAATATAGTTATACTACAGACGTAAGACTTAGTAAATAAAAGTAGAGTAGCGGTAGGAAACAGGTTCTTGAATAAAAAGTTATAACTAGTACAGTTGTTCGAGAAAGGTCCTACAACAGAGAGTAGAACAGTAACGCTCTTAAACACCGTGGCAGTTCGGGCAACCACTGCTCTTCAAAACACACCGAGCATCTTTATCGGGCGATCGATTGAAGGATTAACCACATTCGTATCCTGCTGACATTGGTTTGGCCTACATAGCGCGCCAGCCTTCCGAATTTCCACACTCCCTGATTCTTCAACAACTGTTCCTAAAAACCCACTTGCCTTCTTGAGTGATACCCCAGCAGCTTGCAAAATAGTACATCTCGATAGCGCATCAGCATCAAACGATCGCGAGGCAGTCGCCGCTGACGGATCAGCTAGGAATATGGCAGTTGTAATGTGATACGCCATATTATCACTTGGCATCAAGGTCTCCTCCACACACTCGGCGAGTGACATTCTCGAAGTCTCGAGAGGTGAAAGGGTACGTGTCTGGAGATCAGGTACGCCAGAGATAAATTTCCTTCTCATGTCAGAGAGGAGCATTGTGCAGCGGATGTGCATGGAAACATAATCGAAGTTGAGATGTAGATCTTGGTCGGTTATGGCTATGCCGACAATAGATAGGAGCTGAATAGAGGTCAATATTCGTGTTTTGGACCATTGATCGCTATATCGTGCAATGTGGTCCATTTCTGGATGTTGAAGGACTACATTTGTGATAATGGCGTCAACTTTGGCGTCCGTGAGGTCGGCGCGAGTTGCAAGAGCCGCGTAGCGAGGATAGAAGATATCGTGGACTGTCATTGTCCTCTGGAGCCTTCGCCTTCCAGCATCCCTTAAAGATCCTTCTTGTCTAACAACTCTCCTGTTTCGCGCAAAGTTGAGTGCACTGGCTCCAAGCACTAGTTGAAATCGTTTAAAGAAGTCGTCAGGCTGTTCAGGCAGGCCAGCAACGAATAAGCGTTGACTTGTGTGGATTGAAATTAGATAATCCATATCTGACCAGGTTGCCGTAAGGAATCCTGATTGTCTGGCAGCATTATATAGATGTGCCGAGGCTAAGATCGAGTCGTACGCATTGGCAAGCGAAATGCTGACCTGTTGTAGCGAAACATTGAGCCAGTACACAAGCGAGCCACAAAGCAATGGATGGTTCTTGAGAAGAAAGAATTCGGGCTGCACGGCCCTTATTTCTTCCAAACTTTTCCCCACAGTATGTTTTTTCAGAGCAGCCATGACTTGATCCTTGTTGATCCATGCAGATATGAACTTTATCAACATCAAGAACTGAGAGTCGTTGTCTTTGTGCCATTGCTCCATCCGACTTTCAATTGTGCGTGAAAATTGAAAGAAGTTCCGTATGATTGAAGTTACATGCTCACCAGTTATCTCAAGCTCCTGAAATGGCCGACAAGAACTATTCTGAAGTATGTGTTCAACATCCAGGAGAACTTGAACAGCCAATGCCAACCATGCTGGAACTCGCCTGGTTTCTGAGACTCCTGCCTCGATAAAAGCTCGCGTGATCTCATCCATTGCAGGAGGCAGCATCAACTTAAGTTTTCTAGCGTTGTGAAACATCGAGAAAATGCGATTAAAAAGAAACCTGTCATATGCAAGTTTCTCCCGCGGCAGCTCCGAGGTTTCGTATTCTTCACTTTTATTGTGGGATGTTACAAAGGTAAGTCGATGAGGTTGAAGGTCGTCCATGAACTCTGCAATCATCTTGGAGGCGGGTAAGCAAACCAAGTCAGCTTGTTCATAAGTTTCAAAATTGATTGGGTCTTCTGGCTTCTCTCGAAAGTGAACATCGATGCCGTGACATATATGGGCATAAACCCAAAAAATCCAATCATTCTCATTAGGAGCGTCAGGCCAGGCTGCGTTTGTGGCCAATTGATCTTCGACGCTGCGTTGCATTATTTCAATGGCAGTATTTGTTACCATCGAAGCAGTGGAGAGATCAGCTCTACCATTCTTGTAATCAGTCCAAACGGCGCGGACCAAGTCCCGGATCTCGTCAAAGTCCCGAAAAAAGAAAAGCGATGAGAGCAAAATATCATCATGAGTAGACTCGATGTCGTACATATTCTTATCGAAGAAGGGTTGTCGACTGGATTATTGTGCTGATGGTGTTGCACAGCTGCTGGCCGTGGCGGGAAGTGGTTTTTCGAGCTCCAAGGCTTCGAATATGTTAGCAACTTGCTGCTCTTCAGACTCCGCGTCCTGCGTAATCTTTATTGCCTGCTGTGTCAATGGCTGCAAGATCTCCTTCACTCGTTGCAAGACTATGATAAAGTAAGTATGCCCATCCACCTCCCCGTGATCATGTTTGACTGTACTGCCGAGCACCTGCGCAGCCTCTATTCGGAGCGATATCACATTATCCAGGAGTGCATAAATACTAAAAGTTCAAGGAATTAGTGACCGTTGGACTAGGAACACACAAATGAGAAAGTGATCTTGTCACTCACTTCAAAGGAACATCAATTTTAGGATTCGTGGAGTCTGCTACAGCTTGAGCAATTGTGACGAAATGTCGAATTGGAATCGTGTGCTGAGCATCCTTCGAAGGTTCTTTGTGTCTGCCTGCTTTCACTGTTCTGTTCTTGTTTTGCTTGGCCGGCAAGGAAGAGCTCAGCATACTGTCGATGCTTTGTCCACAACACTTCCCGGCTGCTGCTAGCCATGATGCAAATCTAGCAGTTCCAGCTTTGTATCTGTATGATACCTCATCAGTCAAAGCGTTTCCACAATTTGAATAGTAGCAGATGAGAAAATAGTAGAGAAATTCGAGATGACACTGGGATGATTTGGTCTCCTATGGTGGGCCTTAATCCTGGATGCCGCGCTTTCACGTTTCACGTACCGTTTGTACGAGTTGAAGTCCAAACCTGACGCTGACGCTATTGCGACGCCAGAAGGGTGAGATATTGTCGACTGTATTACCTATTGTTTATTATACAGTACGATGTCAACGGAAACCTCGGGGTTTGAGGGTGCTTGAAATGTGTGTGGAATGGAGTGGAGTAATGAGAAGGGAAATGGGGAACAGAGTTCGTGTGAAAAGTTGTCCTCGCTTCCCCACCCCTAACTTACAGACAGAACGTAGAACAGGAGTATTCTCGTCTGTGTATCTTGCAAAACTTCCCTCTATACTCTACTAAAATTCATCCAAGCGTGATCTGCATCCAATGGAAGGACACTGAACAAGCTAGGTTAGTGCCCGTTACGAGAAAACCTCATGAATTACTAAGAGTCGATTGCTATCCGGCGTAGCTAGCAATGCTGTAATACCGATCAAGTAGTAACGCCAAGACCAACAAAGCCTCTTAAGCATACCAAAATTGCATCGATACCAGTGGTCGATCGTTGGCTGGACAAGATTTGTTAACTTGAATCTTTGAATTGGTTTGAATACTTCAAACCACTGACCTTTCACGCCAACATCCTTAATGTCATGATCATAACCCAAACCCAATCTTGATCTCGCTCAAGAAGCTTTGTTCTCCTTGAGAGTGACATTCCCTCCTCCCTTAAGATTGAGCCTCATAAACATGCCAACATGTTGGATTCCCTCTTCCTCCCACCTTCCCATGGCCTCGTCAACTTGAAAGCCCCATTTCGCCCACGCTCTGACTACCTTTTCCTCCTCCTGAGAATGTACGCACATTAGACCATTCCAAATTGGTATAAACTTCGCTGTGTCTCCACCTGAAGTTGTTACGAAGTCAGTGTTTGCTCATTACATAATATGTATATCACAGAGTTGATTTGAGTAACTTGCTAATTTCTTACCCTTGAATCCCAATTTATCTAATCCCTTTTCTTCAACGCTGGGATTAAAGTATGTTGGGTTCTGTCTGGCCCATTCCAAGGCCGATTTGATTAGATTATGGGCAATTCCATGACCTCGAAATTCTGGGATAACCGCCAGCCTGCCGAGTTTGATATACGGCTCCTTGCCATCATGATATGTTGTAGCTCGATCAATTGTATATTTAGGCGACTGCGAACCCGATGTGGCGGCAGAGTCGAAGGTGTACTTTGAGCCAGGCTTGGGATGCGGTTCGTGAGGAAAGGGAACAAGACGTACGGTACCAATTGGAACCGACTCCGTAACGCTCCTTTTCCGCTGGATAATATTACCATGCTCGTCGAGGACTTCAGCTTCCTGATGGGTGTTGACAGACGAGTAAGTTACCCAATGGCAGGATCGAGAATCGTCTGAATCGAATTCGTTCTGGAGGGGTACTTTTTGTTCCTCGACGTACACCTTGACGCGAACTTCCATCGCGTCCTTGAAAACCTTGGGTATGTGCGGCGACCTATGAATCCTGAATTATGGTTTGGGTAACTCAAATGTGGGCTTGAACGTACGGCTGCTGGGTTGGTATGACATCGGGCTTGTAGTTCTGGAGATCAGATGGACCGCAGAAGGAGACGAAGGGTGTAGCATTTGAGCTCGGAGGTGGCCCTGTGGGTTGCCGGTACGGTTTTGAGCTTGGAGGTGGGTATTCCATTCTGGGCAGGGTGCCTGGTTAATGGTAGGCCTGACTGTAGTCAGAATACGAAGTATCGAGTCTGTTGTGTGGTTTTCGATGGGTAGATCTGGACCTTGCTCTCCGGCAGCTTATATACTGATGTTCCCCGACACTGGATTGTTTTCTTCCATGCGACATACGACGGCGGCTCGTACAGCTGATTATCAACAGCTTTGTCAAGAGAAAGGCGGACAATGTGATAGGAGGAATTGATTGCTATGAGTGTAAGCTGTTGTGTTAGCTGTTGGTGGTTGTTAGTGGAGTGTAGCAAGAGGACAAGAAGACGAGCATGAGCATACTTCGTACAGCGGCTTCTGTACCAAGTTCTTCAAATGTCGGGGTGAGGGCCGAAGATGTTTCAACTTACAAGGAGTGAAGGGGATGTCGTTTCTGCGATCGCAGATGGAGTGACGTGCGGGCAGCCACGGATTACGCTCGGACTCATTTTCATTGGCCGAAACATCATGCTTGCTTATATAAGTTCCCATGATCGTAGCACATCTGTTGCACGTCTGAAAGACAGTGGCAGTTCGCCAGCAGATCGCCAGCAGACGGCTAGCCTAAGGTAGTGCGCGGTAGGTAAGAGTGGTGGTAGGTAGTATTACTCCTTACCTGGGTACCTCTGTGTATAACCTAATAGAATTATAGTATAGAGATTAATGGAAACAGGTATATTTTTTAAATTCATAATTAGAAGATAAATACAAAGTAGTATAGTAAAGTAGATAGATAGTTAAGAGAGGTCCTAACTTAAGAGACTAAAAGAATTAGAGACGGGATAAAGAACTACGAAGAGAATTAGTAATGGAATAGTTATTATCTGAAGAGAGGACAAATTATCACGGAAAGATGTAACTCGAAACTTGAAATTGCCTCTAGTACCTATTCAGTACAAGTAGATGAAGAACGTGTCTGTGAAGATACATGTCCTAGTGGTTGGGTCGGGTAGCCTTTGCATTGCACGAAACATTGACTTCAGCTTGTGAGGTTCTGGAATGGTTTGCCGGAAAACACTACATAGTGTGCTGGTTCAGACATAACACAATGACCCAGCTCACTCTAGGCCGCATAATCGTGAATTCATAAGAATCATGATTCCGGCACAAGCTATTTAACAAACGAAGAAGTGTATCAAGCAAGTCGAATTCCCCACCCGAACACAAAATAAAACGTACATTGCCTGTTTTGCCCATTCTACAGTATTGACCCCAATGCCAGAAACCCAATAAAAATACAATATACCGAATCAAACTTTCACTTCTGAGCAGGCGGTGCCCTCTTCTTCCTCCCCTTCTCAGCCTTCGGACACAGTGTAGGCGCAGGACCCTTGGTCTCCCATCCCTTCTCTCTCTTCACCTGCCCAATAGCATGATACTTCTCACTATTCGCAAAGAATTCCGTCCAGTGTCTCAATGCCTTGTCTACCTCCTGCTTCGCCTTCTTCTTCTCCGCCTGCTTCAACATCTTCAACTCCCCGCTAGTATAAAGCGAGTCGATTTCAGGGTCGTCGATAGGCAAGAACATGGTTTCCACACCGCGCATATCGGGCATGATATCCACGTCGAAGCAGTTTGTCACGAAGGCTCGAGAGGCGTCTGCGCCCGCAAAGAAGTGGTAGGATCCACCTGGGCCGTAGTGGCGGCGACCGGCGGAGACGTCGTAGATCGTGCCGTTGATGGCTAGGTACAGTGGGAGCTCGGGGTTCGAGCCATCATACTTCTTTAGGTCTGCATCTGTGAGCTGTTGCGGTCCATCCTATATCAAGTCACTCAAAGTCAGTAATTATTCTCTCGGGGCACTAGGGTGTTTGCAAGCTCGACTGAGGGGCATATTTATTTACTTACAATCCAGGATTTGATGACATCCAAGCGAGTAAAGTTGGGCCGTTTGACGTTCCAGAAGAATGAATCTTTGGTTATGAAATAGGAAAGAGCGCTGGAAGCCAGCAGCAGGAAGACCAGAGTACGGGATATTTCGAGGATGGCGCGAGATAGGGGAGACCTGTCTTCTGCTTTTGCGAGGTCATTTGCGGACGGCTTCTTGGCCTTCTCCTTCTCTTGCCCTTTGGCAGACTTTTTGATGGATGTCGATGCCGATGGCACAGCTCTTTGCCGTACTTCTGCCATGATTGAAGTGACTTTGGGAATAGAGAGAGGTGTAAGGAGATGTATTTCGTTCAGTATATGCTGAGGAAAAGGTTGTTCAACCGAGCCGAGGCTTGGGACATGCGATCGTCACTTTTAAATAACCTCGTCGTCTCAAAGCCAGTGGATTACGAATTAAGATCTAATTTGGACGATCCCTTCGTCACGCCGCCGGTGCTATCCGGAAGCGAAAGAAGTGAATTGAGTTCTCATAGTGAAGATGGTGGAAGATGTCCTTTCGAAAGGATAATTCCTTAAAAGAATAACGACATTGTTAACCCATCTCGAAAAGTCCGCTGCAGCTGGTGGCTGTATAAATTCATAGTCAAATACTAGATTAAATTCAGTCACTGGGATGGGATGCTCTGCCAGTCCTTCTAAGAGTTGTAGTCAACGTCTGATTTCTCAATGGTTCATTGACGCGAACCACAATCTGTGAAGTCATGCCATGAAGCCTCATATATAGGCGCCGTTTCAAAACATGATGTCAAGGGATTCATGATGGGCGCAAAGGCCCCTTCCCAGGACGAGCGATCCAATTCATTCTCGTTCGCAATCTTACCTGTCGCCTCAGTCAAGGCGAAGACCTATCAAATCACGAATTCCCCTATCACTTGTGGTACCTCCGTTCATGTGTTGTAAGAGCACTTCGATTGGATATGCTACACCGAGAAAGAGATCCGTAAAAAGCCCATCGCAAATGCCCAACCCCATACCCTTTTTCCGCCGTATCTACCCATGGTGGATTCCGAAGGAAGAGTGGTCATGACACCGTAAAAGCAGTTTTCGAATTTATTCCGCATCAGCGATTGCGCGAGCTATCCAGGAATTAGCAGGAAGTCCTTTCTTCTGTCGAGCCTGATCACATACTGTAGATTTGCAACTTGCTGTGTCCAACAACCTTCTTGATCTGTCCCTTCTCCTCCAAATCTGCCAAACATCTCCGGGCGAGCGATCCGTTAATCTTTAGTCTATCGACGAGAGTGGCGACTGTGATGAGACGGTACGACTGGACATCCTTGTAGAGCTTGTCGGAGGTGGCCTTGTCGAGGATAACGGCGTGCTGTGCCTTGTCCTTAACTGCAATTCGAAAGATAATCAGCTACTGTACTTCTGCATCGCATCTTTGCTGGAGCCAGAAGGGTCCATACCCTTTCCCTTCGACCACTTCTTCTTTTGCTTCTTTGCGCCGGTGTTTGCTGGAGCCTATGAATCCTCATTAGCCAGATGTTCTGACATTTCTTGTCTCTGCAGACAGTCCAGATGCTCGAGAGGGGTAATTCAATCAATCATTGTCACCGAGGCAGCTGCCATGGTGACAAGTAGAGAGTCCCCTCATGTGCAATTCTAGAACCTCATCTGGGGCGACGGGGGGATTTCAAAGAGTTCCTCACCATGATGAACGATTTGTGCGGATGTCGTCGGTCGAATCGTTGGCGTTTCGAGATAGAGATTTGGAGAGATTTCTCAAATGTCGCGCTTAGGGCTTTCGGTGGGTGAAAGTCTCGCTTAGGATCTAACCGGGTTTAGCGTCCAGCGGCACACTCCAATGCTTAGCGCCATTATTTTCAAAAATCCATACGCGAAGACTCCAAAATTGATCTCGACGTCGACGACAACTAACCACCAACAATCGCCAAATTCAACCGCCCAACATGTCTGACAGCGGAGATATTGAAGTTGAGGTCAACGATGGCTACCAGGTGCTGCCAAAGGAGGTTGTCTCCGAGATTGGTATGTCTGCAACACTTCTCGGACCTGTGGGAATTTCAAGAGGGGCACTTGGCCTCAGAATGCAACAAATTTGAACAAGGGCTCATAACTAATCCAATATGTGCAGGCTCCATCAAGCTTTTCAACAAGTGGTCCTACGAAGATGTCGAGATCCGCGATATCTCTTTGACGTAAGAAATTCCCATGCGACACTCAGGACCGAGCACAACACAAAGCGATTTTGGAGAGGCAATTGGCAGGGAGCAGAACAGATGGAAGCGCACGAAAGGACATTCTGGCTGACGTTCAGTTCAACAGTGATTACATTCAGATTCGCGCCCCAGTCTACATCTCCCACTCCGCCGGACGATACGCACAAAAGCGATTCAGAAAGGCACAATGCCCAATCATCGAGCGTCTTACCAACTCCTTGATGATGAACGGCCGTAACAACGGAAAGAAGCTCATGGCTGTCCGTATTGTTGCACACTCCTTCGAGATCGTATGTCAAATTTAGCATGCAAAGACCAGGAGGAAAGACTAACATCTGCAGATCCACATCATGACCGACCAGAACCCCATCCAGGTCGCCGTTGACGCTATTGTCAACTGCGGACCCCGCGAAGATTCCACCCGTATCGGATCCGCTGGTACCGTTCGCCGTCAAGCCGTCGATGTTTCTCCTCTCCGCCGTGTCAACCAGGCCATCGCTCTCCTTACCATTGGTGCCCGTGAAGCCGCTTTCCGTAATGTCAAGTCAGTAGCTGAGTGCTTAGCTGAAGAGTTGATCAACGCTGCCAAGGGAAGCAGCAACTCCTACGCCATCAAGAAGAAGGATGAGTTGGAGCGTGTTGCCAAGTCTAACCGGTAAAGGATGGTTGCTGTTTGCATGGGACGGGGTTTCGATTTGCGTTACGGCTGGGCTATTGGTTGCATTCTTGTCATATACTGGCCTAGATGAATGCTGATCAAAGAAATCAAAATTCTCACACTGTTCTGGATCTACGACGTGCAATTTTCGTTCGAGTTCCACTAGCATTTTCTACAGGTAAGCTCGGGTGATTCGCCAGGAAGCAAGGATAGGGCACGTTCTATCGATTTCGATAATCTCCTCATCCACATTCCTTTATGTATCGCAGTAGTGGATTCTTCAGTAAGGAGATGACACAGATGGTTGATGCATATTTCCGCTCTCTTTATTTTGTACATATAAGTTTCCCCTCAGTCCCTCTTTGTCGCGATACTCGGATCCTGCTCTCCCGGTAGTCACTCAGTCACTCTTTGTCCAGCAACGTCTATTTTTTTGGGCTACTTGCCCTATTACACTCATTTACTTTAATTGTCAAGTGACTCATTACCATGGCACCCACATCTATATTTGCTGCATCAGCTGCTTTTGCTCTATATGCCTCTCATCTCGTCTCAACAGCACCAACCAATGGCGCCAGCAAAGTCGCAGCGGGATACAAGATCTCAGTACCCCAGGTCCAGAATCCAGCGTACAACAAAAGTGCTCAGGGTTTGATGGGACCAAGTGCCTACGAGTATGCACTGTCGAAGTACGCCGAACTTGCAACAGGTGGACCACCAATTACTCAGGCCCTTGCTGCTCTATCCCCATCAAGCAATGCCAGTGTGGTAGCCTATGACCCATATATCGGCTACGACCGCGAGTACATTTGTCAAGTGAACATTGGAAGCCCAGCACAAGCTCTACCATTAAATATCGACACGGGATCATCCGACTTGTAGGTCATCCTTTCAAACTCAACAATTGAATGAGGCAGAGCTAACAGCTACAGATGGGTCTTCTCAACCGGAACCGCAAGCTCTTCAGTGACGCCGGGAAAGGCAATCTACAACATAACTGCTAGCACAAGTTCCTCGCATCTTTCAGGGGCCAGCTGGTCCATAAGCTACGGTGACAGCTCCTCTTCAGGGGGAGACGTATACAAAGACGTCGTCAGTCTAGGGGGTCTTTCTGTGACGTCCCAAGCCGTTGAGTCGGCCCAACACGTCTCAACCTCGTTTGCCTCCGACGCAGCATCCTCCGGCCTCATGGGTCTCGCCTTCAGTACCATCAATCAAGTACGACCAACCCCCCAAACGACCTGGTTCGACAACATCAAAAGCTCTCTGGCAGCGCAGCTCTTTACAGCAGATTTGAAGATGCAAGCACCTGGCACGTATAATTTTGGATATATCGATCAATCCGCTTACACCGGGAGTATCAACTATGTCGCAATTAATCCATACAAATACGGTTTGTGGCAATTCACGTCCTCTGGCTACGGAATCGGCTCAACATTCAACACCACTTCCCTATCTGCAATCGCAGACACCGGAACTTCCCTCCTCCTCCTCCCTCTCGACATTGTGAAGGCCTACTACGCTGCCGTCCCCAACTCCTTCTACGCCTCCAATGTCGGTGGTTACGTCTATCCATGTTCCCAAATTCTGCCATCCTTCACATTCGGTATAGGCAGCGCTAGACAAGTTATTCCTGGAAACTACATAAATTACGGAGTGGTGGGCAGTGGATATTGTTTTGGTGGCATACAGAGTCAGGGCAATTTGCCGTTTTCCATTCTGGGTGATATCGCGTTGAAGGCGCAGTTTGTGGTATTTGATATGGGGAATTTGAGGTTGGGATGGGCCGCGAAGTCGCTTCGGTAAGGAGTCCAGGAGCTTGGTGAGGATTAGTGATAATGATTTGATGGTTGATTGGTGCTTTGGAAAGTAAATTATATGGGTGAATTTTCTTTTGTGTTTTGGTGTTCTATACTGTTATGATCAAAGGCATCATGGCAGGAGTAATATAGACTTACAGGTCGCCTGATGTCATTAATCCAAACCACAAAGCATGTTTCTTTAGATTCTTCTGAAGTCAGTCTAGGAGACTTGGCAACCTCCATGGCTCCTGTGGTTACATTTTGTAATTTTCTTGGGCCGGATTGTGTGTCTGGTATCATTTGGTTGGAACAGTAATATTTTGAGCATAGTGCCGCATTTTGAACTGCCACTCGTCTAATAATATAGACACTGCAAATGAAGTTCAGTTTTAGAGGGCCTTAAATTACAATGCAACTAAGGGCATTTTAAGGAGGTTAGGAAAGCATCTCAAGCGTCACGCGATGACGTTAATTAAGCTTGTAGAGCTACCTTGGAACTACAGTAGACTAACCATCTGGAACAAACTTTCAAGAAATAAAAAAGCAACACCCTACATTCGCACCCCTCACCGATCAATTCAAACAAAAGTCCTTACCTCTCACCTTAAATATCCTCGTAGCGACGAAGGTAGCTCGCTTACAAAATGATCCTCAACTCGTTCACCATCGCGCCAATTGCAGGCTTATCCGATTATTCCCCGAACGAGGAATTCCCTCGTCCTCACCCGCCACAACCACAACAGCATCAATATTGGCCAGCAACACAACCATACCCTCTGCTGAACAATCCTTACTACGAATTATACTCTTCCAAGATACCATCCACGCTTGTAGATCTTGCGGGATCAATTGAGAAAATGGCCAGTGCACCACCAAACATCGACTTCGGCAATCCCGTAATCTTCTTCGATTCGCATCCCGAAGAACAGGAATCTTACCTCTACTCCTACTACTCCTCGTTGAAGGCTACACTAGCTATTGCCTGGACGGGCGATGTACCCAAACCGCTATTGCCTGGCCATTTGCGTATCGTGTGGTGGACTGTATGTTCCCCTCCCCTCACCTCTCCAACAGCCGCATAGGACAATGTAACTGACACCATCTCTCCCAACAGTACGACGGAACCAAAGGCGAAAAAGACTACGAAATTCATGAACATCGCCTTGTAAAAGACAACTTCCACTCGCTGCTCAACCTCCCCGAAGTCCGCCGCTGTCTCGTCACCGGTTTCTCCGGCCAGAACCCATATGCGATGGAGAGCGGGAGTGCGAATCCGTGGGAGAGCAGCATGGATCGGAAGCTGAGGGAGGAGCAGAAGAGTATGCGGTATTGGGCTAGTAAGCAGGCGGAGGGCAAGACGGCCGAGAGGGGCGTGGTGGATGTGGAGAGCGTTATCGAGAGTGTTGTGAAGAAGAATGAGGAGGCTGAGAAGGAGAGGTTGCTGCATGCTGAGAGGGAGGAGGTTTGATCTCTCGCTGGTATAGAAGGCTGGTTGTTTGAAACGGGTCGCATTGCATTGGATTGCGTTGGTATAGGTGTTTCGGTCTGCTGGTGTTGGGCGTATATATTCGGATCTTTCGATAAATGTTCTCGGATTTCCGCACGAGGAACAACTGATTACGGCGGTGGCTGTACAAAGATTTTTGCAGCTTGAGACTATCACAGCCCTGAGGTTGTATATCAACTTCTGCTAAGCGACCCAAGTTAAACTTTCGAATACTTCACAAGGCAAGTATCACCCAGTCTGTCGCTCCTTACAAGATCATAACTACTAAAACATAACGCCAAATGGTAAGAGGGGCAAGTATTTATCTCAATTTCTTGTCACTTTGATGTTCTCCCTTCTATACAAGTCTCTCAAAAGCCAACATGGAGAACCAACGTCCAGCAACCACGCCAACAACAGCGGCAGCAGACTAGTGATCTCACTTAGTATGCTCGTTGTCGAAACATGTTGAATGTGTGTAAGGAAGAAAGAGGCTATCACGGAAGGAGCAACGGGACTCTATCATGCCAACAATTCCACCCAACAAACACTACGACTATTACAATCATTCCAACACACAGCTGCCATTGCTACACCTCAATTGTTACCACGTCTAAATACATCAATCTGATACAAGTGGCATCCCCACCGTGATGGTTAACATGGCGAAGGATACGATCCGAGGCGTTCTTGTGGAGTATTATCTACAACAGAATTTACTTAGTTCGCTGCAAGTTCAGTTGACCACAACTGCTACCTTGAGCTCCGCGAGATCACCGAATTTATATCAGCCTATACTATCAGGACTACGTCGCCGCAAAATCGTTCATCGAACTACACAACATTAGATTGTCCAGTGGTCATTTAGTACAGTGACTATATCTACCACGACTACCCCACCCAGTGTAAAAGCATATCCAAGGATAATTGGGACGAGGATTCCTCAAGCATTGCTACAAGTACTACTATCCAACTTTTCTACGAGTCCACTTGTTCTGTACAACATTGCAGCCACATTACCAGGTCGGATTCGATTCGGTTCTTAGGATCTCAAAAAGCATCCGACATGATGCTCCGATTGTGACAGCTTGTCGGAGTGGCGATGTTCATGCTGTTCGTCTTCTATTTGCAAGTCGAAGCACCTCCCCCTTTGATCGATCAGCGACTATTGGGGGACAGTTGCTTCTGCAGATTGCTTTCAAGGAGATCCTTCTAAATATTGACCAGCCCCTATCCCATAGTATGCTTGGTCTCTGCCAAGTAATCAAACTTCTTGTCGACCAAGGCCTTGATCCCGGACAGCTTGGTAAACAATATCGACCTGTGAAGTGGCCTTATAGAACGGCAATGGCTTGGACATATATCCACACTTGTTCTTTCTGCCTCTCACAAATTCGGCGTATGTACTACCATTGTAGGATCTGCGCAAAAGGAGATTATACTCTTTGTAGCAATTGTTTAGCCTCAGGGCGACATTGCATGGACCTAAAACATCACAAAGACCAACCTCTCCGAGAGTCAGGCACCAGGCGTCTCATGTGGGCCCATTCTGCAATAGATAGTCTTGCTTCTCTCAATGCTTCTCACGACCTCGACCTATATCTTGTTGATGTGGCGCGAATAATCATATATCAGAGCATTGAAGATCCTTTCCCTTACGCTCAACTCAGCGAATTGATTTAGTACCGAAATTTAGCAGGTATGGAATCGCCAGTCTGTCCATTGATTTCGCATCAGGAAGAATGGTTTCTAAGTTGGGACAAGAACAGCGCTCTCATACCTCAAACTATAGGACCTTTGATCGGTGAAAGGAACTACTTTCGTCGAGATCCTAAAGCATCCGCACTCCGCGCATGGCTCGATTTTGTTTCGGGCAGTGACCAAGAGATGAAATGAAAGACGCTAGCTTGGAGTTTTGGCTAACCACAGTTTACTGAGAACGGAAAAGTATATAAGGAATTATACTTGCAAACATCGATACCAAGATTGTTCATTGCCATATCCTGCCAACCCTTGTCCCAATTCTCAAAGAACTAGGTCGACTCTCTTGGTTGAAAGAGGCACTTGGGCGCTCTCAAGCTTTCGTGGACACAGCAGATGATCTCGTAGAACAGGATCCATACGTTTCACTAGCATACCAGCTTGCGTTTCTCGAAGCAAAGGATTTCTTTCAACCTGGTGAGATTAGATAAATCAAGAGATCGACGTCGGTGAATTCGGATTTGCGAAGTACTATATCTCTTGGACGGAGGGGACTGGGTCAAGAAAGACGACATCAGGTAAAAGGAAGCTTTCAACATATATTCATCCAGAGTGGCCTCGGCAGGAGTATAGTAGGAACGATGGCTGCGAGGACAGAAATTAAATTAACAATCACTCTAAAATGTACTAAAAGTCGAAATCATAGAATTTTATAATATTAGTGTTGAGTTTAGACTAACACGGCCATATGAAGATGCGCAAATATTCGCTGTAGCGACAACGACATTTCATGGTAGGAAGGTTAATGCCTGTCAAGTTGGGAAGGGAGGGAAGGGAGGAAAGATAGAGTTGAGTGTCGAGTTATTCTTCTGATCTTCCTCTAAGTAGTCAGATAGTTGCGTAGATCAACTCCTGGTGCATCGAGGTAATTTAAGGGGTCCAACGCCTGGAGAGAGCAAGAAAGTCATGAAAAGCAATACTGGATAGAAGTTCATACTTTAGCAAATCTTCCTTTGATAATCTAAAAACTAATCCTCCCTTGTGTAGACGATGTCAGGTTCACGCCAACCCATTTGGTCAAGTGCGAAACCCACGAGAAACTTTGCCTCATCATCGTAAGTCCTCCTCAGAAACTGCCGAAAAAGATAATCCCACGTAGAAAGATATTAGTCTTGCGGTTCGACTAACATGGCTTTCTGAAGATGTACAAATCTTCTGACAATTTCGGTACTTCGCCGTAGCGACGGTGACATTTCGTGGTAGGGAGGTTCAAAAACTGTGTTGATGGTGGCTAAGGGAAGCTCACGACTCCCATCTATAACCCAAGAAATCCTCCTCTGTCTCGCATTCGACTTTCGGTACCCGCCATTCGATATCATCATCGTCCGTTATTGGAAAACTGCCCTGTGGAGGCGGAGAGTCTTCTTCAAGGAGCAATCGAATCTTATCGAACTCGTCACCAAGCCTGAAAGTAAACTCCTCGAGGCACCAGAGGCTTTCTACGTCTTCAGCTACGAGGACGATCTTTTCAAGTTGTGGAGATAGCACGATTGCGCCATACAATGTGTAGATGACCTTGCGTATTTCCCTTGAGGTGGTGGGATGTCGTTTTACCAAATTATCGATCCCAAAGATGGCGATGACTCCCGGCTGCGTACACAAGTCGAAACGATACATATATCTCAAGGCATCTAGACTTCTGAAAATCAGACGGTCTTGGCAGAGTAAAATTCGAGATAGCTGGTGTTTCAGGATCCCCTTTGATTCCTCACAGGCGGCGAAGAGACCCTCGTGTGAATACGTGACATTGCAGCCGTGATAGGTGGACGCTGGTAGGCACTTTCTAAAACCTGACCGTCCGCTTGGAGGGAGATGTCGACTTTTGTCAAGATCTGGGATTGCCTCCAGCATAACGAAAGGGGGTTGGTAGCACGCGAATGTCCAGATCATCTGTCGGAGTTCCAAGGGGAGCTTCATGAAGTTGTGGAAGGTTCGATGAGCTGGAGGAAATGGGATGTAGTTTTGGAGTTCCTGTCTGGATTTCCGATAATTATGAAGACGTCTTTTACTGATGGAGAAGGCTTGTTCGGATTTCACCTTCAGGAGCGTCTTCTTTGCTTCGGGAATGGTTGGTTGGGGTGTCTTTTGAGTCGTGGATTGTCGTGCTGAAGGCAATGCAGACGATCTTTGAGTACTGGGCGCTGCAGTCTGTCTTGAATGCGTGCGAGGAACGTCCTTGAAGGGGCCATCGTGTGCAGATTCCATAGGGTCTGGTCCCTTGATTAAGATGTGTGAGGTAGGGGCTGGGCCATCTGATGGTGGCTCTGATTCAGGCGTCCTATTGAGTGATTGAGAGTTGCCCATGACCACCTTTTGGAGTGAGCTGCTAATGAGATGTTGGGGAAATAGAGAGATATGTGCATGTTGCTGTTGTTTAGGTACCTACTAGGTATTTGTAGACAGTTTTGCGCTACATAAACAAACGAGCATCTTCCACAGAAGACTACAATGCGCTAGGGGATGAAGGAAATATGCTCAAAGACTTGTGACGAGATGTGCATTGGCCATGGTTCACAAAGGCTTGTCTGGTTTGTACTGGTGTCTGAAACTCAGTAGATCTTATAGAACTTCCCTCATTCATTCACAACCAACGGAAGGAGATGCAGACGGAAGAGTAGGGGTTCTCTCAGTTGTGCTGTGAAATAGCGACATAGAGTGGCTTTATGTTGTGACAATCGGCTAGTTGTTGTACAGATATAACGCCGAGGTAATATGCTTTCTCTATCGACCATAAGTAAGACAATTGAATGAATGACATTCGTTTACCTCAAATGACTACCGAGTTGGGTACCTAAGGAACCAACCCCCCTTAAAAACTCGCCAAAAATAAAAAACCAAAGTCCAAAAAGGCAAAAGTCAAGGAGATTTCTCTCCTCTTCCCAAACCAGACGGTCTGAAAGTTTGTAGAGCCAAGCTCTCGAAGGCCACCCACGCTGAAGGGTAAACCCAATTACACAGGGGAATAACACCCACTAAGCCACTGTTACCATGACTTAGACTTAGTCGATCGCTGCGACCATTGCCAGTTAGCGTCGGGTGACGGAGTTGTCGAGCAGTGTTTGCTCTGTTTGATGGCAGCGGAAGTGCTATTTGGTGACTTATGGGCTAGTGTGAGTAGGTCGTTCGTCGCGAGGGAGGAACAACCCCTTTATAAGCGAAGGGGCGATGAAAGCTTCAGGTGTGTCTAGACATGCATGTACAGAAGTTGCCACAACGTCGGTGCGTGAGAAAGCATTATGCCATGTAGTTCAGATTCCTTTTCTTTGGGCCATGAGGGAAACGGGACGCTGTGGCGGTTGGTATATGAGTTCATATGAATGAATGGATGCTGTATTCATCGTGGTCCTGGGCGAGAGAAATGCCAACTCCGCCGCCCTTCGCCCCAGGGTATATCTACCGCTCTCATGGGCACCCAGATCTGAAGACTCCTCTTCCATTCCAGTGATTCCCATGATTCCCGTGAGCCCAGCTCCCCAAGCCAGGTCCGCAACAGCTACCACGGAACTAGCGGCTGCGTTGCGGAGAGTCCCTAGTGCCCGAGTCTCGCTTCGTGGCCTACTCCTCCTTCTTTATCTAGGTCGATCTCGCGGCCTCTTCTCTTTCCTACAACCATCCACCATCACAACACTTCCAACCCCCCCAAGTCCATCATCATGGCGCCATCCCCCTCTCGAAAGGCGGCCAAGGCCAAATCACAATCCTCGGCGAAGATAATGATCAAGAAGCAAAAGAAAACCCGAGGAAAGAATGGAAAAGGCAAGGCGCAACCAACTGGCATCGTCACAGTTCGACCGCGCACCTTTCCCAAATTCAGACAACTACCCACTGAGCTACGTGAGAAGATCTGGGTCGAGGCGATGAACCTACCTCGCATCATCGAAGTTCAACAGATCCGAAAGATCACTGCCTTCGTCCGACTCCGAGCATGGCAAGGTGTACAAGAGTGCGTCCGTGGAAGCTACTCTAACACAACGTCCATTGAGAGCCATCCTCAAATCTATGGATCTCTCAACCGTTGCCCAGTCAAGTTTCCCAGCCCTGGTCTCTACCATGCCTGCGGCGAATCGCGTGCCCTTGTCGAAGTCCAGATCAACAAGATGCTTCTCAGAACGCCCACCTACAAGTTTTCAGAAAGCGGTCCTCTCGCCAACGGAGAGAAGCGAGCCTTTCAACACCGCCTCACTCAGGCTGTCAGTTTCGACTTCGATAGGGACATTTTATTCTTTGTCAGCATCAAAGCAGTTCGAGACTTCACATCGCCAACACGAGGTCACTTTGAGCTCCAGCAAGTCAAGGTCATCGCCATCACATCCATCGACATGTCCATCCACAAGACAGCCTTCCCTGGCGCACACAGTGAAGATGATGAGCGAGAATGGAAGACTGGAGAGATGAGAGATTCCATTGAGGAGTTGGTCGGATACATCAAGTTCTTTGGAGCACTGGAGAAGGTTGTTCTGTTGCAGCGTCAACCTGCCCCTCAGCTTGAGTTCTACGCCGAAGCTCTCGGAATTGCGATGGATAGGGAGTATTGGCAGCTCAAGGCTAGGAGAAACAAGATGTTCCAAGTTCCAAAGGTCGTCTGTGATCTGGAGGAAGATTATCTTGGCCATGTGGTCAAGCGATAATTGGTAGGATCTATCCTTTTTCCACCCAATACTTTACGCTAACCTCTGGTGACAGTTCTCAGCTATGAGCGAATGTCTTCTGCAGTGGCAGGAACATCGAGAGGACTTCTTTGATCGATAAGCAATGATTTCATTGGGGACAGATCATGGGAATATTGCATAGCTTTTGCGGGATACAGCTAGTGAGCTTTATGGAGAATACAAACAATGATACAGAATGCTCGCGTAATTCTGCTCGCGTAATTCTGGTGAAACACAACCGAGCTGTGAGTATATGACAGTCCTGTATCCTGCAAGTGGAACCATGCATACCCAAATTTGCACCGTGAAAAATGACTGCACAAGCCAGCCTGTGCTTGACTTACTGACCTAGTAGCACTAACTTCCTCAGTCTCTCAGTCCCAGTATCGCAGACAAACGTGCACACTCATGACAACTCAACAGAATTGACCAGCAAGTGATTTACTTACCAACTTAGTAAGTCCAACTCAAATCATAGCCAGTCCAGTATTCCAGACAAACACACAGTCGCAGCAACTAAACCACGGACCCCGGCTCAATATATATTCCATTGGATTTCCAGTGTATAGGTAGATAGCTACTGTGCACGCTACGTGTATATTTTCCAGCCCCGTGCGCAGAACCACAAAGATAACGATGAACAATATGTACAAGACGGTTGTACGTGCAAAAGCCAAGGGGGTATCTGTTTTCTTGTTTCCATCATCATCATAATTACCCCCATGCCGAATATATCCACATCGGTGTTCCATACCTAGACTCCAACAATCAGACACTCACTCCCTCTTGTATCCTATCGCGTGGTATTGTATCGTAACTCATCTGCACGACTTCCTCTCAACCACACCTCAAAGGAATGCTTATTCAAGTCCACCTCTCCTCAAACCTACTTCCCCTCCTCGTCGTCCCAAAAGGTGTTTCGGGACTGTTACTAACACCTGGACTACTAATCGTAGGACTCGCCTCCGTCACTGTGATATCCGGATTCGCAATCCCATTCCCACGCCCATTCCCAACACTATTCCATCCATCACCAGCACCATGGTTGAAATCCCCTCTCCTTCTGTCCATCATACTGGGCACAGAAGGACTATCGGGACTAATAACTTCAAAATCATTCCCTCTTTCCATCCCCCTAACCCCACCTCCACTCAACTCGGCCGGCCCCAAAGGGCCCCCACCAAATTGTTGTTGTTCAGTCGGACTCATGCTGCTCACGGCTGTTCCCTCCGTCCCACCACTCGAATCAGATACACCATTTAAAGGCGGACTCGCAGTGTGACCTGGCACGAGTGGCACATCGGCCTCCAGTTCCTGCGGGTGCATCACTGGATTGCCGGCTATTTCTGTTGCCTTGGCTGGGACCGCGCGCCCGCCTGCTTCGTGGGTGAAAGCGCTTGCTTGGGCTGTGTAGGCCGAGGAGCCAGAGGGCTCGATGCGTTTTCCAGTGTCGATTTCCGCTATGGGGGTTGTGGGCCGCGCGTTTTCCTTTTCCGTGGCGTGGGCTTTGCGGCGGCGTAGGCAGAAGAGAGCTAGGGCACCGAGGATGGCCAGGGCAGCTAAGACGGCACCGATTACTATACCGGCTATTGCGCCGCTTGAGAGGTGGGAGTGCGAGGGGTTTGATGGGGTTGTTCCTGGTGTTGTTCCGTTGGATGAGCCGTTAGAGCCGGCTGTGGGGAGCGTGGCAGGGAGAGCCAGGATGTGTGCCGATGTGTCGTCGGAGAATATGCACTGGGAGACGTTGAAGGTGCGGCTATTGTAATGTGTTGTTACGTATGCTTCTTGCAGGAATGTTCGGCCTAGAGTGTACTGGGTTGAATCGTCTGCTCGCTTCAACGGGAAGTACAAGCTCGTTTCGTTTATGAGCAGTGGCGGAGAGATGAAGAGGTCGAAGGAGGCATATGGGAGCACGATGTCGGTCGTTGGACCATCATTCTTTTGATTGGCGAGCGTGATGGTTATGTTTGGATTCAGGTTCAGGAGTTTCTCATGGGTTGTGGTGTTGATGAGATAGAGACTGGCCGTGTCGTTCCATGCGAGGCCGAATGCTGTTTCGAATTCCTGGCATACGGACGTAGGAAGCCAGAGTTCCGTGACGGTGGAATCGATGAAAGCAAATTCGGGGGTACTCATCAGTGTTGTATTGCCCGCAGATGTCGTGGAAGTGATTGAACGAATGGTAACGACGATATCTCGCAGATTGTCGCCCGTCATGGTGAAGATTACATCGTTGGGCGTATAGCGACTCTCGTCCAAGCCTCCGAAGATGAGTTGCCCAAACACGCTTTTCAGACGATAGTAAGCTCCTGCGGTATAGCTCCAACTCATGCTTGAGATGGTCCCGTTCGAGTACAGAGTATCAGAGAAAGAGGCTTGCGGGTCTCCATAGCCGCTGAAGTTCGTGGGTTGGAAGCCCATGCCTAGTTGGCCGAGGAAGAAGGACTGAGATGCAATCTCAGCGACGATTTGGTGCGTGAGCGTTGGCCCTTGCGATGCATCATAGCCAATGCCCACGGTATCAAACCCTTTTGCGCCATCCGCATCAGCAGCGCCCAAGAAATGCCGCTACAGAGATCCAAACGTACCATATTGTGCCTCGCCTTCATACCCCAGATCAGTATTCAACCCCAAGAAATTCTGGTCGCCCTGCTCCCAAGTCGACGAATTCGTGCTCTCGAAAAGACCACCTCTCTCATCGCCACAATCCACGTCAACGCCAGCTGTTGTATTACAAACACCGGCTACTTTGCCCCAGACCACCCATACTTCCTGCCAAGAGGTTGCGGGCAGAACCCGTGCGACTTGTGCTGGAGTGCCGACTCGAATCTCAAAGGTGCTCCAGTTGCCATCAACTCCTTCCCTGCGATCTCTTCTATCAGCATTCGCTATCGACCGAAGAGGAGGCCGAGTGCACAAACCAATGCTGACTTGGCACCGCAACAACAGGAGCCTTCAACGTAACATTCTCTCTCTCCTCCAACACGTCCATATCAATAGCCATGCCAGTAACCAAAGCCAAGTGAACAACAACACAAACCAACAGCGAGCGCATGTGGTGGATCAAATCCAATCTGTTCGGCACTAAACTTGCTTCTAGAACAACAGGAGAAATGGCATTGTTCAAAAGCCATGGGAAAGAAGAATCCGGGGAAAGATATGGGACCGACAGAGAGAAACATGAGCTCATACTTAGCCAGGGGAGGAAGAACACCGCTACTTGGGGAGCCGAATCAGGTGCCTGTCCCGCGCTCAGAGAGACCAAAAATACTCAGATCATCAAAGTGCGTGCCTGTTCTTGTGTTGGTGCTGCGCTGTAGTGTTCCAGTGGTGCTGGAGCGGGAGGTGACAGCTTGTCTCCAGAGTCCAGTGGCATGACGTTGGCGGTGCTGGACCCTGGTCGCGCAAGGCGTGGCGAGAACTTCTGGAAATTTGTTGGCAGCCAGTCAGATGGAGCGCCATGCATTCATTTTGCATGTCTTCTGCTTTGGCCATCTTAAGACGAAAGTGCGGTCCTTAGAAACGGAGGTTTTGGTCCTGGCACTGAGGAATGAGGTGGCCGGACAAAGGATGTCGTCGAGGCATACAGAGGATGCGTGTGCGCACATTTGAAGAGCCTTGAGGGGACGAGGGCACGAGGCGCCGTGTGCCGGAGGAATGGAATCCTGAGCGAAGTCGTACACTGCAAGGAGATGGAGTGGATGATCATTCAAGCAAGGGATGAGCAAGTGACAAGATGAGTGCGACCATGAAATCATCAGTTATTAGTCAAGTTCGATGGCAAGGTAAGAGGACGACCACGTAACCAAACATCAAGCTACCCTCGCCAAATCAATCACATTCAGACGCACATGGAACCCACATAGCTTTGAATGTATCCATTCGAGTTTTCCCACCCCCAGTCTTCGCAGAAATCTATGAACTATGCGTAAAACAGACCATATGAAGAAAGAAGGATCGAGTGAGGACATGAAGCAAAGGAACACATCAAGGAAATTGCCTAGGTAGGTAATAAAGTACAGCAGTGACACCGGGAACACCCCATGCCCTGCAAGTTGCTCAGACCGAAGCAATGGATGTCTGTAAACAACTTCCGTCTGCCCCCATCATCCCCACGGATATCCGTCTATCTTCCGCAGCATATTATCACCCCCAACAACCACACCACCTATCAACACAAATCACAAGGAGCGAATCGTTTACTTGAAGGCCTTTCCGAACATGAGGACCTGCATCTGATCGTAGATGGACAAGACACCGGCACCAGCGACACCACGGAGAATGTTGGCTCCAGCACCCTTGAAGAGAGACTTGACACCCTCCTTGGCGACGATTTGACGACCAGCATCCAGGGAAGACTTGTACTTGACAGCCTCACCAGAGGTCATCATCATACGACGACGGATAGTGTCCAATGGGTAAGAAGCGATACCGGCACCAGTGGTGACACCCCATCCGAGTGCGAAAGAGGCAAGGAAGTTACCCTCGAGAGGACCGACGAGAACAACAGGCTTGATGGAGTCGTACATTCCGAAGTACAGACCACGGTAAACAACGATACCAGCGACGGAAGGACCGAAACCACGGTAAAGACCGGCGATACCATCAGTGGCGAGAGTCTTCTTGTAGACATCAATCAGACCGTTGAATTGACGCTCACCGCCAGTCTTTGCTGACTTGTTGTCGTTGGCAAGACGGGTACGGGCGTAATCGAGAGAGTAGACGAAGAGGAGGGAAGTGGCACCAGCAGCCTGCGAAAGTCAGTACACATTATCATAAACAGCATAGGAAGAGACTTACTCCACCGGAGGCCAAGTTACCAGCCATCCACTTGGCGTATCCATCACGCTCCTTCTTGAAAGCGAACATGGACTTGTAGGTATCACGGAAAGCAAAGTTCAATGCTTGTGTTGGGAAGTAACGGACAACGTTGGCAGTGTTTCCTCTCCACAGGGATGCAACACCCTCGTTGGCGATAACTCTGCGGAAACACTCTCCAATACCATCGTATTTGCGGTCAAGACGACCAGTCTTCAACATCTCATCCTGCAGGAGAAGTGGTTAGCATGTGTCATTGTACAGGGCGTGTGAATAGGCCAGCGCGTAAGTGCCCGCTGAATATCGCAGATGGCATTGAAAATCTGCGAAGATATCGCTGACATATGCGCGGAAATTGCGGCTTATCCCGAATCGGATATGCGCAGATCATGACGAGGAAAGAAATATGGGCAAATGCGAATACATACCTGATTCTGGATCAGGAGCTTGACACGCTCAATAGGAGCAGCTGCAGTCTTTGAGACAGCGGCGGAAACACCTCCCACTGTTGTCGGTCGTCAGTATGTGTTCTTCTGGTACCCTTCCCGAACGCCCATCGTGGCCTCAACGCCCATCGACGGCGACGCCAATAACAATGGGATCGTGTTTGAAGGAGGTAGACATACTCAAGAAATCGATGACGAAGGGTCTGCAGGCCAATAAAGGTTAGCTTGATGCTCTATGAAGGGGTCTCGACGGCCAAGAAAAAATTTGTTCGAAGCGCCATTGAGCGTCAACAGCACCGTCGCAGACAATAGCATTGCGCTGACTGTTGTCCGGGCCGCTGGGGGATGCCAATTGAGGCGTCTTGATGCTCGCTGGAGATAGATGCAAGGCGTTTTGCGAGTTGCCCAAGATGGCGATTCTTGCTGGGGGATGGAAGATACTTACGGGACACCCATCACACTCTGCTTAACTGGAGCCTCGTTGGACATATTTGCGGTGGTGATCACGGATCAAGAACTGAGGGGAGATGGGTATTAAGAAGAACGGGATGAAGTTGAGATGGAGAGGAGAGGATGAAGACAAAGATGTTATGAAATTTTTCTGGGTTGATGAGACTTTAATAGGACAGATGGTTGATGAGCTACGGAGAACGGGGGACGCTAAGCGGGTTCCTAATTTTGCCGACCGATTTCCACTAAAAGTGCGCGCGAGGCCGCCAGCGCGACTTTCAGGCGCAAAAGGGGTCGTTGGCCTTGGGGAGGCATCTAGACGTGCGCTTGGAATTGGATGGTGAAGTTAGACATGGCCACGTTGGGCCATCTTCTCATTGCATCTGCACACCTCAGAGCCAGACACACGCCAACAGGTCCATCGTCCATCGTCACTGGCAGGCACGTGAGCAGCGCCAGCCAGCGCCGGTGTCAGGGCCGTTCCACGGTCCATGTGACAACGATCGCGAGCGAGCTTCTCTTCCTGGCTTCTGTGGGATGGGACAATGGTTCTCGATGAAATAGACGTCTGTCTGTCCATTCGCTGAGCGGCCTGAGGTTGGTTTGTATCAGGTGCTCGATCCTGAAGCTGGGGTGTCGCAGAGGAGAGGCCATGCATGCATGTGTGCCCATGTCTACAAATTCTCAGTTTATATGGACAGTATTATCTGTATTTTCGTGTCAGAAATACAAGCCCAGTACACCTGCACCCAAGCGACCGAAAAGTCGCGGCGGGTCCGGAAATTCGTGGTGTAGCCAAGGAGGAAGCCACGGTCCTGTCCTGTCGCCCGCGGCTGCCAGGGCAGTCAGTCGCCTGGGAAACCCGACACAGCGCCCTAACCGTTTCAGGCACCGCGCAAAAGAAAAGCACAGAAAGTAAACACGGCTCCACCTATATTGAAACCTCAATGCAATCCCTCTCCATCTGCACAAACCACTCGATTTGCCCATGCGCACTCTCCAATTGCACACACGTTGACTTCATCTTGCACATGGATCCAGCATACAGATTCCCTGGATCCCCAGGAACACCACTCTACCAAGTCTCGCCCGAGCGCATCAACCAGCAACGAGGCCACAATGGGCAGGATCTATCGCCATCACCAATCGTGGGCTCCATGAGCGGCGGCCGGTACCGCGAGAATCATTCGAGAGAAAGCTCGGTGCACGAGAAGGTTGCCGCCTTCAACTCTCTCGCAGTATCGCAGAATGACAAGAAGATAATGGAGCAGGGCGCCCAGCTGAAGCGTGCCATGGTCGGACGAGAGGAGGCAGTCCGCGCAAGAGGGGATGCTGAGCAGCAGCGAGACCACGCGAGGAGCGAGTTGCGGAGATACGAGGGAGAGACGAAGAAGCTGAACAAGCAGGTGGAATTGCTGCTGAAGAAGCTGGACGAGGCGAAGGGCAGGGAGCTCATCGTATGCCAGAAATTGGAGACCCGGCAGGTATGAGCATTCATTCACCTGTGTCTCAATGCATTACTCTGACCCGTATCTAGGAGGAGCTCGGACAGGCAAAGGAAAAGTATGCGCACACAAAGGCGGAGTGGGAGAAGGAAGTTCGGAGGCTACGGAAGGAATCTTTCAAATCGCAGTCGATGATGGTCAAGATACAAGAGGAGCTCAAGGCATCCCGAATGGACCTGCGAATACAAACGCTGGACTTCGAGGCAGAGCGAGAACGAAGTAGGCTCAGGGAACAGGAGGCTTTTGAAGCGAGATATCAGCTTGTAGGAGTTCAAGAAGAGCTGGCGCAAATGGCCGAGAAGGTCAAGCTCGTGGAACAGGAGAGAGATGCACTGAGGACGATCGCCAAGAACGAGGAGATAGCAAGAATCGCGGCCGAGGGACGAATTCCATTGCCCAGGCTACCCGAGCATGACGAATTTGCTTCGCCAAAAAAGGCGCGGAGGTCTCTCAATCCAGTCACAATTCTCTCGTCGGCTGCCAGCGAGGAGGAGTTGGATGATATCAGGCTACTGCTACAATGGGAAAGACACAATGCAACTAGAGCACACGATCGTGTTGAATTCTTGGAGATGGAATGTCGCATGAACTACCAAACATCCAGGGCATCGAGAGCAGCATCTCCGAAACCAGCACCTACTGGGACAGCCACCCCAGTTGAAGACGATACTGTCATATACTCGCCCCAAAGGTCAGAACAGACAAAGCAGAGCCATATTTTCGTGCCCACCGAGGGTATTTTCCGAGCTGCGTCCCCTCCTCCCGAAAAATCTCCTTGGGTCTCTTCCACAAAGACGACCATTCTCCAACCTAGTCCTGCCTTTACAGAGCTGGATGAACCTTGCGACCCACCTCGCCATTCCCGGACACCTTCCTGCGAGCCACCGGCGCTTGCACTCGTGCAAGACTCCAGTATCACTGCTCTCATCAATTCAAGCATGCATGCCAGCACCCGCACCTCCCTCCTATCGCTCTTCGATGAACCCCAATCGCCGTCACACCCAACTCGCCCTTCATACAACTCCTCGGATGATAATGATAACACCCCTTCATTCGATTCAGAAGACACCACAACAACCGTCAACCTAACTGAAAACATCGCAACAACCCTTGCTCCAACCTTCCACACAATCAGCACCACAACTCGCATTCCACTTAAAATGGATGTTGCAGAAAAGAAACCAGCCCTTACCCCTATAACAGTCCTGAAACCAGGGGACAGAACCTTTGATCCCTCAATCCTGAGCCCAGCTATAACACGAGAGGAGGCATTGGCGCAGATCCGGGAGAGAAGGGGACGAGCACGCAGCATTGCTCAAGGTACCATGACACCGAGAAAGCAGATGGTTGAAGGAGGGATTCGGAGGGATATTTCAGCGCCATCTTTCAGAAATGGTGCTGTTAGGGGAAGGAGTCAGACGAGGGTTCCTGCTATTTGAATAAACGGTATAAAAAAACGGCGATGCGAGGAGACGGGCTGTGGTTATCACGGAATACGTGTTGTTGCGGCTATCAGTTGGATTACCTTTAGCCTTTCTGGAGAGGCTTTTTCGATATCCTGGGAAGCAAGCATAGCACTGGGCGTTTTGTATGGGGGTTGGGGACGGCGCTAGGTGTTTGGGCCTCCTTCAATCCTCATTCTTCTGGAATAAGGATCAAAGCTGTTTTTGTTTACTCCGGTTGTATGGCTAGTAGTTTAGATACCTTAATTTGTGCTCTTTCAATTCTGTAGGTTAGGAGGTACGAATGACAGAGTGTTTGCTGGAGAGATTTCGCTTGATCTTGTTGTGAGGAGTAGAAAGGAACACTGAGACGTTCAGTTACTTACATCATGTTGGGGATTCGAAATGGTCCACACCTGCAAATCATCGCACGATGCAAGAACAAGAATAACTAGGTTTGCAATACCTATGCTTGGGTACCAAGAGAGTAGAGCTCCAAGTCAATGCATAGAAAGTAGTTTCTCAAGTCCCGCAGCTTTAAGCGTGCGAGTACTGCATTACGAATTAACTAAACCCTTTGTACCTATTACGTTAATACCTACCTAGGCAGGTCGCAACCATCTCTTTGCAAAGCTCACTCACTCACTCACCCACTCACTCACTAGCTCGCTCGGCTGTTTGTTCATTTACAAATTCTTCAGCTTGCAGCTGGTTGAGGTAGGTAAACTAGTTAGCAGTCTGTGGCTCTTGGATTCTTGCTCTTTTAGGCTCACTTGCTCGGACTTGAGTTGCTTTGTATATTTTCAGGTTCTTTTTCTGGGAAGGGAGGGGAAAGGGTTTCTTTGGCTATTTTTGCTCTGTATTCTTTTGAGTTTCTGGCGTTTTCTCGCTTCCTGCTAAATCAATAACAACTTCAATGGGAACATGATCACTTCCTCCCCTCTCAAACACACTCTCCCAGATCTCACTTCCTACCAAGCTCGTGCGGCTTCCCTCCCCAACCAACGCGCGACTAAGCACGGCCAAGTCAACCCTATCACAACTCCTCCCCCACTCCTCCGCGCTCTCCCCGTGGTAACTAAACCTCCTCACACTCTCCCCCCAACACCACCTAAAAGCATCAATACCCCTCATCCCCTCCTCATTCCGCGCATCCAGAAAACGCCGGTTGAAATCCGTCCGATTCAAAACATGGTCTGCCCCGAGACGGAGTTTCGGATATCCATCGATTGCCGCTGGTGCTATGTTCATGTCGCCTATGATGATCACGTTCCAGCCTTTCTTCTCCCAGCTCAATACTTCGGCGAGCATTAGGCTGTGGAAGGCCCGCTTTCGCTCGTGTCGGGTGCCGGTTTTGAGGCCGCTTGAAGGTTCTCTGTAGGGTGCTGTGGTGCCGTTTGGGAAGTAGCTGTTTATGACGAGGAGGGCGTGCTTTGGGAGCGGCGTTATGAGGACTCGACCTTCGAGGTCCCATGGTATTTGTTGCGGCTCACCGACTATTCCTTTTCCTTCTCTCTTTTCCACTCCTTTTTCATCGTCGTCTTCGTCAAATTTCTCTTTCTCTTTGTCTCTGGCTTGCTGCGAGAAAGCGGGAAGCATGATATCTGAGCGGACAAAGGTTGCAACGCCCCAGTTCTTGCCGCCGAATCCACGGCCATTGAAAGGGTCGCTTGGTAGACAGAAGGTTGCTTTGTAAGTAGGACCATCATCTTTCACCGGAGACGATGGTGAGGGTGAAGGATTAGCGGCTTTTTCTAACGCTCTCTGCGTCGTCTCATCGCGAGCATTAATCTTTGCTTCCTGCAAACACAAGATCTGTGGCCACTGATGTCGCTTCAACACTGCCCTTAATCCACTTTCCACCCTAGCACCATCCTCTTTCTCAATATTCCCATTCTCATTTTCTGACTCGCTACTTGTGCTTACATATTTCTTGCTGCCGGTTTTCGAGGAGCCGAAGAAGGATCTTATGGATTTTTGTGGGTTGGGTAGGAGGTGTGCTGTGCCGTTTATGTTCCAGGAGAGGATTTTGAGATGGTTTGGGTTGGTGGCGTCGTAGAAGGATTTTAGCTCCGGGGCTGAAAGTGCGGTGTTGGGTTTGGCTGTGGTTGTGGTTGAGGTTGGGGATGATTTTGGTGGTTCTCCTTGTTTGTCTTTGAGTTTTCGTCGGAGCGGCGGTGGACTGATTGCTTTTTCGAGGACGTGTTTTCTCGATGGGTTCATGTTGCGGAAGGATTTTCATTCAGACTATCTTCAGTGAATGGTGATGAGACGCCTTTCTACTGCGTTTTAATTGACCCGAAGGAAGATGTGAGAGGGATGTGAATGGTGGTGACGTCGATACCTCAGACATCGAGAAGTATTCAGACGAAGCGATTACTCCCTATTCTTAAGCGACGAAGCTTCTAAATAGTTTCCTAGAACCTTCAGGCCGATTGCTTCATTGCTCCTCTACACAGGGCATTAGTTACAAAGATACAATTGGGAGTTTACTCTTAACTTGATTCTCTCATGTTCATTTCTCACTTCGACGCGGAGAGTTGTAGGTCACGTCAAGATATAGTTGATTGCCTCGGTTACAGAGCCAATCTGAACTCTGTTTTGACAACGCCCTTCAAGCTTCAGCCTCGCCATCCATCGCCTCGCAGACCCCCAGATATCACGAACCTCCAACGAGCACGACAATCTACGAACCAAGCAGTTTGGCATCAGCATCTTCTAGGACGAAGCCGACCAGTTCTCTCAGCGCAGATCGTCACGACGAGCACACAGAATAGCCAGAGAGCAACAACTAGAAGCTCTACTTCCTTTTCAGAACCCTTCCACACGGGCACCATGAGCGACTATTACAACACCCACCACCACGACGAGAATGCCATGAGGTCGGGACTGAACGACGACGATGGCAACAACCTCTTCGACTTCGACGCTGCTTCTTGGCGTGGCGCTGCGGACGATGACTTTGCACACGCAGCTCCAAATGCTGTCCAGGCTAAGATACACAGCAATCCTTCCTTTTCCGAAGAAAACTCGAGCACCTTCGCAGCACCTTCGCAGATATTTCCTTCGGAGGCGGCGACATCAACGCTCTCCATGCGACATGCAAACCACCATGGCCGCGCAAGGGCAGGCTGTATTGCTGGAGGACACTATTCGCGCCCAGCTCACAAAGGCCGAGTACGAAGCCATTCTCACCCTGAGAACTGCGAACCATCCACACATCTACAGTTACCAGGCTACCGACTCGGGATCGCTCAGTGCGTTCAATGCCAGCACTTCTCCATACCAGCAAACCGACAGACACGAGCCCCTCTACAACTACGATGGTGCTCTATACTGTCCTCCCGAGCACTTCAATGATGGGAAAATGATACTTTCAACTTCCACCCCGCAACAGATCCAGTGGTATTGGGAGCTTCAACCAACCGCAATTCCAGAAACCTGCTGGGAACTTGTGTGGCCAATGATACTGACGAAGTCTTTTTTTTAGAACTAAGCTAACGGGGTGACCTTTGGGTACCTTCGCAGGCTCTCTTCTACACCGCCCCTTTAACCTTGTCAATAATCCCATGGGAGAGACTTTCGACCATGCTCCTGGCCAGGAGAGCTCCGACTCGCCAACGCATAGCGAAAAGCCACCCACACGAGTATGGTAGGTTGGTGCCAAATCCACATGGCTTGGATGTCGTTCAAAAACCCAGTTCAAGTCCCCGGGTCTGCTCAACAAACATGTCAAAACTATCTACACTCATCCACTGCTCTGCACAGTTGCGGACTGCCCATACCAGGCCCAACTTGACCGAGAGAGTCTGACTTGAGACGTCCCATCAGTTTAGTTCATTTGGTAGAGCACAAATTTGTCTGCTCTGTCCCATCTTGCGATACTCATACCAAATAATGTGCTCGCATGGATCATTTGACGCAGCATATGTGAGAAAGGCATGACAACTATTTTTGCCCGCTCAATCATTACCTTTGTGGAACAAAATAAAGCCTCGGAGCCCCGGAGGACCTGGCTAAACACATGGTACGGACTATGGGGGGTATGAATGTTCTGTTCTGTGCTGTGATCGGGTGCCACCATCAAGGTTATCTTATGATTGTTTATCCAGCCATCTAAAAGCTAACCATGCCGTGGAATGTAATTATAATAATGGTCGGAATTCAACACCGTCTACAGAAAAGAAGACAGCCGGCTCCAAGTCTATAATCGAAGTAGATGTTAGTAGAGATGCTCACAGCGAGTGTAAGAAGTGCAAAGGGCAGTCGGCATAGAATAGTTGTTAACAAAATACAAGTACCATTAGGTACCTTATTGCCTTTAGATTTTAATATAACGATGGCTTACCTACCGTTTTACAATTCGTAGTTCCTGTTAGGGGGGTTCTTTACTTACTCTTATAAACTTAACTCTTATATTATTCTATAATCTATATCTACTATCTATAATGAACAAGTGTATATAGGTTCTTCTCTTTCTACCTACTTACCTACTTAGTAGACTTTAAACCTCTCTCTCTTATCTCATTATATTATCCTCTCTTTTATCTATTCTCTTCTCTTCTAAGTAGATAGATAATCTAAATATTAGTCTTAGTAAATACCTATCTACTATCCTCCTACCTTCTCCTCTACCTAGAGTTAGAAACTCTCTCTCTCTCTCTTTTCTATCTTACTATAGAGCTACGAATACTAGAATCTTTAGTTTTACTTAGTATTTCTAAGATTCTATAGGTAAGGTAAGTAGATAGATAGCTTTGTTTAGCGAGGTTTAGAAAGAGGTTAGATAGGTAGGTATCTAGAGAGAGGTTTCTTCTAGAAAGTAATAAGAGAGAGAGAGAGAGAGAAGGATAGGGTTATTAGTAAGGGAATAGATAGATAGGTAATTTTACTACTGTGGATAAAGGTAATGAGATATATTTAGATATGTTAGGTAATATTTAAATAGATCGGTGCAGGACTAGATATACATTTGCCCCTCCCTTCTTCATTATCTTGTTCTTCTCTCTCCCCTCGTTACTTATACCCTGGCCTATCATTTCCCCTTTCCTTTTCCTATTGCCTGAATCCTATCCTACTCATGTTTCTTCGTACACGTTTCCCCGTGAACTTCCCTCTAGACCCTTCGCACGCAACTCCATATCAACCGCCTAAGAACCCCCTACTAACATTCCGGCCCAACTCCCCACTAAGTGCATCAATCTTAACGGCAACAAGCACACACTCCACAGGCCCCTTCCCACCACTCTTATGCTGAACCCTCAACCTCCACTGTCCAGTCCTAACAATCCAACTCTCCCTCTCCATTTCGCTCCCACCATAATCGCCGGCACCCGCACCCCCGCCGCCAATAAACTCATCGCCGCCTTCTCCCCTCCTCCTTTTCCTTGGTGGACTCCCACCACCGCTCGTTGTCAAATCGTCATCGTCATCGCTGATTTCTATTAATGACAGCTGCTGTTTTCCCATCTTCCTAGGACGCTGACTCCAATCTTTGCCATCGAGTAAAACATGCGTGTCCGCATCTAGATAAACTCGAACGTGATCCTCGCTCAGCAGGGTATTGCCCGGACTAGCTGGCTGCGAACTCGCGCCGCCCTTACCATTCTTCATTAGCAGCCCCAGCGGCTGACTGGTGCCACCTAATCCCATCTTCGTGGCTACCACCTCGAACAACCTACTTATCCGCTTCTTGCCCTCGCCAAAGAACTCTGCTCTGACGTTGGGGTTAGGATTGGGATTCGAGGGACTCGAGGGCGAGAAGTGGAGGCGCGTGCACTCGTCACCGATTTCGAGGATGAGTTCGTAGGATTTGTCGTCCACGAAGGGCCGGGCGTAGTTTATGTAGCCTGAGAAGGGCGGTGTACTGCTTCCAGAGGATGAAGACCCTCCTGATGACCTGCTCATCATTTGTGCGGGTGTAGGGAAGGACGGTGGACCAATCGAGATCCCACTCTGCCTAACATCCTCGAGCCTCAGACAGATCTCTTGCTTTTGTCGCGATAGGTTGTAGGAGATGTGATGCCGAATCAATTTCTGCTCTAGGCCCTTCAGATGGAAATATTTACAATCCCGCAACAACTCTGCTCTATGCTCTTCATTTCTTATGTGAAGTGGATACCCCTGAAGTAGGTGTATGATATCAGCAAAGATATCAGCTGAGCGATTGGGGACTGCGGGAGGTAGTATTGAAGGGGGACGAAGGAGACCTTCACGGTTGAGGCCAGGGAATACTTCGGTTGGAGTCGAGAAGAACACGGCGAATCCGAGGGAGAAGTAATTGGGTGAGTTGCCAGGGTCAGAGAAAAGTTCTCGGGGAATTTGGAAGTCGCGGTGGCCGATGGAGATGAAGATGCTTTCTTCGTAGAGCTGTGAGATTAGGCGTGGTACTATGAGCTTCACTTAGTAAGGTCATGAGAGAAGAGGGCTGATGAGAGAATTTTTTGAAATGAGTGACTTGGAGACTTTACTCTCACATCGTTCATCTCATTCAAATCATCGCCAATACCAAATTCACCAAAGAAGAAGACTCACAGCTATAGAACTGGGCATCAGCAAATAACTTCACAAAATGCGCCCCATCCCTCGGCTGTATATGATAACCCTGTAGATGCCGCGAGATATCCGAGAAAGTCACCGGATCTCGATCGATGTAGAGCGTTCTGATGGTTGTGTTTTCTGCATCCTCGCTTTCTTGGGCTCGTTCTAGTTGGCATTTGAAAAATTGCGAGAAGTATGAGGGTGCTCTTGGTGAATTAGCTTGGTTCTTGCTTTAAAAGATAAAAGTAGCTGGGTGTGGAGATGATAAAAAAGAGTAGAGAGTGAAGGCTGTGGCTTAAGACTTCCAGACCTATCTGGATGGACTTTGTCCATGGGCCTATATTCCAGAGGTTACTAGTACCCTGTGATTGTCTGGCGTACCAACAGCTTCGCAACATATTGTCCCAGCCAACGCCCACTTCTTCTCCCTAAAACAAAAAAAGACAAAAGAAGAGGAAAAAGACATACCATCAGAACTAATACTAGCTCCACTCAACCTGAAAAGCTCACTCCCAATCTGAATCGGGAAGACCCGTTCATGAGGAAGGATATTGGGAATGTCTGTATTCCACTTCCTAGGCGCCAATCCCCTATCCCTCATAATCCCAGGAGGATCATCGTTTCCTCCTCTGCTGCCCTGACGTTGGGCTGGTCCGGCATGAGTTTGAGTTGGCGTAGGCGCAGATCGTTCTCTTCCTGCTGGTCCCGTACCAGATTGAGGACGGGGATTTACGTTTAATCCACCTCCTCCACCACCAACTCCTCCTCCTGCTGCTGCTGCCATCGGGTGAGGGGTCCCGTTACTGATTGCCATCATACCCTCAGGCCTTCGAATCGCACTTTTTGGTCCGTCCATAGGTCTCGTCTCCGTCGTCTTCCAGCTCTTGCTCAATTGATCCCCACCACTTCAATCCCCAGTGATATCCAAAGACGCCACCCCGTCGTGAGCAATGTAACTATTCAGAAGATTTGCTAGCGCGCAGCACGTGACCTCTCCTTTCGCCACCGCACCGCACTACTGCCAGCACGTGTAAGAAAAGCCGGCTTCCGTACACGTAAGATCAACAACCACCGTTCACGACCATGACCGTCGCGTCGCGTCGCTTCTCTCTTACAAGATGAGTGAGACGTGTGGAGTTGAACCGCGGGGAATGAATGCTGAGGTGAGATGAGATGGATTGGCAAAGGGATTGTTGGGCGCATCGAGGCTTTGCGACAGAGAGGTTTGAACCTTCAGGTCTGGGGCGCTTCATCAGCTCGCCGTCAGCAGGACCGCGCTAAGGTGTTTGGGGGAAGGTGGATTTGAAGGGCATCACGTGCTGAAGCACTCAAGGGGCCTAAGCCAGGATGCATTGAAATGGGCAAATTTGACATTGGAAATTCGGGGATTGCCAGAGACGATCATTGCACAATGACGTGTATGCTTGTGCGTTGATGCTCATCTGTTTTTCAGCGCTTCTGAAATTGAATCAGATGACGCCGGTATGTAGAGAGCAGAAAAGCGGTCGCAGAGTGGTCTTGCAACCACGAGGAACAGATGGGGTATATCTGAAGTATCATTTTCATTTACTCTATTCTTTTAGGGCTTTCTGACCCTGGCAGAGCTGACGAACTCTTGTTCTCTTCTAAATGCCCATCCGGCTCCAAGCCATGTATGCACCATGAATGCCACCCTGTAAAAAAGCCTTACGATTACACATTTTGCCGGACTGTATCATGTCATATATGGCATCCATCTCTCATTTCATAGCGTAAGTTGCCCGTGATTAGCGAGTATATTCATCGATCCGTTCTCTTCTGAATCCTCAGCCTACTGCTGCTGCCCAGAGCTTGAGCTCGAACTTGGCTTCGTGCTCAAACTCAACTTCCTCAACCTTCCTGGTGGCTGGCTAGTAGCCTGGTTACTTGTCGGCGCGCTCGTGTAGGTCTGGCTCTGCGGTTGCTGTTGAACAGGAGGGAACATGCTATAACCGCCCGGACCACCATAGCCCGCAGGCTGATATTGTGTTTGGTACTGCTCTTGAGCTGGGCTATTCATGCCCATCTCTGCCTCCTCATCGATTACCACGTTCGAGTAGTTGCCTCG
Organism: Pezicula carpinea; assembly: GCA_026119845.1. Taxonomy (NCBI): domain Eukaryota; kingdom Fungi; phylum Ascomycota; class Leotiomycetes; order Helotiales; family Dermateaceae; genus Pezicula; species Pezicula carpinea. The sequence goes on along the minus strand of JALRMK010000003.1, from coordinate 102,088 downwards.
AGGAGGACTTGCTTGAGTGAGTCTCAATCCGGGACTCCCAATTGTACCGGGCAGATCTGGCATGCTCTCGCCAGGCCTGCGGCGGCCGCGGGTGGACTGGCGCTTCATGAGGCCTTGACGCACCTCCTCAATTTCATGGCTTCGTCTCATGCGTTCTGTTACTGATGCATCGCTGTCGGGAGGAGCGTCGTCCCGCAGGTCACCACCTTGGTGAGCGGCGTCTGCACTTGGTTTGCGTGCATTCATCATCTCGGCAGCTTTCTCTTCGCTTCCAAGGTAGTCGACTCCTGATGACTTGCCGCTATTTGGCAAAGCCGCCGCTGCCGAGGGAATGAGACGCTTAGCTTCTTTAGCTTCTTTGGCCTTGTCTCTTGCTTCGGCAGCGATGGCGTCAGACACGGCAACCGAGTAGCTTGGGTTTGTTGCACCTCCTAGGGCCTCGCTACCTCCGCCTGGCGCGTAGATTGGTACCTTTCTCAGAGCCAACACCAAGGCGCACATAAACTTGCTACGTCTGGCGGCGCGAACGGTCTCGTTGTGCCAGTTGCTCTTGTGTTTGATTTCGATCTTGAGTTGCATCTTGTCCATATTACCAATGCCAGTGGCTTCAAGCACAATATCTGGTTGGAAATCTCTGCTGTTGTCAGGGCCTCGCACAAATGCTTCCATTTCCCTACGAAGGATGTCAATGTCTTCGAGCGAGGTGTCGAACGAGATGAACATTTCAAGTTGTTCTTTCATTGCCTTACTGCGAGTGATGTTTTCAACCCATAAGTTGTTGAGAACAATGTTCGGGACCTGCTTCTATTAGCGTCGTAGCAAGAGAAGTTCGTTGGATACAAACCTGGACCATCTTCATAGTGTCAATCCGCTTGAAGATCGTGTACAGAAGGGAGATCTGTTCAACAACCAAGTACTCATTCGTAATATCCACCCGGTCGCCAACATCATATGGATGCTTAACGAAGAGGAAGATACACGAGCCGAGGAACTCTTGGGTTGTGACAGCAAAGACGAAGGACAGGGAAAGAAGGGTAGTTCCAGCGGTAGCCAAGGTGGTGACGAAGCTCGTATCCTGGAAAGCAACTGTTCTCATCAGTAAGAGAGAATGCAACAAGGCAGCATCAGAACTCACCAAAGATGAAGACCACTACAACGAAAAGAACTGTGACTAGAATTTGATCCAGAACTCCAATTGCCTGACCAACGTCACGCATGCTGTTGGCGATGGCCTTTCGGTCTCTCCCAATTTCAACAACCTTCATGATCATCTCATCCAAGCTGATATCACCATTTCCATCATTGTCGAGACAGCTGAAAGCCTCCTCTGCTTCCTCCTTGCGAGCTGGACCAAGAACCTCACGAAAGTCGTCGAGAACCAACGATTCGCTCCCCTCAACAACGAATGACATCCACAATCGTTTGGCCAACGCCTCGGAGGATTTGGTCTTCTCGAGGGCCTCAATGACGACGGAATGAGCCGAGTTGGGATTGAAGACTTCTTTGCCCGTGATTTCCGAAGCAATGTTGCCAAACACAGAAGTAACCTTGTCACCGAATCGTCCTACGTCGCCAATGATTCTCATCGGCGTAGCGGAACCAGATCGTTTGTGGCCTTTTCTTCCCGATGCCTTGGCCAGAATAGCTTCAATGCTGTCGTTGATCAGATAATCCTCCTCGGCGAACTCCGGACAATACATAGGGAACAGCGTTCTCGAAGCATCGTACAATAGCCCAAGGAGATGGATAGTGTGCTTGGAATCCTTGATGCGTCCATCAAATGATCGTCGGTGGTAGTTGATACTGATGAGTTGAATAACGAACTTCTCGCCCAGAAGGAGTGCGAAAGCAATCAAAATCGGGACTAGAACCTTCGTCATGATTTTAACCCAGCGCTCCGTGGGAGTACCGTCATTGAGCTTGGGGGTCGTCAACGCAGTGAAGGTCACCAGTGCCGTAACCGCCCAACCGAGCAAGGAGAGCGGAATCTCCAAGGCTCTTATTACCGAAGCATACTTGCGCGTGCCTGAGCTGACCACACCACAAAAGAACATGAAAACGTAGGGTAGGCCTTTCGAGACCAATTTCGATATCCAGAGACTCAGCCAAAGAATCTCGATCCAGAGGAAGAAGAGGTACATCCGCACTCCCCCAATCTTTATCTTTGGATAGAGGACCGCACCGACGACAATGGGTGCAGCGAGGACTATTGCAATTGGCAGCACATACACGAAGTATCTTGTGATGACGGAGAAGTTGACAATCTTGTTGTAGAATCTCCCCAGCGCGTTGACGGATTGCTCCTCTCCATCGGTGCCAATGCGTTTCTTCGAATCGATCTTCTTGATCTGCCGCTTTCCACCGGCGCCACGCGAGAAGAAGGTCTTCTTCTCTTCGTCCTTGAAGGTAGGTTGTTGGTTGAAATCGTTCAGCGCACCCTCGCCTGGCTTCCGGGCACCCGTGGACGAACTGCCTGTCCGCACATTGGTGAGGGGGATGTCGTTTTCGTAGGACATGTTGCCCGAGGAGGGGTTGCTCAGGGGTTCGAAGCCTTGGAGTCGTGGGGAGAGAGGAGATCGCGACATTAAATTCAGAGGGGACGCTCAAAATTGGAGAAGGCCCTCTCTTTCAAGAGCGGCGGATTGATGAACAGGTATGGCAGGGTCGTGTCGTGTCGTATCGTCTGTTGGCGTGTGCGAGTGGGACGCGCGGGGTCGCAATGTGGAATGTAGGAGAGATCGACTTGACTTTTTGACTCGAGGGGAACCGTTCGAGGGTCTGTGGATGCGACCTGCACTGCGTGATGATGCGCGACGATGCAGTGGCTGATCAGCCAATTGACATCAATTGGCAGCCAGCTGAGCCCAGATCGACTGCGAGTTGGTGAATTTGGGGGGGGGGGGGGGTTTCTGAGGCTGGCCGTGGTCGTGATAGTCGTCAGATGGTGATCTTCATTCACCAAGAGGTCCGCGTCAAGCGATTGCTGGTAGGGCGAGGGACGATCGAATGACGTAGGAAATGAGCAAGAAATACCAGAGAGCTGTAAACGACAGACAGGGCAAGGAAAGATGGATCGTCGTCGTCGTCGTCGTCCTCGAGCAGTCGTGGTCGAGGGTGGGCGCGTCAAATGTATAGTATGTACAGTAAATAAATGGCTTGTCAGGGGAAAGAAAAGAATTGAAGGACAAGAGAGTCGTTCCTTGCACTTCCCCCTATTCGGATGTGCAGGTACGAGTTCCTGTTACTGGACAAGACACGAAACGCGCCACGACCCGTTCCCGAGCGCCTCCTTTGGGCTGAGCCGCTGAGAAGGCCGGCCGTTTCACTTGGAACAGATGCAATTGGGCCTGCTGATTGGCCGGAGCCGAGGAAGCGCGCCTACGAAGGATGAGGATACCAGGAGCAAGAGTAACAAATAGTAATAGTAATAATAGTAATAATAATAACAACAATAGCAATCATACCTACGTTGGCAAGATTCGAACTGTATAAACGTTGAAAGGCGTCTCTTGTTGAACATGTCATGGGAAACGACTCCGTCCGACCTACGTGTCCTCGTCCTGTCCCGTACTTCAACTCGCGATTCTGAATAGACTCACTCGTATTTATGGATAGCCCCTCAGCCACCTCCATCATTGCGCCTTCACCGCCCGCCAATAGTCGGACCCCCTCCTGGTCCAAAACCTTAAAATCATCATCTTGCCCCGTCGAGAAGAAATTTTCTCCCGATGCCGACGCTCCAATATCGGGAAGAGATCTGTTTCTATTTATGGCTGCAGTACTGACAAGCCTCTGGTGACTTCTTGTTTTCAGCCCCAGTGGAGGTTCGACTGCACGGCGCGGAACAACGTTGCTGTGCTTTTTTCGATTTTGATTGGCCGAGGAGGCGGTGGCCGGCAAAAGCTCGTGATGAAACCATCGCGAGGAATGTAAGCGTCAGGCCTCGATTCCGTGATTGATTGTCTGACGCATCCAATTGTTGGTCCACATCATCATGAGTGAAGACATGAAGATTGATGCTACGAGAGCCAAAGCTCTGCTTTCCCAGGTGCAGGCTGTGTCGGAGAGAGTCGCCAAGGCGGCGAGTGGAAGAAATGTCAGTCATCCCCGAGTTCATGTTCCTGTGGAGTCATGTGGCGGGCCATTTATCTATTTATTGCCTTTCATTCTGCTGCCCTGTGTTGAAGTCGTCAAGTTGAAGCCGAAGCTGGCCCTGGAGCTGATCGAGACATATAGGTACGCCTCGTAGCCGTGTCGAAGCTCAAGCCGGCGACTGATATTCTGGCTCTCCATCAAGCTCCCACGTCACATGTCCATTTCGGAGAGAACTATGCGCAGGAGCTGGGTGAGAAGGCCGAGATGTTACCCAGGACTATACAATGGCATTTCATAGGTGGCCTGCAGTCAAGTGCGTTCTCCTCTTCTCTCTTCTCCCTTCTCCTGCCACGAAGCTGTTTTGCATACCGCCAAGTCACGAGTTCCTGTAGACCATGCTCAGGTCGCGGGTCTTCAAAAACATGAGCTGACAACCACCCAGACAAAGCCAAACCTCTTGCAGCCTCCATCCCCAACCTCTTCTGTGTATCGTCGGTAGACAGTGCGAAGAAGGCAACCCAGCTCGACAAAGGCCGTGCCGAGCTGCTCCAAGCCCATCCCGACATCAGAGACAAACTCAACGTGCACGTCCAAGTCAACACTTCAGGTGAGGATTCGAAATCTGGCGTCTCGCCAGGTTCTGAGACGCTTGAGCTTTGCAGACATGTCGTGAACGACTGTCCACATCTCAATCTCCTTGGTCTTATGACCATTGGAGCCATCGCCAGATCGAAGGAGACGACGCCGGAGAATGAGAATGAGGATTTCGTCACGTTGACAAAGCAGAAGGAGGCTGTTGAGAAAGAGTTGGGACTGGAGTTGGAGTTGAGTATGGGCATGTCAGAGGATTTCGAGGGCGCCATTGCTCTGGGCAGTGGCGAGGTCAGAGTAGGAAGCACCATCTTTGGGGAGAGGCCTGCCAAGGCAGACTTCAAGGTCAAGCAGGCTGTTGAAGGAGAGAAGAAGTGAGAACTGCCGAAGCGGGTGTCGAGGTGACTCCACCCGTGGTCATGAGAGCTCCCCATTGTGTCTGCACTTACAGGGCACTTCACGGCCCCTCGCGACTAAGTACCATCACAGCATCTGCAGCACTCGTTGTCAGGCAGCTTTCACAAAGAAGCAAATACATGCTCAGCCAATACCGAGTTTATATCCTTTGTGGAACGCCTTCACCGTTGGCGCGTCCGAAGGTAACACCAATTGTGATGGCTTTCCAGCAGAAGAAACGATCCAAGTGGAGGATGGACTACGTGGTGCCGTGTGGTAGGCAGTAGACACACACAAACAATGCGGCTGCAGAAGTGCGCCCGTTGAAACAATTCGTCCAGTGCTGGCGATGGGACGTTGGCCAACTGATCCGAAGGCTAATATCAAGGATATCGCCAGGTTTCCCATGCGCCTGCACCCGCCATCGTGAGATTCCCGCCGCCGCATTGAGATAAGCGAAAAAGAAAAGGGGACGACGGCGACAACACGCCCAACGACTTTCTCACTTTCTCCACTTCAGATTCTCCTTCCTCTCCCGAGCTCAGAGGCTGCTGTACTTCGTAGACGCGTGACTGACAACGTCGAGGCTAGATGGCAAACTTATGCGACGGCTGGCAGAAGAGAAGACAGACGCCTCGGTAGGTAGCCGTGCACGACGTTGAGGTTCACAGGACCTACCTATTCATGCCTGCTTCCCTACTGGTGGCGGGATGTTGATGTTCAGGATCGCTACCAGTAGGGAAGCAGGCAGGTCGTGCATGTCACGGTGCACCAAGTCAACGTCTGCCCTGCAGCGTCAGTCTCACCGTACATTGCGAAAATGCCCGGTTGACGGCCGAAAAAAGCACGGTCGGAGCCCATTCTCCCAGATGGGGCCAATGGGCGCGCCGCATCCATTCCAGAGCATCTTGGTTGCCCGTTGTGGTCTTCCAGATGCAACGCTAGTGCGGGGTGCGTTGTAAATCCACACCCTCCATCGACCTCGGTTAAAAGGCGTCCAGGATTCTCCAGCTTCTCTTCTTCTCGCAACCGGGATGCGACACACACAAACACACAAACACACAAACACACACACCTCTTCTTCCCCACAGCTTCCAGCTTTTCTGTCTGCGTGGACATCATCGACGCACTGCCTTCGCAACTACCAGTCACATACCGCTCTGCACATCAGATGTCGACTGGTCAACACCTTGCGAACGCACCCAACGACAGCTCGTGTATGGTGAGTCTCGTTGGCCCTAAAGAGAGAGTCCCCGGGTTCATGACCTCATGACTGTGATTTGTATGGTTTGTAAGCATACACGGCTACACGCCTGCTGAAGCGCATCGTGGACGAAGGTCGAGTTGAGTTGAGGCCGACCAGGGCAGGCCTGAATGGCGCCCTTTTCTGTTTGTTAGCCAGGAGCCTAAGATGCCTAAGTTGCCGAAGATGCCTAGGTGGATGCTGGTAAGTCTTTTCATCCGAAGCTCCAGCAAGGTAGGTTGGCAGGTATTTATTGGCCTTCGACCGGCTCTCCCCCGTTGTCCATTGCTTGCTTGCTTGCTTTGCTATTACTGTTCATTCATCTTTACTCTTCACGCACGCGCTCCTCCTCCTCCTCCTCCTCCTCCTCTGCCTGCTTCTGTGGCCATCCGAACAGGAGAGTCCTTGGAGCTACTCAAGTCAGCCTAGTGGTGTCGACCATGAAGACCTCACTCCTCCTTCTCGGTCTTGGAGCTGCAGCCAGCGCCTTGGCAGCAGTCCTCGAGCCGTTGCATGCAAGACAGTCCAACTGGACCATTGGACAGAGCGTCAACACCACCAGTGGTCCAGTCGCCGGCCACGCCGCCTCCAATGCCTCTGACGTCTCTGAATACCTTGGGATTCCCTTTGCGCAACCTCCCCTGGGAGACCTTCGATTCGCGGCTCCACAACCATTCAATGGCACCGCCGCTCTCAACGGCACATCCTTCGTAAGTTCCTCTGTTCACAAGACTCGAACTCGACATTCGGGGCACCCTCATCTCGAGATACTTAAACCAGGTCAATCATTCAAGCTACAGGAGCTCCCGCTCACTTGGCTCCTTGGTGCTAGAGAGTCAGACAATCTGTCTTGCGAAGTGATTGAAATGGGTTTAGTGACTCAGACGAGGCGTGCTACGACTAAATACCAGCAGCTCTGACTATTCAACCTCCACTGCGCCTACTAACATCTACCCCAGGGGTTCTCCTGCCCAATCGTTCAAGGATCCACCTCCAACGCCGCCGAAGTCGCCGCTGCGAACATCACAACACAAGGCGAGGTGATTTTGACCGTTACAGGACAGTTTGGGCAGAATTTCAGCGAGGACTGTCTGACACTGAACGTGTGGACAAAGCCACAGACGGGCGATGTAAAGAAGGCTGTTCTGGTGTGGATATACGGTGGTGGATTTTCTAGTGGGAGTTCTAGCTCCGTTCAGTATACTGGACAGAATATTGCCGAGTTGGAGGATGTTGTAGTGGTGACTTTGAAGTGAGTACACAAACGAGGAGCGTTTCGATCAAGCCGCTGCTGACATGTAATAGCTACCGAGTCAATGTCTTTGGCTTTCCTGGAAACCCAGCAGGAGCCAACAACCTTGGACTTCTCGACCAACGTCTTGCTCTTGAATGGGTTCGCGATAACATCGAAGCATTCGGAGGAGACACTAGCCGCATCACCATCTTCGGCCAGTCCGCTGGTGGTGCATCCGTAGATTACTACAACTATGCATGGGTAGATGATCCAATTGTTGCCGGATTCATCGCCGAATCAGGAACAGTATTCAGCTTTGGCCTTCCACACCCACCCGAAGACAGTACTGAAGCCTGGTTCAACCTGACAACGAATCTGGGATGTGGAAATTCCACCACGGATGCCGCCACTGTCCTCGCTTGTGCCCGCACCAAGACTACGACTCAAATCCTGGATGCCATCCCTCCAAGTTCTGGTGCCCAAGGAGTACTCGGCTTTTTCGGTCCAACAATGGACAACACAGTTGTCTTCTCTGACTACAAAGCTCGCTCCGCTGCCGGCAATTTTACCAAGAAGCCGCTACTGATTGGTAACAACAACTACGAAGCCGGCCTCTTTATCAGTGATTTCGCTTTGCAAGGAATCACTTACCCGCCCGTATTCTGGGACGACTTCAATATACAAGAATTTACCTGCCCGGCCGGCATCCGCGCAAACGTTAGCGTGGCAGCTAACGTCCCAACGTGGCGCTACCGCTACTTTGGAGACTTCCCGGACTTGACCATCGCACCTGGGAGCGGTGCCTGGCATGGCAGCGAGCTACCTCTCCTCTTTGACGTAACACCTCCCGAGCCCCCTGTCACCGAAGCTGAGTTCTTGATTGGGAATTACATGCGTGGTGCATGGGCGGCATTTGCCAAGGATCCCGTCAACGGGCTCACCAACTACGAAGGTGGCTGGCCGCAGTATGTCCCGGACCAGGAGACTCTGATTCGACTTGCGTATGATAATGCCACGGGCACGAATCTGGCATTGCCTTCTATTTATGATGCGGAGTGTGCTTTGGTCAACGTGTCGAGTACTGATACAAGCGGTGCTACTGGGAATTCTAGCAATGGGAACTCGACTTTATCAGGCTCAGGGAGTGGAGATACGACTCCTCTAACGACGAATAGCAGTGGGAGATTGTCCATTTCTGTAGCCGGAATCCTAGGTGCGCTGGTGTTGGCTTTCTTGCTTTAATGTAGAAAGGCAGCAGGGTTTAAGCTCTAGAGAAATTACATTACAGGTAATCAAGTAATGAGTGGCAAGAGGAAAAAATAAAATGCAATATAGTGGCCGTCCTTATACCCCGAGATATGCATCATGTGTGTTTCTTTGCCTAGTACAACAACCAACCTTTATTTGGTACAGTACTATTCATCTAGGGTAGGGCCTACAGTGCAATCTTAAAACACAAAACTACCTACCGTACTACGGACTCTAGATTAGACCCCTATACTACCTAACCGAACATGGTAAATAGCACAGTACCGACCGTACTAAGCCTGTACAACTACTCTGTACAGTAAACAGTAAACGCGGCCTAACTCTGTAGGCTATAGAAACATAGTAAATACTTCTCTACCCTCTTATAATCTGTATAGTATTCTCCAACATTATCTTTCTTTACCTATCTACTATCATCATAGTAAACCTCTTCTATTTTGATGTCTCTCTTCTTTCTCTACACAGCTTGGAAGGTGAGGAGGATACTCGTCTTTTGCTCGATTTTGGACGAGTTGGAATTGTGGAATTCATTCTTGAGAGATGACGGCCAGATGGATGTTGAGGTTGTTGCTTGACAAGACACTGCCCAAATCTTGCAAGCCTGTGGTCCGAAAAGTATTACTTTCCGAGGATCCGGCTGAGTTCTTTTCCGATACCCGTACAGTAACTCCAAGCTTGAAATTGTCTAATTTCTAGCCAAGGCTTCTTATTTCAACGTACGAAAGGTACGTTTCTCTCGACGCTGTTTGCTGCAAGAGCTCCAATAGCTCTGGATCGAGAGCAAGCATGACCCCATTGTAGAGCAAGAGGGGTAACAATCGCCCTTTGCCCGATCTGTCGCCCGGGGGGAGGTGGGGAAGAAATCCCCAGGCTGTCAGACTTCACTTATTCTCGAGTGTTCAACCAATAACACAATGCCCGGCGGATACAACGTTCAAGTTGCTCCCCATAAGCATGGAGGTTGTCCTGCAGGCATGAGGGAACGAAGAGATGAGTGGTGCTTCTTTTCTGTCCGAGCATGGTTGACTGTCCCGAAACTACCGAAAGCCCTCGTAGGAACTACAGCTTGGGCAGATCTCCCCCAGAGTCGGAAGTGTGTTTGCGGGGGACGATTGCATGGTCCAGACCCCTCATAATGCACACTGTCCCTTTCTTTGCCTTGCCTTTCTTGATCAGAGAATCAGCGTATTGAAGCGTGGAATCTGAATTCAAGAATCTCAAGAACATTTGAAGTGGATTTTCTAGATACGGAACAACTTCGTCTCTTGCTTCGTGAAGAGTACTGTAAGCGCAATGAGGTCAAAGGTCCGTGAAGCGCATTGGCTTTCGCTGGAGTAAACGTTGATGGGGGTCATAGGCAGTTTATTTGTATGGCATTGCGCCTTGCACTGGAGGCCTCGCTTTTGGCTATGTGAGTACAGTTGCTCTCATCACAGAGGAAACCGACTAATGCCTCTATATAGGACACAGGGTCAATGAGTAAGTATACAATTATAACATATTTTCACGGCATGGCCGAACGCTGATTCTCCTGCTCCAACTATAGGCGGCATCCTTGCCATGCCGCAGTTTCTGAAATACTTCAACTACCCAAGCAACTTCAAACAAGGCGGAATCACAGCCTCAATACAAGCTGGCGCTTTCGCTGGATCCCTACTTACCGGGGCCTTTCTTGCCGATAAGCTCGGTCGCAAGAAGACGATCCTCTTAGGCTCGGCCTTGTTCACTATAGGATGTGCAATTGCTTGTGCAGCCAATGGTCTCGCAGCTCTCGTTGCTGGGCGAGTAATCAATGGCGTGGGAAATGGGTGTCTTGCTATGATGGTGCCATTATACCAAAGTGAAATTGCACCCAGAGAGTAAGTCTTTGGCCGCACAATCCTTGAGATTACTGTTGACCGGCTTAGAATCCGCGGTCGTATCATCTCATTTCAACAGTGCTTTATAAACTTGGGGATTCTAGTAGCTTTCTGGATCCAGTACGGCACCAGCTTCATCGATGGACAAGCATCCTGGCGCCTCCCCATGGGTTTGCAGATGGTAGCGACTGTTGCACTGCACGTTACCATGTACTTCCTTCCAGAAAGCCCTCGATGGCTCGTAGCAAAAGATCGACACGAAGAAGCTTTACGCGTCTTGGCCAAAGTTCATGCTAGGAATGATATCAACGATCTATACGTGCAGGCCGAAATGAAGGAGATCATTGCTAAGATCGGCTTTGAGAAGACTCAAGTCAAGCCATCGTATTTCCAGCTTCTCTTTGGTACTGAATGGCGCCGTATGTGGATTGGTCTTGGAGTTGTAGGTTCTCTATCGATCTTATGCGATTGAGCTAATGGCCTTCGCTTTAGCAATTTTGGCAACAAGTTACTGGCATCAATGTGTAAGTATCTTCTATGCTAGAGAGTGAAACTTACTAAGAGGTGGGTTAGCATTATGTATTATGCCGTATTTCTCTTCCAACAAGCAGGCATTGGAACAACGTCTTCATCGCTGCTTGCAAACGGTATTCAAGGCGCAGTTCTGAATGTTTTCACTTGGGTCAACATGTGGTATATCGACACTTGGGGCCGGAGAAGACCAATGATCATCGGTGCAATCGGAATGGGTATCTCAATGATGCTCATCGGGGTGATTATGAAGACAAAAGGTCTGCCTTTCGCCCAAGCCCAAGTCCACTTTACCATCACTAAACCCAAGGCAGGAAACCCCGTCTATGACGAGCTTACCAAAAAGACGAACTTCACCTTCCTCGATCAAAATGCATCACACACGGCCATAGCCTTCGTCTACATCTACGTCATGTTCTTCGCATTAACATGGGCATGTGTCGCATGGGTCTACCCGCCCGAGATCTTCGCCATGAACATGCGTGGCCGAGCCACCTCAATGACTTCAGCTACGAACTGGTTTGTTGTAAGTCATCCTCGACAACATAATAACTTCCTCTATACACCACAAGATTTTGGACGCTGACGAAGCTTGGCCACAGAACTTCTGGTTCGCCCTCTACATCCCAACCGCAATGAACAAAATCAGCTGGGAACTCTATATGATCTTCTTTGCAGTCTGCATGGTAATGGCCATAGTAATCTACCTGTTCTACCCCGAATCAGCGGGCAAAACGCTTGAAGAAATGGATTTCCTCTTTGCTAAAGGTCGTAATGCATGGGTTTTCCGGGATGACGAAGCGACGAAGGTGGGAGCCATCTTTGAGAGAAATATGGAGAGTGGAGAGGCCTTTACGGCTTTTGATGAGAAGACTCTGGGGGGTCGGAATGCGCATGTTGAGGATGTTGAGACTGGTGGTGTAGATGTATAAGCTGTGGAGTCGAAGTTGTAGGTCTCCGGAGAATGAACTTCAGATTATGATGGGCTAGAAATACAGTCATTGTTCAAAGCCTGCTATAGATAAGACAATCGATTATCTGTGGAGTTTCTTGAGAATTGTCTACTTGGCATAAGCTGCTATTATATTTGCACCTATTTACAATTGTAGCACCACAGTCTTACTCTCTACTCGCAGCTCATTCTGTCACAAAGGCGCCAAACCTTCCAACTCTCCTTTCTCCTTCAACAGTCAACATTTCCTTTCTACTCAAGTACCTACGAAGTATGCACCCAAAGGCTCGCATGTAACGTAACCAACCTCAACTTCGAGCGTTCCTTGTTCAATAATCGCAACATGGACTGTTTACCTTTACCAGTTATTGCCTGGGAGTATTGTCTTGTAGAGTTCTCCTGCTCCTAAATAACTACCACAGTTGCCGCTTTAGCCTCAACTACTAAGGGAGCTCTCGAGTCTCTGCTTTCACAGCGTCCTCGGCGAAGTGATCGTTATATCCTTGCGCCTTTTACTATATTTTGGGAAATGATGCATCTTTGATGCTGTTTGTTATGGTAAGGGTTGAATGGTAGGATATATAGGTACATAAGTGGGAGGCCCGAGGTCCGTTCCGGTGCATATGCCATATCCTCACAACCAACTGCTACCCCGCGTTATCAAGAACCCCCAGAAGTAAATCCTTATCAATGCAATTGGATTTGAGGTAGCCGGAGTTAGTGTTGCTCAGAATGCAACGATAAGTTGCTTATTGAGATATCTCCACTATTACGGAGCTCACACCCAGCCGGCTCTTGGTATACCTTCTCCTCAACATTGACCTACATCTTCAACATTCACTATTTCCCCAGACATATCAACATCAAAACTACTCATCTTGTTCTCCTGCCGACCTTCACATCAATAATTCGGATTCGGATCAATTCAGATCGAACAAAATGACCGAGGCACCCATCATCAATAACGATGCATCCCACGCCATCACCACAAACCGTTCTGTGGTCTGGGTCGCAAAAGAGAAGTTAGAGGTCCAGCACCGAGAAGTCAGAGAAGTCGGTGATGAAGAGGTTTTGGTAGAGGTCATTTCTACGGGAATCTGTGGGTCAGATGCACATGTCTGGGCATCGAATCCAGCAAAAGCACCACCAGTCCTCGGCCACGAATCAGCCGGAAAGATCTCAAAGACAGGATCAAAAGTTACAGACAGGACTGTAGGTCAGCGAGTGGCCATTGAGCCTGGCTTTGCCTGCATGAAGTGAGTCCCCCGTGCCGTAGCAATGCATTCTACGTTCCCTGGTTGACTTGGTGATTATTGTCGTAGGTGCGAGTTCTGCATACGAGGACAGACTAATGTCTGTGCTAATTTGAAGTATTGCGGTCATACTGAGAATGGTACATTGACTCAATACTTCGTTTGTCCATCTTACATGACCGTTCCACTTCCCGACTCGCTTTCGTGGGAGGAAGCCGGTTGTATTCAACCCCTCGCCATAGCCGTGCAGCTTGGGCGACGAGCAAACATGAGAGCCCACCAAACGCTGGCAATCTTGTAAGTCGCAATCTCCCCGGTCTTGTGCATCACACTCACGCTTTATAGTGGTTGTGGTCCTCTCGGTCTGCTTGTAATGGCTGTCGCTAAAGCTTACGGCGTCAAGAAGATCATCGCCTTCGATATCGAGCAGTCTCGTGTTGATTTCGCCGTCAGGTATAATGCCGACGTAGGTATTCTCAGTCCTGTGAATGAGGAAACGAGGGAACCGTTGGCGTTTGCTACCGAGTTTATTGAGCGTGTTATGAAGGAGTATGGGCTGGGGTCTGGTGTGGATTTGTGTATTGAGGCTAGTGGGGCAGAGGCCTGCGTGCAGATGGGTGTCATTATTACGAAGCCCGGTGGTACTTGTAAGTTGGGAGTTTGCTAACAGGTCCTGAGCATCTGTGCTAATAATGAGGGTGGTAGATATCCAAGCTGGGCTTGGCAAGCCGCTCTCTTCGGTTCCGCTGTTCTTGTTCACTGCCAAAGATCTGACTATGAAAGGTATGTAAAGTACGTTGTAAGAATTCATTGCCGATTAAAACTTACTATGATACATCAGGTACTGTCAGGTATACACCCGGTTGCTTTTCGGATGCCGTCGATTTGCTGGAGAGGAAGGCTGTTGATCTTAAACCTTTGATCACTTCCACTTATCCATTGACTAAGGCAGATGAAGCATTCAAGGCTCAGAGTCTGAGGAAAGACATCAAGATTGTTATTATGAACCAGGAATAGATTGAGCTTTGTTTTACTGGTCTAATCATTTCTGCTGTTATGTCTGGGTTCCTCGCGGAGCTGTTGATGCCATCTTGGCCTCGCTTACCTCTCTCTCTATGCATCAAGAATTTCTCCGATGATCTGATAATCACAATTGTGACTACAGATTATGGCACGTAGATCTCCAGAGGTAGTTTATATTTAAAATAATACAAACCCTTACTTATACAACGATTCAAAATGCCAGCCTAATCCAGAGCACTAGCAATTAGAACAACAAGGTCGTCATCGTAGCTTTACCCGCCTTAAGAGTGCTCCCTGGGTCTATGGCATTCGGCGTGAGACTAAAAAACAGATTTGAAGCATAGAACGGCAGCTTCCTCCATTGGTGTCAAGATTTGAGCACAGCGGAAGGTAATATCGAAGTATTTGATGATGTCGATCAGTATATTCAGTAGTTGTAGCTGTTACAGAAGTGTGTCTCCGGAACGTTCGGATGTAGGCATTCGACCTGATTGCTAAGCATATTCTTGACAATTGGGTTGATTTTCGATACTAGAGCTCTCTTAGTAACAAGTTCGCCGTTGAATAGATAAATTAATGTCAGAGAACAACATCTCGAGGAACGACTGTGCAGGGGTGTAGGCGACACGACCAGGTGGTACTAGATACCTGTAAGCACGAGCCCTGTTCAACCTTAACTGCTATGGCGGCGAGGATGTACATACACGAGGGTCCGGCGGTCTAGAACGTGCCTATACTACTAACTATAAAAAGGAATTAGTGCACTTGTTGCCATTTATAATGCTGCTGTCAGTCAGAACTCGGCTACTAAAAGGCATTAGTCTCTTTTTCAATAAATTGAAAAAGATATGTTGATTTAAGACAGTTTATATACTTACTATGCGAAAGACTTATGTTAGCTAGATAGATCAGGGTTCTCTCTACCTTGTATTTAGAGAGCTATATTCGTGTCGTTCTAGAAGATAGCGTATAGTTAGAGTATGAGGTAGATGATCCCAAGGACCTTTTATAAAGAAGTATAACTCCCAAGTAGATGTATTAGAAAACGACTTAATTTATAATTACTATTATAAAAAAAGTAAATAAGAAAAGATAAAGAAGAAGAGGAGAAAAGTTGTAAGGGAAATACTTTTTAACCTGTTTAAGGAAGTATAATAGGGAGAGGAAGTTACTTCTATATTTAACGATTAGACTATAACTACTACTTAATTAGGGAAGCTATCATAGCAGCTTCGTGGTCCTAATCTTAATAAATACTTAGTAACTAAAGCATTAGAGAAGTAGCACCGTCTTAGTGATTAAAAGACACCACTAGCTCAAGAAGAGGGCATGGAAATATGTCATTAGGTAATCCTAAGGCACCGATGTGACAGGCCCTTCGTTCGGAGATTCCACGCTACGTAGCTGTTGGTAGGACACTCTATGATACAAGAATTTCTTTCTAGCTTAACGGGGGAACCACCTCCCAGCCACCTTCTGCGCCACTTGTCTATTCGTTAGTCTCTTGGCATATACGTATCCGTCGGGTCTTGAGCAATCCTTGATGACCAGGCAGTTCGTATGAGCTCCTACTACCGCCGCTCGTCTAATGGTGTTATGTAGTCGCCCTGCCCTACCTGAATTCCTGAATTCCTGATTCTACTCTTCTGGCATATTGTAGCGTAACATCTCGAGAGTCTGATTTCCTCTCCCAAGGTCTCGTGGACTTACGAACTTTTCGACACGTTTCTTACAGATCCCCTTGAACTTACCATCTTGATCAAATTTCACTTTCTCGCTCGTTGCAAAGTAGGGAACGATAGCATTGATGCGATCTGTGGGCTACAACAACCCGCTTAAGCTTGTATAAGTGCTAATCGTTCGTCTATTTTGTAGCTTCCATTTTCCTAGGTCTAAATACCTCATTACTCCTTGAGCAACGTCTGAAGCTTCGCCATCTCACTCGACATCCAAGCAGTCACTGCCACAATATCAGCACCGCAATTCATGAATTCAAAGCCCTGTTTTGAGCGCTGAGCAGCTACGATTTATGTCATTAGCACACGCCTTCTACCAGAAATCTAAGAAAACTCGACTTACCAATATCAGCACTCAGGGCAAAATGACCAGCAAACTTCCCAGCGTCATGAGCTGCCTTCAATGTTTTTGCTGTGGCTACTTGCACTTCTTCGATCTTGGCATGGTCAAAAGCGAAATAGCCCAAACTTGCTGCGAGGTCATTTGGACCTATGAACAACATGTCTATCCTCATTAGTCGATTAGTGTATGTTGCAAATCGACTACCTTATTATGCTCCTTCAGGAGAGGAGAGCTGAGCCACATACCAATACCATCAGTCTTAGCAATCTCCTCCACATTCTCAACAGCCTTTCTAGACTCAATCTGGACAATAACAAGGATATTATCATTCGCATGTGTCAGGTATTGTTGACCATCCTGATTGAAGTTCGCAGGTGCGAACATAGCTCCTGATCCACGGATACCATTAGGCCAGCGAGCCGAGGGATATTTCATGGCGTTGACAATAGAAGCAGCTTGTTCCTAATTCATGACACGTCAATAACTAAATCAGCTCTCTCTCTCAGAAAACAGATTGGGGATAACTTGCAGCACTCTCGCACATCGGGATCATAATAGCGTGGGCTCCAGCATCGAGCGCTCGCTTCATCATCCATGGTTCGTCGGCTGGTATGCGAATGATTGGTGAGGCGCCGGCTGAGGCTATGGCACCTACGGCGAGGTACATATCGTTGTCTGTTATGTTACCATGTTCGCAGTCAACTAGAACCCACTGCGTGCCCTCTCATGTTAGTTCTTCATCCACGTGACAGGTCCCGTCCGTAGAGAGGAGAAAGATTGACATGACTTGCATCTGAGCCGAGTCCTGCTATCGTTCTAGCTAATGTATAGCCTGGAAACTCCATCCATTGTCCAACAGCTGGTGCTCCGCCTGCCTTTGCTCGCTCTAGCGCTGCTCGGAGGCGAGTTTTGCCTGTGTCCGAGACAATTGATGATTTAAATTCTGTGGCCATTTTGGTTCTTGAAACCTTGATATTCGGCTCGTGTTCTTTCCCTTACTATCGTAATGGAATTATTGCGGCCCAAGAATAATGCAAGTTGATGTTTCTTGAGGATGGGAGAAGTGTAGAGTTTTTCGGGTGAGCTCCGACTTCCCCATTTTTGAGCTGAGGGTCCATTGGGATTAAGCGAGCGTTACTTCCATCGCTGTTCTTGTATCACTTTGGGCTAAATTCTAATGCACGAAAATCCCTTCTACATAATATTCCCCTGTTTTCTTGTCTAGTATCATAAATATTGTATGAATTGAAAAGTTTAGATTTGCGGATATTATATCTTCACTCCTACTGTGTCGCTTCAAGATACGCGGCTGAAAGGACTTTGAGAGAGAGTAGTTTGAGATGTTTTATTGACAGTACTGTTTCCCTTATATATCAACCTCTCTGACATTAAAGTCAAACATTCCATTAGACGGCACAGAGTTCTCATCTACCAACTTCATGGCCGTCTCAACTCCTGCCGCCGGAACCCTGTACTCGAATCTCTTCCCTGGAGCTGGTGTACGTCCATCTGGGAGTGGATATGGGTAGGGGAGGTATTCTGGCATAAGACCAAGCTGAACCAAGATGCTTGCTTGATCCCAAGCTATATGTTCGTGGTAAAGGCGGTCTCCTCGGACATTGACGACGGAGGTCATGGGGATCCGGATTTTCTTGCCGGTCGGGGGAATCCCCGGTATGCTGAAGGATCTCGGGTTACTTGATGTCAATTTTGGGAAATGGAGCGATACTTACAGCCAGTCTATGACTGTTTTATGTGTAAAGTTCATTATGAACTCGTCTATAACTCGGTCTATCCCTATTGTTCGGCTCACCAGCTCGAGAGCTGTATCGTCGGGGTTATTGAATATGAAGTGGTAACGGTAAAAGTTACTGAGTTTTGAGCGGCCGATTCCACCAGTCATCTAAAAAAATATAAACTCAAGCCTGGTATTGTTTGAAATTACAGTCAACTTACTGTAGGGATGTGGTTGACATAAGGTTCTTGAACCATCGTTCCCATGGTGTTGGCAACAGAACGGTTCGCAAACTCAAAGGCCGTGTGCTCTTCCCAAATAGCTTCAAGATCGAAAAAAGGTCCTCCGATGTGCTTTTTCAAGAACGTCAAGGTTCGAGTGTGAGCTACTCCTGCTGATGAGGGATCGAAGTCCTCATGGCCTGGAATGACAAAGCTTGCTGATTTGGCTTCTGGGTACTTGCAATATGTGTAAAGCTCACGGCCTTCAAGCTTTACTTGGCTCTCACCTGTGAGATGTAGTAATGCGTGCTGTTGGCCTTGCGCTTCAAAAGTACCGTAGCTAACTATACACACAATTTCTGAGATTGGCGCAATACTTTCGGATACCTGAGCATCGCTTGTAGCTGTATAATCTGCAACTTGTTAGTTTGATACATGTCATGGGTTTGGAATGATTGCTTCGCACCAATAAACCCATACTTTTGCTTCTCGTCGCATTCGGGAAGCGTGTGGAGAGCATCTAGAGCCTTCCGAAGAGCCTGAGCAAAATCCCACGTTCCTGAACCGGAGCACTCGATCTGAACAACAGCATAGCCTTCTTCTGCCCATTTCTGCAACGGCGGAGGATCCAACGTCTTTGCGAGGTCTTCTGACGAGATATTGTACTCTGGTACAAGTATCACGAGACCTGGACCATGACCCCGTCTCGAGAGCGGTGGTTGTAGTGTTATGTTGTCGGTAAGCTTTCCAGCAGGAGCAGAAGGCAGAGGCACAGGCGTCTCTTCAATATCCATTGTTTTGGCGAAGATGAGTTGTGATATCAAATGCCAATGAAACCTTCAATAAGTGTGCCTGGCTTCTGTCTTGAAGCATTTCGATGATGCTGACGATTCCAAGGGTGGTGGTGGTGTGTGATCAGCGGGCGGATCTCTT
Organism: Pezicula carpinea; assembly: GCA_026119845.1. Classification (NCBI taxonomy): domain Eukaryota; kingdom Fungi; phylum Ascomycota; class Leotiomycetes; order Helotiales; family Dermateaceae; genus Pezicula; species Pezicula carpinea. The sequence continues at coordinate 82,674 of JALRMK010000003.1, read as the reverse complement.
CCGTTTACATTTTATATTATAATTAAAAAATTAAAAAATACAACTAAATACGGAATATCTTTGCTTTGTAATAGGCGTTAGACGGTAGAATTATAGGGTGCTTGGCTACGTTTCCAGGGATCGCAACGCTAAAACGGACGCCAGCAAGCCTGGGACACCCAAAGTCAAGGGCTTCAAGACAACGACATTTCTCTCAGCACGTGTTGAGTAGACGCTGGGCATCGGTGCTGCAAAGCGAATTGAACCTCTAGAATGGAATCCATCAAAACATTTCCGCCTCCATTGTCACGCATAAAGCTCGAGTTACACGACTGAACAGCCCTGCTTATCTTGACGGCGAACGCTGCGAGCCATTGCGTCTACCCCACTTTACACTTGCGTACAGTCTTTACTCATCAAGATGTACAGGAAAAACGGTCTCTTCGTAAGTTTGACTCTATGTTACACGCAAATACAAACTCAACTCGACGAGATCATCCATCATGGATGACCCTACAACTGGCAATGGCGGAGGCGAGCACACGGGACGCGTCTGGCGGGCATGTCTAGAATGCCGCAAGAAAAAGGTATCTGAGGCACGAACTAATGCCTTTGAGGCTGTAACTGACATGCTTTCTTTAGAGCAAGTGTGACGGTAAAGATGTGTGCAGACCATGTAGACTGAGAAATCGTGAATGTGTCTACCCTGAGAGCAAGGACAATGCATCTTCAAGTCGGCAGTAAGCCACGCCCCCTCTCGAGTAGACCATGTGCGGAAACGCTAAATGAAAGATTTCAGGTTTGCAGCAACATTGGATGCTCGGTGTCAGCAGATGGATTCCCTGTGTCAACGTATGGACACATTAATGGGCAAATTCAATGAGATTGCTGAGAGCCTTGGAAGTCTTCGCCGAGCTGATTTGGTTTCTGCGGTCCCAGCTACTATAAATCACGCTGTCGAGCAGGAACCTGAAGTCATGGACCATCAAATCAATGACTTCTTGTTAAACGACGAACTTGATATGTCAGCTGGTATGGGAGATGAAGCGATGAATGCGGATGAAGGCGTTGAGGAAGAGGAAACTGGAGATGAAGCATCTTCTGGTACTAGAAGCAAGGCCCAGGATCATGTGATGACAACGGATTCATATGGGAAACTCCGGTATTCCAGTCACCTCTTCTTCTGTTGCAAGGAAGAAAAGCTAACCTGTTAGATACGTGGGAGGCACAGGAACCATGGTGATGATTGAGGCTTTGAAGAGCTTGAGCCCGGAATCCGGGTTGGCTCAAAGTCCAATAGACTTGAGATCACCAGAGAAAGCCAGTGTAAGCAAACTAGAGCTACCATTCTTCGTCCGAGGTCAAACCTGGCCAAGGCTCCCATTTCTCCCTCAAGCAGAGCAACTAGTCCGACCACCCCGCTACATCTCCGACCTTCTAATCAACCTGTACTTTGACCAACTACATTTTACAATGCCTGTTATATACAGACCGCACTTCATGCAGCGTTATAACATATTACTCAACAGTCGCTCCTCATCACCCCCTGACACAGCATTTCTATCAGTTTTCTTTGCTGTCTGTGCTTGTGCGTCTGGAATTTTACCTCGGGAATCTGGCAATTCTTCTATATTTACGGGTTTGAAGTACTATGAGAGTGCGTTGTTATTGCATTATGCATCGACTGGCGAGGGTTCAATTGAGCATGTTCAGTGTCTAGCGCTGCTATCGATGTGTACTGCAAGCTGGAATACGTTGGCTCAAAGCTGGAAATTTGCTGGGCAAGCTGTGCGAGCTGCTCAGGATCTGGGGTTGCATGTAAGTTTTGCAAAAGAAACTCTTTCTTCTCGTACTAAAATGGCTGAAGCGATCACCTGCAAGAGGTGCTGGCGAAGTATTGAAAGAGGAACTTTGCAGACGTATTTGGTGGAGTGTTTACAGTCTTGACAGGTGCGTCGCGTAACATTACTTTTGAGTGTTGCTCTGACTTGTACAGGTTACTTTCAATTTGCCTTGGACGACCAATGGGCGTAGAAGACTCCGACTGCGACTGCGAACTTCCCCTCGATATGGACGACGGCGAATTAGAAATCTACTGCAAGCAATCTCCTGAGACCCGAAGTCTACCCCAAAGGACGTCTCGTCTAGCTGGGTTCATTTCATTTTCTGAACTTTGCCATATTTCAGGCAGAATCATTCGCTCCATGAATCCACTAAGAGCAAAGCGAAGAAAGAGAGGCTACACTGCTGAACAGCTGAGAATAGCAGCGTCCCTGGATACTGAATTAAGAGAATGGCTAGAGACTGTTCCAGATTCTGTCAAGTTCTCTGCCAACAACACCATGGATCTTGATTTTGGATCGCCGCATTTCACTATGTGTGTCATTATATACATAGTGCACGTGGGCTCTGTGATAAACCTTCACCGGTAAAAGCCATCATTCCGACATCTCAACGGTATATAAAAGAGCTAAGGCTAACCTAATATTTCCGGATAGACCTCTCATTCCCGACAAAGATTCCAGCACTAATCCAGTTTCCGAAAACCCATCCTTCAAGCAATGTATCCACGCAGCCAGAAGCTGCATTCGCGTCGGCGAACTCCTCCAAGAACGCGTGCCACCATCCCACCACCTCGCATTCTGCACCCATTACCTCGCTCTCTCGGGTGTATTCCTGTTCGTCCCCCTTTCTGTCCTTCTACGTGACTTCTTCCACTCCTACTATCTCCAACACCATAATCGTCCCCAAACCAATGGCAATATCTCACTAACAATCTCTAAGCATCCGATCCAGCAACTTCACAACCGAAGACCACACCACCGACATCCAAACCTGCATTCGCTCGCTAACAAGCCTCGAATCGGTCTGGACAGGCGCAAAAAGAAGCAGGTTGATCCTGGAGGAACTGATGAAGCCTTCGGGCACACCGAGGAATATTGACTGGGGTCTTGTTGGCGATTTTGCTGCTGCCCCTGATGAGTTAACTGAGTATATGACGAGGCAAGAAACGAATAATTTCAACTTTGGAGGGTTGGAGTTTACTTGAGTGCAAATTCGGAGGTGGAGGTAGAAGAGGATAATTTGGAGATTTCTTCGCGTGTGGCCCGGTCAAAGACAGCATGCTAGCTGGGACTCCTTCCTATCCCTTCCAGAAATCACGTCCAAACAAAAAGTAAATCCACGCACAAAACCTACCTACCCAGCATCTTCCAACACTCACCTCCCACCTTCTTTCCAAGCAAAGCAGCTGAAGACCACAACCAATAAACCAAACCAACCTGGCAAAATGGCAAAAAGCAAAAACATACAACAGTAGGGATTCGCTGATGGTCACCCACTCAACTACTAGTCTACCGATCTGTGGTTTGAGTATGGCAGAGCGGACGGGATGCCCTATTTTCCACAGTCTATGGTCGTATGTGGCAGCATAATTCCATTTCTCAATATGTATAAGAGGGTTTGAGGTTGCGTGGAGAGGACGAAGGGGATGGGGATTAAGCGAGGGGGGTTGAGGTTGGTGGCAAAGTCCCCAAGGGAGGTGAAAGTGGCCAAGGTGAACTGTTTTCATCTGACGTAATAATAGTGTGTGGATTTCAGATCCATGTAATACAATGCTTTGAAATTCGAGGTTCTCCTTGCCACTCGAATTCCCTTCGTTTTTCACGTGGCCATATACGTTATGCTTGCTAACCGTCCCTTGTTTCTCCTCCTTCTCCTTACGTACGTACGACTCCGCTAGGCTAGAGATATTTTCACCTCTGCGACAACACAGCAGGTCAAGTTCAATGGGTTACGTTCGAGACGTCGATGATCGTAGGCTCGTGGCTTTCGGCCTCGTTTATTTTCAATCGACTTTGCTTAAGATAGCTGGGAGGACAAGGCCTAATCCGTATGAGCCGGAATGATGGCTGAGTTGCTCATCAACTCAAAGTAGGTAGTTTAGTACTTGGAAGTATACTTACAAATTTAATCTAACGCAAGATCACCCCATAGCTTATTCTTTCGCTCAAAACTGACCACTGATAAAGGCATTTAAGTCGGTCCATTCAAACGCCTCTCCGTTGGCAAATGTATCGAGAGCATCATTATACCAAGGCATCTGGCTGTCGGTGGGGCCATACTGTGCCGGGTTATAGGTGGCGGGTGTACTGTTGGAGTTAAATTGCGGCCAGAAGGGGTACGTCGGTTGGAAACTAGATGGCCCTGATGATGGCGAAGTATACATATTTTGCGGTCCGGGCGATATCTGGTTGCCGTTCAAAGGACCTGGTGTAGGGATCGAAGAGGAATCACTTGGGTGTCTTTGTTGTGGATGCTGTTGGTCATGTGGTTGAATTGCGTCGTGGAAGAAAACCGGTGTATTTCTATACCGCGCAGGAAGGTCGGAGGTGCCGCGAGCAATTGAAGAAAATCTCCGAGCAGAGCTTGGAATTTCTCCAGTTGTTTCTGGAGTAGGAGCAGGCAGCTTCCGGACACCTTCAGAGGTAGTAGATCTGCTGTTGATTTTCTCAACCATATCCCCGAATTTGTTCATCACGCCTACAAGTCGCTCCATTGTCTTGGACTTGCTGACTCTGTCCACTGCTGCCCTCAGAGTGGCGACCAAGTCCCGCAACGCTCTCTTTAGTCGCGTCTCTTCGTCGAATATCTTTGGTTCTGTGGGTTGCTGAATCCATAGTAAGCGCAACAAAAGCACCATTGCTGAAGAGTAGGCATAAAAGATATCGAGACCTGATATGCCGTTGAGTAGTGAGAATTCGTCAAGCAGCAAGCTTAGCAATGCTATTTGAGCGGCTGAAGATACCCCTGTGCATGTAGGAGACTTTGGTGAACCGATAATTTGCTCGTCGGGTGTCGAGCTTGGGTTTTCGTGGTTCTCATCCGCAGCAGACCTGCTTGATGCTATCTCGACCAGGAGCACAGGACGAGTCACTAACATAACAATGTAGTGGTATTGAATGTGTAGTAGTATCAATGCGCGGAGTTGACGTGGACTTTGCCGGGATAAAGAGACTCGAAGTTGTTCAAACGAGAGCCCATCCAAAGCGCGTCTGGCATGTGCTGGTGAGGAGATCTCTTGCAACTGGAGATGTAATGGGAGGTTTTTCTTCCAAATATTTAGCTCCTCCAAAACGCTTTGCGTGGTAAGAGCTGCTTTGCTTGAGTGCTCTGTGTCAGAGATGGAATCCTGCCCTCTCTTTGAGCCTTGCCTGCATGGTGTTGACGTTTCAGATTGAGGGCGTAGGCCAACTAGCCGTCTAGCAGATACCAAGATGTGTTGCAGCTTCAGATTGTGCCGAACAAAATTATCTCCCGCACCAGTTCCTCCATCCAACAGGCTTTCAATTGGTACTCTGACTTCAACATCAGGATCGGTACTTCCACTGGGCCTTCCAAGCGAGGAACATAAGAACTGATCAAACGTGAACAGGGTGCACCAGACCCTTTTCCTCGTTTCCCGCTCAACGGGTCGAAAGCGAGAATCCAGGTCATTGTGCAGGCCAAGCGCGAATGCCATTCGAGTAGCTGTTCCAATGATGTTCCATGCTGCATTGCGGTCCTTGTTATTGTGAAGGTACAAACAGAGCAAAACAAGAGCTTGGATGTTTGATAGTACACATTTAGTTACCAAAACTGGCAGGAACGACTGGGCTGCGGCAATGGAGAGGCGCTGTATATTGTTGCAGTCTATTCCCGAATAGCCTTGTGGTTGAGGCATAGACAGTGAGCCAAAAACCAGAATCATATGTAGGCAAGCTAGCCACCCATGCTCGGGCGGAGGCAGGTGTTGATGATTGCGTGTTGTAACTAACGAGATGAAAGCCTCATACTCATCTTGAAATGTTGCTCTATGAAACAGGGGAAGGTCATCATGGCAACGGTCAAAATAGGAGGCTATCAAAGACTCCATCACCTCTCGAGGAGGAAGTTGTTTTAGCTGTTCGTCTAAATCCAGATAATTTGTGTTATTGGATAGTGTTGAGAGCGGGGATGTCATGTGGATATTATCCACAGTATTTTCATTCTCCCCATCTACAATGGAGCCTTCTACCTCCTGTTCATCATCTGTTTCAATTTCCTCGGTAATACTGTCGCCTGTGAAGTTGGAGCGAGAAGTTTCACTTTGGTGTCGATCTTGTTGGTACGAAGTGACAAGATCTCGTAATTCAGCAAAGAAGCTCAAACTTCCGGAAGGTCCAATGTAGTGCACACGTCCAGCAGTGTCTCTGACCAGTGTTGGCGCGCTCGAAGAAGTCCTATACGCGGCAGTATTTGAGTCCGCCGTGGGCTCCTGGCTCTCCTCACCCCCAATCCCCTCAGCCACTGTTTGACTAGTAGGACTTGAATGTTCTTGGACTTTTACTAGTTCCTCTATTCTTTTTGGGGTGCCAGAGGAAAGAGCAGGCATGTCATATCCCATGCGTTCTCCTAGGTGAATGAGATCCAATGCACTTGCGACTGGTTCATCTGGGAATGCTCCTTTTACTATAGCTTCCAAGCAGCGGTATCTGCAAATGTAAGTTATGGCCGTGGGAAACGGAAGTGAAGCCTTGCCTGTCACTGAGATCCTCCACATTGCCGTAGAACCGTGTTTTTGTAGGGGCTGTCCGAGTGCACTCAATACCAGTTCTCTGACATGCCTGGCATATCTCACTCCCAGGAGGGCAAACACATTTGCAACGTCGCTATGTTAGCGTCAGTCACATCAATCAAAGGATATTCTCCAACAGTGGTGGTGCTACACGGCGACCACTCACCTTTTTACAAAGATCACAACTTTGCTGCGCGCGTTTTCTCTGCTCCTCGGGGACCCTTCGTCGCTTGGTAGTGGGTTCTTCTGCCATGGTTAAAAGCCATCGCCACGGAATGCCAGTCCCGGTGGTGACGCGGGTTAGGCGACGCGAGAAGAGTTTCGGCCGGCCAAGAGAACCCCAGATTTGAAAGACAACAAGAAGATACAATGCCGCACAGTAGATTGGAGTAGAAACGGTGAAGGGTGATTGTGGTACGATGTTGCGAGACGGACGGTGGAGTTGGGAGTGGGAGTGCAGGTGCGGGGCGGTGGCAAGCTTCCGGACCAGGGCGCAAATTATCACGGTTGATAATGGGACAAGATATAAAAAGTCAGGCCATATCACATGCAAAATATGCGACGATTTCTGATGAGTGATCACAACTTCGCAAGGCACTGTGTGTGTGTAGGTGTTGCAGGAGGCACCCTGGTCCCTGAGAAGCATTGAGCATTTGCCTTGATACTTGTGGAATGGATGCAAGTAAAGCCCATCAAGATCAAGTTGAAGCTAAAAATGCCCTTGCTAAAGATCTCATGGGCATCAGTTTGGAGCTGCTCTTGTTCAAGTTAGTTGTCGGGTCCTTCTGCTAAGACTTGTTGCGAGCCATCTTTCCTAGTGATGAAGCATAACCAAATACGCTTTTCGAAGGAAAGGCCGAGAGTATCGAGGCGATTGGCTTTGCAACCTTTGTATGTCCCTGCGTTGAACTCTATAAAGTATGAGCTATGTCATCCAACACTTCGTTTACACAGTCCTCTGATGGCAGAAGGACCTCATACCTGAAGAAGCCGGGCCAATTGTGCTCCTCTCTAATTCACTGTGTGCGCCGTATGGAACTTGGGTCGCTCTACCGCACCAACACAAGTTTCGCGTCCTTCGATACGACCAGGTTGGTCATGGCCATTCCACAATCATACCTTCAAGTGCCGATGATGCTACCACCTTCGAAATTCTTGCGACCGATGTTCGGCAACTTTTAGATCAAGACGCTCCATGCGTGGATTGGGCTCTTGATGGGCGCCGCAACAGGTGTGTACTTCTGCGTCGGGAATCCAGGTCGAGTAGAACGCTTGGTGGTTTGCGACACCATTTCATGCTCGCCTGTTCTCGCTGGCATGGAAGATCATTTCGAGATGCTTGTTGTAAAAAGGAGACAAGATGGTAACATGAAAAAGGTGGTCGCTGCCACACCGAAGGCGTGGTTTCCGTGCAATGGAGTAAAGAAAACGAGGCGGAGGTTCAGCGTCTGAGCACTGTAATGTCGAGTGTAGCCGTCAAAGGCTTTGTAGCATGCTGCAGAGCGTTGCAGAATCCGAATTTCGACTTGAGGCCTATCACAGACACTCAGCAGTGCAGTCGACAAGGTGATGTTAATTGTTGGGGAGCTTGATGGAAATCTACCAGAAACCATGGGAGCCATGAGGGACGCGATCGAGCTTGGATGCCAACAACGTGGGAAGAATGTATCTGTGAGCTGGAGAGTCATCGAGAATGCTGGACATGTCTGCGTTGTCGACGGACTTCAAGAGTTCTCCAGTGTTGTGACAACATTTCTGGAGGCATAGAAATATATGTCGAGCACATGGTGAACGAAATTTGGGGAAGAGGACGGATGCAACCCTTTACAACATCCAGCACAAAGAGATAAAGGCTTCGTCTTGAAATCGAGGATCCAGTTAGATATCTGGTCACTCATCACTGCAGCCGACAGATAACCCTTTTCGGTTCACGGCTTGTGTGCGACATGCAACACATGGAAATAGTTGCACCAAAGATCATTATCAGAGGTCATTATGAGCCTCCAGACCGCATTATTCCCACAAGCGAGGACGAGGATACTTTGTCTTCACCAGCACCAGCAGGAATCGTAATTCCGACAGAGGAATATTGCTTCCGTCTCGTCAGCTGACCTAAGGGCAGCTTCAAACAGAACTTCGGATAAGATCAGTGTTGTAAGTCACCTTCAAACCCGACAAGTCAATTAGAAGAAAAGGCCGTTAAGAGATTGGGTTGAGTATATGAGCGGTTGAGAACGCGTGATAATTTGGGACCATAACTCCCAACTTCCAAAGATCCACTATGCCACCAGCCGTAAATGCTCTTGATATACTCATCATCGGTGCGGGGTTGGGAGGCCTCGCAGCTGGTCTTGCATTTCAAACGGATGGCCACAACGTAACCATTATAGACTCGGTATCAGAATTCGTAGAGGTAAGACACCATTTCCATGCTGATGTGTCGCTTAAAGTACAGTAGGCCGGTGCTGGCATTCGCATCCCACCAAACAGCTCGCGACTGCTTCTACGTTGGGGAGTGGACTTTGAAAAGATGAAAAAGTCCAGGGGCAATGGCTACCACTTTGTCAGATGGGAAGATGGATCTACCATCACAAAGATTCCTTTCGGCAAGATTGTCGAGAGTCATGGTGCGCCATATTACCTGGTCCATCGTGCCGATCTACACGCAGGGCTTCTTGAAGCAGCTGAGAAAGCAGGCGTCAAAATTCATACCCAGCAGAGGGTGACAGAATATGATTTTGATGCCCCAAGTGCTACTACTTCAGAAGGAAAGATGTGGAAGGCTGACTTAGTAATCGGAGCTGATGGTAAGGAGATTGAATTTTGGAAAGGCACGTGCGACTAACCTTCTGAAGGAATCAAATCCATAACAAGACCGCTTTTGACAGGCCAGCCAGATCGACCTCGAGACACGGGGGACGTAGCATATCGAATATTGTTGTCAGGACAAGACCTCCTAGCCGACGCTGAGCTTTCAAGCCTGATCACAGATCCTATGACAACGTCCTGGTGTGGGCCAGATGTTCATATCGTCGGTTATCCTGTCAGAAATGGCCAGTTGTACAACATTGTCGTCTGTGCTAAGTCTTTCAGTGAGACGACTGACGAGGCATGGGTTGTCAGAGGTGACAATTCCGAACTCTGCAACCGCTTCTCCACGTGGGAGCCGCGGATTCAGAAACTCTGCAAGCTTGCCAAGGACTTCATGAAGTGGCGGCTATGTGACCTTCCAATTCTCACCCGTTGGGTGCATCCTTCGGGGAAAGCCTGCTTGCTTGGGGACTCGTGCCATCCCATGCTCCCGTACCTTGCGCAGGGTGCTGCACAAGCATTTGAAGACGCAGCAGTGCTCCGCCAATGCCTCGCAAGTGACAGTGACCTCACGACAGCACTGAAAACATACCAAGACATCCGTTTACCGAGATCCTCTACGGTGCAGGCAAAGACGAGAGAACATCAATATATTCTCCATATTGAGGATGGCAAGGAGCAAGCAGAGAGAGACAAAAATATGGCGCGTAATGCGGCGGAGAATCCAGTGTTTTGGGGTTATGATGATAGAAGGAATTGGTTGTTCAGTCATGATGCTGAGGTCTTGAGTAAAAGTGGTGCAAATTGGATGGAGGAATCGTCTCCTAGTGTTAGGGCACATTGATTTCTGTTTTGATTGGTTACAAGAAGCTCGAATACATAATGAGCAGCTGGGGTAATGTTTTCGTCAATATGTTTGTTTATGCTAATGGTACGCTTAACCTTGGCAGCAGAGACTAAGTTTGCAAGCTAAAGGTATCCTTAAGATTAAAGATTACTCTTTGATACAATATGAGTAGATTCCAAGCGATGGGCGTGGTGGTTAATGGCTACGAGTATGACTTCAGTGAACTTAACAGTGTACTTTGTATCTATGTGATTTTTCAACAAGTATCTACTCATTCCTAATCCAGTTGTGCCTTCCTGTAACTTCTAGACCCGGTTCTGATAAATTCTTCTTAGTGTGCTAGATTGTTTTGTCCGTCCACATCAACTACCTCTACCGTTAATGGCTCTTCATATTCCCCGCGACGATGGTCCTCTATGCACGTATAGATATATTTTTGATAGCAATTTATCCACTTCATTTCGACTCTTTACTTGTCTGAGCTTGATGTTTCTGTAGATGTCAGATTCCCAATCGTACTGGTGCTCTGCATCAGTTAGATCAGGCGGCATATCGGTGCGCTCAGACCGTGTAGCGTCGTCCTTGTTTCGAACAAGTGATATCTGGTCAACCTTTGTGAAGGAGCGAACAAGATTTGCTTGGAAACAGTGTCTTTCTCGGATATTCAGATAGATACCGTCTCGTTCCGCTGACGCAAGATATCCGTGCCATAAATGAGAGGTTAAAGCCAATCTCTTTACTTGATGCATGAACTTTCTTGGCAATGGATTCTGTGAAGGCCAAACTCGTGGTGTATTAGTGCTTGAAAAGTGGCACCTGTTATCCGCTGCTTTGGTGGGCCAATCTAGCAATAGCGTATCTGTTCCGAAGTTGAACCAACGCGTTTGTGTTTGGTACTTGAAACCTTCGACCCTCTCGGCGAACACTACTTGGTGCTTGGTTGAAGCTGATGAGAGGTGTTTTAAGGTCTCGAATCGGGACTCATAGCTTGTTGATAGTACTGGGGGTTGAGGTGTTTTGAAACCCCAGGCTGCTCGAAGATGCTTCTGGAAATTAGAAGCTGGCATAAGTGTGCTTTCTGCTTGATATGTGAGGAAGTGGACTCTTGGTTGTAAGAATGAGTCCACAAAGACATATTCCCATATGAGATTCCGTAGCTCTTTTGGTAGATCCGGGAAGCGGTGGAATGTTGTGAAGTTCTCGGGCGAAGACGATGTTTGTGGGTGTACAAGTGCTTTTGGTGGTGCCAATGGTCCATGACGTCTGATCCTGCGGGTTTGAATGCTGCCTGTGGTTTGCTGAATGGAAGATGCCTTTAGGCCTATAGTAGGGTCTTCTGAGTTGTCTGCCATTTTGTAGGGTGTGAAAGGTAGGTCGAAAAATTCTTTGTTAGAATTTGTGGGGGACAATATGCGGCTGTGAGTTGTGGATTGGGGATAACAGAACCAAGTTCTGGGAGCTCAGACGAAATGTAAATATCTAGTCTTTTCTTCCAGACTGAAACTACCTATTGATCTAGTGGTCTAGTGTTGGCGGATTGAGCCATTGCTCGCTTAGAAAGTGGTCGGTCCTCGCTAGTCACCAACGGTCTTGAAGCACAACCAGTCATTTTCTACTGCGTTCAAGTAAAGAAGAGCATTATACTCTAAACCTGCAAACTTCCTCCCATTCAAACTTGAATCATGAGTTGGCAATGTAAGCCTGTTGGAGACCAAGTGTAAGGAGCTAGTGGAAGCGCTATTCCGGAAGGGGCAACGCTCTACACGACTCTGGAAATGTCTTGGCATTCGAACTTAGATCGGTTCAGAGTAATTGAGCACTTTCAATATCCAAACAACCACCCAAACACACATCTGCAAACATGCCTCCACTGCTCCAAAATATACCACGCCAAGTCGCGAATCAACAGCTGCTATGTCCCCGCACGCGGACGGTACCCAGGATACGCACCCTGCGAGATCCTCCCTTTCATGCCTCCCGTGCTCTCCGACGGAACTTTCACAACCGCACACTCACTCGGTCAGTTCTCTTACCAAGGATTGCCTCCCATGTTATCCGGCGGAACGTCTACGACAAGTACTACGACTCGTCGGGTCGACGACGCAAGGACAAGCAATGCGGGGATGACGAGGAGAAGTACCCGATGAATTGGCTTGGAATAGCTATTCCGATCCTCCTCCTTACACCCTTGGTCTATTTCACGAAGGACTCGACGGAAGAGTTCTGAACTTGTCCGATTACAAGCACCGAATCCCTTACGATATTGAGCGGACTGAATACTGTTCTTCCAAGTCTCGATTCCTACTCGACTCCAGTACCTATTCTACCATAAAAGCCGGGGGCCAGCAAAAGGGATGCAAACTTGGTGTTTATATGGACATATGGTATGCGGGTACTGCTTCTTAGAATTCCAGACTAGGGACTGCTGGTACACCCCGGATACCCCTACGAGGAGAGCGTCGGTGATAGTGGAACGGACAAACAGGGCTGGATATTATTCCTCCCACATACAAGTACACCGAGTGCACTTCCTTGATATGATTAGTAACCACAACGAACAAACGCTTCCAACGGGGAGGAGAAAGTGGGAACGAGCATCAAAAACGTCTAAGCAGTTGGGACAACTCTTCCGATTGTGTTCACTCTACCTCGGTTACGACAATGACTGGATGTGGGCTTTTCTCAGTATTATTAGTGTAGCAAATGGGAGAACAAAGTCATACACTATCTCGAAATACCTACCTATGCAGAGAGCCTGCATAACTATCTACCTGTTCGGATGCTTTTGTCGGCTACAAACATACCTGTCTAAGTGTCATTTACCCCGCGTCACTACCCCCTCCACTCGACGTCAACATCCGCATCCGCATTGCGTAGCTACTCCATCTTCTATTTTACGGCGATATCATACAGGAATATGGCAACAGCATTAGCAGACGACTAACTGGGTTTGAGTTTCGAACAATATCTCGGTCTCCAGTTTCATTCTTTTGTCAGTTGTGCAAATTCTACTCGAGAACACAACAGCGAAGGAGTTTACGAAAATGAGTAGTACCAAAACAACTGGAGTCTGCAACTCCTCCAGACTCTCAGAACCCCAGCTTCTATATATCAATGGCAGGAAGATCTCCTCTTCCAATGGAACCACTTTCCCCGTGATTAATCCCATGACGGGCGAAGACATCTATGAATGCTCTTCCGCTAGCATAGAGGACTACAGGAATGCAATCGCCGTGGCAAACGAAGCGTTTCAGACATCGTCTCGAACGCCCCCTTCAACACGCCGTGGGATATTCTTGAAAGCAGCTGATCTTCTTGAATCATACGCGGCAGACAGCGCAGATGCAGCAGATATCTTGGCGGCCGAGGTGTCAGCTACCAAGAGCTGGATCCAAATAAATCTCAAGGCTTCAGCAGGTTTCATGAGGGATGCTGCTGGCTTGGTGTCACATATCAAGGGGGAGATCGTACCAGCAGATAGACCGGGGACGACAATCATGATCTTGAGGGAGGCAGTAGGAGTTGTGTTCGCGATAAGTCCTTGGAATGCGCCTGTAACAATATCCTCTTTCTGTCATGACTATAAATACTTACTTTTACACAGGTAAATCTGACCGCGAGGGCAATTGCCTCACCTTTGATCTGTGGCAACACTGTCGTTCTTAAACCGTCCGAGTTCTCCCCAAAATCACAATACATAATGGTCCGCGCCCTGTCTGAGGCTGGTCTTCCTGCTGGCTGCCTGAACTTCCTCCCTGCACAGTCGTCGGATGCTGCTCTTGTTACTGAGATGGCAGTGAAACACCCACTGGTTCGCCGAGTCAACTTTACTGGTAGTGATAGAGTCGGAACTATCATCGCGGGCTGGGCTGCAAGCGTTCTCAAGCAGTGTGTCCTGGAACTTGGCGGCAAAGCGCCAGTACTGGTGCTCGAGGATGCTAATATCAAGGATGCGGCTGAAGCGGTCGTCTTCGGTGCACTTAGCAACAGCGGCCAAATATGCATGAGCACGGAACGTGTCATTGTGTATGAAACAAAAGCGGACGAGTTTAAAAGAGCTTTATTGGCGAAGACAAAATCTGTCAAGTGTGGGAACCATTATGCTGAACCGGAGGTGGCCCTTAGTGGTTTATACACTCCTTCAAGCGCCACGAGAATCTTAGACCTAGTCAAAAGTGCTATCTCCGATGGAGCAGAGCTACTGACAGGAAACTTGGAGGCTCAAGGTCCTAACGGAACCATTTTAACTCCTCATATCCTTGATAAGGTAACCATGAACATGGAAATCTCAAGCAAAGAAACTTTCGGACCAATCATTTGCCTTCACCGGGTTTCTTCTGACGAGGAAGCCATCGAAGTCGCCAATGCTAGCGAATTTTCGCTCTGCGCTAGCATTTTCTCACAGGATGTGATGCGTGCTATGGACGTCGCTAAGCGGGTTCGCGCTGGAAGTGTGCACGTCAATGGACCTACTGTGTTTATTGAACCACCTTTGCCGAATGGCGGAACTGGAGGAAGAAGTGGATATGGCCGATTTGGTGGCATGGCAGGTGTTGAAGCGTTCACTGAGAGGAAGATCTTGACCTTAGCGCAGTCAGGAATGACTTATCCATTCTAACGAAGAGAGAAGCAATCGAAGAGCAGATTCTCATTGCCTTGGGAGAAGTACGCTGTGAGATGAACTATGAAAAACGATTACATGAACATATTGTGTACGAAAAGCTTTGGGGTTCTATTTTCAACTGAAGAAGTCTCACGGTTAAGATATTATAGCCATTAAAGCGGTTTCTTCTGAATGTTTTGGATTTCAATATTCTGTCGGGAGTTTTATGCAGAAAGAACATCTACTCCAACTTGATCACAAGCCTACCCTCTACACTCGCATTTTCGATTTCGTCCAAAGCCTGCGGAACGTCCCCCAAGCCTCGTCCTATGATATGAGGCTTTACTTCCTTCCTCTCTACGAAGCCCAAAGCCTCTTCTGTATCCTGCAGCGTCCCTGTAGATGTCCCAATAATCTTGATGCCTCTGGCAATGAAATCTTCCGGCAACACAGGAATCGGCGATGTCTCCAGCGGAAGGCCAATGCACACCATGGTTCCAGCACGGCGGAGGTACTTTACTGCATCGGCATACGCCCGTCCAGAAGAAGCGCAGATTAATGAACCGTGTGCCCCGCCCTCTGTGATGTTGATTATCTCCGCAACGACGTCTTCGGTTTCTTTGAAATCAACGTACGCGACTGCTCCGAGTTTCGTACAAATATCTCGTTTACCAGCATCCAATGCAAGCGGACGTAGGCCCATAGATGTAGCATATTGAACTGCTAAATGGCCTAGCCCACCACCTGCTCCCGCAATAGCAACCCAGGCACCCTGTCGAAGACCAGCAACCTTGAGGGCTTTGTAGACAGTCACACCTGCACACAAGATTGGCGCTGCCTCAGCATCAATGACACCCGGTGGCAGCCGCACGAGGTATGCAGAATCCGCGAGTGCGTATTGAGCAAAACATCCCTCGATGTTCTTTCCACTAACCTTCCTGTTGGGACAGAGGTTTTCGTGACCAGTAGTGCAGGACTCACATTGCTTACACACGCTGTGTAGCCAGCGGATTGCGACGCGGTCCCCAATATTCCAGATCTTCGTATCGACATCAGGGCCGAGAGAAGCAATTGTTCCTGCGCCTTCATGCCCGAAGATTGCAACCGTTGCCTGGAGGTATGGAAGATCACGCCGTGCAAGATGGAGGTCGGATGCGCAGACACCTGTGTAATTCACCTTGACTAAGACCTGAGTCGATATCGGTATTGGTGTCTCGCGCTCCGTAAGTGAGATGATTCCGGTCTTTGCGTCTTGAATCGCGGCAAGAGATTTTGGAGGGACAGATGTAGGTATTGCTGATGGCATGATGCGTGACTCGAAATATCAAAATACGGCAGTAAAGTAGGTTGATTGAGCACTTGCTCTTCCAACTACTCGTTTTTGTATCAATAAATAGCCTGCGAGAGGGCGGAAGGCTGGATAAATTCCAAGCGGAAATAATGCCATTATCTTTCGGACAAAAGTCGAGGCCGGTGAACACTACTCTGCCATCTGATCTGTGTACGTCAAAACAAACCAGTCAGAGAGCATAGAAGGACTGTCAGCGCGATCCTGCTGGACCCCCGCCAGCAACTGTCTGCCTGTGGTGTCCCCGCAACCCGATCCCAGTAAATTCTCCAGGAAATCCCCCCTATCCACGGAAATAATTTGCTCGCTTCTGAGTCTCTGGGGGAAACAAGCATGCGATCATGTGAAATGCAGAACAAGCTCCAATGGACAGTAAGTAGATGCCCTGAGAGTCGTATTGCAACCCAAGAATCCTGGATGTGCCGACGTGGCCCTTTTGGTATGATGGAATGATAATCGTAGCAGCTTCCGTACAAAGAAAGCGAGGCACAGTCTTTTCCTTCAGACTGGTTTCTTCTACTTCTTGTTCTTAATGATGGCGACTAAGGAAGGATGCAAGCAAAAGGGCAAGTTATTTTTTTACTCTATAAAAATTGAAACTCTTCTGAGAAATCTACTGATGGTATTAAAAAGGAGGATAATTTAGAGCATCAAAAAGAATTTGCTTTAGACAGGGACCAGTACCGAAACTTCGCTTTCTTATAATCAGAAGACTTGCGATGGCGTTGGTTTTATACCACAACCCAGATGATTCCAATGATCCTCTAAAATGGTAGGAACATATAGATCTCTAGCATATCCCAGAAAATTAACTTGGCTGCGAGCCTGCGATTGGGATTTGGTGCGTTGTGATAGGTTTGTGCGTTAGTAATACACTAGCTTCATAATATCATCTAATATAATTACTATTATTAAAGTCTAATAAGTCTATCAAGACTATAAAGTATATTTAGGTATGTATCTATATCAGTGAACATAATTACTAAGAAAGGCTTCCGACAGGTTCATTGCCCTAGGTAAAGATAAGTAGAGTAAGCGAGAACTTAGCGAGTAAAAAGGGGGACTGTCGAACCTAGACAGGTCTAAATGTAATAAAGTTAAATAAGGTGTTAGCTATAATAACTTAAGAGATTATATTTAATAATATAGGCATTTAGAAATAGTAATGGAAATTACCTAATATTATAGTTAAAAAGAGAAACTATCTAGTAAAATAGTATACTTATTTTACTTAGGTAAGCTGAAATGAATATAGCTTTTAGCTTGTCCCAAAAGTTGATTACTGGGACTTTAGATTAGAACTTGGGATCCGTGTATCGGGTGATAGACTTGGGTAACAGCGATAGACTTTGGCACACCAAATTGAACACGGCAGAAGTTTATGCCATGTGGCATTCACCATGGCAACATCAAAATCAACATCAACTTGACCAGAGGCGCATTGAAAATGACATGCTATTATTGGACTTCATGGGGAAATGGCTTCCTGCCAGTAATAAAATGAAACCTGATGTACAGATGGAAGGCCGGGTTCTTCATATCCTTCCGAGGACCAATCATTGCAACTTGTGCCTCTTCATGGCTGTAGCCGAGCACGCGAGTGAAGAGCGCCATGCTGACGGGTTCTACAGCGTCAAGACTCTGTGCTTGAAAGTAGAGACCAATTTCCTTCAGCCTTCTATCTCTGGGCCATCGACCAATCGGGACCTAATCACTCTAGTTAGCACAACTGTGTTGGCTTGTAATTAATCGCGAAGAGACGTACTTTATAGATGTCGTCACACACGTCAACGAATCCCGCGTCGATCATCCACTGCCTGTGGTTGTCTGCAACATCCATCTTCTTCCCAAACCTCTCACTGGCCTCGTCGACACTTTTGAACCATTGCACTATATCCGTCGCCCGGTCCACAGAATCATCGTCAGACGAAACTCGAACATCATGCTCTTGAGCCTCAATCCATCCTCCTGGTTTGATATGCGTAAATGCTTGTTGATATAGACGAGGCCAGTTGGAGACAGAACCTGCCATGACACGCCAATGAACTAAATCGAAAGGCTTGTTGACATCATAAGGCCATTCGTCTTCGGCGTTGTCGATGATGAATTTGCAGTTTGGAGCTACCCATTGAGGTTGAATGGGGCTCAGATCAATCCCAAGAACCTCTGCATTTGGGTATTCATCAGCTACTTCAATAGCCCAGATACCAGTCCCACAACCAACATCAAGAATTCTTTGGGGATCGGGGCCGATGGGGGCCAGAGAGAGTTTTCCACCTAGGACTAACTTGAAGACGTGGTGTTTGAGGTCGAGACGATCCTGTTCTTTGTCGTCGTTGGGCATTACGTATGCTCCGTTGAGGTAGCCGTGATATCGACGGCCATTCTCATAGGTGTAGTCGAAAACCGAGGAGGAGAGTGAGGTTGTTGAACTTATACCTTCGGTAGCGAACGCTGAGTCTGTGTCGCTGCCACCACTGTCCTTAGGGGAAAGTATGTCAATGACTTTCTTTTCACTGCAACTTCCATGTGTACGTACAATCTCCACATATTCGTTGACCACGTTAACGTCAGCTATAAGCGCTGTCCTAGTGAGATCATCGGTGGCAGGTACAGGTACAGGTGCAGGCGTAGGCGCAGGAGGTGGTGGTAGCGGACTCGCGGGAGCACTTTCCTCGAGCTTTGGAGATTCCACTTCCATATTTACTGTCAATGAGGAACCGGTGTGCCGTTTGGAATGCAGTGGAATGTTTTGTTTAGTGCTGAGGTGTGTTGTGATTCCAAAACAAAGTGTTGTGAAGACCTCTCTCTCTCTGCACACGCATAACAGGGCTAGGCACGACAAGACTGCTACCCCACCTAGCTATGAAAAGTCTATAGACCTATAGACGATTCCCAAGTATCAACCGGCATGGACCCAGCGATTCAAAGATGCTGACCTGTCGCCTGCACATAGACTCTAAGCGATGCCAGTTCCGAAGTTAGCAGCCCGTGTACAGTACTCATAGCCTGCTGATCCCATCACACAAGTGGCCGGAACGCTGCTCCCCGTCGCGGGTGACCAGACCCAGGATCCTTCGTGTTACATCGGACTTCGTCCCTACCCACGGTTGTGGTCCTTTGTGCACCTCCACTATTGTTTTTGCTTCTTGGTGTCAGGAACACATTAAGTAACAATTACCCAAACTTGTGACACGATATCCGGGTACAGAAGAATTAGACGATCGCTACCAGACTGTCGGGAACGATGGGCAATGGGATTGCCATCAAATATCATCCTTTCTTTTTCAAAGAGATATAACACAGTATAGGCTGGCTACTCGTACGATGCGCCTTTGGGCCGGTTGCCAAGTTACTTAGTAACGATGTGGTCTAGCACCCCACATTCTTGACACCCATTCTCCTTGTAACCTCCCCCTCATCCAGTCTTCCAGAACATCAGCAACATCTTCCCTTGTCCAACCATCCAGCCACTGATTGTTTTGCTTCGCAAGAACAGATCACTATGAAATTGAAAATAACAACTGGCACCATTGACAAAAACTGCAGAACCAGCCGCGCAAGAGGTCATTTCACTGAAACTCATGGTGAGCAAAGTGAGCAATGCAATAAATCGACACGTATGCCGACGTGGCGACAAGGAACGTTGGCAGCAACGTTCCTATCGCCAGGGAAAAGGTAATTAAGTCCCACACCGCTCTCTCCATGGAGACGCACGAGCTTCTAAGAACGTCCATGGTTCTCTCGCGTTTTGAGGACGCGAGTACAGCGTACAGCACCGTATCTGTATCAGTCGCTCAAATCCTAGTACGAGTATAACCAAGGTAAACCGTCGCTCTGGAAGCCAACAATGGCCAACCAGAGCCACGTGTAGTCAGGACATTCGGGCGCACCGCGTACAGTTCTGAAGATGGGCATGGCGTCCTTAAGGCACTCCCACAAGATGGGCCGGCTGTAACCGTCACGCAGTTATCCAAGAAGCTGGGCGTTGGGAAGGACTTACTCTGTGGATCGTCGACAATTAAATTTAACTTTCACCAGACAAGCTACAGTAAATGATTTATACACAAGGCATGCAACACAGCTCGATCGCTGGGCCTTTCAAGGGGGTCGGGCCGGAAACGTATGGCATACACCTTTCTTTCGTACATGGTCCTGGAGATACGAGGTATTATCAAATTAATGCAAGTAAGAGATAAAATTCCATACCACCAAGTCCATACATAACCTTAAAGTAGTGCCGTGTTCATTCCATTCCCGTTTCCAGGTTTGAGGAATTTGGACCCTCTAAGATGTATGATTTCTAGGTACCGAGAACATGGCTTCGAGGCTTCATCCAGACACACATCTCATAGCCAAGGAGCTGAACTTTGCTAGGGCTGCTCAGTCAAAGTCAAGCTAATGCATAGAGGACAATAGAAATAGCTAGTTATTTTCCCATCCAATCAAACCGGAATTTCAAAACTTAAGTTCAAGCCGGATAGAAGTACCGATGTCACAAAAATAATTTTATACCATTCTTAGCCCGGACACTTTAGCATAAAAATACTAGTGCCTACGAGTAGGTGCGGTAGCAGAGTTTTTATGGCATTAATTTAACGAAGGCCTGGACTTGCAGTATGAACGACTTTGGTTAATAATGATAAGATGTCATCGTTTCAATCCCGTTTCTATTTTTCAGCACACTATTCAGTAGTCCACACTCAACAGATAACAAGTAGAGCTCTTAATAAGTAAAGATACTTCAACCCAAGTACCTCTCAGTTTCCATAAACCCTCTTTCTTCCAACGCAGTTTATCAGAAGACGAGACGCCCCCAAACCAAATTCTCTCCTCTTAGTCTTAACTGTTGTAGTCCCCCAATCAACAAGTAACTCTAGCCTAGTAACATAGCGAATCTAGAAGAGTTCTCTAACACGTTTATATATCTAGACAAAGTTAAATTTCTACACTAAAAGAATTTAATCGAACATTAAGCAGTATATAGAATTTGAGGATACTACTGTATGTGCACCTTACACTAGGATATAATCCGATGACACGGAGCTAAGATGGTAATATAGAAAGAGGTTAATAAGTATAGGGAGTTAGCAAACGTGTACTCTATTCATGGCGAGCATGTCTATTTACAGCAAAGCCATTATCCAGTAAGAAAAGGCATGCTTAGAGAAGAACCTACTCTGATGCTTTAGCTCGACTGTGCTTTCCTCCGGTGGAAGCGAAATTCAAGATCTAGTCATATTACCACTGTCTGGATTAGACTCACCTTAGTAGCAAGAAGGTGCTTCTAATCCTCACACCGTGGAGTATTCAAGATCTGCTAACGCACGAGGCAAATTAGGAGTCATCAACTTTCCGATCCGGAGCTCTAGATTCCCTGTTTAGTATTCATCCGCAGTTCTTTTCAAGGGCCGCTCCAGCGACAATGCTAAAACAGATCAACCATCCCCCGCCTCCTATTCAAGACTTTCAGAGTAAACCCCATCCTTAGACATCAACAGCCAAAGAATTAACCCCCTTCTCCCCCACCTGCTTAAGCGGATCATGAACCCCGTCATTAACATACTCAACCCCATCCACCACAGTAACATCATCATAAATCGGAGCCTCAAGCAACGTCTCCTTGGCAGGAAACGCGATACTCAACCCACAATAAACAACCGCCGCACTAACAAAGCCATAAAGATAATTACAATCATACAAATGTTGGATTCCAGCGCTCAGAGTCACGCTGCTGCTGACGGCTGCTGCGAGTCCAGGAACGTTGGGTGTGACGGAAATGAGGAATGCGACGACGGCACGCCAGTTGGTACCTGCTTTGTATCGGTAGCGGCCATGACGGCGATAGAGACCTGGGACGTCGAAGTTGCGCTTCTTGACGATCCAGTAGTCGGATGCTAGGATTGCTGCTATGGGCGCGAGGAAGATGGCGAGGCCCGACATGAATGTTACTAGGGATTGAGCCGAGTAGACGATCTTCCACGGGACCATAATCCAACCTGCAGTGATGGTAATGATTATAACACCACGTCTGATGTTAATGTACTTGGGGAACAAGTTCGTTAGATCATTGGATGCTGAGATGACGTTTGCCGATAAGTTGGTACCGATTTGAGCTACGACCCAGCAGAATCCGACGAAGAAAGCTCCGCAGCGTCCCCAGGGTCCGTCCCATTCTGCGGCTAGATCCATGGGACTCCAGATGTATTCGCCGTAGACTACTTTGGCGCAACTGGTGCTAATTGTGCCGAACATTGCCATGAGGAGGTTGATTACGGGTAAGAACATTGCTTGCCAGTATACACCTCGTCTCTTTTGCATGTATCTAGTGAAATCTGGGATGTTGGTTGCCATGGTTGCCCTGTAAGATAGTCAGATTTGAGACAAGAATGCTGTTACTCATGGTACATGAAGTCTAAGCCACTTAAGCTACATTTTCTATGAGGATATATTGACGACTACTTGTCTCGCACTTGCTTCTCATTTCCCAAGTTACTTTAACTTGAGACGAAAATGCCACGAGTACGGACAGGAGATCTAACGCCGACAGACACATCCGAGGACAAGAAAGAATCAACTCACCAGCCTCCACAATTTGCAGAAAATTGGTTCATAATCAACCAAGATCGCTTCGACCCCGAAACAGCATACTCCTGATTCCAAATATCACCCACACCATGAGCTTTATAAGTCATAGCAATGACCGTAGCCGTGCTCACAGTCAAGACAATGAAAACCTTGAATACAAAGAACCACTTGAGCTTGTGCGGTGGCATCAACAATATCGGAAATTGCACACACCAAAAGACAGTGTGTGCAATCATCTCCTGGGTTGTTATGCCAGCGCTTGCTGGTATGTGGTTTGGGATATCGAGGAATGATGGCCATATGGCACGGATGATCTGGGCTGAGGTCAGTAGTGGAAACTTCTTGATGTAAGTATGAATGCCATTGCTCGCCGCATCCTTTGGCTTGAGCTACTCGAACCAATTTAAAGACTCAGAGACTGGACAACTTAAGATCTTCCTCTGAAGTACAAGTTGGTCTGAGCAAACCAACTAAATGA
This sequence comes from Pezicula carpinea, assembly GCA_026119845.1. Classification (NCBI taxonomy): domain Eukaryota; kingdom Fungi; phylum Ascomycota; class Leotiomycetes; order Helotiales; family Dermateaceae; genus Pezicula; species Pezicula carpinea. Next base: position 59,425 of record JALRMK010000003.1, on the reverse strand, counting down.
TAGGAGACCTCGATGCAAAAGGGTATTCACCTGGAACATTGCAGTACTCCCGGTCCATGTCTGAATAGCTGTAGCAAAGAATTAGCTATTGGCTCAACAGCAAAGATATTTTCAAAGCACACACCATGCCAGAAGAGCGCGGTAATCATTCGGGTAACAATCGCAAAGCGCGAGAAATAAAAGCCGAAAGACGATCGAGCCACAACCGGAAATGGGATATGGTAATGTGCACCAATAGCACCATTGAGAACCAAAGGAATGGTATCAACTGAAGCTCCGAGGATACCTAATCTCGGTCAGCTTATTCCTCCAAGCAAGGGGCTGGGTTCAACACACTAAGATATATCGCCTCTCTCCATGTCAACCCAAGCTGGATGATAGAACTTGGACCTTCCCACCCCTGAGCATTCAGAGCATCACTGAACCAGAACCCCAGCACGGTAAACGAGTTCCAAGTTCTTCGCTCAATGGGCGTCACATCGGCATCGATGTTTGTCCAGGTGCCTTCGTCGGCGAAACTGGTCGTTTGTCGTGGAAGCACCCATCCAGACACTTTCGATTTTCCCTTGGACTTTTCCTGGATACGTTCTTTAACCGACGTGACTCGTTCACGGAGGACGGTAGTCATGGCGGGTGTTTTGATCGAAACCCAATTACAGTATTCAAACGATAAGCGAACTGGTTGATGGGAACAATATGCGCTTATTAAGAAACCCTGGACGTTCGTCAAGTCTCATCGTAGCGAATGGCATCATGCTGAGTGTTATATATTCGTGTTCGCGGAAGATGGGGGCTTGTGGGGAAGTCGGCTATCAGTATTGAATCGTTAGGGTTTATTGAGTCGTTATCTCTCAGTGTCATTGGGTTGGCTAAGTATCGGACATTCGACGAAGAACTGTCTCGAGGGACGATCTTTGGAGCTCCCACCTTTGGTAGAAGTGAAAGTTTTCTGGTCCTGTACAAAAGAAAGGTACAGGAGCGAAAGTGGGCTGCGATACGCGAGTAACGCCGAGGAAAGACAACTCTACTCTGTACATGATGCCGAGGGCGTAGGGGCTACGGCCAGAGGAGTAGGTATCAGCATTCCTCTTATCAAGCATGCTTGAGTTTCTGGAGATCATTTGACTCGTGCCTTTGAGTCTTCATGTTGATGTGCACAAGTGAATGCGAGCGTTGGATGCGGAAGTCTGCTAAATGAAGCGACTTGCATCGAAGGACCTCGATATGTTTCTCGCCCTACTATTCCAACTTCTCCCGTTGGCGGTCGCTTCGTCAATGCATGTTGATGATGGCATCTCTTCCAGGTCTCACTATGTGCCAGGACCTTCACTTCCTCCGTTAAAATTGCAAGCAAATTCAAGCTCCCGTCTACAAGTCGAGCTTGACAATGTAATTGACAGCATCTTGCGAAATGGAGAGGACCGACGAAGTGGATGGAATCCAAGGACAAGCTCATTTGCTGTACAATTGACTTCTACAGACGAGACAATCTGGAGCTCATACCATACTGCATTGGCAATTGAAAAACATGACGCGCGGGTGCCAAAGGAGGTGACAGGAGAGTCTGTATTTCGTATCGCAAGCATATCCAAAACGTTCACTGTCCTGGCGCTACTGTTAGAAAAGACCATCAATCTTGACGATCCCATTACGAAATACCTGCCAGAACTACTGCACAGAGTTCAGCCAGTCCAGGGCGAATCTCTCATAGAATGGGAGCAGATCAGTTTGAGATCATTGGCGAGCCAACTCAGTGGTATACCGCGTGACAGTAGGTGACCTTGAGCCATTTGTCTCGTTATCTCGCTGACGGCGATGCCCTAGCTGGAGGGAACTGCTTTATTTGGAACGAAGTTTTAGACCGAGAAGATCTGTCCGTTCTCATAGAACTCGGCCTCCCGTCTCTCAAAGCAACTGAGGATGGCCCAAGTAGAATTTGCACAGCAGATGGTAAGTAAACAGCTGTGTCCATATAGCAATTTAGAAACTCACAAAATTAAGATATAATCAAGAATGCACAAAAGGCTGCCCCAGTGTTCAGTCCGAACCACCGTTCAACGTACTCAAATATTGCATTTTCTCTTCTTGGAGCAGTACTGGAGCGTCATACAGGGCAGACTTATCATGAATTGATTCAAACATTGATACTGGATCCCCTGGGCATGAGAAAGACCACCACAGTAACCCCCAATCACTGGGATGGAATAATTCCCGAAGCACCGAATGACTGGGGGAAGCAGCTGGGAGCAGATGCGGCGTACGCTCTAATCTTCGAGTCCCCCATAGAAACAAGACTAACTCCAATATAGAACAGCAGGCATTTATAGCACTGCAGATGATCTGTCTATATACTTACGCTCCATTCTGGCAGGAAAGCTACTGTCGCAATCGAAGATTGACTCGTGGTTGAAGCCAGCGTCGTGGACAAACATAGGCACCAACAACGCATTTGGAATGCCTTGGGAAATCCTGCGTACAACGCTTCTAACGCCCGATGGACGATCAATTGACGTCTTTTCCAAGGGTGGAGCTCTAAAAGGCTACTACTCAGCTATCATGTTGCTTCCTGAATTCGGTCTCGGGATAACAGTCCTTGTTGCTGGCGAAGAGCTGTGCATGGAAGAGCTTCGTGAAAGGATACTGACTTCAGTAGTGGCCAATATAGAGACTATTGCCCGTGAAAATGCGTGTGCTCATTACGCAGGCACCTATGGGTTGATCACAACCGAGGGCATAGATTGGCGCTGGCAGATCAGCATCGACGTGGATAGCACAGGACCAGGTCTGAGAATTAAGGAATGGCTCTCGAATGGTACAGACTTCCTCGCCTCGTATTGCTATCTGCAAGGTGTTGATGTGCAATCTTGCGAAGTACGTTTGCTGCCAAGTGCACTTACAATGCCTGAGAGTATTGACTCAAGGGTTGAGGCATGGAGAATAGTGCTCATCGGAAATGAAGACATACGACCAAGAGAAGATGGCTTTTGGCAAAGCCGACTTACATTCTCGGTCACTGATATAGATGATCTCACGTATGCTGGCAAGGCGCTCGGCGAATTTTGGTTTTCGCTGGATGCGGATAGCTATGCTACGAATCTCAATCTAGTTGGGCTGAGGGTTAAGCTGAGTAGACTTGGAGATACGCCTGACGTGGAAAAAACTGGATCCTTAGAGTATGTACCGATGCCAGTAAGATCAGAACTATGAGATTCAGGAAGATTGGGCGGTCTAGGTGACTTGACATGCCTTGGAGTGCATTCTTATACACGTTATATCGGGACCATACACCACGTCTATTCATTAGCTTCGATGTCTCAGTCTGGCTACCATATCACTTACAAATTCTTTCTATAGATGAACTATAGTCTCCTTGCTTCTTTCTGGTACTCCTATGACAGTGAAACTCTTCGAGAGGTGCCTACTTGTGTAAGTAACCTTGGAGATATAAGAAATTGTCAAACCCATGTACCAAACTCGCCACATAGAAATTTCTGTTTCAAACCGAACAAATGGTATTATTTGTGCATCTGCACTTATTACCCAGTATCTCTCCTCTTCTCTCTATCTCTCGGTACACTCTCTTCGATTGCGGCCTTCTTCGGCCAATTTCTAGCAATGTCGATATTTTCCCTTGGTGCGTAGAACTCAAGAAGTAAGAATATAAGGTAGTCGATGACCACACATAGGCAGAACAGCTTTCCAGCCCAGATTCCGCATCCATAGTACCTCTTCAGTCGATCGATAAGTGCAAAGCTCTGAACTCCTGCTCGACCTCTTGATGCACTCCAGCTAGCAGCATCTGCAGCATCATAGCCATAAAATTCCGCCTCGCTCAATACTCCAGATATTCCATCGTATACCCTTTCTGTTCGTTGTGCGACATCGGTCCAAGAATACATCATCTTGACCTGATCATGAAATCTTTCTGTGCGCACTTTATTCGCTCGCAATGCAGCAATAGCTTTTCCGGTTGCAGCAACTAAATCGTCTTCTTCTGGTTTGGCAAAAACTGTCATATGTGCCGGCAAGACCTCTGGTATACCTCCGACCTGCGTACACACTACGTATAGCCCACAGCTGGCTGCTTCCACAATGACAGTCCCAAAAGCTTCCGTGAGACTGGGATGTAAGTATATGTGGCCCCGAACCATGACATCGCGAACCTCCTCGTGTCGTACCGGTCCAAGTAGCTCAACTCGGTCCTGCAGAACGTTCCTTTCTAGCATTTGTTCCAGATCTATCGCTTTTGGTCCCGATCCAGCTATTATGAATCTCACATTGGGATGTATTGCAATGATTCGAGGTATAGCTGCGATCAGGAGATCAGTTCCTTTGTTGTAGAACAGTCGTGAAATGACAACGATCGTTATTGTATCATGAGGACCAAGACGATGTTGAGGTGTTGGATCTGCGTGGTTTCCAAACGATTGTATTGTGCCATTTTGTCCATCAGCTGGATAGTCAGGGTGTGACAGAGGGCGGAAGTTCTCTGCGACGACGGCATTGGGAATGACTGAGACCATGAGGGGGTCGAGGGAGGCGCGCAGGACAGTGTTCTCCTTGCTATTGACATCAGCACGTGTTGTGCAGAAGGCAGAACTGACCTACCAAGTATTGCTGACGCAGATTACATGGTCCACGTCGCTAAGTGTAAACTTGAGGAGCTTGTTAGTCAAGATACTGCCGGCATCTGCGAAGCCAAATAGCGAATGATCAGTGAAAACTGTGCGCAGTCCCATCGTCCTCGCATGCAGGATTGCTTCATGGCAGAAGCTGCTCAAGCTTGCATGCCCATGAACGATCTCAATCTGCTCGCGCATCACTATGTTCCTGAAGACTGGGAAAAAGGAGAAGACGGTCGGAAATGTACAGGAGCGGTACATGACGAGAAACGGAACATGGTAGACTTTGAGGCCATTCGTAAGGTACCGTACGCCCGTGCGACCTTCGTATGCGTGTGTTATTACAATGACTTTGTGGCCGCGATCAAGAAGCTTTGTGGACAGCTGGTAGATGTGGCTTTCGATTCCTCCGGGCTGGGGAAAGAAGAAGTCGCTGACCATGGCAATATTGTAAGGCATGATGATGGGGGGTGTCTGCGGGCCAGACATGCGCTGGCCAGCAATTGCGTTGGCGTCTACACAGAAAGAATCATAATATCATAGATGTGGTGGGAGCATAGGTAGTAAGGGGTGAAGATGAAGCCATTCGGAGCTTCCAAGCATGTGGGTGAGTTGGAGGACGCGAGGCGCGACCCTAGATAGTTCTCAGATCTGAGGACTGAAAGGGCGGCGGCATGGGAAGAAGCGTGCTGGGAAACATCACATGACATCGGAGAGGAAGAACTAAACTCCTGGTATGATTCATAGATGGATCTCACGGGCGCACTCCGATAGAAAGAATTAACCCTTTTGTCACGTAGCTCTTATATAGTGGCCTACGCAGGGAATCAAGTGTCGCCTTTTACCTTGCTGTTGTTCTCTTTCTTTTCTCTTTTTCTTGTCTTTTTACTAGAGTAATTATTTAGAAAAGAGGTATTGTAACCTCTATTTCTATGTTAGAATTATACTACTTAAATGTGTAAAACTAAGAACTACTACTACTACTACTCTTAAGGTATACTTCTTTTCTATCTTAGATCTAACTATACCTCTAGATTTCTCTCTACTATTTAATCTACTATCTTTCTATTACTAAATCTATAAACCTTAGTCTCTATAATACCTTAAAGATTTAAGCTAAGAAAGACATTAAACCTTCCTCTTTCTACTAGAAATATATTAATAAGCACCTATGTTAAGTAGGTACCTAGGAAACTACCTACTTACCACACTAAGACCTAAGAACTAACCTAAATTAAATACCACAGCCATTCCTCCCAAGTGGATCAATTCCTAGGTCACACCTCCTCCTCACTCACTCGTTAGTCGTCAATTACACCTTCCGCCGACAGCCAGACTCCGGAAAGAAGGACCTTAACTGAGCAGGATAAAAGACCTGCCCATTCATCACCTCGACCTTTTCTCACGCCGTCTCTTCAAGCAGAGTTCGATCGTGAGTTCTTCTCGACGCAGTCTGCGAACCCTATCTTGAATTCAGCATTGGACCCTGCAGTTGATCAACCCTTTTGCTACGTACAATTCTGGCTCTTTCAGTACCTAATTACGAGTACCAGTGCCGCTTTTCTGCGGCGATAAGGTGTGGGCGGTGTAATGGGGCAGAAACCTTGATTCCAGCAAAAAGCTCAAAAAATACGAAAAGCCGCCCTTAGGTCTGGGGCAATTCGAAGTATTCAACCCATCCGAGCCGCCATCCATTGCAATGGCCTCGCAAATATACGCAAGATATGTTCCAGGCAAGAAGAAGAGTACCGCGGCACCAATTCTGCCCCCAGAGCTTCCTTCTCTCGCTGTAGTTCCGGCACCAGCGACTCGACATGATGCCTCTGCTACCTATGCGCGATATGTTCCTCCCTCGAAAGCCAGGAAAATCGCGGTTGCTGCTTCTTCTATGAGCCCCGAACCAGTGTCGATGCCGAAACGGAAACGAGAAGAGGTGAACGAAGGCGCACCAGAACCGAGCCCGAAGAAGAGCAAGAGTGATCGAGTTGAAAAGGCATCGAAGCCGAAGAAGGAGAAGAAGAAGAACATTAAGCTCGCAGACGCAGAGACAAGTACCAAGGAAGGGGATAGTGTTGCTGCGGAAGAAGGAGACGACGAGGAAGATACCAAACACAAGGGCGTCCTACAAAAGCGGGAGAAGTCATTGAGGAAAGCAGAAAAGCTTGCGGAGAAAGCCGCCAGGAAGGCAGCGAGAGAGAAACCTACTGGAGAAGATGAGGAGGCTATAGTACCCAAGGAGTCTGCAGAGATACACGGTCTTGGGCCTCTCCCCCAGCCAGAACCTATCCCGGAAGTTCCCTTTGTATCGTCATCCGCGTCATTACCACCATGGATGGCAGCGCCGATCCGTGTATCTCCTACAACCGCAGCTTCATTTTCGGATGTCGGTGTTCAAAAGGATGCCACGAAGAGCTTGCAATCGAGGGGTTTCGAGCAAGCATTTGCTGTCCAGGCTGCAGTTTTACCTCTACTAATTCCTAAACCCGACCAGGAGCCAGGCGATGTTGTGGTTTCAGCAGCAACTGGTTCTGGGAAGACTTTGGCTTATGTATTGCCAATGGTTCAAAATATCAGCGAGAACAGAGTCACACGATTACGCGGTCTTATTGTTGTACCCACACGGGAACTTGTCACTCAAGCGTTGGAGGTGTGTGAGGCTTGTGCACACGCATTCTCAGATGTTGGACGGAAACGTGTCAGGATCGGAACGGCAGTTGGAAACCAGACGCTTAAAAGTGAACAAGCTGCTCTGATGGATCAGGAGTTGGTGTACAATCCAACGAAGTACGAAGAGCAACAGCGACGACTCAACGCTAAGTGGGAAAGCTCGGACTGGTCTGAAAATGAGGGCGATGACGAGGATAATGTGCTTTGCGTAGAGGAGATCTCAACTCTTCTAGATCATGTTATTGAACCCAAGCCCAAGGTAGACATCTTGATATGCACACCTGGTAGGCTTGTTGAGCATCTGAACTCTACGAAAGGATTTTCGCTCGAGTTTGTCAGGTGGCTTGTGGTAGATGAAGCTGATAAGCTACTCGACCAAAGTTTCCAGCAATGGTCGAATACCATAATGGCGAGCCTCCCCCCGAAACCTATGCGAAGGGGAGATCGTATCAGGAAAGTCATTCTGAGTGCGACAATGGCTCGGAATGCTGATCAACTGAAGATTCTAAAATTATATCGGCCCAAACTTGTCGTGCTAGAAGGAACTGGTTACGGTCAAGACGCAGATGCGGATGCTGAATCCTCGGAAGCAAAAATCTTGCCAGAACTTCTTGTCGAGTCGGCAATCAAGGTGGAGAATGATGCTGATAAGCCGCTCTACTTGATCCATCTTCTCAGATCACAGGATATGGTTTCTTTCACAGATGCTGATGATACTTCTGATGATACTTCTTCTGATGATACCTCGTCCGATGATAGCTCGTCTGAGGATGACGACGAGGATGGAGATAATGACAATAGTTCATCTGGGACGTCATCTTCTGGCAGTTCTTCTGTGGCGAGCCAAGACCAAAAACAAGACTCACCTGTCAGCCGAGTGGTTCAAACCAAATCAGTAATCAGAGGTGTCCTCATCTTCACCAAATCGAACGAAACGGCAGTTAGACTTGGTCGACTCCTTACTCTACTAAACTCATCGTGCCAAATTGGAACTCTGACCTCCACAACCAGAAATTCGGCACGAAAAGCAGCTTTGAAGTCATTCCAAGCTGGCAAGCTGTCAATACTAGTGGCCTCCGATCTTGTTTCCCGGGGTCTGGATTTGCCTAATTTGGCGCATGTGGTGAACTACGACGTCCCAACGAGCCTGACGAGTTATGTCCATCGAGTGGGTAGAACGGCAAGAGCTGGAAAGCCTGGACACGCGTGGACTCTGCTAGGGAATACCGAGGCTAGGTGGTTCTGGAACGAAATTGCAAGATCAGAAGCTATCAAGAGGTCGGTTGACGTTGCGAGGGTCAATATCAATGCGACTGCCTTTGGAGAAGAGCAGAGGGAGAGATATGCAGAAGCACTGGAGAGGCTGGGTCGAGAAGCTAGCAGCACAAAGAGCAAGAAGGGCAGTCAGTAGCAGCAAATACATTTCTGAGCTACTGACTTTATTTCAGTAACTCAAGCCCGGTTATGGATCTGTGTCCATTTTAGCACCTTCATTACAAAGAATATTTGGCAGCGGCCAAAATTGATTCAAGCTGAGAAAGAGTAAGACCTTCTTCTATCTGTTTATCCCATTTCTAGCAGAATCTCTCTTTCGGGTTGGGACGGTTTTGCATGTGTGGTTAGAAGGAAGTGTGTTTGTAGCAAGTAGGTAGGATTCTGTTTTGTTACAAGAAAAGCTTTCTAGCAGGGGTTCAAATTCGGTGAGTATATCACTCGCGGAATTGTGTTATGCTAGGCAATTCTGCTAGACAAAAGAATACACGCCGACTGCAAAGTTTGGCATAGATCGTTGGTATGCTCCAGTTTTCCCAGTTTCCAGGTTCGACTGCTATTTGATATTTGACATAAATGTCCCCCTCATATCACCAGTATCGACATATTGAGTTAGTCGAGTTTGAGATGCTCTGGTGCTGCTTGAGAGCGACGAATCAGAGGTGCCAAGTTGTTGAACTAGGCCGACGACGCAGGTGGTTTTCCCTGTCTTACGTCCCCGTGCGAGTGCCTCACAGTTACAAGGACCATTCTTTTGGGCTGGAAGACATCTTCCATAACCACACATCTATACATCTATACGTCTACACATTTGAGAATTTATTCCAAGAAATCATCGTCATATCAATCCGGCGACCAAGCTAGTGGATATGGTGTCCGAGGAAAAGCAGCCGTTGCTTCTAGTGCGGCACACAAATGACCAAGAATATCTTGGTGCAAAGCAAAAGCTGAAAAGTCTCCGCGATGGAAGCAAGAGACTTCTTTTGTATCGTCTTGTTGCGTCTTTCATAATGTTGTTCACGACTCTACTTTGTCTCGTCGTGATACAACCTTATGTGACGCAGGTTTTAGGCCTGGCTCAACCCATCGAGCATTCGACTTCGGGGTTGACATGGGTGGCATGCGGTGATGCCAAGGGACTTCAGTTCGAATGTACGTCGAGGAAGCACCCATTTTGTATAGAGTATTAACGGATAAAAGGTACACGAATTGAAGTTCCTATGGATCAGTTCAATACTTCCTCCTCGGACAAGACATTTTCCCTTCCTGTCATGCGATTGCTATCCAATAACACGGATGTGACGGAGGGGAAGACTATTTTCCTCAACCCTGGAGGACCTGGAGGTAAGACCAAACCCTTATTCTAAAGACCGACACTAATTACATACAGGCTCTGGCGTTTCCTTTCTACGAAGTGCAGGATACATGCTTAACAAACTTACCGGCGGTGACTTCCACTTGCTAAGCTTCGATCCACGTGGAGTCGTCAATTCACAGCCTCAAGCTAACTGTTATACCAAGCCGGAACATAGAGAACAGGCCATCCATGACCAACCTTGGGATGTTGAATTCCAAGCTGGCAGTATGTTCACCAGAGCAGAAAATCGAGCTAGAGCCTGTGTCGATACCATCGGGGAACATGGAGCTTATATTAACACCCCTCAGACTGCTGCTGATATGAATTCTATTCTTGATGCTATTGGTCAAGATGACTTGTATTATTGGGGGTTCAGTTGTAAGTAACAACTCCGTGATTACTTTTGATGGCTCTACTGACTTCCTAAAGATGGAACAACTCTGGGTCAGACATACGCCCAGCTTTTCCCAGAACGCGTCGGAAGATTGGTCATCGACGGAGTCAGCAACTTGCATGACTGGTACAACAATTTCTCTGACCGAGAAAGTCTGTCGGACACAGACAAATGCTTTTCCGGTTTTATCGAAAAGTGTTTTGAGGCCAAAGACAACTGTCCACTGAATTCCATAAACTCAAAAACCTTCAACTCAGCAGCTGAACTCGAAAGTCACATCGATAACTACCTTCTTGATCTGGAAGAAGAACCTCTTCCAGTATATCTTAACAGTAGCAGCTATGGCGCTATAACAAGACGAGGCATTGTAACCAATGGAATCTTCCCTGCCATGTACAAACCAATCTCTTGGCCAGACTTAGCCAAAAACCTTGCAGACTTGCTAACAGAAAAACCCACTTCGGCCTTCATAGCATACACGGACGACTGGATTTCGAAGATTATCCACGATGAATCTAATGGTGTCGTTATCATGAACGACAATTGGAAAGCCGGAGCGTTAGCCCCCGTCCATGGCATAAAGGACATCCAGAACTTCACCCTCTCACTGCCCGAAAAAAGCAAATTGGTATCGAAATATCAAGGTGCAGACATCTATGATCGCTCCTCATGGCGGTTCCCAAAAAGTCACGACTTCCACCCACAATACTACCCCGAATTTCCCAAAGTCAAAACCGCTCAACCGATCCTCGTTCTATCTACAACATTTGATCCCGTCTGCCCTTTAGTTTCTGCGAAGAAGGCCCATGCTAGCTTTGAGGGAGCGGGGTTCTTGGAGCAGAATAGCATTGGGCATTGCAGCATCAGTTTGCCCTCGATTTGTACTGCGAAACATTTGAGGAGGTATTTTGTGGAGGGTGTTTTGCCAGATGAGGGTTCTACGTAAGATTTCCATCCTTTGTTTTTGGTTTTCTTATATCTTTATTTTTCGAACATGTGAGAAGTTACTGATGAGGCTTTATTAGGTGTGAGGTTAATAGAGAGTATTTCCCAGCTCCTAAAAGTGACGCTACTATTGCTACCAGGAGTACTCTTAGTGCTACTGATGTTGAGTTACTTGATGCGCTTGAAGATTTGGCTGAGATCGTTGATTTTCTATAAGCCAAGAGAGAGAGAGAGAGGGATATGAGGCGCGATTTTGCTTCCTTTGCTTCTTTTGTAAGCAAGATACGTAACACGCTCAGCTTGGGTTACTCCAAGTCTCATGAACCAATCTGGAAACTCAGGATAACCTGAGATTGATAAACATCCCTTTGTAAACTCTTTATCGAGCCACGATAAAGTGCAATATACGATCTGATCTGCCATGCACTTCCCTCCCGCATGTACGGTACGTATCATAGTGAAGGTGTTCTAAGCAGCTAACCCTTAGTTAACCTAAGTTCCTAGCTATAAACTCACCAGGCCACCACCTTAACCAGGGTCTCTTAAGTAGGTATCTAGCCTTTATATAGTAATACCTTTATCTCCATGATTTTCTCGGCCTTTGTGAGTGTGGGTGTGACTGTGACTACAGCTAATATATAGTTACTGTACAGTACCGAGTCCACTCTCAAGATGATCTACTTTCTCCCTGTCCCTGTCGTAGTATCATATTTGTAATTCGTTGTATTTACAGTACACGTCTAATCATACCCTCGGAACGACGTGATGTGTATCTCGGCTGGTTCTTGGGTGGTGGCCTAGTATGGCACTGGTAGAATATACTATATAATATGTCTTTTATAGTTTAGGTAAATGACTATTAATAGTATTTACTATTGCCTCCTAACTTAGTGCTAAACTCTATAAGAAGTTAGTGGTTTTAATACACTAAATACTCGTTTTATAATGATTTTATATTATAGATAAGGTGGATAACTAGGAGCTATATTACTAAACTAGTTTCTTGTTAGGTAATACTATAAAGTGTACACGTGTAAAAGTTGTATAATAATTTACCTTGACTAACATGCATTACTAACATTGACCTAAAGAACCTTCAAGTCAAAGAAAGTCGTTAGCTATAGCTACCTTTATAAGAGAAATTTGTCTTAGCTCTTATAAGTTAAGGTTAGTAGTAGGTTATAATACTAATTTTACAAATAATAGAGACATGTAATGGGTTTCTAGCAGACATCGGTCTAGTAGACGGTAGAGTTGTTTCTCAAGGACTAACGGAGTTTGTATGGGAGGATTAAGTCTTTTACAAGGTTTTTATGTAATTTGAATAAGGTGGGAGGATTGTTGCCAATCTATAGTTCCTTGTCAATACTATAAACATATATTTTAAAACAAATGTACTCTAAAGCCTCAGACTGGATATACACTAAGGACTTTGGATTTATCTATAAATGAATGTGCGTGTGGCTAGGCTCTGCATAGAAGGATGGCCGGTTCCACAGGCATGAGCCTTTCAGTTGGCAACAACGTTCCGTGAGGAACAGGCTTTACGGATGGTGACACTGACTCCGTGAATGGCGAAGATACTGGGAGAGTTTCGACCTTTATTATTTCTCAGAGTTGTGGTGAGGATAGGAATCCTGGGATTTTGTTTCCCTGGCTGGCTCTGTCTTTTCCTGGGATAGTGGATCGAAAGTTGACTCGATAGGGTACTCAGACAAACTGTCTCGATGTAATCATAGTTGCTTACTTACTCTAAATCTTCATGCTTAGCGTGTTACATTGATTTAGGTAATTAAAGCTGGCTTTTCACTTATTCCCTCGCCAAGCTGGATGAAGTAGTAGCTTTCTATTTACGAATCCTCTTCATCAACAACAGTAAAGCGTATATAACAGATTGGCGACGCAGAAGCACACCCCTATGTGTATAATTCGTCGTCGACCTTCTGGAGCTTCCAAACATTCGCTCAACCTATGCGGTCTCCTCGCTCCGCTTGAAAGGATGTCGAGTTTCAGATCTACTGTCCCTGATTTCTCTGACCTTTGCGCTCTCGTATCGTCAGTTTTATAATATCTTGTTCTAGCACTTCTCTTGCCTTCCGTGCTGTTAGCCTAATTATATTCCCTCCCAGAGAGCCCCGCCAGAAGTCCATAATTCTCATATCTTCTAGAAATCTCTATACTAATTTGGGCTTGTTAATTGATCCAACGTTACTACGATTATTCTCATATATTGGACCGCAAGTTGTGAGTTGATTCCAGATACAATATGTCCTATATCATAGCCCAACAAGAGATCATAGCATATCTTATAGGGAAATTAGAAATGATACCTCGCAAATCTGCCATCAGGAAAAGCAAGGCTTACAATTCAACTGTTTGTCACCTCACGAGTTGTATCTAAAGCACAGTTCTGACCAATATCAACACCAGTAACTCGCACCTCCCTGAAAACCACTCAGGGCCCTTTCATCCCACTAGGTCTCCAAAGCATATGTCCACCTCCTCTATCTTCAGGGCCCTCATCAGGAACCCTCTCATAAAAGTTCCCTAAATCCTCAAACCCCAACTTCCGATACAACCTCTGCCCAGCCGTACTGGCACACAACCCACACAACACTCCCTCGCTCTCACACCTTTCCAAAATCTCCATCACCAAGGCCCCCCCAATCCCCATGCCCTGAAACTCAGGCCCAACAACCACGCTCTGCGCATGCCACCTATTCCTCCTCTCAGGAACACCACTCCAGTACTTTTCATCATCATGAGAACCCCAAGAACTAAACAACCAATCGTTCTCAACACTGATACTCCGATCCGGCCACATCCAATTCGCAAACCCATCGACTCCCCAAAACCACCACCCTAACCCCCATAACCACGTTCTTTCTAGTAAGCCTCTGCTACTCACATACAGCCACGCCCCTTCATCATCGCCCAAACGCAGGAACTGCGCAAATGCCACAGCCACACCTGGCGATGAAGCTAAACACGCAACGAGGTTCAGATTCCGCGGGTTTACATGTCGCGCATGGCATAGTTGCCGGAATCGTCGTAGCAGGTCTTCTGGGTATTGCGCTGCATAGGGTGCGAGGAAGTTATTGACGGGCGAGTTGGCGTAGGCGGCGCGGCTGAGACGTGCCATTTGGGGGATATCGAAGAGGCAGGCAGGGCGGATCAGGATTTCTGCTCTGGCGGTCTGGGGAGTGGACGGTGCCATGTTGGATGTGGTTTTGGATTCTTCGAAGCAGACAGGTACAGTGGTGAGAATAGGGTCAATGAGATGGGAACAGGGGCTGACTTGATGGACAAAAGAAAATCTCATATACTTGTTGTATGTATGGTTGAAGGTGTTTGCAACACGAATGGGGGGCGTATTGATTCTATGCAGGCAGATAGATGCAGAAGAGCTGACTCATAGGAAGATTCTCGTGATCAATCACCCATCACCTTGCATGGTATCGCATCGCCACCTGTCTCTCATCCTGTCGCTCCTCTCGTTTTTGTTCTATAACAAGTTACGAGCGTCTATGACAAGATGCGAAAGTGAGGATATAAAATCTGGTCCTTGCACGGCATCAGTGTCACAGACCGCGAGGAGACTCACGAGAATCACTGGCAGGTAGAGTCCAGACCCGTGGGGCCGTGGTCCGTGGCTCTGTGGGACATTTGGAAATGCATGGTGGGACTGTTGTAAACTGCTGGCCTGCTAGCGAGACTGGTCGGTGCCATCCTGTACCTCCGTACTCCATATAGCAAGCGCTAATTCGTAAAGAGATGTTGTAAGAGAGAATGGTAATGGGGACGGGCTTATTTAACGAGGGAGATTATTTTCTTTCCAAATAAGGAACTCTTTTCCTTTTCAACTAACCTCGATTCTTGGAGTCTTGGACCTTGGAGATCTCGTTACAGGTCGTATTAAAACCCCGTGTCTGCAATCAGCGATAAGCCAAGGAAAGTTGCAGTCACTTTGCCTTTTTGTGTAGAATTGTGTATTGTTAAGGTCTATAGTGCTCCTAGAGCTTCCTCACGGTTTCTCGTTTATAGGTGTAAAAGTTTGTCTCCAGTCAAAGATAATAACACTAATACCTCGCACCTATATTAAAACTTTCTGTGTATGTTCTTCCTCTCTCTATATCTGCCCCTTAAAGATAGTGCCTTCAAGCTAAAAGGTATTGTTAAATTGGAAATCGGAGCTGTGGCTGCCAGCCATAGACGCTTAAACCTTTAAGACATGTCTCTAGCTTTAACTTGTATAACTCTTCGGCAGATCCTGAACTCGCTCTACCTTTGTCCATTCTACTGTCAGTGACTCAGTTTCGACTCACGTAGAGTTGATTAGCCTCGAGTGATTTCATATTTTTCGTCTCTCTAGAATTTCCTTTCAACGTATGAATTAAAAGGCTTCTAAAGAGTACCTTCCCAAGTCGAGAAATAGCCTGGCCAAGCGAACTATAATATTCCATTACGTCTTTTTTATCTGGATAGCGTGGTTTCGT
Source organism: Pezicula carpinea (assembly GCA_026119845.1). Lineage (NCBI taxonomy): Eukaryota > Fungi > Ascomycota > Leotiomycetes > Helotiales > Dermateaceae > Pezicula > Pezicula carpinea. Next base: position 43,672 of record JALRMK010000003.1, on the reverse strand, counting down.
ATGTAGGAAAATGCCCCTAAAATATTCTCTAAAAAGTTAAAGAAGTCATGTGCTAGGTCAAGAATAGAAAGTGTATGAATAGGGTGTATAAATCCAAGGAAGCTATCTGCTCGCCTTTCCTGGCAAGCTAACCTATTGTAAGTATTCATATACATTATAGGGTCATTTAACCAGTACCTAAAACCGCAGTTGGTTTTCAAGAGCCATTGTCCTTCATTTTATGCCGCAGAAAGTTATAGAGTATTAACGAGTCTAAGGAGGCTTAAACCATTGAGAAGTTTCTATGCAAGGAACATCCACCGAGAGATATTAAACTTCTGTTTTGCGGACGGTGCACGATCTCTTAAGGCTAACACTGCCAAACTAGCTCTAGCATATAACGGAGCAGCAGGGACTAAGGCTGGTCCGCTAGACGGTGAAATATTTGCGCCTTCTTAATTAGATGTTTATTGTTATCTTAAAAGCTATAAGCACGGAGAAACTTCTTCTTGGTCCTGTATTTTACGAAGAAAGAAAGTTAGCCAAGACTAAAAGACGGCTAGAAAGTAATACCAGTATTCTACCACGTTACAGCCAAAACAACGACAATTGGGAACCAATTATCAGCTTGCAAACTTAATTTCATCCTTGAATGTGATGACTGTGTCACCCTTGTAGCTCTTGACAACTTCTGTCCTGCAAAAAGAGGATATACGTGATGAGCAAAATTATCCGAAATCTACAGCTGTTGTACTAGAAAATTGGAGAATAAATGCCGATCTTCTCATTTGAGCGAACCGGCAATTCAGAACCTTTTACTCTTGTAACATTTTACGCACGGCTAGCTTACCAATCTCTCGAATCTTTAGATTCTTTGGACCTCCATGTTCTGCAGGTTATGCAGCGTACTCGAGGATTTCATGTTCGATGTGGTGTGATATGATGTGATGTGGTGCAATGCAGGTTAGAGCACACTCAACTTAGGGGTGTTGTTAGCTAGCATACTCAAAAGGACAAAGTTCAAATCTGCGTTACCAAGAAAGCCAATGCATTCCCAGGAACGGGATATCACCTCAATGTAACATGTACCGCGATCTACAGTAGTGCCAAGAAAACCTTGTAAACCGGTCAGCCTGGAACAGCACTAGTGTAGAGCAAACCTAGAACACAAGTTAGACGTCAACAATGGCACGGACCGCTGCGGTGACTAGATGAGTGTAATGAGATATACTATTTTCGTACTTTCGTACTTACCGTACTTGGAAGCCTTAGCACCAACACACACACTGGAAGACGGCAGTTGCTGTTCGTTGCTCTCCTTTGTCCGTAGACGAATGTTTGTGATCGGTAGTATATCCCAGCAAATATTGCGAAAATAATTAATTGCTACTGTACAGGCGCCGTTAAAGTTTCCTGGGTCTTTCGTTGGCATGGTCTACCTTGACATGTATCGGGGCAAGTTCTTGAATGATGCCCTTGAAAATTGGCGAACGCCTCGTGCTCTTGGAAGCTCCCTATCTTGAACCGAGTTGGTAATTCGTAACTACCGATGACAAAAAGTCCAAGATAGAGCCAAGCAGACTGCATCTCCACTGTTGCAGAAACACAACGCGAGAAAGAACTCCGCGTCGTAGCACTTGCTAAATCTAACTGCCCATCCGCCTCTCTCTGGGACATTGCCGTTGGCAACTGAGGCCTCACAGGTCCGACCGGGCCGGGAGATCAACACTCCCAATTGAGCGTGAATGGAAGATCTGAGCCTCTTCTAGGCACGGAGCGACGATGAACGAAGAAAAGCGAGTCTAATCTGCTGCAGGGAAAACACGTTAATGCTGCGGAGAAAGGCGTGTTTCGAAAGTTCTACTATCAAGTGCGAATCGTCGATTTAAAGCCCTTGGTGACGACGCTACTCGTAATGCTAGGTTGTGGAAAGGGGGTTGGCCTAGTCCTGGTCCTGTATTAGTACCGATAAAGCCTGGGTGGGACAGCATACCGTATGTTCGTTAGCGAGCGGCCCTTGCCAGGATTCGGTCCGCGCAACTGATGTTTGATAGGGCTACAAGTACCAACCTCGTAATGTACGATGTACAGAAGTACGTAGTTACTATATATTTGATTTGTGTAACAATTAGGACCTTCTGTGTGGTCATATCTGGACTGCTGTTGATATTGCAGAAGTCGAGTCTCGTACTTGTATTTTCTCGCAGATGAGCTCAATGGCCTCAATGGCCTCACATGTCAATTAGAACTATCCGATGCGCAACAGATTCGTATATTACCATCAAGAATGGAAATCCGATTGCCGATGATTTGTGGGATCATTAAAGCCTTGGTCGCTTAGCCCCCCTGCGAATGGATGGTGTGCAGTACCACCCGACCCGGAAGATAAAAGCAGTTGCGTTTCGAAACGTGCGGCAGCGTGCTGCTCTCGTGCACACTCGATGTGAGTAGTTATACCCGGGGAAAACGTAATCGTAATTGTGACCGGCATTCATCTTCTGCTTTGCGGTTGCACATGAAGAGCAGCATCACAACTTATAATGGTACGTTGTACAGCATTATAGAAGCATTTCCGTACCAAATTGCGGAATTGAACCCTAGGAACGGCGTCAAGGATCGCCGTTGCACGATGCAAGAAGTACAGAGTACATTACTGTACAGAGGTATCTAGCTCATCGCTCCGACCGGGTGGGTATATGGTGGTGTCATATACCCTTACAAAGGCTCAAGCGGACTTACATATGCAGCACTAGACACCACGGCCCACGGAGCTTAGTGAAAGTTGGGTATGGCTTCGAAATCTGTCCACCAGCTTACAGTACCATCCTGCAAGGTCCTTCTAAACCATGTGCTCAGCCATGTGGAGAAAACGCGGACCAAGGACCCAAAGTCAGTCTGACCTGACACTCAGTAGTTCCAGGTACGGAATTCGTATGCTTCTCCTGATCGACAGGTCAGGCCAGGTTTTCCCTTGGTGTGTAGAAATCCAGAGCTCGCTCGCAAGGACAACATGCGGGAGGTCACGGACATCTGGATATGATGGCAGGCTCTTATACTTATACCTGGACCGAGTTCTCTGTCAATCCTGTGACCCTCTTTTCTGGGTTCTGCACAAACGCTGACGTTCTTCCTCACTTTCTCTATTACTCTATACTTCCCTGATAAAACTGTACACCAATTCGATTTGTCGTCATGACTGTGACGCCAGCCGGACGTGGCCCTCAAGTCAGTGGGGTTGGCGGGTTGTTCGTCACCTTGAGCACTATTGCGATTATCCTGCGTTGTTATTGTAGAGTCTTCGTCGTCAAGAGCTTTGGACTTGATGATTGGTTTGCTTTTGCCGCATGGGTATGCATGTTCTTCTGTTACTCTACGACGAGTTGAAAGGTTCATCTGAGCATTCACTGACGTCAATAATGTCAGGTTTTTTTCATGTTCTACTGTACCTTTTCTATCGCGGGTGTTCATCATGGCACTGGTCAACATGCTGCCAACCTTCCGCCGGCTGAGATTCCTGTCGGATTGAAGGTCCGTAACCACCCATTTTCTTGCAACGCAACTCCTTACTAACAAGAACTAGTGGTGGTGGGCATGTGAACCTGTCTATGTTTTGGCCAATAGTGCCCTCAAATTTAGCATCGGCATTTTCTTGCTACGAATCGCCGTTGCGAAGACACACAAAGTAATCATCTGGACGGTAGTCATTGTAACCGAGATTTACAGCGCCTTCTATTTCTTCCTCTTCATCCTACAATGCCGTCCATCTGCCTACTTTTGGACACAATACACTGGAGGAAAGGGGACGTGTATTGATCCAAAAATCACCGTTGATGCCACTTACGCCTACTCGGCAGTTTCTTGTGTGGCAGACTGGACACTAGGCATCATTCCAGTTTTCATAGTTTGGAATCTGCAGATGAATCCTCGCACGAAGCTTTCGGTCGCTTTGATTCTTGCTCTTGGTGCAATGTCAGTTCTCTATCAGCGCTACAACAGAGGATTTCGCTAATCAAGAACAGTGCCTCAACTGCAACCATCATTCGAATCCCCTATGTCAAAGATATGTCAAATTTAGCCGACTTCCTTTTCGCCACTACTGACGTCGCAATCTGGTCCACCGTCGAAACTGGCATCGGCATTACCGCCTCAGCTGTCGCAACTCTCCGCCCTCTAGTCAGAACATGGATTTCCAGGAGCAAACTCTTGGGAGGCTCCTCGCACGGTATCTCAACTCATCCCTGGCCAAAGTCCGACGGTCCATCGAAGAACGGCTACATCCGCAGCAAGGATCAGGGGAACGTCGAAGAGTTCGGGTTGAGAAATGATATTGGAAAGAGCCGTGGTGTCACTACTGTTATCGAAAGCGAAAGAGGCATCGACTTAGAAAGACAACAAGTGGCACACCACCATATGTCGAGTCGAACGAAAATAGAGCCCGCTGGACCACTTAGCAAGGAAGCTGGGTGGAGCGCCTCCGAGAGTAAGTTTGCAGATATTAGTAGCGACGAGGAAGGTCCGTCTTGGAGAAAGCAGGGAATTATGAAGACAACGGTGTCAACGCAAATTGCTGATTGATTCGCTACTTTTCATTTGTATATTTTCCCTCTATACAAAAGGTTGTTAAAATTCGGCAAGGCGTGAATAGTCTTTGGGCTGACGGTAAAACTAATGTATCATATACCACGCACAGAGTTTCTTTTCCAAGTCACTAAAATCTTAAAAGTGCAAGCAAAGTCTCTGACAACTAATGTCGTCTTTCGTGAATGAGGTCACAAGTGCTTTGGAGCTTTACAGCTTGATGAGAAACTAAGCCACATTCTGATAAAGTCGCCGTACAGGCTCTTGACACTTCAACCAAAAAGCCCCATCAGCCCACACATCAACCCGCCGAGTCTCCCCGACCCCAGAGGGAATCAAACTTCACGCTAACGTAAGACGCTGATCTTTCCATTTCCAATTTCTGCAACCCTTTCGCACATCACAGCATATCTCTAGCATGGCCTGATCGCAATGAACACAAGAACATTCAACTTCGCCATCACTTCATTACTTTGTGTATCAAGATACTGTGATCGATGTTTATACCTTATAGATAGCGACTACCCTCCCTACAGTATGTCTAGTCTGTATTCTTCTACTTTCTTTCTCGGGCTGATGTCTAGCAATCTTGCTATTGGTATCGCTCTTGTGCCAGGACCCTAGCCCCACTACAATTGTTGTTTGCTTTTGCGTTCTTCAGATTCGAGGAGAGGATTGTGAGAAATTTTGGTCTTTTTCAAGGATAGAATCTGGCATTCGGTATACTGAATAAGTTCGCAGAAGGGGCATAACTGAATCTTCATGATATTTCTAGCTTTAGGCCTTGGATGCAGGCAGCAAGACCTAGCTGAGTTACAGCCGCACCATCGGGGTTTGCAGTGAGCACCTTCTAAACCTATGCTAGTGTGAGATTTCATCTACTTGATCGTAAAGTATCCGTTGCTTAGAAACTTAAGGTAAAGATGGAGGCATAAAAGTCCAACGTCGACTTCAACCGTTCGAATCCACCAGTCTCCAGTACGTTTCCCCGCGTCACTGATACCACGAAAAAGCTCTGATGCACATAGAGTATCCATTGCTGCAAGTTCGCCATGCTTCTGATACGTCGCACGACCTGTGTGCACCGCAGTCGCACCATGCATGACGCTTTATGTAAGCCAGGCAGAAAGCCCATATCTCCTCACGCGATGTAACTATGTATTTACCTTCTGGTGGATAGCGTTGTGGAGAGCCTTTCTACTTGCTGAAAAGCCCTGTCGAAGGCGGCATTTTAGTGGTGATAAAGCCGACCCTAGATCCGGATGTTCCCTTGCATAAGCTTGCTATACTAAACCACAAACAAGAATTCTCGGAGATTGTTGAATTTTGCAGAGATGCAGTGCACCATGAACAACTGATCTGTTTTATTAGTCGTCACCTTATCCCCAGAATCTCCAAAAATAGCATCGATAGCGTTGACTGGTACTTGTGCAAAGTGTTGGCTTGCTGCGTGAAGAGCAAAGATATTACTCTGTGTTCCTCTTCTGCTTGTTTGGTTGCACCGACTTCAATTCTTGACAACCGAAAGGTCATTATGAACTCCTAGACTCTCAACACGAAAATAGTCAAGGCTTTCTCAAAAGCTTTCTGAATATGTGCATGGCGTTTGTTAGCCGGCATTCGTTCGTCATTATCTGAACCCCTCTGCTCTCCGTGTACAGAAATCCGGAGTCACCTGAGGTTTGGATTTGGTGACAACGTCTTCTCGAACTTCGGAGATTCGGGGGCCTGCTCCCTGAAACTTATTCTGACCAATGTATTAGTGGTGACAATAACTTTTGAAAGCATTTGGAGTTCAACATAAAGAACAGTGTTCAAACAAACACTCTTTGGTTTATTCTTCCAAACCTTTGCCTTTGACGTGGAGTTTGAGCCATGCTGTGGACCTGCTTGAGCTCTCTTGCATATTACATATAAGCTGAAATGTAAGAACTCTACCATTTTGAGCAATGATTATAAGAGGACTTAAACATCTGTGTGTGGTTGCCGATGCGATTGAGATGCCGGAATCGTCTCGGTTAAAGTTTTATTCTAAAAGGGGGAGCTTAGGGTTTTCGCGTGATGTAACAAATGCCCCGTCCCCCCCTTTCTTTGAATTTGGCTAGCTAATACCTCGCTAAGTGATATTATGGGGCATTCGGAGGGGTACTCTCGTATTGTTCAAACGCAGCTGGAGAAAGAAAGAAAGTAAAAAAAATGAAGTGTTTCTTCCAAACTCGCCATCGGGGTTCAAATATTCAATGCTCGATCGTTGAGTCCTTCTATAGCCAAATGTTATGTTAATTGATGACTAACTCTACACATTTTCAATTAAAGCCTATAACTACTGACACGTGTTGGTGACTTGATATAAACCTCCTTAAAGCCCAAGATGCACTTCTAAGGGTCGATAAAGCAAGGAAATGGTGCAAGGTTTTTGTAAGTGGATATTAATCTTGTGTATAGAATTTCCATCAATACTGTACTGAAATACCATAAGTTAAATGACAACATCACCATCGACAACTTCAGTCACATCGTCCTTTCATCCACAATATTCACTCCTCGGAACCCGTCTCTCCACACGAGGTGCTTAAGCACCGTTGCCATTGTAGGCAAGCAAGTTGGGACTACCTTGAAGGTCCGTGACTCGGCCTGTGGTTGCAAGAGCCTTTATTCTAGACGCAACAGCAGCTGGAGTAGTAAGTCCCTCAAGAGCAATAAGATAGGCAGCAAGACCTGCAACGTGTGGGGCAGCTGTTTTTATAATCATCAGCAAAGATCCCTCAATGGAAGTTTATGCGAAGATGAAAAGAGGAGAAGAGGTGAAGTAACTTACCCATGGAGGTTCCGGATAGAGTAGCTGTGGCAGAGTTACTTGTTATGCCTGCACTTAGTACATCGGTACCGGGAGCGAAGATATCTACAACAGAACCATAATTGGAAGCACAAGGGTCGCTGCAGACCCAAACAGATCGTGCATCATCTGTACCGATCGCACCAACAGTGATGGCATTTGCAGCGGAGGCTGGAGAGACGTTGCTTGCATCTTGGTCCTCGTTACCGGCAGCAACGACAAGAGTCATTCCAGCATTATAGACTGCATTAGCTGCATTGTTAGTAGCAGCAGAGAACGGACCACCGAGTGACATGGACATAACACTCTTCGCGATCACACCGAGATCTTGGGCATTGGAAACGGCTGGAATTTATCAGTAACTGTTTAAAGGAGTATTCAACAGAAGACTCACCCCAGTCCATGCCGGCGAGAACATCGGAGGTGTATCCATTTCCTAATGAGTCAAGGACTTTGACTCCGACTAAGGTTGCGGCTTTGGCAACTCCGTAGGTAGAACCACCAATAGTTCCGGCACAGTGAGTACCATGACCAGCACCGTCAGTAGCCTATGGTTATTTGTTAGTACTGGCGGTTTTAGTTTCATGGCGAGGAAGTCTACGTACGTCTTCACCATCAACAAAGTTTGCACCTGCAATTGCTCGGCCACCGAATTGCTGCTACAAGTCAGTATGGAGGATTTGTTTTCATCCTTTTGCAGTGTTACTGACGTTGTGTGTAGTACGGATTCCAGTGTCGACAATGTAAACACGAGTTCCGGCACCGGCAGTACTATCGTAGATGTAACTCGTGGTGCCTGGGGCACGATGAGAGATACGACCCAATCCCCAGGTGGCTCCAGATTGAGTGGAGAAAGCAGAAGCTCTCATGATCTGATCTGGCTCTACGAAGGCAACCTGCGATAGCGTCAGAAAGTAGATTTATTGTCGTGTATGGCTATGAACTTACCTCTGGGGAAGCTGCAATGTCGGCAATCGTGGCCTCATCGGCCGTGATGGAATAGCCCTTGAAGTCAGCAACGTCGTAAGTGTTGCCAACATCCGCTGTGCTGTCTTGACGCTTTTTGAGAGAAGTGATGGTAGTTTTGTGAGCTTCAACCGTGGTAGCGTTAACCGAGGGCTCAAAAACAACAATATAACGACCAGGAACAATATCAGCCCTTTTGTCCATTGTTCTAATTTTGGCCATTCCTGGGTGGGAAGTTGGGACAGCAAGTACAAATGGTAGCACTGCTGCCGTCCAAACGACGAAGCTCTTGAAGGAAACCATGGTGGGCAAGTGGAAGGAGGCTGAGATACCGTGAACGAAGAAGTGCAAGTCAATGAGGGTGGTGTTGAAAGCACAATGATATTATCTCTGGCCTTTATATCTATACACTGTGATCCATGTCTTCAGAAATACGAGTAATGCTACAGCACTGGAGTTGACTGCCATGCTGCAATTTGAATGCGATAGTAGACAAGATAACAAAATCACTATGAAGCCGGAGCTATTATCACAAAACAGGAAGGTCATGAGAATCAGATGATGACACTACGATCTAGTGCGCCAGATCCAAAGGTCATTAAACTATGGGATACCCACAAGCGACCAGAAAGACCAAAGAGTTGGAGAGATAGGAAGTCCTCAAGCATCACACAAGACACTAGACATTGAAGAACGATGTCAAGCACAACTTGGCGAAATAGGAAAAGGAAGGAAGAAACATAAGGTTCATCTCTTCACCAGATAGACATTGAAATAACCGCCGGTTAATCGTGCTTAAAATACCAAGCAATGTCCAAGACCCAGGGAAAGCGATCCTCTGATAGAGTTGCCAAGTAGCCAAGCTCTGGAAGATGGCGATGCCCGAAGACTATTAGCACGCAACGAGCACAGCGCCAAGTAGCGATAACAGTCCTTGGCTCTAGCAGTGATGGTAATTCGTCTTTAGAGAGTCATGTATAACTGTAGAAATGTGACTTCAACCCTACAAAAGGTATTTACTGTATACTAGTAACAGCATTGGCGTCTGCATCTTTACTGTTCCGACGATTTGACCAATTAGTACCTTTATAATGCCTTGGCCCTCGCGCAAAGTAGGCCACGCATACTCTGTAGATAAGAACCAACTTCCTTTCTTACCTGCCATTGCTCGCAGACCAAGCAAATAGAGTATTGCTGCATATACGAAATACTCGGCCCTCTCTTTGACCATTGGAAATCAACAATTCGACAAGCATCACTGCGTTACAAGAAGATATTGCAATCGGATTAGGACAACCTGCCGAAGGCCAAGTCGGAAATATGACCGTGCACTTGGTCCTTGGGCGCGCTCGCAGGATCAAAGATTCAAGTATCTACGGTGTGGTTTGCAGAGCCGAAGTTGGATAGGATCTCAAGGCCTTGAAGACTTAATACCCAGATGTAGAAAGGCAGCTTTCCTATACGAGGGGAGCGCTTATCTCCGAATAATGTGATTGATAATAGAGCGTACTTGAGTTTTCTCCGTGGTGCTCAATTAGGTTGACAAAATATCTAAGCAAGACTAGCGCATGTATCGACCGAAAGCGATATTAACAGGCAAGAAAGTTGTCTGATAATACTGTGGTCATTCTTTATTTTAAAAACAAAGGGTAGCGAGCAAGGCCCCTTTTCTCAAACTGGTTCAGCTCGCCAACACAAAGTTCTCCCTCTCGTTATTTTCTTGCCCAGGAGAAGTGATGCCATTATTGGTAAACTCATCAGACTAGCCCAGTCGTATAACAAAGAGATAATCTTTACCACTATGAAACTCAGCCTCCAATTCCATTTTCTGAAGGCTTTTGTCCCTTACTTTGCGCTTCCTCAACCAAATATACCTCCTTTGAAACAAATCCATCTACGCGCCGAGCGTTAGCATCTCTCGCGGTCGGACTAAATTCCAGGACTCCTCTAAATATGTATCCCTTAGATATAGAGTCTAAACATGCTAGTCTATAGGCAAAGGGCTGTAGGTAAATGTATACACCTAAAACTTCAACCAAAGTCCATGTCACTGTACTCAATCCTTCGTGAAAACAAACTTCGCTGAAGCCCACTTTTGTCTAGTACCACGAGAAGCTTGTATTTCTACACCTAGTTCATCCGTTACCTCTTGCTATGCCTTGGCTCCGTTCCTACAAAGTCCTAATCATTTCAAGGTACTGCCGTTGTCAAGAATAATGCTCGATTTCTAATGTGAGTTCTGGACATTGCCTAAGAGTTTCAAAGAGAAGAGCTCTGTAGAGTCCGCCAGATCTTCGTCTTCTTCATCGCTAGAGGAACTGTCTACAGAGTCCGGGTCAATATGGCTAACGCTCATGTGCTCATCTGTATGGATCGAATAATTATTTCCATTCGACTCAACCTCCTCGCATTCTCTCCCTCCACCCTCAGGTTCATCGCTCATATGCAAACTACAAGATTCGTCGTCTTCTTCCAGAATCTAGGCAAAGGTTCCAGTCTCTGCATATGCGACTGTATATTCTCGCAAGTGTATACTGTTAAATAGAGCCGGTGCAAAATCCGATTTTCACGCAGCATCACGTTTGCCATTGACTGAATCTTGGAAAGAAAATTCCTTAACAACTTAGGCTGCACTGCACCATTGTTGTGTCCAAACTCCACTTCTGCTTTTGATCTCTCCAAGGGATCTTGTATAGCCTGATTCGATAGTTCATGAAGACAGGCGAACTCGGTAGCTCTTGCGGTTGATAGTGACGAGGCTTTCGTTCTGATTACTGTCGAGCTAGCTTTTGATTGAGAATTGCTGCTTACTGTTGCTTGTAGTTACTACTAGAGAAAACATAAGGCTTCGAAGCGTTCTCACTTGAGCATGAGATTCAGGCGCAGAAGAATCTGCGATATTGGTTCAATCTTTTCTCAACGGAAACTACGTCTTTATCTTTCCTCATGCTTGCCAACTTCACCCTGAGACTCTGCCATCGTAAGTCCTTTTGTGTAACTTCTAATCTTTTCAAGATCTTTAACAGGTCATGCGATAATTCGTGGCATTTCCCCCCAAGACTGCACAGCGCTTTCCGTGTTTAGAGTTTACTTCAAATGTAGGTGTCAAGTTTCCGGCGACTAATTCGAGATCACCAATGACTGTGTGAATATGGGCATTCTCAGAAGGTTTTCCAGTTGTGGAATTGTGGATCTCGTAGCTTGAGGCTCCTCGCTGCTGTTTATAGAGGCGTAATCGTGAATAACAGCCAAGTGCTTATCTAGCAGCACAAGGAAACATCGTGATCTTTGAAAAATGAAAACCTAGAGACAAGGAGGAGGATTTGGATTAGGTGTCGCCTTAATTACTATAGTCCTAGGGATATCAGAAGTGGCTGATAGCTTGTGAGATAGTAATACTAGCGACGCTGTTAGCATATTTATAGCGGCATTTAAGCGCTAAGAATGAAAGGCACGTTACACAAAGACTGTCAAGGTCAAGGTGAGGCTGTAGGTAGGTGTTGATAATCAGGTGACTGGCCTCGAGATACTTCTGGTCGTTCTATTACTTCCTCGCGTATTTAACACAAATTAGGAAACTTAGAACCAATGCTATGCTTCCCGTCGCTTGTTTTCCTAAACTAGAAAACCTTAGTCCTCTGTGCCACAAAGAAAAAAGAGATTCTAGTAAAGAAAAACTGGCCCGTGGCGAAAGGGGAGGATTTGATGCTCGACTATGGAAACGCTGGACGATCAAGATTTCGAACCAATCAATATACAGTCTAATTAAAGTGTGTCATGAGTCTATAAAAATTTGTCCCAAATACCCTACGCCCCAGGCAATGTAGTGCAATGCAATATCCCAATCTAAAACAGAATGCTTTTCCCCGACGAGACTTTATATTTTCCCTGGTATCGTATCCAAACGTCCGGCTCTTCAAGTAGCCTTTCATGACAAATCGCTTTTATTATCCCACCAAGGACCATCCCCGCTCGAAATGGGATGGGCCTGTCTTATGTAACGCCCTGCTGGTGCCCGGATCTTGGATATCTCACAAGACCTTCTCTCGGTGCAATCTAATCTCATCCCTCCCATGATGCCCTGCGCCTTATTGAACCACATGGGCAGAAGTCGTAGCAGAAGCAACTGGTTGAATCTTATGGCTCCTTATCGAGCGATCCTCGTTATTCGACTGCCTCGACATATCCGCCTCTCTTGCTTCAGGTATCGAATATTCCGGCGCAGCAAGAACCAGCTCGCCTTTGCTCATCCTCTCATATGTTTCCCTCAATTGTTCATTAATCTTCTTTAGTTCCTTCGCAGATTGTCTCCTGGCACGCAATCTGTTGATATTGCTCGTCAGCTTGTGTTTTTGCCGTTTCACGGCATTGTTGTATTGAGATTGACAGGAAAGTTCCTTGTCGAAGCCGTGACTGATGGCAGGTACTTCGTATTCCGGAGAGACATGCGACCACTTGTCGTCGTCGAAGCAACCACACTCATTAGGGCATGGCCATGCCGTATGAAGGATGCTGGAGGGATACTCTTCTTCCAGATCATGTTCCGTCTCGCGGCTATCCGTACAGTGCTCGAGCAAGAGTTTGAGGAAACACATCACTGGGTCATTGAAAACGAGTGATGGACAGAGGCGGACTGGGCATCCTGCTCACTGAGCTGAGAGGGGAAAAGATGCCCTTATAACCATGTCGTACTCCTCACATGGAGATGGACAGATGGTTGAGAGACAACAATATATTCACAATAGCCGAGGAGTGACAAGGAGAAAGTCAGGGCCACTCACTTATCAAGAACCATGGTTCCAACTCAATGACCCGATTTTTTGCGAATTGGGCTGCGGGTATGACGTCTGGTTGCGATTACACTTCAGTGTGAGTTCGTGAGAAGGCAGTGCAAGACGTGAAGGTTGTGTTGGGATGCAGAGCGTAGCGTTGCGCAATCGGTTGTATGAAGTTTGATAGCACAGTCGTGCGAGCAGAGTGCGCTATGTAGGCGATGATATGGTGGGTTTGCCTTTTCGAGTATTGCCGTGACGAAATCCTTCTCGGGACAAGAGTCTTGGTGGATGTGTAAAAGCTAGAAGGCGGATGGGGCAAGTTGAGGTTGCAGAGCTGAGAGACGGTCGTGAACTTGCAGCTTTCGTTGCAACGTACACACGAAGGGCCAGGGGAAGGTGGCCCTGAAGTATCAAGGAGTGCAGGTGATGCTTACACACGTCACTGCGTGTCTTTGATATCTGGGACGCTGTATGACCTCAGGCCTGCACTGCACCGACCAGAAAACATACGGGTGCCGTGGAAACCGAAGTCCATGATTCCTCCGTGGAGCCCGGGGAAGAGGTGAGCAGTCGAGTATCGCCAATCAAGAGCAGGCGAACGGCGAGACAACAATCAGGTTGGCTGATGGTGGCTGGAGAGAGGCGGCGTGGATGCCGATTGCTGCCGGGACTTGGATCTGCCATGGTTGGATCAGGAATGGTCGAAGGCTTGTCTGCGACTATTTGTGGACGGCGTTGGATCGATGGGCCTCGCTCCTCGTATGTGAGATGAGCACGGCGTGAAGATGAGGAATCTTGTTCGGTTGAAGGTGGTGGCTGCGATCATCTCCACGGGCATGAAATGAAATGAGAGTCGGTGTGTGGAATTGCAGTCCCGAAAACAGCCAATTGACTTGCAATCATCGCAAGAAGAGGCCCAGGACTGCACACAAGCATCATCCAGGAGCAAAAATCGTCCATGGCAAAAGGAGATGATTTTTCTACGTCAGATCGCGCCCGGGAAATCTCTCCACGGTTCGGCAACCGAGGTCCAAGTTATTCCGTTCCGTGGTCATGTGACTGTACCTCCCAGCATAATTCTACAGTACGTACCAAGCAGCCTTAAATCCGAGGCTTCCAATCCAGAGTCGCGTCTTCCCACCGTCCCATCGTTCCTCGACGCGACAACGCAATCATGGCACCCCGCATTGATTCGCCGTCGACAGTCCGCAACCTCTTCGATCGCGCAAGACGCAACCGCAATGGCCATGGGCCCTCATTCCCACCGCCGAGAGACGCAACTCCCATAAGCTCACCCGTGGCGCCGCTCGACGAGACCGACGACGACGACGACGACGGCGACGTTGAGCCAGAGGAGGACGACGAAGATGACGAGGAAGGCGCAGATATAGATGATCTCGAGGGTGAGCATGGTGAAGAAGGAGCCATTGAAGAAGGTAGGTCGCAATGCTTTCAATTGCTTCGTAATCAAAAATCAGCATCAACAACATCAACATCAACAACCTCGACACACTCTTTCCCCCACCGCCCTATATCATTCCAGCGACATGCCTCCGCCTGCCCTTCTGTACCGTCTCTTAGGTCGACGCATGGATATCGCACAAACACCAAACATCCGATTGCCGGCTCTCAGCCAAGGCAATTTCAACATCTGGGATGGACGTGTTCATGCCGCCATGATTGCTAACCAGAGACTCCTTCCAGTGCCCATGGAGATAGATCCCCCCTTCGACCCTTCAGCGTTAGGACTCAAAGAGATTGGGAATCTGGCAAGCTGGACTGTCTCGAGTTGCAAACCTGGCTGTGGAGTTGAAGCACTGCGAGACGAAAGTACAGAGTTGTTCTGGCAGTATGTATTGCTTCTACAATATTACTTGTACAACCGTATTCGGCTCGTATGCTGATGCCCGGGCAGATCCGATGGCCCGCAACCACACCACCTGAACATACACTTCTCGCGCATGGTCTCCATCCGCTCCATCCGGATCTTTCTCGACTTCGAGGCCGACGAATCATACACCCCTACACGAATAACCCTCCTCGCCGGCACAGGTTACCACGACCTCATACCCTTTAGCGGTCTCGAATTCACACAACCCAAGGGGTGGATCGATGTCCCTCTGGACCATGTAGGAGGAGGCGAGGATGGGAAGACCCTTCGAGCCTTCTTGGTTCAAGTCAAGGTTGTGGAGAATCATCAGAATGGCAAAGATACGCATCTTCGTGGACTGAAGATCTATGCCCGGGACGAGAGGCTAGGTAGGAATGGGGCCTTTGCAAGATTGGAAAAAGGACCCAAAGATGAGGCTTTGCCGTTGGTCAAGTCCAAGAAGACACATGGAATTGAGAGGGATTGGTTGGAGGAACCTGATTGGATGGGCGAACCTGAGCTGAGATGAGTTATGCCTGGCGTGGTCTTGGTTGACTTTGGTGTTCTGGTGTCATGATACCCGTGAATATTGGCAGGCTGGTTGGTAGAAGTTGGGCACCTCAAAGTTGCTTGAAAATGGAAATATTTTCAAGCCCCTATGAACATTTGCCTTCAATCTTCTTTGATTAGACTGCCGCCTGCAGGATTGTGAACACGAATTAGGAGAACAGGTTACGAAGTCGTGCATCACCCGAAAAGGTCTTCGTCTCAAAGCGGGGTCTCTATACCAGAGGAGTGAGCTGCTGCGTATTCCACGGTTACTGTAGCTTCAGTCACTCAAGCTAGGGCATCTGTTTCGCCTCGGTCCTTGGTGATACTAGGTACTTGGGTTGACAAGTCTAAAGTCGAGAAGTCTAGAGAGTCCTACCTCTCTTCCTGCGTGTGAAAAATACATGCGTGTTACTCTTTCCATTATCTTCAATAGCCATTTTACGGCCAAAGGCCGACTACCAAGATGCCGTTGACGTGCTGATCGGTTCATGCCACTACATGTATTGCGCTTTACTGGCCTCGTTGAACGAGGCTGCAAATACTACCAGAGAGGGGTTCGTCATACTTGGATACTATACAAGGCCATTGGGATCCATGAATGACGGGACGGGACGGGAACGGCGGGGGGATCTTGATATATAATCAGGTAGGTAGGTAGGTATATTCGATCTTCTCTTTACGTCTTTTGTGCTCTGTGAGGCAGGCGGAAACTTCTCTTGACTTTCATCCATGGCTGTTGGTGGTACATTGCTATATACACATACCGATCTGAGGAAAGAGTGAGTGAGTTGAAGTGGGGATCTACTGGGCTGATTGTTGGACTTTGGTAGGTGTGTTGGGAGGTGAAGTGAAAAGAAATGTTAATGTGGAATATCCTTGGAGGTTCTAGAGGTTTTTGTTTGCTGGAATTAGAGGGTGTTTCTGTTAGATGATAGGAAAGAAAGGGATTTCATATGGTTAGGTTAGGTTATCTTTTTAGCTATGTTAATATCTATTTAACTACTTTATATTATGTTTTATTAACCTTATTATCTTGCTTTTATCTCTTTATAGTTTAGTTAATATTCTTAGTATTCCTAGGTTATCGTGTCTTTTATTTTAATTTTTTTTTAAACAACTCTGGAGACTAGATACTTTTGAGATTAATGATACAAATCTTGGTCTTACTGTAAAGAAGAAATCCTAAGGATCTATACTATAGTCTAATCAGATAAACCATTCTTGTTGTTAGAGCAAACCTCCTTGTCAATAACCCTATCGTTGCCATTGCACCCAGTG
Organism: Pezicula carpinea; assembly: GCA_026119845.1. NCBI lineage: Eukaryota > Fungi > Ascomycota > Leotiomycetes > Helotiales > Dermateaceae > Pezicula > Pezicula carpinea. The sequence goes on along the minus strand of JALRMK010000003.1, from coordinate 26,838 downwards.
AAGTCCTCGGCTGGAAAGTAGCTGATCAACTTTCTCGTTTCGATCACATCGTAACACGAGATTCGCTAGAGATAGTACCACCCAGCATATTTTTCACGGCGGATTTTGTCATCTTGCTTTCTGCTACGGCATTGTATGTGCGAGGCCTTGAAAATCTGAAATGTCTTGTTTCTCAGCTATACTTGTGATTGTGAAATGCTCGCTTAATTCGTAAATTCCCTTGTTGAATTCATAGATTTATTTAATGAACCTAATGCAGCTTATTTGATTTTCTCAACTCACTTCTAGCAATATACGACCTATTCTAATGGACCAACAGTAGCAGGTCTCTCTAATCCACTCACCCCTACCAGCCCATCCCCAACACTCACCTCCTCCCTCCCTGCAACCCTAACAGGACTACTAGGCATACTATATGCCCTTCCCTTCTTTTCATTCACATCCCCAACTTCGCTATTTGCATCAAATGCTCCAGTGTTCTTCAGTACCAACAGATTCAAAAACCTTTGTGCTTCTACTTCCCGCGTAGCACATGTCTCAAAATCCTCGAAATGCTCCGTTTGCTCCTTGGTCATCTTCAGGAGATTCTTCTCATCTCTAAACCTTTGAAAGTCTCGGTCTGTTTCTTCTGAGGCTTTTGTTTCTTCCGATTGTTTCATTTCCTCTAGATTCATCCGTTTCGGTTTTGGCAAGGTTATGGCCTTCAAAATACTTCGTTTTCTTTTATTGCTTCGCGCGCGTTGCTTTGTTCGTGTTGTTGCTATGGTTGGAGTGGAGAAAGTGAGGAATTTATATGCTGGGGAGATCGCGCTACTGCTATTTGTACTCGAGATAATGGGAGTGTTTAGGTCTATGAAATCGAGGTTAAGTTGTTTTAGGACCATGCTTCTGAATGAATCGTGCCATGATGTTGCTTTGTTTTGAAGTCCAGTGCTGGGTACGGTGGGAATGGTAAAGGGTTGGATTCCCCAGTTGTCTTCTGCAGCCCCGAGTTGAGTGTGGTACCCGTCGATGAAGGCAGACATTGCCTTATAGTCCTAAATCAGCTTGATGATACTACCATTGGCGACAAACGAGAAGTTGTAGGGGAAACGTGTGATAATACGGTACGTACATCTTGTGAATGTGGTTCTGGACACATAGCTATCTGTGCAAGAGTCTGCTCGAAAGCCTGCGATGTTATTTTAGTAAGAAAGTAATTTGGATGCATGGATAAAGTTAAAGGTTCAAAGGAAAATGTACGACTTACAAGGTGGTGAAGTCTTTCCTCTCGTGTGCAGTATGGGCTGGTGTAAGGAGTGAGAGTCGCCATCGCGTAACATATATTCGAACTTCTCACTCGTGGATGGAAACACAGCAGAACGTTACAATATCTTGCCGAATATCATATCTTTGACCTGATGCACTTAAAAGACCACGCGTGACTCAAGTCCACTGATGATTTTCTTGTTCGCTTTTCCTCAATCTCAATGACAATTACTGTCAAATTCTGAGATCAACCACGGATAAAACATCAGTGACAGCCATGAAGAATGGCCAAGATACTGTGCTGTGGCCACTTCCTTGGAGTTTAAATTGTTTGATTCACATGAATCTGTCATAATTATATTGGCCTTGGTCTTTGTTACTACGTGGGCGAAAGTGCGCATCTTTCTTTGTTCGCTAATCCGAGACACTACGCACGGCGATGCTTGCAGCAGTTTCTCGAGCGTCGCTCTTTGTCACTTCGTATTTAGCACTATAGATTGAAAGAAAAGGAGATTCTCTGCGTGTTCTTTTAGCTGTTAGTGAGGATTTCGAGGATTTAAGGTCCTCACATATCATTCATCCAGGATCTCAGGTGCTATTTGGCCGAAGAACTGCTTAATTTGAGAAGTAGTAGTTCTAAAAAAAAGCTGCAAACGAAAGTGCAATACGGTTGTTCTCAGCTCACAATGTGCAAGAGTCGAGCTTACAGGAAAAGGTACTTCGAACTTCTGGAACACTATATTGTCTATAGTTCAGTAGAGTAAAAGCATCTCAAGACATGTCGCTTCATTCCTTGCTGCCAAAATCAGTCTCTGAACCCGCTCATGCAGTGATCCGTTGATCGGAATTAGTGTTGAACTCATCATCTGCATCAACGCTCGCCTTCGAGAAATGTCTTGCAGGGACCTTCCTTATAAACAAAATATCCAACTCCTCAAAAGTTCTGTCTTTGGTTTCTGGCATTCTGAAATACGCCCAAATAGTCGTAAGCAAACTTGCTGTGCCCCAGAAGAATGCAGTCTTCCCTTTCCAGTTCCATTGCGTTGGGTTGATCATATACGGTTCAAGAACTCCTCCGACAATGTTACCGACGTAGTAAGTTGAACGACCTAACACGACAGTTTGGGTTCGCAGACGGGTAGCACCGATTTCCGCGACGAGTGTGAATACGATAGGTCCAACAGTCATGGAATATACGCCAAGCCAGACAAGACAGAGCGCGGCTTGCACATATTTGATTCCGTTGCTTTGGGGGACACAAGCGAGGATCGCCACAAGGTAGAGGGAAGTGATTAGGACTGAGAAGCCTGCTAGGAAGATAGTGCGGCGTCCAAAGCGAGCAATGTACAACCAGGAAATGCAAGTCCCAATAAAGGCAATTCCAGTCCCCCCAAGACCGATACCATAAGAAGTGTTTGAACCAATGCCAGCTTGCTCAAAGAAGTAAGTTGGCGAGTAAGCAAAAGCTCCACCGTCTGTGATTTGAGAAAGAAAGGCTCCACAGGCGATCTCGGTACGGCGAAGATTTGTGCCCTTGAAACAGTCCCAGTAGGACGTTCCGAGCCGTTCTTCTTTTTCGAGTTCGGTTGTGTGTACCATCAGGGCGACTGTTGCTTTGTGGTCAACCTTGTCTTCCTTCTGTGCGAGGCGGCGGAGGGACTTTTCGGCGTCTTCAAGGCGACCGGCTCGGACAAGCCACCAGGGTGATTCGGGACAGAACCAAGCGGCGATGAACAAGGGAATGGGCTGTGATTGATTGTGAGCACGGGAAAACCGAGTTGTGAGAATGACTTACCCAGATCCATTGTACGGCAAAGGGAACCCTATAACTCCATTGAGTCTTGTTATTGACAAGACCTTTGAGAACAGCAGCTGAGAGTAATTGTCCAGTAGCCCAGCACAAGTTCACAAACGCAGTCAGGTAACCACGGAGAATCAAAGGACAAACTTCTGCAGCGTATGCTGGGCCCTGAGTAGCGAAGACACCCCATGGAATACTGCAAAGAAAGGCACCGATAAGCAAGGCAGTTGTGTTTGGAGCAAAGAAAGTTACAAAGACGAAACCTGTCATGAGCACAAGGTTGACCATCATGACTTTTCGGTGTCCGTATTTATCAGTGAAGTAACCATTTGCAAGAGCTCCAATGATGTTTCCCACAGCTTGAATGTCTTGGATACCAGCTTGCCATGGACTGGAGAGTTGGTAGCCAACAGTTGGACCATAGTATTTGCCATACTTTTCCTGGAACATGGGGTAGGCGAAGAAACTTCCAATGAGCGTTGTATCGTAACCTTCCATGATGATAGATGCCGAGACCACAACGGACCAGAATGCTGCTTTGCGGTAGGTCTTGAGTGCTTGCCATAGCGTCATGCTATGCTCAGCCGCTGTTGCCAGGCGTGCATCTTCATTAAGTTCTTTGCCGTGCAGACCTTCGGCGAACTCGCTGTGCTGGACCGGCGATTTTTCGAATTCAACATTGCCATTGTTTGAGTTGGAGGATGGGCCTGCATCTGCGTCGATATCGGGTCTGTTGGGAGGCATGTTTGTGGCATTGGAATGGGGATCGTTGGAGGGAATTGAGTCGGCCATGGTGACGGATTCCTTTCGTGACAGCACAGAGGAAACAAAAGAAAAACGTAACCGGCACAACGCGGTCTACATATCTTTTTCAATTATCTTGATACTTTCTCAGACCACAAAGTCGCTTGATCCCATGTCACTTTCCCCTGTTATCCTCAGCTTGCAGGGTAGAGGAAGCGGAGAAACTTTTGATAGTTGTCAACTAATTGGTTGCAAAGATCGGATATAGACGCAGAAATAGCACCAAAAAGCTGCCAATGCAGTCTGGAGCTTTGCTGGTAATCGAATAACTAGGTATGTATCCACAAACCGATTTTCAGTTGGAATGGCGGGGTTCTTGGGTTTGCGGGGGAATGAGGATCATGAACAATGCGGGGTGGTCATTCGTGGAGAAATTGTCAATGCTGCCAACGGTCGCTTCTCGTGTAAGGTGACATGGCGTTACTCTGCGGTCAGATTGTGTGTGAATTGGTCGAGGAGATAAGGCTAAATGTAGAGTGATTCGCTCTCTACCACGGATAAAGTGATCATCTCGTCTAGAGCCCAACTAACCATAGTTTTTCGAAACTGATTGGAGGTTCTCCTGTCCTCCAGATCTGGAGCGGCTTTGTATCCATTGCAGAACTGGAATTTGGCTCGGGATGCGGACCGTACATCCTTGTGACTGGTGGATAATGAAATGTCGTCTGTGGTGCTATACGCTCATGCGAAGAAGTTGTAAGTCGTTCTCTGAACTCTAGATGCTTGAGATACGAATCATACGATACATCTAGAGTTTGAAAATTCTAAGCGCTCCTGTTGGAAAGAACCTACCGAAGGAGTTGAGGAAAGACTAAAGTATGGAAGTACTCTATGGAGGCGGCGAGATGGTTAGTCGATTCAGTTCCGAGGAATAGGCCACCAGGTGACCAATGGAAGGCTCGAGTAATTGAACCAGCCTGAATAATTCTGGCTTGTTTGGACACTTAGCATATCACAGAAATCCATTCCGGAGATATCGGGATCCTTACTTTAATAATAGATATCACTGGAACCTACACGGATTGTAGACTTGGTTTGTATAAGTTGAATGCCATGTCGCTTGAACCAGATCTGCAGGGAGCCAATTCTGTACAAATAAAGTGCGGTCCAAGCACTTGGATACTTCCGACTATCTGGTAGACAAGCATTAAATATGGTTAGGTAAAGAACCAATTTCAAGGAGTAGTTTCCCTCTCCTCAAGGATTCGAGGAGCATAACAAACAAAGTCTCGTCGCTAGGCACCCAAATTCGTGCTAACAATGGTACTCGGAATCCGATCAATGTCCATACAGCGCCAATCGGTTGTTTGCCTCACAACGCTCCAAGCGTTGCATATCATATCCTCGTTATATTATTTGCGCGAGCTGCCCAGTTCCGTGGCGATGGGATTTCAGCAGTCACACGTGATCTTGTGAAGGGGATGGTCATATGTAGGAGGAAAGCAGACCAAAGAATGCGCAACTATGTTCAGTTCAACATGGTGGGTATACATTTCTTGTTAGAAGTTAAGCATTTAAGAATATCGTTGCCACAGATTCACACACGCAAGTTCGGCAATGCATATCAAGTTTGTTACGTCGCCACCTGCACGAAGACTATTCCACCTTCTCTACCATAAAATGATCAGCCAAATGGATACCTGACGACTCCCAGATATACCCGGGATTATGAAGGGAGACAAGATGGAAAAAGATCAGGGAAGGAATAGGCTATTTAATAGCTCGTGGTTCCTTGTGTGAATAACCTTGAACAGAGTTAGATAAGTATTCGGAAGTTGAAACGCGAGAGAGAAGTCGGCAGCAGAAGTGAGCGACGAATGGAAATGAGTGGCTACAAGGCTTGCTGCTAGGTTAGTAGATTGACTGGAGCCTTGATGGGGAATTGGTGATGGAAAAGGGAAGCATGTCGCAGCGTGGCCTTTGAGTTGAACGCTGTGAGGCTATTCAGAAGTCCCTTGGAAGGCTCCGGATTTCTGAATACGACGAAATTGACGAAGTCGGGGGAAAGCTTGTTCGCAGCCAAGCAAATAAAACATCCACATGCCAGGAAGTGGATAACCTCATAAATTCATCACCACCTGTGGCCCATTTTCTTTACGACCCAACCCAACCTCTTCCTCCACAAATCTCCTATTCAACTCCATGGATTCGTGGCGACATTGGCTGCAGGTACGAAAGCATGGAAAGTACATTATCAGCCTACGATCTGCCGCGATGACAAAGAGACGGATGGCCAATACTTGCACGCACGTTTCTCGCGTACAGTGCCACATCCGACGAACCATGCTTACCTACCCACGAGTTCCACAATATCAGCAACTAAGTGCTCGCAGGTACAGCCTCTGGTGCAAGCGACATGAAGATATAAAAGCCTCTGTCGTCTCCCCAGCGATAACGTGATGGCTATGTAGCTCTTGCTGGCTCTCAGATTCAAGTCAATTGCACGTCGACAAGGGAAACTCGGCCATTCAAGAATCACGCCTCAGTCTAAGATGGTCAGGTTTCTCATCACATCAGCAGCAATGTCGCTGTCAATTGTATCTGTGCATGCAACCATCCCAGGTGTTGCATCCTTCGTGGTCCCTTCAGTATTCCCGACCTCAGTCTTCAGCAGCTACTATGTTGAACCATCAGCAAACGCCGAGCCTCAACCAGCGGTCTACGATCCAATTCTCAACTCGACCTTTCCATTGAACTTGACGAGCCCAACGACAATTTCGACGGTCGATGAGGACCCAGTCTACTACCCACCAGCAATTGCAAACCTCACCAATGCGTCGTCCGAAGCCCTGGTCGAGATCGCTATGGCGGAAATAAAGAGCATCATTGCAGATGAAGGTGGTCTTGCAGGAAACTGCTCCAAGTGTGTCGCCGCTCTGAGTGTGGGGAAGTTTCTTGCCCAGTCTGCGCCATCATATGTTCCTGATGCTATGATTGCGCTCTGCAAGAGCACTGGCTTTACGACCAATGCATCCTGCACAACTGCCTACTCAGCAGGAAGTTATGGAGCAATCTGGACTCAGGTATTGGCTCTCGCCGACGTCACAGGTCTTGATGGGCAATATATCTGCAGTTCTCTGAGCACCAACTTCTGTGCTGTCCCTACCACTTCCCCGCTGAACACAACAAGCCTTTTCCCCAAGCCCAAGCCAACTAATGCTACGGTCCCCAAGCCAAGTGGAGAGCGTGTGAAGGTTTTACATTTGTCGGACTTCCATCTAGACCCCAGATATCAATTTGCTTCCGAGGCAAACTGCTCGTCCAGCTTGTGCTGCAGATACTCATCTACCCTCACCAGCCAAGCGGTCTTCCCAGCACCAATTTATGGAGCCTATAAGTAAGTTACTTGTCAAAGGACAGTTATTCTATGTACTAACATATCCAGGTGCGATACACCATACTACCTTGGCCTCGCTGCACTCCAATCCATTGGTGCCATGACCGGAACTGGAATTGATACGTCTGCCCCAGCATGGACTGTCTATACTGGTGATCTCGTTTCCCACGATGCCCAGAACCAGCTTTCACGTGCATATGTCGAATATGCCGAAGTCAGCGTTTATGAAATGTTCAAGTCCTACATCAGCGGACCTGTTTTCCCTGTTCTTGGAAACCACGACTCGAACCCAGAAGCGATCGATGGACCTCACAGCCTTCCTGGGCCCCTCGGACAACAATTTAGCTGGAATTACGACCATGTATCATCTCTCTGGCAAAACAATGGCTGGCTTAACGCGTCAGAAGCCGACCAAGCAAAGATTCACTACGCTGCTTACTCGGTCAAGAATCAATATGGCTTGAGAATCATTACTCTCAACACGGATTTCTGGTACAAGTCCAACTATCTCAACTTCATCAACACCACTGACCCTGACGTCTCGGGGACTTTCAAGTTCATGATCGAGGAGTTGCAGGCTGCTGAGGATGCTGGCGAGCGAGTGTGGATTCTTGGCCATGTTCTGAGTGGTTGGGATGGATCAAATCCTCTTGCCAACCCAACAGATCTCTTCTACCAGATTATTGACCGCTACTCCCCACACGTTATTGCGAACGTTTTCTTTGGACACACCCACGAAGATCAAGTGATGATCTACTACGCAAACAACGGCACTGTTCAAAATACAAGCACCGCTCTTACTCCTGGATGGATTGGCCCAAGTGTCACTCCTCTGACGAACTTAAACTCTGGTTACCGCATGTATGAGGTTGACACTGGTGATTTCAATATTTATGAAGCATACACTTTCTACTCGGACGTCAACTCCTTCTCCACTCTTAATGCTACAGGACCAACATACAAGTTTGAGTACTCGACCAGAGAAGCATACGGAAATGCTACGAATTGGCCCAGCGATGCGCCACTCAACGCTACTTTCTGGCACAGCGTGACTGAAGCAATGGAGGATGACCACAGCTTGGTTACGACATTCAACACTTACCAGGGAAAGAACAGTATTCGCAGCCCCAATTGCACCAGCGATGCGTGTGCTGAGGCAAAGATCTGCTACATTAGAAGTGGAAGTGTAGCTTTAGGTAGACAATGTCCTCAGGGGTGAGTTTTCATGTCGTTACTTTGATATGAAGCTTGAACTAATAACAGTTAGATTTGCTTCTGTGCAAAGCCCCTACACCGGAACCAACTTCTGAGATATCAATACTTAATCATAATGAAACGAGCCACGATTTAGAAATAGGGAAAATCAATAGTCCGAATACGTTTACGTTTGGATTAATATAACTTTATTAAGGGCTCAAAGCATTCATGAACCCTAACAGCAGCCCAATATTTGAGAAGGCAAGCTCTTCCCAGTGTTGCTGAGGTTCAGCAGTTTAATACATACCCTTATGCCCTGGCATATTTTCTTATAAGAAGTCTTACTTTCGCTCTTTGGTTGAATGCCACCATTCAACCATAACACTGATTAAGGTTTGTTACCTCGATTTAAGTACCATCGGTGGTCTTACATCCCATTGTAATAATTTAGTGATTCTCGTCCAGTCTAAGTTGCACCGTCTGTTACTCTTTGTGCCAAGATATCCGGCCTCTACTTTTATAACCGGCAACAAAATTCGGCGCAACTTGTAATGATCATCAAAATACACACTTCAGGGACACGGGAAAGACTATTGCCGTCAAAAGCCGCAAAAGCTCTCACCTATAATACCATCCGGGTAAGTTCTTCAACGACTGCGGGGTCGAAATCATGTCTACTCGGCAAAGTGCTGAAGCTGGCCACAAAGTGACCTTGGACGAATAAGGAGGAAGTCGTTGGAAGTGGGGTGGAGCTCCACCACGTCGAGCTCCTCGAGCTCCTCGGGTGAATACGAGTAATGAATCCCATTGATATATTATTTCCATGTTTCCCATATTCCACCAACGTCCCTAGAATTAGAATTCCTCAAATCTGTAACTGAAAATGACTTCAAGTAGCAAACCCTCAATAGCCTTCATTGGCCTCGGCGCCATGGGCTTCGGCATGGCAACTCACCTAGTCTCTGCTGGCTATAGCGTAACCGGCTACGACCTCTGGGCACCGTCTCTCGAGAAATTCGTTGCTGCTGGAGGAAAGTCAGCAACGACACCCCGAGAAGCAGCACGTGGGAATCCGATTCTGATCTTTATGGTTGCAACCGGTGCCCAAGCCAATGCGGCACTCTTCGACAAGGAGAATGGAGCATTGCTCGATCTCCCAAAAGGGTCTACAATTCTCCATTGCAGCACAGCGGCTCCTGAGCATGTTCCCGAGATGAGAAAACTCCTCGATGGACAGGGGCGCCAGGATGTAGAATTAGTGGATGCGCCTGTTTCCGGTGGGACGATTCGAGCCGCGAATGGCACACTCACTATCCTCGCCTCCGCGCCAGAGAGTTCCCTGACATCTGGAAATCAGGTGTTAGAAGAGATGGCGGGAGGCAACCTCCATATCATCCCTGGGGGCCTTGGAGCCGGAACGAATGTTAAGATGGTGCATCAGGTATTGGCAGGCATTCATATCACAATGGCCAGTGAAGCGATGGGCTTTGCTGCTGCGTTGGGACTAAATACCAAGGAGACTTTAGAGTATCTAAATCAGAGTTCAGGAGCGAGTTGGATGTTGGCAAACCGGGGGCCGAGGACCTTGGAGGTTGGGCCGGTTGTAGCGAGCGCCTTGAATATTATTACAAAGGATGTGGTGAGCTTATATCCTGGTCGCTTATTCTGGTGATGACAAGAAAATGTGAGGGATTTTGATATTGATATGGAAAATAGGGTATCGTCACAGTAGCAGGCCGAAAAGAGAAGTTTCCACTCTTCCTCTCCTCAGCAACCGAGCAAATCCTCGCAACAGGCGTCCGCTCCAGTCTAGGCACAATCGACGACTCGCAACTCGTCCGAGTCTACCTCCCTTCGGAACCAGGTCTCGTAGCCAAAAAAGCAGCAGCAGCCAATATGACTTCCGATGTTGACTCCACGTTGAAGCTCAAGCTCGTAGAATCCGTGTTGACTGGTGTGCACATGGCAGCAGCAGCCGAAGCGATGAGCTTTGGTGCAAAGGTAGGCTTGGATACACCGACGCTGTTTGAAATCATTAAGGGTGCAGCGGGAGCTAGTACGATGTTTGTTACGAGAGTACCGCAGTTATTAAGCGGTATATGGGAGTCAAAAACAAGTGGATCGACGATCGGACACCATATAGATCAATTGGTAAGTCCTCCAACTTATTTTGAGATGTGTGACCTTTCTGGCTCACTATGCTGATACTGGGAAATAGAAAATCGCAATCGATGAAGCTGCCAAGATCAAATACCCGCTTCATCTCGCGGCTACTGCATTGCAACTTTTCCAGCTCGCTGCCGCGAGGGGCTTAGAGACTGAGCCGGATGTGGCACTTGTACGGCTTTGGGAGTCGAGTTCTAAAGTCTTCTTTGAACGCAAGTAAGTTTGAAAAGCAATTGTATGGTTTTGAATTGGAAGAAAAAAGATAGACAAAAAAACAAACAAGTTAAAATATATTACTACTATTCTACGTGAGGCTTTAGTATCTCGCTATAGCAAATGTGTTGGACTTTTGATACTAATATTCATTGTTAATAATGTAAATCTGCGAATCAAACCAACATGGAAAAACGATACGCCTCGAACTGAAACTTTCTCGAAGATCTAGCGAAGTTCCAAGGCAAGATATTAGTCCTCTTCGTCAATAGGCTACTTCGTTGTTTTAAAGTTGGTTGCGGCCATGACAACTCGTACAATCAGGTCCTCAAAGCTGCCTCCTATGTACAACCTTCTATATTTCTACAAAGTACTATACACCTAGTCTGACCTTTCTCCGCGATGGTTTGTATGATCTCGACAAGATACTTGTCCTTCATCAATAACGCGAGACTTTGAGGAGTCGTTCATTAAATAGCTTCGAAAAGTAAAGTGTTTGTTCATAGCTGTAAAGAACACTATATGCATTCTGTACAAAGTCTAATATTCTGCCTTATGCTCTAGAACATTTTATAATGTAGGTAAACTTATCTAGCATCAAATATGTACTAGACAATAGTGGAATCTAACTTTGAGAGCAAGTAATTCCGCTCTAGAAAGGTGGTAGCAACATAAGTATAGAAGAAAAAAGATAAAGTATATAATTTTTAGTATATTATATAAGTTAATATTAAAGTGTAATCAGGTAAGCTTGATAGATTTTCTTCAACTTATAATTAAATAACAGTTATCTAGCCATATATATCTATGCCTAGCTTAGACACTATTACTATACTTTACTTCTACACTATTTAAACCTTTACCCATTAAGAAAAACAAAGCTCCTACACACCGCAAACTAACAATTCCGGTTAGAAAGGTCGTAGATCCAATTTAGTTCAGTAGACGGGGCAAATGTGATTTAAATGGTTGAATCTTAGTATGCTGTAACGCGCTTGACTAGTAAGCATCGAGACACGGATGTTAAGATAAGTGTAGAAACGTTGATTTGGTATAACATTACGCAAGGAGATTGAGAAAGTGATGGAGTTGGTCAGCGGAGTAATAACAAATAGAAGCACGAAAAGAGTTATGTTACTGTATAGGATATGGCAGGCCCTGTGGTCTTCTACTTTCTTGTAAATTTATTGAGGAGCTCATGGAAGTTGAATCGTCAGCAAGCAAGCACCTCACTTACAGGTGAAAATCGACTTCAAGGATAGAGTGTTGAACACAGTTTACATGTTATCTAAATTGACCAATGTAACTGTCGTTGTTTCTCTATGTCTAAAACACCTTTTATGCAAACGCCAATGAATGCAAAACCATCCATGATTATCTTGTGCATTATCTATCCACTGAAACCCTTCTCATCAACATTCCTATTAACTTGCAACGCCCTCTTCTCATCCCTCTTCGCCCTCTCGATTCTAAGCTCTTCCTCCTCCTTCAATCTCTTCTCCTTCAGGAACCCACAAAATTTACTCTTCTCCCTTAACAAATCGCCTTTCCACAAAAACATGAATGGAATAGCACACATGGCCAGACTCAGAAAGCCGAGCAACGAACTCGCCCATGCAACACCGAGACGGTCAAACATGGGGGTCGCTGCAAAAGGGAGGACAGCGCCTGCCAAACTCCGGCAACAGCTAGCGGCGGCCATGGAACTCGCGGCGAATATTTCATACGCGTCAGTAAGGTAGTTGAGGAGGGCCATAAAGATGAGGACAAAGCCCACGCCGAATGGAATGCCCGCCAGCATGGGAACGTAGAATGGGATGTCTTCTCGAGCAGTCCAGCCCAGCCATAATAGACTAATGACGTACAGAGGGCCACCAATACAAGCGAGCGGAAGACGACGGGACTCCTCTTTTTGTGTCCATGGTTTGTTGAGGCTTCGAGCTTTGAATAGCACACTATCGTAGTAGAGAAAGACTCCTGTGGCGAGGAAGGCTCCGACGCCAATTGGTAGAAACATCAGACCAGCTACTCCAGCACTCTGGCCGTAAATCCCTTGGAAAATGATGGGATATGCTTCAAAATACATGTAAAATATTGCGTATGCGAGACTGAGGTATAAGCAGGTTGCCAAGACGATGAATTCAAAAAATAGCATGCGCAGAGGACGGGTAAGGGTGACGGTGGCCATTTGCTTAAAACCTTTCTGTTCGAGCTCAATGGACGCGAATATGTTTGGGTTGCTGGTGGATTTGCGCAATTTCACGGCACGTCGTTTGAGAAGGGTAGGCCCATAGGTCTCTGGGAGACAGAGGAGAGGAGGCCAAGCCGCTCCGGCTATTATGAGACCAATCCAAAATGTCCATCGCCAGCCGAGAGATGGCGATACAAAGCCCGATATCAAAGGTGCGACAAGAGGACCAACGCAAGTACCCTGGAGAGTGTGTGGTGAGCCAAAGAAGCAAGCAATGGGGACCAGAAGATGCAACATACCCCTATGAAAACTGCCATAGAACGTCCCCTAGTTCTCGGATCTTTGTAGATATCCGCATACACACCTCCAATGACAGCAATTGGACTACTCGCCATAATGCCACACAGTAATCTAAAGACCAGAAACGCAGTCCAATTAGGAGCCAAGGCACAAGCCATGGTAAAGACCGTGTAACCGAAATATGACAACTTCATGATGACAGACCTCCCAAACTGTTCTGACAGTGGCCCAAAGAGCAGAGGACCTAGAACGTATCCGATAAGGTACATTGAAATGGGCAGAACTTCTTGCGTGGTGGACTCGACATGGAAATATGGAATGATTTCCGCGAGGGCGTTGGACGGCAAGGCAGAGCCCATAGTGCTGTTCACCACGACTGCCATTCCAATCAGGACTATGTAGGCTTTCCTGGTCTCGACACCGAAGAGTTAGCGATACCGTCCCGCGTAGGCAATATCATCAGATGGTTCGTCGAGAACTCAACTCACGGAAGAAAAGTTGTATGGATTTTCTGGATCGTCATCTTCCCAATGAATGATTTTCTTGTCGGAGACACTCGATTCTCTGGAATTCGGTAGGGTGGAGATCTTGTTGTCGTCTGCTTCTAGTTGATATCGGGTCATCGCATCTGCCTCGTCGAGGCCTGAAATGATTCGCGACAAGCCACTTTCATGGTCTGTATTTTAGCCGTTAGCTCTCGCGTCCAGAGTCTCGCGAGGAAGTGGGAAATTGTACGGGTTGGCTCTGGAGGTGTTGTGAGTGCAGCATTGTTATTGCTTGGCTCTCTCCCTGTTATTGAGCAGGTGCTTTGGTCATCAAGGGTCATTGTTCAGACGAAGAAGCACACACAGGTGGAGCAAGGGCTGGTGCCCGATACTTGATATTTGATTCGACTCATAGGTATGAAGCCAAAGCAGATGTACAGCACGAGTATTGGTACGCAGAGAAATACAATGCACCATGGACGACGGCGACGAAGACAATAACGACGGCGACGACAAGCCTTAAGAAGCTCCCTCCAACGAACGCCGCCACCAAACTATGACTTCGTGGCTGCGAGTGGTCGACTGTCATGGAGATCTCCCTTCGACATGGGCACTTCTCATTGGGCATCTGCACCTGCACAATGCCGGTTTGCCGTGTCGAGCAAGGGCTCTTGGGCGTGCGGACATCGACACCGTCGCCGTTCACGTGAGGGTGTTGACAGGCACACTGATCATGGCTATACGCACGTCGCAGCAGTATAATATCAGCGTTACCTTGAGCATTTCGGAAGGGCGCTTGACCGACAAGATGCAGAGGCATGTCTGCACAGCCGCACGTTGCCTTGTCGTCTGCGCTCTTTGTGACGCCGGCGCATTGTGCCCAGCTCGAGAGGGGCATCCAGGAGAGGACGGCGAACGATGGGTATAGTCTTTTTTGCTTTGCGACTCCTGGGAACACTATGTCTCGAGGTTGATACTCTTCCCAAACCTCGCATACAGCTCGACCTTCAATTGTGTCATCTCCTCCCTGATGGTACCCAGCTTCTCATCCAGTTCTTCCATCGACTCCTCTATCTTCCCGGTATTCGTCGAAAGCATCTCTTGAACTTCGGGGAGCGGCAGCGAGATAAAGGAATCGCCGATTTTGTAACTGGGGTGCATGGTCAGAGGTTGTGGTCCAGGAGTAGGTGGAGGGTTGTAGCTCACGGAACCAAATCGTCTTCATCTGCTCCAATCTCCAACTCGGCCGAAACTTCGTCCAAGTCTTCTTTCTCCTTCTGCACGCATTATCAGTATTCGACACCGTGGATGCTGTGAATGCCACTGACATGCTTCGACTTCAGCTCCTCCTCGAGAGCCAACTCCCGTTGATGCAGGCGACTGAACTTGTTGATCTTGTCCTGGTCCTCTCTGCGAACCTCGGTCTCGTCGCCTCCGGCGGCAGCCTCGTCTTCCTTGGAGAGCTACAGCGGTGCCATATCAGTCTATGAATGTGTCGAGGGAGTCGTGATCGAACAAGCATACCATACGACGTTGCATCGTGAAGGGCGTGGTGTTGTGACGTTTCGTTGTTGAGATTGAATTTGGATTGAAGCGTGAGCGCAGAGACCCCGCTACGCCTGCCCAGAAAGCGTGGGATCACATGACGTGCTGGTCCATATTTTCCTCGCTGCCTTTCTGTCTTCCCTCATCAACAGCGACATCAATGTCCTCATCGACGTACTTACATCGTTCTCAACGGCCATGATTTGGCATGCATGCATATATGTATATGTGTGTGACTCTCTGTCCGACAAGCTATGCAATGAGGCTGTCACCATGAGTCCCTGGCTCGATGTCGCGACGCGAGAGGGGTATTCATATCCTCAACCAGCATTCCACCACCCTTGGCATTGAATCAACCTCTGAGTTGTGTTTTCGGATATACCTAGCTTCAACGGCGGCCTTCATCCCTGGCGAGTGTCTGGGACGAGGATGTATACTCCTCTGGCAGTCAAGGGTTGGGGGGCCGCCAGCTATGATGAACATTTGTTACCGATGCATCTGGATCGGTTATGGCTCCCAGAGGGCAACATGTCAACTCCACCAGCTCGGTTTTTCTCAGTGCCCTGCAGTACATGGCGTATCTCCGAAAATCTAAGCAGATCTAAGGTCATCTTCATCGAGTCCTGGCCGTTTCCTTGCCCGCACGATTGGATGAGCTGATGCTTACACGGCAGTCTTCATACTCGCACAGGGCTCTGTACTTCGGCAACCCCTCACCGTGTCAATGGGTCCCTACTGTACCACCCTGCGATTCCTTACCACTCCCAATGGAATTAATTGCTGCTGCATCTCGTTTCGAATGTCCAATGAACAATGAAACATTCAATCTGAGGGCGCGCAAGGATGCCGAGCTGACAGCATGACGAACGCTCCGAATTGTTCTTATATCTTACTCTCCCCACGCTCATCTGTTCCAGACATTTACTTCATCGTGCAGTGCGACCCTGTTGTATCTTTTATTACACTTTCTTGCAGCCCTTCCGTCGTTCAAAGCTTCAACCAAGGGATTATGGCGGAAACATCAACAGGGATCCGGACTACTGGTGCAGCAATGCACCCAGACCTCGAAAAGACTGTCAGCAAGCGATCCGCTCAAATTGCTCCACCAGCAGAATTGCTGGCGGACGAGGCAGATGCAGAGATCTTGGGTAAGTCTAAACATCCTACTGCGTTAGGAATATTTCTGACAGCCTCAGCGAAACTGGGATACAAGCAAGAACTTCGTCGGAATTTCACTCTGATCGAAGTCTTTGGCATTGCCTTCAGTATCATGGGCCTCCTGCCTTCAATTGCATCTACACTCTCCTTCTCGATTCCAGCAGGACCTGTTGGTATGGTTTGGGGTTGGTTTGTTGCTAGCGCGTTCATATTCGTTGTCAGCATGGCAATGGCAGACCTTGGTTCTGCTATGCCGACATCCGGTGGTCTTTATTGGTGGTCAGTCTTGTCTGAAGAGCTCTTCATGAGTAGCGATCAGACTGATTCTTGCCCGCAGGACTCATTACTTTGCATCACCCAAAACACGAAACGCCTTGAGCTTCTTAGTCGGATACTCAAATACTTTAGGTGAGTATGAACCGCCTTGATGCCTGTTTATTTCTATGTGTGGTTGAATCTCGAATTCTTGCTTCCGATTAACCTCCTTATAACAGGGCTTGTTGGCGGGCTCTGCAGCATCGATTATGGGTTTGCCCTGATGTTCTGTTCTGTGTAAGTGTTATGACTTTATGGAGAAAAGTGTTTTAATAAAATACAGGATCGTCGTTGCCCGAGATGGAAATTGGAGCCCTTCGAACGGTATCGTTTACTCTGTATTTCTGGCTTGTGTCCTCTGCCACGGCATCCTTGCTTCCACCCTCTCAAAAATCATGGGCAAACTGCAGACTGTTTTCGTGGTTATGAACCTCATCCTCATCCTTGCAACCATAATTGCTCTGCCCGTTGGGAAAAGATTCTCATCTGAACGAAACGATGCTTCATATATATTTGGCCATACTGAGAACCTCACAACATGGCCTATAGGATGGGCATTCATGTTAAGCTGGCTCAGTCCAATCTGGACGATTGGTGGCTTCGATAGTTGTGTTCACATGAGCGAAGAAGCATCCAATGCCGCAAAAGCCGTACCATACGGGATCATGATGAGTGTGGGCTCTTGTTGGTTCCTTGGCTTCATCATTCTCATTGTCATCGCTTCCTGCATTAACCCGGATCTCGACTCCGTGCTTGAGTCTCCATTCGGCCAGCCTATGGCACAGATTTACTATGATGCCGTTGGTAAGAAGGGAACACTCGGCCTCATGTCCTTGCTTTTCATCGTCCAATTTCTTATGGGCCTGTCAATCCTTGTTGCGGCTTCGAGACAATCCTGGGCTTTCTCTCGCGATGGAGCGCTCCCATTCTCCCCTTTCTTCCGACCTATCTCTAAAAGATTTGGATACATCCCTCTTCGCGCAATATGGGGCTGTGTCTTCCTAGCAGCCATACTCGGTCTTCTCTGTCTCATTGCTCCGGCAGCTGCTTCGGCTCTCTTTTCCTTGGCTGTAGCTGGGAACAACCTGGCTTGGGGAACACCCATCTTCTGCCGTGTAATCTGGGGCCAACATAAGTTTACCCCTGGACCATTCCATACCGGGAAACTGTCAATACCGATCGCTTGGGTCGCGATTACCTTCCTGGTCTTCGGCATTGTTCTTGCTATGTTTCCCTCTGGTGGTCCGAATCCAAAACCGCAGAGCATGAATTATACAGTTGTCATTAACTGTGCTGTTTGGGGTGGTGCTTTGGCTTACTACTTTATTGATGCGCGGAAGTGGTTCACAGGACCGAAGATGACGATTGATGTGGATGGGGTGACTGAGAATCAGCAGCAAGTTCTCGCTGCGCATAGGCTTGATGTTCCTGGTTTGGAAACGACTCGAGCGATGGTTGAGGATAAGGCGGTGCATGTAGAAGGAACTGGGACGGATTCACCTTGAAAGAGGCATCCGTGGCTTCGGCTTCAATGTGGCACTGAGATGATTTGGCCTTTTCTGACCCAGAAGTGTCTGGAAAGGCTGCGGAGTAGGGGATCCCAATCGATATAGAATTGGCCTATTTCCTAAATGCTTCCGTTCATTACGCGACGACCTCGAGACTCGCAAACAAGCGAGGCGTAATACGTGGCGTTTCCATAACAAGATGTTGACATCTATCTCCATCCCGCAAAGGCTGTTCTATCGTCCATGAAGATTGAGCATTGCGAAGAACTTATCAAGTAAGAAAACTGGAGCACAGATGATGCAAAGCTGCCATAGGATGGTGTGATCCTCTTGGACCCAACCCCTTTTTTAGGGCTACGAAAGCACGTGGTCAAATTTATATATATAGCACATCATTACTTATTATAACAAAGGTTTTAGAGGAAACTGTCTACTCGACATTTCCATCACAACACAAAGTCCCAACATTCGAACAGCAGTAATAAAGGATCCTGTGCCTAGTGACCACAGACTTCTTTTATAGTATGGTCAACTAACCCCTAAAACACCCTCAGTCAATTTCCGACTTCAACAACAATGGGCTTCAAGATGAAGATCAACCACCACCCGCCATCGACCCCCAATCGGGCGTCAAGCGCGGCTTGAAGGCCAGACACCTCAGCATGATGGCTCTCGCGGGCATCATCGGGCCTGGTCTCCTCGTTGGTTCCGGAGGTGCGCTCTCCTCAGGCGGCCCAGCAGCCCTCCTGATCGGCTTCGCAGTAATCGGCACGGGAGCCTTCAGCATAATGCAATCACTCGGCGAACTAACAACGCTGTACCCAACCTCGGGTGCATTTACGACACTCGCTGATCGCTTCGTTGACCCAGCATTCGGTGTTGCAGTTGGTTGGAATTATTGGCTGATTTGGGTGGCCATCCTTGCGAATGAGTATAACACTCTGAGTGCCATCTTTGTGTTTTGGAGTGATAAGGTGCCGCTCTGGGGTTATTTTCTGATCTTCTGGGTCGCGTTCCTGGCCTTCCAATTACTAGGCGTTGAGGCTTTTGGGGAGGCCGAGTTTTGGTGAGTCGCCTTCGATTCTGAGCGCTTTGAATGCGGTACTGATGGATGTAGGCTTGCTCTCCTGAAACTGGCTGGTCTTGTCGCTTACTTCTTCTTCTCCATCATCTACGCAGCGGGTGGTCTTAAAGGCCAGGACCATGCTCTAGGCTTCCAATATTGGCGTGATCCAGGTGCATTCTCCGATGGTTTCCGCGGCGTGGCTAAAGTCTTCGTGTTCTGCTCAACCTTTTATGCAGGGTGTGAATCCGTAGCCGTTGCTGCAACAGAGACGCGAAATCCCAGGGCTGCTGTGCCTCTCGCTATCCGCCAGGTATTCTGGCGCATAATCTTTATATACATGGGTTCGGCTTTTTTCTTTGGGCTGACTTGTCCTTCCAACGACGAGGACCTGGTGAATGGCGGTAGCAAGGCCCTTAAAAGTCCTATGACCATCGCAATACAGAATGCGGGCTGGGAAGGTGGAGTACATCTCATCAACGCGTTTATCTTGGCAACCTGTCTCTCGGCAGTCAACAGTTCCATCTACATTGGCTCACGAACCATACTCTTCATGGCGCAAGAAAAGAAAGCTCCACGGTTTCTCGGCAAGACCGACAAACGCGGTGTTCCCATCCCAGCGATCATCTTCACGAACATCTTTGGCGCCTTGTCTATGATGAACGTCAGCACTGGCTCCAGCGCAGCATATACCTACATCGTCAACCTAAGCGGTGTTTCCACGTTCCTCGTGTGGGCTTCAATATCCTTCATCCATATCCGCTTTCGAGCAGCGTGGAAAATTCAAGGACATAGTATTTCAGACCTGCCTTTCCAATCTTTCGCATACCCATACAATGCATGGTTTGGTCTCCTCGCTAACATCTTTCTGGCATTGGTACAGGGATGGACTACTTTGAGCCCATTCAATGCTGGAAACTTCGTCGATGCTTATATCTTGCTTCCGCTTTTCCCAGTCATATATGGTGTGTATAAGTTGATTTACAAGACAAAGTACCAGCGACTAGATGAGGTTGATTTACTCTCGGGTCAGAGGAAGGATTTGGATTCTGCTGGTACAGACGAGGAATATGTTCAGGCTCTGGACGAATATTCGCACACGGCTAGAGTGAAGGCTCCATTGTGGCGGAGAGCATTGAGGAACTTCTGAAATCGCTTCTCGCTGTGAAGTGTGACGTGTAGTTTTAGTATATTTTCGCAGCCTATAACATATCTTTTAAAGGCTAAAGAATCTAAAACATTATCTTTGTATTTATACTTTAATGGCTTCAATGGTTTCTTCTAGGCTAGGCTGTCTTACAAGGTTTTCTAGGGATCCACTGAATACATTGTCTACACTTTAAAAGTGAAGTCTTAATAGAAGTAGGAAATATATATATAATCTTTAAGTATCTAAGTTCTTTCTTCCTTTATCTAAATACCGTCTAAACTCTGTCACTCTCTTAGGGTTAAGGTTAGAGGTTTAAAGAGATATATTTCATAACACTAATATATTAGTAACTTATATACTAAAGTGTCACGGGGTAAATATAAAGTATTTAGTATAATAACTTATTTATATTATAAGAAGAATTAACTAAAGAAGAAAGAAAGTTTCTAAGGAGAAAGAAAAACTTTATCTTTATATAATATAGTCTATATTATCTAACTATACGTAAAATTATATATATAGACATAGTAGTACTAAGTATAGAATATTAGGTATAACTTACTATATTATCTCTCTTCTTTTCTTCTACTTATATAAGGTCTCTAATTAACTAGTCTCTATTTTATAACTCTCTCTTCCTAGTAGTCTAGAGTAATTATCTCTTCTAAGGTGTTCTCTAGCTTCTATATTGTTTATATATACTTTACCTATTTAACTAGGAACTATTTCTTATATTATATAAGCTTTTCGTCTTAAATCTCCTTAATTTTATACTCTTTATTCTATTCTTTACTAACTAGTTATAACTATAGTTAGAAATTATCTTAAACTTAGCTTAGAAGTAGGTTATATAAAGTAAGGTAAAGTAATTAACTATAGAAAACATTATATATCCTAGGAGATATATTAAGCTAGTAACTATAAGATTCTATAACTTCTATAATAGTAAACTTAGTGTGACAGGTTACACCTGATATTCTATGCTTGGCGCTACCACGCCTGCGCACGTGACTTCGCGTGTGGTCAGATGACACGGACTATATCGTACGAAGATAAAAGTCTTCCTTTCTCTTTAGAACTTCCTTTCTTCTTTAGTTAATTCTTCTTGTAATATAAACGAGCTATTACACTGTATACTTTACATTCGCCCCGTGACATTAGAATTAACTCTTCTTACTCGACTCTCTTCGATTAGATTGAGTTGTACGAATCCCGACAGACGTCTTAGATTTACACACGGTATTTCTAGCTGTCGTACGAACCTACGACGACGTAAGACTGAGCTGCATATGGTAGACTCAGCTGTACTACGACGACAATAGACGCCTTAGACCTGCACACGGTATCTCTGGCTATTGTACGAACCTACGACGACGTAAGACTGAGCTATATACGGTAGACTTAGTTGTACTACGACGACAATAGACGCCTTAGACCTACACATAGTATCTCTAGCTATTATACGAACCTACGACGACGTAAGACTAAGCTACATACGGTAGACTCAGCTGTACTACGACGACAATAGACGCCTTAGACCTGCACACAGTATCTCTAGCTATTGTATAAACCTACGACGGCATAAGACTAAGCTGTATACAGTAGACTTAGCTACACTACGACGACGATAGACGCCTCAGACCTACACACGGCATCTCTAGCTATTGTACGAACCTACGACGGCATAAGACTGAGCTATATACGGTGGACTTAGCTGTAATATTACGAAGATGGCGGAAGTAGTAACAGAATAGCTTCGAGTAGCCCTCGAAGCGTAAGCTAGGCAATTAGCAGACCTAGCTGCCTAATAAACCCACAGTGTAGCAGCTCTAGCTAAGAGGATTATATAGATAGAAGAACGAGGAGTACCTATACTAGCGGATACCCCCTAGGTAGAACAGACCCCGTCTTCCCAAGACTACGTACGGAAACCGAAGTCTTTACTGCTAAATGTTAAGGAATTCGACGGCACAGATTTAGCGTTGTACGCGTAATTTAGGGGGTTACTTGAGGTAAAGCTACGGATCGACGGAAGGTCAATTAGAGGCATAGAAGAACAGGTCTGGTACGGGTTTAGACGACTCACAGATATAGCAGTAAGATAAATCTACCCCTAGATAACATTTGTCTAGTAGACAAATTAGATGACTGTACAGAGGTTATTTAAGCAGATAGACACTGTATTCCTAGACCCTCGTACGAAAGCCAAAGCGATTACAAAGCTCAACAAGATAAAGCAGGGCTTAACACCATTTCTTGAGTACTTAACTGAGTTCGATCGCTTGTTACTAGAAGCATAGGGCTGGGGTTAGGACAATGAAATCAAGAAGAGCTTTCTCAAGGCCGCCCTGTCTGCTAAGCTTATAACTGGTTTAGTCGGCACCGAGGAGAAGGACTTGTACAAAGAATTCTACGTCTAACTACGGAGAATCTTAGACTAACAGGAAGAAGTCTAAGAGAGGACAGCATGGCGTACAAACAACCGAGCGCGAGAATTATCCCCTCGTACGACGCCTACACCTGTAGCACTAGAGTAGATAGACTAGGAACGTACGACAACGTAAGTCGCTACTTCTTGTACGAAGGAACCAAGATAGGCAGACCTAAGGGAAATTAAACGTCGTAGACAAGAAGGCCTATGTTTACAATGTGGTAGGAGCGGATATATGGTCCGAGACTGTCGTACGAAGCTGTAGGTCTAAGACTAGTAGAAGAAGAAGGAAAGCCGCGCTGCCCCTACGTAGAAAAGAAAGAAGAGAGTAGTTAAAGTGACTACTGATGCTAAAGTGTCGTCCGAGTCTAAGGACTCGGGAAAAGAATAGCTTCTGGTAGAAGACGCCGCTAGAAGCGTACGAAGGTCTTAAGAGAAGTAGTAGAGGCTTGGATAAAGTTTGAAAAGTCAATGAATGGGGAGCCTTTCCTTGTATTAACACTAGTAAATAAAGAATGTTTTACTATAACACTTGTTAATACAGGATGCCTTCTATACGGACTGATCGATAACTCCTTTACTACTAAGCACAACCTTTAGCGCATACCTATCTCTCTAGTAGATCTTACTAGATTTAACGATTCTAATGATTGGATTATAGATGTAGCTATTATGTCTATAGATATTGATGGCCACACTGAAGAACGGTGCTTTTTATACATTGTGCTAAAACTATCTTCGTACGACATGATCCTTGGGATGTCATAGATCAAGATGCAAGATGTACGGATCAATGTAGCACAGTCTAAATGTCAGATTATATCTATAGGAACGATTGTATAAAACCAGGTAAAGACACTCGATCGATTGTACAATGTTATTACTATATCTACTATCTCTTTTAATGTACTGGCGCAAGGGAAACGACGTAAGAATGTTGAAGTCTTTACTACAAGCCTTGTAGACATTAACAAAGCCCTTACGTAGAAGACAAGAACTGATCCTTGTACGAAGCTACCTACGTATTACCATGAATTCCTGGTTAACTTCGATCGTATAAAGGCAGACCTACTACCACCACTCTACGGCCCTGGTGTTAACCACTCAATTAAACTTGAAAAGATAGACGGTAAGACACCACAACCCCCTTAGGGTCCTCTCTACAAGATGTCACGCGATAAACTCCTCGTACTATAGAAGACTCTCACGGAGTATCTAGACAAAGGTTTTATACGGGTAAGTAATTCACTAGCTACTACACCAGTCCTCTTTGTACGAAAGCTAGGAGGAGGATTACGTTTCTGTGTGGACTACCGAGGTCTGAATAAGTTGACAAGAAAAGACCGCTACCTATTACCTCTAATTTACGAGACCTTACAGAGTATTAGTAAAGCGAAATAGTTTACCAAGCTTGATATAATTGCTACATTTAATAAGATACGGATTGCGAAAGGCGATGAATGGAAGACTGTGTTTTATACGAGATATAGTCTATTTAAATATCTGGTTACCCCCTTTAGACTGGTGAACGTACCAAGTATATTTCAACGGTATATTAATTAGGCTCTACGAGACTACCTTGATGATTTCTACTCTATATACGTGGACGACATCTTAGTCTATACAGATGGTTCTTTAATAGAACACCAAGAGCACGTACGAAAGGTCCTACGACGGATGCACGAAGCTAGACTATAGATAGACATCGATAAGTGTGAATTTAAGGTGAAATCGACTAAGTACCTTGGATTTATCATCGATGTAGGTAAAGGCGTACGAATGGACCCTGACAAGGTGAAGGCAATTCTAGACTAGGAAGCCCTGAAGACAGCTACAGCTGTATAAAGCTTCCTAGGATTTGCGAACTTCTACTAGACGTTCATTAAGAACTACTTAGATCGTATAAAACCCCTGACGTAGCTTACACACAAGGATACTGAGTTCCAATGGACAAACGAATGCCAAGCTGCCTTCGAGAAGCTGAAGGAAATGTTTACCTCTGCCTCAATGCTTACTCTGTACGATTATAACAAGGAAACGGTACTTGAAACAGATTCTTCTAGCTGGTGTATCGGAGGAGTACTTATGTAGTACGACGACAATAGACTTCTACGGCCCTGTGTATTCTTCTTGAAAAAGAATAATCCTGCTGAGTGTAACTATGAAATCTATGATAAGGAGATGCTCGTGATTATATAATGCCTTGAAGAGTAGGACACTGAACTATAGAGTGTTAAGTATTTTGAGATTTATACGGACCACAAGAACTTATAGTATTTTATAACTGTTTAGAAGCTTACTGAACGGTAAATATGTTGGTCCTTAATACTCTCTCGGTATAATTTCACGATTGTATACGTCCCTGGGAAAGATAACGAACGTGTAGACGCCCTCTCTCGGCGAGAACAAGATATGCTAAAGGGGAGGGACACTCGGATTAACTATCGTACAATATAACTCCTTAAGCTGGAAACGCTAGTTAACCTACTAGAGGCTCTCACTTAAGCCGCACCAGTTCGTACAAGATAATAAAGCAACTAGCGACGCCAAGACAACAAGGTACAATTAGCCGGGGACAACCAAGCTAACTTTGACAACTCTGATGACGTACGAAGCAACGATGATAGAGATGACGAACCTTCCTCTAATAATGACGACCAAGATAATATATAGAATAATAACCCCTCTCTACTCGAGGAACTCTGGAATGAAGCTGTACAAAGTGATAATTCGTATAAACGAGTAATAGAAGCTATATAACAAGGACGACGGACTTTCCCCTCTGACTTAAGGCTAAAGGTCTCTATTGGAGAATGCTCCCTCTTAGAACAAGGACAACTAATGTTTAGAGGACGACTCTAGGTTCCTAACAAGGAAGAACTTCGTACAAAGATAATCTAGGAAACACATGACTCTAAGGCATGTAGACACCTAGGACGAGATAATACGTCCTAGATTCTTGGACGACAGTACTTCTAGCCAAGGATGTCCTAGGATGTAAGACGGTTTATATAGAACTATGACTCTTGCGGGAGAAACTCTGCTTGGCGCGATCGACGACAAGGATTCCTTAAGCCTCTGCTAGTCCCAGACTAGATATGGCAAGAAATATCAATTGACTTTATTGTCGACTTGCTAGAAAGTAACGGTTGTATAAACCTGGTTGTAATAACGGATAGGCTAAGTAAAGGAGTAATATTCGACGGACTTCTAGACATTAAAGCACTAACAGTGACAAAGTGGTTCGTATAGAACTACTACCGTCATTACTACCTCTCACGAGTGGTTGTGTCTAACCGCGGACGGTAATTCGTGGGTAAGCTATGGACGAGAATATACTAACTTCTCGGGATTGTACGAAGACTATCGACGGCTTTCTATCTAGAAACGGATAGCTCTACGGAAAGGATGAACCAGACGTTAGAAACCTACCTTCGTACGTTTATAGACCATGCTCAAGATGATTGGTACGACTACCTACCTTCTATAGAGATAGCTATCAACAATAGAGATACTACCTCTACAGGAGTTAGCCCATTCTTCCTATAGCATAGCTACCATATTCAACCTCTTGACATCTCCCACACTATGACCAAGGCTAGTACACATGCCTCTCCGATTGCCCAAGCTAATACAATCGTACAGAAGTTAAAGGATACTCGTGAATAGGCGTAGTCGGTAATGGCCACTGCCTAGTAGGTTATAGAGGAAGTTACGAACCGACGGCGGCAGCAGGCCCCAAGCTTCAAAGTTAGCGATAAGGTTTGGCTTAACTTAAAGAATATTCGTACAGACCGCCCCACGAAGAAGCTCGATACGAAACATGTTAAGTTTACTGTTATAGAAGTAATAGGATCCTATAGCTACCGGCTAAATACACCTCCTAGGGTACACAATGTTTTCCACAGCTAATTACTTCGCCTAGC